>OY755170.1:973165-1679719 GCA_963576735.1 Bedellia somnulentella
CGACGGGGGCGTATACCCGAAGGTCGCGGGTTCGAACCCCGCCAGTGTCGAAATTTTTCTTTCCTTTAATAACATCTTTTATTTATGAGTAATAATCCCCACATGAGGAATTCATGTCAAAAAACATTAAATTATTGATAGTTAGGCGTTTCCAACATTTGCATTCTATCTGAAAAGGTAGACAAGTGGCCGTCCGATTTAGTTAAAATTCGGAGGTAGGAAACGCAAACACTACTTGAACGTGTAAAAAAGAAACAAAGGATAGAGAAATTTCGCGCTGGATGCCAACTGACACTGTAGCTCAGTTGGCAGAGCGACGGGGGCGTATACCCGAAGGTCGCGGGTTCGAACCCCGCCAGTGTCGAAATTTTTCTTTCCTTTAATAACATCTTTTATTTATGAGTAATAATCCCCACATGAGGAATTCATGTCAAAAAACATTAAATTATTGATAGTTAGGCGTTTCCAACATTTGCATTCTATCTGAAAAGGTAGACAAGTGGCCGTCCGATTTAGTTAAAATTCGGAGGTAGGAAACGCAAACACTACTTGAACGTGTAAAAAAGAAACAAAGGATAGAGAAATTTCGCGCTGGATGCCAACTGACACTGTAGCTCAGTTGGCAGAGCGACGGGGGCGTATACCCGAAGGTCGCGGGTTCGAACCCCGCCAGTGTCGAAATTTTTCTTTCCTTTAATAACATCTTTTATTTATGAGTAATAATCCCCACATGAGGAATTCATGTCAAAAAACATTAAATTATTGATAGTTAGGCGTTTCCAACATTTGCATTCTATCTGAAAAGGTAGACAAGTGGCCGTCCGATTTAGTTAAAATTCGGAGGTAGGAAACGCAAACACTACTTGAACGTGTAAAAAAGAAACAAAGGATAGAGAAATTTCGCGCTGGATGCCAACTGACACTGTAGCTCAGTTGGCAGAGCGACGGGGGCGTATACCCGAAGGTCGCGGGTTCGAACCCCGCCAGTGTCGAAATTTTTCTTTCCTTTAATAACATCTTTTATTTATAGTTAATACTGCGTTGGAATTGGAATGCGGCAGTATGTTCAGAGAAAAATTCATAATTCGTAAACATCGATCGCCGCGAAATTCAAAATCTGCATGTATCAAGTCGGGTGGGCTTGTCGGCATAACATCAAAGGAACAGTATTAGTACTAAGTTAGTTGTTTCTTTGTAGCTCATTGTGTTTGTGTCGCTTATGATTGGATGTCACTTTGATTTTTCGCAATAATTTTCGGAGTGTGAGTTCAGTTTCTTGTGTTGTGATTGTGTTGAGTAAATATGGCGTACACGAACCAGCAAAGAACGGAGATGGTGCGGCTTTAAGCTATTGCCGGAGATAATTTAAATTTGGCTCGAGAGCTAGAGAGGGTATTCGTGCTATGGTAAAATTCAGTGCTGGTGTTTTATAATGTTAATTCTCAAAATGTTCTGCGTTTTGCGCAAAAAAAGGTGATAGCCCGGATCTGCCACTCACTGCCAATCAAACGGGGTGAGTTATTTTTTATTCATACTTTTTAGTTAACTGTGATAGAGTACAGATACACCCTGTTTAGAGCCCTCTAGCCCCGAGAGAGTTTAGTATACACTAAAAACTCCTCCAATTTCGATGTCGGTTAATGAATGAATAGGTATCTCTTGCGCACTTTATTTTATGCCACGTAAATGCATCGTTTCGAGGGTCTCTATTTGTTTTTAACATTATCATCTTACGCTCATGAAGGACATACATTACATACATACTCACGCCGTTAGTTCCCATTGGGGTAGGCAGAGACTATCGATCGCCACTTCGTACGATCCTGGCAAACCTCTCTCTCTAGCTTTGTTTACATCCATCAATCTTTTCATACATGCTCTTTTATTCTTCATACATTTTTATTTACTTGAAAATGGTTGAATTACACTACCCCATATTTAATACTGGATTGAAATACGAGGCCACCAGTCGCGGCGATAAGTTCAAAGAAAAATCAAATGTAAACACATGGCCGCGAAATTCAAATTTGCATTGCTATCATAGTGCGGTTCATACGGTCACGAGCATGTGTGCGTGATTAGTGTACGCGCTCGCTGTTCTCTGTGTGTGGGTGAGACATTATACGGGTAGGGGTGTGTGCGCTAGGCTAGTGTAGATAACTACAGTTTTCCATCTGATGGAGAAAGTAAGTTTTCCTGCTAAAGCGGTTTTAACCTTTTTGTTTATTTCATATGGTGGATATTAAGCATTAAACATTACTATACGAATTAATATTGAAGTAACGATCGCCGTCAAACTAACACGCTGTATATATAACTTGTTTCGAACCTACGTTTAACCTCGCACCGCATCGATCTACTCTTAAGTTAAACAAAACCATAATTAGCACGTACTATAATTTAGCTCTCGCCACAAAGACTTATACTGTAACCTAATCACATTTTTGTGACTTTTTGCTTTGTGTTGAGAGAAAATAAATACATTTTATTATTATTTTGGGCATGGATTTTAGTTTCTCGCCTCTCCCATGGCCGAAAAAGAAAATATAAATTTTAAATGGGAAAGGCGGTACTCCCCGACAAAAAAACAGTCGGTCGGGGTCAGGGGCTCAGGTTCAAGAACCGACGAACGATCCGAGACGTATCGAGCAGCACCGCCTTCTGCATTTGTGCTGGAACCGACACGCCACAGAAATCCAACTGCCTCAAGTTAGTCGCGAGGCTGGTTGGAATTAACCCGTTCGCGGACAAAACAATTGGGATTATTTCTGTCGAAATCACACCCCACATGTCGGTGATCTCGTGAGCCAGATCGAGATATTTCCGACGCTTCTCGGTTTCGGCTTTCACGAGACCCTCGTCATGAGGGATAGTGACATCCACTAGAAATACCCTCGAATGCGACCGATCCCATAGCACGATATCAGGCTTATTCACTAGAATAGTCCTGTCCGTGATAACAGATCGGTCCCAATAGATTTTGGCACGGTCGTTTTCTAGGATTGGCTCCGGCAGATACTTGTAATACGGCAGCCTCTGTTGCAAGAGTCCGTATTTTAGGGCGAGCTCCTGATGCAGGATTTTGGCTGCTTGGTTGTGTCTGTGCAAGTACTCAGTGTTAGCAAGAGCCGAACAACCGGAAATAACATGCCTAAGTGACTCTCCAGGACGGCCACATGCTCGACAAACGTCTGTGGTACCGTCCTTTAGGATGTATTTCAGATAGTTCCGCGTCTTGATAACCTGGTCTTGTATTGCACAGACAAAACCTTCGGTTTCCCCAAAGAGGTCCCCGAAACGCAGCCAATGCAGGGAGGCTTTACGGTCCACGAAAGGTTCGTGAAGTACCTTGTAAAACCTCCCGTGCAGCTCCTTCTCTTTCCATACGGACTCCCGATCAGAGGTGCTAAGTACCTTCGGGGTTCGCCAATCCTGTGAGGCCAACGATAAGGGAGTCAGTCCTTTATCACTAGCGACCACCTCTCCCCGAATACTATCACCCGTCATCGTCAAAAAATAGTTTCTGAGGTTGCATACCTAGCGGTTGTGCACGGTTTTGGCACTCAAGAGGCCTCTACCACCACACTTCCGCGGGATATACAATCTCATAATCGACGAGCTCGGATGATGCATTCGATGAGAGGTCATCATCGTGCGGACTCGTCTGTCCAGAGCGTCGAGTTCGGTCTGAGTCCATCTGAGCACGCCAAATGTGTACATCAGTACAGGCATGACCCAGGAGTTAATGGCTCGGATCTTATTAACGCCTGACAAGTAGCTATTAAGCACACTTTTCAGGCGTTCATAAAACTCCTCGCAAACACCCTGTTTCACGTCTGCCACCTTCAAACCGATGGTTTGTGACATGCCCAGATACCGGTATGTTTCAGCCTCGGAGAGTGCCCTCAAATGATTGGTGCCGACATCGACACCATCAGAGTGCACGACATGCCCCTTCCCGATATTAATGACCGCACACTTATCGACCCCGAGCTCCATCTTGAAATCATCATTAGTGATCGTCAGTAGCTCCGCCAATCTGTCAGCCGTGGGGGCGTAAAGCTTCAGATCATCCATGTAAAGGAGATGAGGCAAGCGTGGTCCGCCTCTCCGAAACTGAAAGCCTGTCCCCGAATTCTCCAAGAGTGTACTTAGAGGATTCAGGGCCAAGCAAAACCAAACTGGACTCAGTCAATCGCCCTGGAAAATCCATCGCCTTATATCAATTTGGTCATCCGCGTCCGTCATCCGCTGACCGTCTATACTCAGGATCGTTCTCCAGCACCCCATACACTGCCCGAGGAAGTGTCGAACTGTACTTTCAATTTTGTACAGCTCGAGGACCCTCATGAGCCATGAATGAGGTACCGAATCGAACGCCTTCCTGTAGTCTATCCAGCCAGCGGAGAAGTTCCGACGGTTGCGTTTGACCAGTTGGCCTACGACCGCATCGATGAGGAGTAGCTCCTTGCTACCGCGACTACCGCCCCTACATCCATTCTGAGCTCCAGATATCACATTGTTATCAACAATGTGTTGAGTAATCTTGGAGCTCAGAACGGATGTGAAGGTCTTGTAAATTGTACAAAGACAAGTAATGGGGCGGTATTGTGATGGATCCGCGGTAGCATCGCTCTTTGGAGCTAAATGAGTTACCCCAGTAGTTAAGAAGTTCGGGAGCGTCCCACTCTCGAGGGCACTTTGGAACTGACGGGCGAGAGTAGCGTGACAGCGCGTGAACCCCTTCAACCAGTAATGGTGCAATCCGTCCGGCCCCGGACTTTTCCAGTTCGGAGCCTTACGGATCGCAGCCACCACATCCTTCTCGGATATGTTGACGGGGTTCATAGGCGCTATGAATTCGCACGCTCCCTCGACCGCCTCGCACGACCAAAGCCCACACCAAAAGGCAACCACATCTGCTTTTTCCGGTCGCTGACCCGTCGCAACCACATCGGGACGCTCCAAAGTTCTGTAGAACTTTTTCTGGTCACTCATGAAGAGACGATTCTGTTGGTACCTCTTTACCCTTTCAGAATATCGCCTAATTCGCTTACCCCAAGCAGCGATCTTCTGCTTCAGATCATCGATGCGCTCCACAAGTCTACAGGCAAACTCCGGCGAATTGTCAAAGACATTCTCACCGGGGAATGCCTCCCTGACGAAGCGCACCACCCTCGGCCTATTGTTGCCTGATCTGAAGCTGGTCAGTTTGCCGATGAGGACTCTGGCCTTTGTGATACGGCTTTCAATCCGCCTCATCCAGGCTGGCCTAGTTCTAGTCCTGGGACTAGTACTGCCAGCCTGACGGGAGCCACCAGCTCTTGTTGGCGGTATCCTGACGCCGACAAATTGACAAACTGTCATTCCGGCGCCAAAGAGAATTGAATCCGTATCCCAAAGGTCCATGAGGGCAGCATGTTATTGACGGCCTCAACGACATCCCGAACCTTGATGCTGAGAGAGAGAGCAATGGGCGGTGGGGTCGTCACATCCCTACGCCTCATCACATCCCTACGCCTCATTATTATTATTATTATGCTCGTACGAATCGCAAAACATGAGCAGAAATTTCTCGAGTGCAAATTCGATTATGATAATTCTTTTCATAACTACAATGAATTAACTATTTTTAGAAAACATTGGCATGAAAGAGACATGGAAATTATTAATAATAATAATAATAATAATACTCTGCCAACCCCTTCGGGGATATTCGGCGTGAACGTTTATGTTATGTTATGTTATTGCCCGCGACTTCGTACGCGTCAATGTCTGTTATTATGATCGCAATTATCCTTGCGATGTAGGGCTGGCAGCAACTGGTAGCTCAAAAAACCGCATGTGCGGAGCTATGACGTTTTGGCAGCAGCTGGCACGCGCGCGGTGTGTACTTTTTACTTTATTTTTAACCGACTTCAAAAAAGGAGGTTCTCAGTTCGATTGTTTGTATGTATGTATGTATAATTGTCCGCGATTATCTCGAGTTTGGCTTAAGCTATTTGGATGCGGTTTTCAGAACAGTATTCGTTACATTTAGGAGAAGGTTTTAGTGCCTTAACCGACCAAAAAAGAAAGGAGGTTCTGTGTTTGACCTGTATGTATGTCTGTTGGCCCGCGATTATCTCACGTTTGGCTTAAGCTATTTGGATGCGGTTTTCAGAAAAGTATTCGTTACATTTAGGAGAAGGTTTTAGTGCCTTAACCGACCAAAAAAAGAAAGGAGGTTCTGTGTTTGACCTGTATGTATGTATATTGGTCGGCGATTATCTCGCGTTTCGCTTAAGCTATTTGGATGCGATTTTCAGAAAACTACTTGTTACTTTCAGGACAAGGTTTTAGTGATCTAACCGTCTCAAAAAAGGAGTTTCTGAGTTTCACCTATAAGTATGTATGTAAGTTTGAAGGTTCTTAGTTATAATTAGACAAAGAGTTATCAGTTTATGTTATTACATTCAGGAGAAGGTTTAAGTTCTTTAACCGACTCGAAAAAAAGGAGGTTTCTTAGTTTGAAATATAAGTATGTATGTAAAGTTATCAATACTAGACAGAGATTTATCAATATATGTTAATAAAGTTTTTTTATTAGTAATAATTAATAGTTTGGCTACTCTGAGATACAACTCAGCCTATTTAATATACTCTGTGTTAAACAAGGAAATGAATGAGTTACTTTTGTTCTATGCTTTACATACTTACCGTCTACAACCCTACACCTAGTCAGTTCGAACCAGGGGCTGGAAACTTCCTTACATCCTCACTTTGTGATTTTTAACAGCGCCTCTATTGCAGTTCCACCTGAACTTATTAAAAAAGCGCGCCGTAATTTGCTTATTCATCAATAGATGGCACTGTTGGTAATTCCTACATCGCGGTATGATTTCTTCTTTATTAGAGTATATAAACGTAAAATTTTACGAAATATTGCCATAAGGAAAATTACGAAAACGGCATAGAATCGTGTCTACTTCTTCGACATGTTTTGTTTTTTTTTTGTTAATATTATATATTCTTAGCCATACAGACAGTACATCGAAATTAAGGCGCAATATACTTATAGATATATATATATAGGTGATTAAATTGTAGCAGAAGTTCGGGTGGAATGCCTCGAGATGGCGATAAGTTTGCATTATAAACTAGGTGACATTAAAATCCAGCAAGTTGGCTCTCTATATCCAGTGTATTACTTTACTCTATGGTTCGAACACACATCACATGGCAATAAAAATTTACAACAAATTACCATCTCACCTTAAAAATATAGAGTCAGATAATGTTTTTATTAAAAATCTAAAAGGTTACCTCATTACAAATTGTTTTTATAGTACAAGAGAGTTCCTAGACAATAAAGTCCTTATGTAATTAGTTTTAAGATTCCAATTTTATGTTTCAAGTTAAATTTTAAGTTTTGAATTTGCATGATTGAAAAATTCTGACATGTTTTAATATTGTGTTAAAATTTTATTCTTTTTATAGTTTAATTAGTAGGTTTTAGAAAGTTGTTTTTTAAATTGTAAAATTATTTTAAGGCAGCTGAACTGCTTGCTACCATTGCAGTGCCCTTGCAGGGCTCATGTTACGGCTACTCCTTTTTTGTACCATCTCTGTTGATATACCACATGAAGCAATGAATAAATGATTATGATTATGATTACTTTTTTTTTATTGCCAATGCCAAGCAAGCATAAGCATTCAAACAATTCAAATCTGATGAAAAAAGGATTACGAATGACTAGGCTGCATGAATGAAAAACCTTTGCCTGTCCATTGGACAAATTGAAAAAAAAAACAAACAATTCAAAGTTTGGTTATCGTTTTGTTCGTGGCATCAAATTTCTCTGTTACGAATATCTCTCACTCTCATATAATTTTAGTTTTTCGTGGTGAAAGTGTGTGAAAAACAGTGAAAACGATGTCCAAGTAAGTGTTTTATCATATTACATTAAATAATTACTTCTTACTATAGCCTTTTGCATTTATATTTGGTTATTCTTCTGAAAATAATGATTTTAAATGAGTTTGTTTGATGAAAAATTGTTCATATTTCGGGTTAAATAGAAAGAATCTACTTTAAAACTATGTATTAAAGAAGGTATTTAGTAATTAATCTTAGCATATCACTTATCCAATTAGTTTAATCGCTCAAATTAAAAATTTCTTTAAAAATCTCATGCGATGTTTAATTATTGTAACCGCCATTTTATTTGAAATTCAAATTATTTCAAATGACGAAACTCTAACATAGATAAAGATAAGACTTTAACCGACTTGAAAAAATTAAGAGGTGTTATTTTCTAGAGTTCGTTTTAATTAATTATTTAGCTTCATAATAATAATATCCAAATTGGCAGTCCATACAAGGTGGCGGATAGGATATCTTTTCGTGCATTTTTACAATATGAGTAATGAAAGGGATTGTTAAGAATTAAACAGAATTTAAAATATTGTCATTGGGATTGCATCAGTGGCTTTATTGTTTTTTGTTTTGCTTAGCAATGCTAGTGGTTCAGTGGCGGGCAGAGGGCGAGGTGCCCGAAGAGGCCGTGGTTCAGCAGGGAGGGTTGCTGACGTTTCTTCACCAGCATCTTCTTCTTCAGGGTATGTCAGAGTCATATTTTATCGAACATTTTTATCTTTTTTTTTTTAATTGCTTTGAACGGCTTTTTTTGCATAGTGTGGGCTCTGGTACAAGAGGTTGCCGATGCGGTGGCAGTGGTGTGGGAAAGAAAAGGCCGTCGACTGGGAAAGAGTAAGTTTTTTTTTTTTTGCGCAGTTGTTTTGTAAGTTATTTAATGTTTTATTTGAAAATTTTAGGCTTGTCTTCCGAATGGTTGAGGGCATTTCGCCCAGTCCGTCCCTGGAAACACCTCTAACTCCCGCAAGAAAAAGACAGCGCGCTTGGCAGGGGTAAAAACACAATTATTGTATTTTTTCGATCATATAAAATTATGCTCATAAACTACAGTAATTATGATTTTCAGGCATCAAGAGGCGACTCCTGAGCCGTCACGGCTAATACCACCCACCGCAGATGTGCCAGATGTACCAGAAGCTGTGCAATCACCCATAGGGTAATTATTGTTGCGCAAGTAAATTCAATTCTTTTATTCTCTTATCATGTGATAAATTAATTATTCGCGGTCTTTTTTGTTTGGGCAGACAAGTGACTCATCAGCACAAAGGTTTCTTTTCATAGAGTTTTATTAATAAAAACATGATAAGTAGTAATACATAGAATGAATTGGTTAAATCACATAGATACATATACTCACGCTGTTAGTTGCCATTGGGGTGAGTAGACACTATCGATTGCCACTTTGTACGATCTTGGCAAACCTCTCGAGTTTTGTCTACACTCATTCATTTTTCGTACATGCTCTTTATTCAGAGTTAAATCATTTTTTGTTTTAGATTTCGGAAACAAGGGCGTTCCGCTCATAGCGCCAATCCACCACCAGCTCGTTGTTACCTATATGGTGATGCCAACACCGAACTCTTGCATTATGGTAAGTGTATTTATTTCGACCTACTTTTTTTAGTCTTTACGTGAATTAAGTATTGTTATCATTATTTTATTACTAGGTAGCGACGAGGAGTCCGAGTTCGGTGGCGAAGAGTTTTGTGTGGTGGAAAGGGACTTGTTGGAGGATACGCCCTTGGACGAAGGTGAGACTGACCAGTTCAGCGGTTATGACGCTCCCGTCGAGGCAGAGGAGCCTATTAATGCCAGTGAAGGGATTTATTTCCTCCCATGCGAGTTAAATCGATATGAGTGGAAAGACTTCCCTACACCTGCAATAGATCCTGTTTCTCGGCGGGAGCAGTTTATTTGTAGAACTGGTCCGACTACACCGGAATCCGACCCATACAAGATTTTTAGGATGGTATGGGACACGGAAGTTATAAACAAGATAGTTTCCGAAACTAATGAATTCGCCCAGCAGGTAGCCCAGGAGAAAATGGATAAAAATACTTTGGGTCCTAAAAGTTGCATTAGCGAGTGGACGGACACCAATAATGACAAAATCCTAGTATACTTTGCCATCGTTTTGGCGATGGGCATCATTGAAAAGGCTAGGATGTCGGATTATTGGTGTTCGGACCAAAGTATATTCACAACTCCTGGGTTTAAGATCCTTATGACCCTACGCCGATTTCAGGCTATTAATTCTTGCCTGCATTTTGTCAATAACTTTGAGATGCGCGGGCAGAATTTATCAGCTTCGGAAGCTAAATTGTTCAAAATTCAGCCGATCCTAGACCATCTTAATGATCGGTTCAGTAAAATGTATAATTTATCTCAGAATATTTCATTAGATGAGTCATTACTCCAATGGAAAGGATGGTTAAACATTAGACAGGTTATCTCAAATAAGGCGGCTAAGGTGGGCATAAAAATGTATGCTCTTTGCGAATCAAACAGTGGTTATTTGTGGCGTTTTAAAATTCACACATACCGTAGTGCCCAACCTGTCGATCCTTCTGACCCCATGTCCTACCCTATACCATCCATAGTCCTAAATCTTCTTGAAGGTCTTGAATCCAAGGGGCACACTGTTTGGATGGACAACTTTTATAACTCGCCCGCCCTTGCCAGAAGACTTAAGTCAATTGGGTTTGACTGTGTGGGTACATTGCGTACTAACCGGCAGTTTGTTCCGCTTGAAATTACAAATATAACCAAAAATCAATTGAGACCGGGACAAACTGCTGGTTTAACCTCTGGAGACATTGATCTCCTGGTATGGAGAGATAAAAATCGCGTTGCGACTATCTCTACTTACCATGGGAATGGTGTCTCCAGAAACGGGAAACCCAATGTAGTCGAAGACTACAATATCTGCATGGGCGGTGTCGTTAAAAAAGACCAGCTCCTCTCAGCGTACCCCATTGAGAGGAAAATAACCAAAATCTGGTACAAGAAATTGTTCAGACATCTCTTAAATACATCCGTCGTAAATGCCTATATTATCTATAAACAATCCCCACAACCCAAACTAGAACATAGAAATTTTCGAGAAAAACTTATTAAAAGCATCATAAAACATCACCATCGTGTACCTCCTTCACCTCAACGCTCTGCTCCTGCTCCACCCCCTTTACCTCCAATTCCAAATCCTCTCATAAGTGCGATTGACGTGCGCATACACAGTCCGTTTATGTATCCGTTCGCTAAAGTTGTAGAAGGTACGCACATCGCCCGCTGTAGAAAGACATGCACGGTTTGTCATAAACGTTGTAATACGTATTGCCGCGGCTGCGACAAACCGTGCTGCCTTGGCGAATGCTTTGTAAGACTTCATGACTAGGCTTGCTTATAAAAAAAAACAAAAAAAAAACATATTTATTGGAATTTTTACAATTGTACATTAGAACATATGGAACGAATACAGCTGCATTAGTTATAAAACTGTGTCGCAGCTGTAAACGCCGTCCTCCATTTCAAGGGTTAGTGTTAGTACCATATTGGTACTATTAATTCCAGTTAAGAATTACAGTGGTTGCCTTAAATTATTTGTTTTATATTTATTACTTATTCTAGACCTAACCTAGAGCCATTAAATATATGTAAATACTACTATACTAGTGTATGTGATAGTGTATGGATTTGTGTAAAAATGTTAATTATGTGTGAGTATGTGTGCTATGTTTGTGTGTGTGTGTGTATATATATATATATATATGAATGTGGTTGTATGTGGAATTGTTGAATTATCATTGTACTATATTGAGTAAACTTTCTATGTCATCGTATGTCTTCTGCATTAGCCATTCCAATAACAATGTTTTTACTTTGCTTATCGTTTCGGGATAAAGTTTTAATACCTTATTAACTTTATTATAAATGAAAGGACTTAGAAAGATAAATTGATATTTTGTCAATGCTGCTTTGAGTCTGACAGACGGACAAACTATGTCAGATCTTCTTACAGTTTTACAAAAGTTATCGTCATACGTTAATGACTTATGTGTTTTGGTGATTATGTGAAGAATATATAGTTTTCGAACACTAAGTACATTCCAATAAGCATAAACTTCGGTGGTGGGGGTTCTGATTGGTTTATAAGCCATAACCTTTAAAATGCAACGTTGTGCTCTCTCAATTTTTAACATTGCTGTTTTTCCCGCGCCACCCCATGCACTGATACAGTATGTTAATATTGATTGGGCTAATGAAAGGTACACCATTTTCAGTGTTTCTGCATCGGCACTATTTCTTAAATTTTTAAATACAAACAAGAGTTTACGAGTTTTTGTTGCCAAGAGCTCAAGATGTGGTTTCCACGATAGCGTGCTGTCTAGTATTACGCCAAGGTATTTTACATTGTCTGATCTCATTATTTGGTTACAATTACATGATTGAGAGCAATTGTTAGTTTTGTGGACCTTTAACTTAAATGTATCGCTAGGCTGAGTGACTTTGGTCAGAGAAAAAGTTACGAATTGAGATTTGTTAGCATTAAGTGTAAGTAGGTTGTCGTCTAACCAATTTCTCACTGAGGCAAGGACAGCTTCAGCTTTTGTTTGTGTGTCTGACCAGGAACAACCATGAACAAGCAGCACGGTGTCATCAGCATATGTCGTTACTTCGCAATTGGGTAATTGAATGTTGCATAGGTCATTTATATAAAGCAGAAATAGGGTTGGGCCGAGGACACTTCCCTGTGGGACTCCGTAAGTAATTATTTCCTCATCACTTAGGTGCTGATCTATAATCACGCGTTGGGAGCGATTAGCTAGGTAGTCAGTAAAAATTTCAAGTACAGGTCCCCTTATACCATACTTTTCCATTTTCATGAGCAAGATGGATGTAGAGACAGTGTCAAAAGCTTTCGACAAGTCAAGAAATATAGCTAAGGACTTCAGGTTTTTATTGAGGTTAAGAAATATTGAGTTGACCAAGTTGGTTACTGCATCTTCAGTGGACTTTCCCCGACGGAAGCCGTACTGATTATGTGATATAATATTATTTTCGTTGAGGTAGTCAGTCAGTCTGTTATTTAGTATTTTTTCTATTATTTTAGATATAGAGGTAAGGACAGATATAGGGCGGTAATTACAGACACTGTCTCTATCTCCACTTTTGTAAATAGGGTGTACCAAGGATCTTTTGAAAACCCTCGGAAAGCAACCTTTCGCAAAGCAGAGATTAATTATATAACTAATTATTGGGCTCAATATATGCATGTTAGATTTCAGAACAGAGGAAGTAATATTATCCCACCCGGTAGCGCTTGTGTTTTTTAAAGTTAAGATCGCTGTGTTAACTTCGGCCGTATCTGTATCCAACAACACCATAGATTTTAAATTGGTGTTAAGTTTGTGTATAGGTCGTGTAAGCCGTGTAGGATTATTATTACTTTTTATTTTCAATGCAAGAGTTTCGCCTACAGTCGCAAAATATTTGTTAATATTGTTTATCGTAAATGGTGGGTCAGTCTGTCTTTTTAAGAGCTTAAGGGAAGAATTACGATTGGGCTTTAAATTAATAATATTTTTGATAGTTTGCCAAAGGGACTTCGGATTGTTTGTACATTTCTTTAATTGATCTTTTTCATAAAGTCTTTTTACTTTTTTTAGTAAATTATTACAATAGGTTTTGTATCGTGAATATGTTGTTTTTAAGATCTCATCAAAAGGATTTTTTGTTGTTTTTTTGTACATTTTGTCTCTATTACGCATACAACGCAAGAGACCGGGTGTTAACCAGGGCTTAAGGATTCTTCGTTTGGAAGGTATAGTGCAGAACTTGGTGTTTGACTCAATTATGGATGATAATTTACTCACTAAGGCATTCGCCGCAATTTCTGGGTCATTATATGTAAAAATCTCAGAGAAATCACACTGCTCTATATCCGATGACACCCCAGTTTCGTTTACGCGTTTGAATTTGGAATTATGAGGTGTATGGTAGTTTTTACAACACATACGATTATCAATGAATAGAATAACAGGGGAGTGGTCTGTAATTAGAGTATCAAGGGTTAAAGTCATAGAGTGGTTGGGATCGGTGGAGATAACATGGTCTAGACACGATGTTTTTCTGGTCGGATTGAGGTGAGTAGGTAATAGACCATGAAATGCAAGCAGATTGAGGTAGTCTTCGGAGTTGGAGTCAGTGTTGTTTTTACGTATACCTATGTTTAAGTCTCCGATAATGATTCGATTTTTGAATTTTTGAAGTTGTGTTAAGTTATCATTAAGACTAGTTAAGAAGTTAGAGAGATTTTTAAAACTAGGAGATCGATAAATAGCTAAAATTGCCAACGAGTTGGAGAATTTTAGTAGTAGGCAGTTCGCATCCATTAGTGGCGGTTCTTCAAAGGAGCAGATCAGAGTATTTTTAACATAAATAACTACACCGTCATTTTGATTGCAGTGTCGTGATTGAGTGGATGAGTAGTTGGGTAAAGCAGGTAAAAGGGGACATTTGCTGAGCCAACACTCAGTGAGTACAATTATATCAAGCTCAGTAGGTATTCGACTAAGTAGGGTAATAAGTGCATCAAAATTGTGTTGCAAACTTCGTATATTCACGTGAAAGACTTTTAGTGAGTTATTTAATGAATCAGCAAATAAATGGATTTGTTCGGGGGAACATGAGAGTGAATGAGGAGCTAAAGAATTTTCAATATCATCTTGTATATTACGGTCCATAATTTAATTTAATTATAGGTAACGAAGGGACATTAATGATTGAGTTGTTTAGATTGTTACACGGCTACATTGGTGCAGAAATGTTAATTAATTTTGTCCTAATTAATAGTACTGGAAGGAGACAGGAAAACCATGACATAGAAAAATGCTTATTCCTATGTAAAAAATAGGGCAATATCGTAAATATGTGTGAAAGTATGAATATAATATTAATAAATAACATGTACATTTGACGGGTGTGTATGGGATGCTTAAAATTAAATGTATATAGGAGTATGTGATTATTTTTATCTGGTAAGTGTACTAGTGAAAAGTAGATGTATATGTCGCAGCCAACTGGTTAAACCAGCCAGCTGACAAAGTAGCTAGCCGCTTAATTAAACGCCGGCCCCTAGTAAAGGGCTAAACTTCAGTCAGCCATTTAGTTGAACACAACGTCCAACCACTTGGCTGAACGTTGTATTGCCGTCTGGTTATCTAGGGTGACTATGACTTAAATATTTTTTCGTAGGTACTTCTTATGTCGGCAATACTTTAATTATATTCATTTAATAAAATATTAACAATTAAATGGCACAAAGCTTTGGCACAGTAACTAAAAGTACAAACAGGTACCGACTTATTGATAATGAACATTACTATCAAAATATAAAGTACTCTTATGTATTAATTTTAACTCTGTATTCATTTATTTATTGAAATTTCCATAATTTCAAACTTTTTTAAACAGTTATTCTACAAATTTTAACAGAAAAATAATGTAACTTCAGCTCAAACCAACGGGCTAACCATTCAATCAGCCGGGTGATTGGACGTTCGGTGAGGACAATTCATTTTACTAGCGGGCTAGCCTTTTAACTAGGAGCCGGCGTTTAATTAAGCGGCTAGCTGCTTTGTCAGCTGGCTGATTTGTCCAGTTGGCTGCGACATATATATTACTGATCACTAAATATGATAAGAGTGTAAATATGGCGTATGCGTGTGTAGTAAGTAATTTAAGGTTTTGTGTGTATGGCTCGTTAATGATTAATAATATAATCTGCTTAGAGTTATACAAAATAAAAGATTTAGAAATAAAATTAATGCAAAAGTATGAACTTAGTATAAGTTATAACTAGAAAAATGGTAATTTGAATAGAGCATGCAAGATTAAATAAGTATGTAGTAGTAGGGAATACATTGTGGGAAAATAGTCACATGTTTTTGTCCATCACACGGCGTAAGTCCTCTTCAGAGTTAATGGGTGTAGGTGGATATCCTTCCGATTTACGTATGTATATTTTTCCTTTAGACGTCCAGCAGTATTTATAAGAGTTAGTTTTCCCAAAGTCTCTGGCCAAAAAGTAAAGTCGTTTCATTTTTGCAGTTAAATTTTCTGAAATGTATATAGGCTTTGACAACCCTTTTATTTTAAAATGTTCAGTCGTAATTTTTCCTTTTTCTTTAGTGTGTTGTTTATATATTCTTAAATATTTTTCTTTCATTAGAACTGAGGCAAAGTCAACAATAATAGTGGATTTTTCGGGCGTAGCAGATTTGGTTCGGAAAATGTCTTTTATAAAGTGGGTTTCAACAGTAGTGTTCAAAACATTCGATATTTTTTGAAATGTGTTAATTAATGACTCTTTAGATTCTGGTTTTTCCAAATATATGTTTCTTATTTCAATACAAGTAGATCGTTGATTACGCTCATAAGTTTCTATTTTGTTTTCTAATAATTTTATATGCTCGGAATATTGTTGGCGTTCCGATTCAATTTTGGTAAATTGTAGTTTTAGATCTTCATACTGATTAGAGATAAATTCTATTGAGCATCGAAAATCGTCAATTTGGGTTTTTACCTCATCTAAAGAACTGTAAATTTTTTCAAATTTTGAATTTTGTTGTGTTGTAAACTCAGTAAAACGAGCTTTCATATCAGTCATAAAAGATATTATCTGTTCTTCACTATCTTGTCGTTTCCGTTTACTTATGAGACGAGATGCGGTGGCTAGAGAAGGAGAGGACTCCATGTCAGCTAGGTCGGAAAGAGAGGGTGCTGAGCTTGAGTGAGGGCGGCTATCTTTTATCTCCAACATTGTCTGAGTTTTCGGTGGTGTTCGCTTAAGTGGCATTGCGGGTAGTTTTGAAATTTATTATCAAAATACCTTCGCTTCAAAATATCAAAGTAAAACACCAGTTGAGTGAGACAGATGTAGGAAACAATGAGTCACCGCTTCAAAATTATGTGCGCCTGGTACAAATACAAATTAATTTGAAGATGGCCTCTTGAATAAGTTATTGATTGGAGGTCAACGCTCGCTGCTTCGTCCAATAGGAAGCGGTCTATCTATGATTGGCGCGCTAAAGTGTAGTTGGTGGGGCACGAGTCCGAGTATTGTAGTGCGCACGCGCAGTGGGATGACTCACCGATGTAGCGGCTTGACGCGGCGGTAGTGGTGGTGGAAGTCAGCCAACAATGGCACCCGTTGAAATTTTAAATCGAACTCCTACACACTTTTGCGACGATTGACTAGCGCGCTGAAGGATATTACCAAGTCGGTTGCAGCGAATAATGTACCTAACGGTCATTTACTTGGTCGATTGAGTACATCAAGAGATTTACCCGACTTTTCGGGTGATTCGATGGAGTGGCTTTATTTTAAAAAAACCTATGAAGATTCTACCCACTTATGCAGATATACGGAGGCTGAAAACTTGGGGCGATTGAAGAGATGTCTTCGAGGTGCGGCAAAAGATGCGGTCAGTGGCTTATTTATCTGTGCTACATCGCCAGAAATAATTATGGATACTTTGGAGCTTCGTTTCGGTAATCCTGACTGTATAATAAACCGAATAATGTATGACATTAAAAAATTAACACCACTGCCTAACGAATATCATAAAGAAGTAATTAGTTTCTCAGTGAAAATAAAGAATTTTGTGGAAGCAGTGAAAGCGGTTCAGAGGGACGAATATTTACGAGGTAACTCTATTACTTCTATTATTTTGTCAAAACTACCCGCTGTGTTAATTTCAAAATGGTCGGATTACAGTTATGATCGTATCATGCAAAGCAATGAGTCACGCTTGGTCATTTTGTCAGAGTTTTTAACGCGAGAAGCAGTGAAAATATCAACTACGGCCAGTACAATAAACATCGAAAAACCTCTGCAAAATAAAACATTCTTGATGCATACGGACACTTCCAGTTTATGTTTATTCTGTCGAAAAGCTAAACATAAAATATCAGAATGTAAACAGTTTAAAAGGGCCATGCGAAAGACTAAATGGCAGTTTGTGAAACGTAATGGCTTGTGTTATAAATGTATAGCTGCTCGACACAGCCGCGATACATGTTCAGCTCCCGTGTGCGACAAGGATGGGTGCGGTCGAGAACATCACCAGTTATTACATTTCGCCGAAGATAAAAACCGGGCGACCTTGATATTGCAAGACAGCGGACAACAGCAGGCAGTGACGTCGACGGCGGCGGCAGCGCGCACTTGCACAAGCGCGTGCGCCAGTAGCTCCGAAATACAAACTGTTTCCCATGTAAACACGAACGCGCCAGTGAAAGTGTTGTTAAAAGTGCTGCCTATTCGTATATATGGCAAAAATGGCTATGTGGATACTACGGCTTTGCTCGACGACGGGTCCACGGTGACATTAGTTAGTAGTGAACTAGCAAATCGTCTGAATTTATGTGGTAAACAAAAAACATTACGAGTGAGCGGTGCATGGTGTGATAACGAACTAAAATGTAGTACAACTGTTTTGAATTTTAAGCTTTCTGGCAAAGACAATAGGGTTCATAATATTGTAGCTCAGAGTATTGATCAGTTGAATTTACCTTACCAGGATATTTCGTGTGTAGATATAAATAAGTATACTCATTTAAAAGGTTTGCGTTCAGAGTTTATAAGTTCAAACATAAAACCTGAAATACTAATAGGGCAGGACAACTATCATTTAATGTCGCCAATGAAAATACAATTAGGTAGATCTAATGAGCCGTCCGCTACGCTTACTCCCCTAGGGTGGTGTTTACATGGTGTGGTACGTGTTCCGCGGTGCGCAGCAGGTGAGTGGTCATTTTTTACATATGACAATTCTGCCACTTTTGTCACTCAAAACGACAGCCATCCAAACCTCGAGGAGCAATTATTACGTGAGATGTACAATGAGGTAAAACAATCCTTCGCTTTGGACTCAATGGGTATATCATGTAAATCTCGCGAGAACGCAAATGATGCTCGCGCCGTGGCTATCTTGGACAAGACTTCTGTGCTCGTTAATGGTGAGTGGTATGTTGGTTTGCCGTGGAAAAATGAAAATTGTGAGCTAACTGATTCTTACCCTGTTGCGTTGAATAGGTTAAGGAATATTCACAATAAAATGAATAAGGATCCGAAGTTTGCTATAAGATATAATGAGAGAATCAGTCACTTATTAGAAAATAATTATGCGTCAATAGTAGGAAACAATGAAACAGTTGCGGGGTCTAAGATTTGGTATTTGCCGCATTTTGGGGTTGATAACCCAAATAAGGAGAAGTTACGTTTGGTATTTGACGCCGCAGCTAAAAGTAAAGGATATAGTTTGAATGATTATCTTCTGACAGGACCAGACCTTTTATCATCACTATTTGGTATTATGCTTCGTTTCAGGGAAGACAGGGTCGCTGTAACAGGGGATATAAAGGATATGTTTCTCAGGGTGAAGATACGAAAGGAGGACCAGCATGCCCTGAGATTTCTGTGGAGTAGCAACAGCTATGATACACCTAAAACGTATGTTATGAATTCATTAATTTTTGGAGCTAACTGTTGCTTATTTTTCGGTATTGATTTTTGTGGTAATTTATATTAACTTTGATATAAAATAAAATTGTAATAACTTAGGGCACGACTGTTCGCTATCGAGGTCCGGAGGGGAGGGTATATAACTTCTTTTCTCTTTATCATCATAACAAAACACCTAATGTGCTAAAACCAATGCGAGGGTTAATTCCACTTAGTTTATTTGACTTTGAGTAAATAACATTTCCTGTTTTAAATTCAATAATAGTTTTTGAATCTGATTCCTGCACGATAAAACGCAGTCTTCACTTGGAAGCTTATTACAGTTTTACTGATTATATGATAGATGAAACTGCTTGGTGTCACCAAGGTTCTATTCAGGATATTTCCAGACATACACCAACATTGTAATATGACTAAAATACACCTTCCGAATCCGAAGTAGATTGAAATTTAACTTATACCTAAGTTTGAGAGCTATTCTTTTTATTTTGAAATAAATGTTCCTTATCTTTATCCCACTTCCTAAGCGTCACAAAACCACTGTTTGATTCGTGACAGCATAGCAGAACATTAATTTATAAAAAAACATGGAGAGAATTGTTTTGGGTCCATATCTATCCGACTTAGCTTAGGTACACTACTTTATAACGTGTTTAAGACTAACAGTATTTAACCATAACATCTAAAGGCATAACTGTTTTTCGCATAAATATACTTCGCATAATTGTACTTTTGTTATTTTATTCTGTGTATTTGTAAATGTTTCTTCATTTTTGATGTGCAATAAAGAGTTTTCTATTCTATAACTGATATTTTGATAAGGTATAACTTTCTTCTGTTAACCATTCTTCCGTTCGAGTGACTCATCTATTAATATACTTTGGTTAATTGTGCATTTTACTTGAAAACGTATGGTAAGATATTTCTTTTATCTGATGTTACTGTGTGATGCTACTCTGGAGCAGAGCAGCTGATGTTGGTTCCATATTAAGAACTATTTATAATTTAGATCATGAGATTCCCTGAGAGAATTGTTTAAAACCATAAATATAATGGCGCTTTCTTTTTTCATAATCTTTGTTTTAAAAACTGTTTTTAGTTATTGATTTTTGGTTGTGAGTTTGTTTGATGTTTTGATTATTATTTGTAACAAGAAACATTGTAATTTTAATAATGCATTATGTTTGTATTTGTTTCAAACCGATGTGAATTTCTGATTTAGTAAAAAAGTATTAGTACATCTGTTACACCTTGAAATGCGCATAGCCTGATGTTATAAAAAATATTTCGATGTATAATTCTTGTAAGTACAAATAGTCTTCATTTTTTTTTCAAAAATGTCTTATCCATGTTTTCACCTCCCTTTTATACCAAATTGATGTGATTTTTGTGATTTTCGAAACCATTTTTCTGTTTGTTTTTGTTCTAAAATGTGTGTTAAGGTACATTTAATTTAGTTACCTATTTCACTGCCTTACTAAATAAATAAAAATATAATAATATACTATTGTTGTTTTTTTTTGTATTTGGGTTCAAAGAGTGTACTATTTTTGGGGCTACTTTTACTAATAGTTTTGGTTTCATTCGTAGTAATAAAATGCTATCATGTCGCTAGCTAAAATTATATTTATATTACAAACAAGTATTGTTCCTTTGAAATTAACATTAGTTGGAGCCAATGGGACATAAAATACAAAGTTTATGGCACTTAGAACTCGACCCTCTTTAATAGCTTCTCGGAACTATGTTTGCCGCATCGAGTATATTCAACACCCAAAATTTTTTTTTTCTTCAACGGGACTGACCCTTTTTTGTGTTCTTATCTATTGAACATAATGTAAACTTCGTATTTAATTAAAGACATTGCTAAATATGTCTTCTATTTCTTCACAATCACAATGAACATGAATATTCAACAAAGAGTTTGTTTTTGTTTAACTTATATTTATGAAATTATGGGTGTAATATAGTAGTATATTAGTTATATATTTCAATAGATTATTTATCGGTGATTCCATTGATACTAGACACTTATAAAGCTGCCATACAAAAGTAAACAGTAATTTGAGTTATTCCGACGCTCGGTAACGGACCTCCCACTTACGCCACTTAGTCGCTGCCGCTCCGCGGCATTACGACCTCCCTAGCGCCCCGCACGGGAAGGGTTATGAAGTGTTTAAAAGAATATATTTTAAAGTATTTCCGCGTAAATGATATTTTTACTAATAAAGGATTACTTAAAGTATAAAAAGAAAGAAAGGATAGAAGAATTTCGCTCTGGAAGCCATTGACACTGTACCTCAATTGGCAGAGCGACACGGGGCGTATAGCCAAAGGTCGCGGGTTCGATCCCCAAAGGAAACGAAATTTTTCTTTTCATTCCACATGAGGTTTTCATGAACAAAATCATTCAAATTATAATTTTTTTAATTTTATTTTCTTGTAGCAAAAGAGTGTACCTACTGCTTTTCTTCGCAGCCTGATCTTGACAATGTGTCATACAGTTGGCCGTGAATAATAATATAAAGCAATATTTATGTAAATCGATTCCTACGTGAAGCAATATTAAAATCAATATTATGTAAATCGATTCCTACGTGTTTAAATTATTTGCTCCTCTGATTTATTAATTGTTAAAAATAAGAACGTGGGATATCAAAAATTAACCAAACCGTATCTCGTTATTAAAAAAACAAAAGGTGAATAATGACGATGAAATACGATAAAATATATGTCTAAGAAATTAACGTATTATGACTTCAGAAAATGCAAAAAATCTATTCAATGTAATGGAAAAAAATGAAATTATAAATATTAAATCTTATAATTTGTATTTTAATTATAATTTTTATTGTTCTTAGATAAGAGCGATATCTCCAAACACAAAATTTTTAGTTTAAATGGAGACATAAGCACGTTTTAATTTTTGTAGCCTTGTTTTACCTAGTAAAAAAATATATTTTCATTTGGCCATAGTCAAAGCTAGCCAAGAGTAGGCAGGCAGTTTGCTATGAATCAATACATAGTATAAAACAAAGTCGCTTTCGCTGTATGTCCGTATGTATGCTTAGATCTTTAAAACTACGCAACGGATTTTGATGCGGTTTTTTTTAATAGATAGAGTGATTCTTAAGGAAGGTTTGTATGTATAATAAATGCATAATATAGTAGAGAAACACTGATAAATTTAAAGGTTTCTAATGTGATGTCGTAAATAAGCACGTTTTTTTGCGCTTATATTGCAAACGCTGGCTGAACCCTACGAGATAGACCAAAATAATGTACTACAGTATTGTTCACCTTAAAAAGTTCAACAAAAAAGTCCGCGATGGTATATGTCTATCTCTTAGGGATAACCCAGCATAACCATTTTTATTCTTTACTAAAAAATGGTTATTTACGAAGTGATTTTAAACAATACAGCATTAATCCTTATCCAATTAAGTACCTTAAATAAATTGTGCATTTATTATAGATCAATATGCTTTTTACAGCATGTAATTTAAGTGAATATTACCGAAGATATTACAAATTTAAAATGCAGGGTCGTTGTTGTTTGCACCGGGCGGCGCGTGCCTATAAATAGCGCGTCGATGGCCGCGCTTCGGCCTATAGCACTTTATGATTTGCAGCGATCGCACGCGTTTATCGGAGCTCTCTAGCGAGGAAAATATCAAGAATTAATTAAACTGAATAGAATAAGTATCTTTTGTTGTTGATTATCTTTGAATTTTTATTATTATTATTATATTAGTATTGTAAGTACATTAGGTTAGATAGGATTAGCTTAAAACCATATTTCTTGGTATTTCTTCCATTAAGACTTTGATTTGAATTTAGAGTTAAGACAATTTAGTATTAGGGCGAGCATTTTCAATTATTGAAAATTATAGTTAAGTTCATAGAAGAACTGAATAGAATAGGTATATTTTGTTGTTGATAATCTTTTGTTTTTAGTCGAACGAATAGTAAGTAAATATTTTTTACTCCAGCACTAACCAATAATTAGTGCAATTAGTTCATAATCATACGTATAGTTTTAAGTTGTGAGTTTAATCAAGTACTGTGAACAGTTTGTCAAAAAGCTGTGAACGTTGTGTATAAGGACATTCTGTAGTAGGTATATTTTGCATTGCACCCGTGCGAAGCCGGGGCGGGTCGCTAGTATACTATAAATTAAAGGACCATGGGGGATTTTGTATGAGCCCCGTCCCCACCCTACAACAGTCATGGGATATGTGTCAATTTGTTCATTGGGACCCAAAAAAGTCTAAAGTACCTGTGTTAATTGCAAAAACATTTGGGTTTTTTTATAATAAAAAAGTAACTTTTCGGCACAAATGTATTTATTTTTAAATAAAAATATTTTTTTCTTCAAACAAAAAGGCATATTTCACGTAAACAAATGACGATTCTATGTACATTGACGACCTGTATCCATAATTGTGCCAAAACGTTCTCAAAATCACATCCTCTGCGCACGTCCCGACTCGAACCGGTTTCCGGCACCTTCATTTTGCGACACTATTAGCGTTTAGCGAAATACTTTTTATTCTTAGAGCTACTAAATCTCCACGCAATGAAATATAAGAAAAAAAATGATTTTTTTTGTTTCTAAAAAATAATGTTACCTTATAGCAAAGATATTAAAATACTACGCATTTTATATTAAAATATTATTTAGATCGCCATATTCTAGTCCTTTTTAATGCACACTAAGTAAATGTGTAAGTAAAAAAGAAGAATATATTATAAAATCTAAACCCTAAGCATTTGAAATATGTCGCCATAGTAAAAAGTTCTCTATTCTAATAGATGTTTCAAATGACACTTGTTTGAAATCTGTTAGATGGTGGGGATGTTTTTTCCCAACCCCTTTAAGTTTTCTTTAATGACCTTTGGACTGTGATTTCACTTACACTTACACCTTATCTCATCAAAAATCTAAGTCAATTATTTACTTACAATCTTTATAAATACAAGCTGAATTTAGGCTAAGTCAAAATCTTTAATAAAATTTATCATAATGAAATCATTTAACGTAATCAAAAATAGTGTATATTGAGAAAGTATTTAGGTATTACACGATGAAATATAGCTTAAAAAACCATAGAAAACTACTACAAAATATGCGGCGTGAACGTTTGAGTCCTGAGAGTCTACCTCTAGGTGACTGGTTTAAAAAAAGGTGTTTAGTTCTTGCATAGAATTTAACCCTCTAAATGAAGGTTTGAAAAAGGAATAAGTGAAAAGAATAAGTGTATATATTTATTTATCTATGTACTCTTAGGATCAATCACAATTTGAATTGTGTTTTCATAATAATATAAAATCATTGAATTATTTTAAACTCTTCACAAGTTTATCTTCGACGCATTACTTACTATAAACACCTCAAACTGAATTAGGTCAAACTCATTAGAATATATGTTTTAAACATATCATCGAACGGCATTTTCCCTCAGCGTGATATTTCTCTAAGATTTGCGTCTGGTTTCATTACATCTAAAATTTAATGCAAATTCTGCAACACATGACAGAATAATATTAACGGTAAATTCTTGTGAGGATACGTTCGTCTGCTAAATAATAGTTGAATAATATTCATGCGCGGATCCAGGCATCAGGCCAAGCAAGTCGGGCATGCCCACAACCCTAATTAACTTGCAGCCTCATACTTTCGTTGTCATTAGGGCTACAACAAGACTGCCTTGGAATCAGAAGTTTAGGTAGCTATACCCACAACCTGAGGGCTGCATCCGCTCCTGATAATATTGATCGTGAATTCTTTACGCTGCTGCCCTGAAAAAAATCGGAGTAATATCAGTCACAATTCGGAGTCACATATACTCAATTAGATCGCTCGAAACCCTTGCAATTTCGTCATGCCAGGGCAGAATAAAAAATATAGTTAAAGAAAATTTGTAAAATCTCCTTTTGTCCTCATTCAGGATTTTAAAATAATTAAAGTAAATTATTAAAATTGATTGATATTGAACTTTTAGCTGTGTGTTTAGCTTAGATTAGCACTACTCCATTTCTTCTAGAAAATGTTAGTAACAGGCGGCTAAGGGTATTGGGGTTTTTAAAGTGATTGTTGAGCGAGACGGTTAGAGAGCCATCATCAACAACCTTAATTGTACTATCTCTTCCCCACTTAACTTCCATAAGGGGCTGAGGAATTTCTTATTATGAAGGATTGGCTATCCGTTCTATGGATTTATAGCCATGAGCATTTTCTACTATTTCTATAGGAATGTTTTTTTAAACGGTTTTATTTAGCTCACCCCGTTTGTTTTATTCTTGGGTCAAATTTAGTAATTCAAATTTCACCCTCTTTCTATCAACCGGTTAATCTAAAATTTTGTATACACTTTGGATTTTGGTGACAATACAATTATATTTATTCATTATCATTATAAATTCAAGATGGCCGCCGCTACAAAATGGCGGATAATTTAGGTTTTATTTATCCCATCAATATGGGTATCAAATGAAAGGGCTCAACAAGCAGAATACAATATACTATAAAAAATGACATCCAAGAGCGCGGCCGCTACAAAATGGCGGATAACGTAAGTTTTATCAATCCCATCAATATGGGTATCAAATGAATATGCTCAAACAGTAGAATACAATGTACTATAAAAAAATAAAACCCATGATGGTGGCCTCTACAAAATGGCAGATAACTTAGGTTTTATATTTTATTTATTATATAAGGATCATCAACAGCAACACATATTATATAGTAAATTGAAACAGTACAGTAAATAAAGCCAATAACAGATGATCACAAGTTAAAACAAGATACACACACAGTTAATTCAAAATAAACTAAACTATCTAAGGCCATAATGAATAACAACAGAAAAAGAAAAAAAAATATGTAAAGAAAAGAATAAAATTTAATATTAATGATAATTGATGATACTTGAATGATAATGTGTGTGGTGTGTGTAATGTGTGTTATGATGTGTGAGTGTGTATATGAGAATAATATAAATATCAATCCCATCAACATGGGTATCAAATGAAAGGTCTCAACAGATGGGCGCAGCCACTAAATGACCGTTTAAATGTCCATTACTCTTGGGAACAAAATGGTAAAAAAAACTAAAAACTAGAAAATAAAAATAGGTAAAAAAACTTTTTAAGTTAAACGGTTTTATTATTAACATACAGAGCAATGTTTAAGATAAATGTACTAAAAAACAAAAAATAATATAAAATAGATACAGTCGTGGGAATTATATACATATGCAGAGACTAGACTAAAATAAAACCGTGGGGCACGTCAATTGTCTACAATCGTTGATTAAAATGTTTGTTTTGTAATGTTACACTATAATTGGGCAGTTGTTCAACCGACAACGATGGACATGTGATAAATAGGGCAGAATGTGGAAACAAGCTAGCAAGCTCGATTATAAGCGAGTTTTAGGGTTTCATAGTGTTGAGCGAGTAGTACTTTTATCATATGTTTTGTCGATTAAAAACAAACTGCGAGCAGTGAACCGATTCCTCGCCAGCCAGCAGTGTAAATTTCCAACCAGAAACTAGTTGTAACATCTCTTTTATTTACATGGAGTGTATGACTATTGGAATTTCCATGAGCAAGAAAATAGTAAGTAATTTCCTCACCGTCTGCGGGCCAACTGCCCAACGACGAATTAAACGTTTCTTCTATCGCACATTAATCGATAATTTGTAGACAATTGATTGATTTATCTTAAACATTGCTCTGTATGTTAATAATAAAACCGTTTAACTTAAAAAGTTTTTTTACCTATTTTCATTAATATGGCCAAAATGGCAATACTTTGGTTTTTGAAAAATTAATCTTTAAATTGTGATCCTCTAACCAGTGTGATATAATTGTAATATTTGAATTAAGGCTTTGATTTAAATTTTGGGGAGCATCGTCACATCTTATTAACACGCTTTTATTAGGTCGACCTGTATGTATGTAACTATGTAATCAAATCTAAGAAAACTAATTTAACCATCTTCTAAAGGTCATAGCGTTATGAAAATTGGCAGTTGTATGTGATTTCGATGACAATACAATAATATGGTACTGTCGAGCTGATCTGATGATGAAGCCGGAAGATATGAACTGAAACTTCATGATGGATGATCGTATCATAGCCGTGTTTGGACTTGTTAAAAAGGTCTTGTAATGAACCTTGACCACGATTAGGTTTCAAGGTCTGAATACAATAATATGGTACTGTCGAGCTCATCTGATGATGCAGCCGGAAGATATTAACTGGAACTTAATGATGGATGATCGTATTATAGCCGTATTTGGACTTGTTAGAAAGGTCTTGTAATGAACTTTGACCACGAAATGAGACATCCAGTCCTTCAAAGTTAATTTTAGGAACGACGGCAAGCACCTAATTCAGCCTATAGGCATCCAATTCCCAGCCAAGTACAGCTACGGTACGGTGGAAAGGCGCATGCTCCCAGTGATTTTAAGTTGGGCATCTACCGTGCACAAGATGCAAGGCTGTACGGTAGACCACGCCGTGGTGTACTTAGGGTCCCGTACTTTTGCGGATGGACAGGCATATGTAGCGTTTAGTCGAGTAAAATCACTTAGTGGTCTCCAGATTGAAGAGTTAGATTGTTCTAAGCTGACAGGTAAGACACCATGCAATACAGACGCACTGGCGGAGATGGAGAGGATGCGGGCTCATTCGTCTATTTGAATTAAATGTTTGAAATATGCCATTAGCAAAGACTAAAACGCATAAAATAAATTAATAGTTTAAAAAACACTAAAAAACACGCTTTTATAAGGGCACTTAAAAGTCAAAAATAAATTACGGGTCGTTCAAGTTGTCTCTATTTCTGGGCTGAAGTGTAAACTATGTGCTTTTAATTATAATGTTTGATTGTAAAAGCGTGGGGCGCTGGAGCAGGAACGACTTTCTTGTAAACAAATACACGAACAAGAACTCTACATTTTGCCACTGTTGACTAGTACTTTGAACAGACTGTTTAATTTAGAGCCTCCAACTAGTGGTGCTGCAACTCTAGTTAGAGTGCTGATCTCTGTAACCTGCTTCCCGAAACATCGCTTAACTTGATTTCTTAGCAAGGTAAACAAAAAATCTTTCCTTTTCCAGCGCCCCACGCTTTTACAATCAAATATTATAATTAAAAGCACATAGTTTACACTTCAGCCCAGAAATAGAGACAACTTGAACGACCCGTAATTTATTTTTGACTTTTAAGTGCCCTTATAAAAGCGTGTTTTTTAGTGTTTTTTAAACTATTAATTTATTT
The DNA here is from genome assembly GCA_963576735.1 of Bedellia somnulentella. Classification (NCBI taxonomy): domain Eukaryota; kingdom Metazoa; phylum Arthropoda; class Insecta; order Lepidoptera; family Bedelliidae; genus Bedellia; species Bedellia somnulentella. Next base: position 1,001,908 of record OY755170.1, read on the forward strand.
AAACTATTAATTTATTTTATGATCAATGAAATGTCATCCGCGAAAAGGTTGCATGGTACGTCTATAATACTAGTAAAATCATTGATATATTTAGTTTCATATAACGAGTTCTTAAAATTGATGAATACTAAATCTAATGCGCTTGCTGTGTTTTTAGTTATTCTGGTTGGTTCATTTACAATTTGTAAAAAATTAGAACATTTTATAAGGTTAAGAAGAGTTATTGTTGATGTGTTTAACTGCAAGAAATCAATATTGAAGTCTCCCCCAAAAATTATATGTTTTTGTCTATAAAAATATATAAAAAATAATAAAAATGCTTTATTTACGAAAACAAGAGTTTTAACAAGTTCTTATTTAAAATTATGTCCTGAGCTTGTTCTGCCATTAAGCGTGTAAATATTCATGTCCTAATAGTCCTATCTAGTCAATCCAAAAATTCATACTATATTACAATATCAATGTTATTTAAAATGTCAAAAAAAGAAAAAATAATAACTACAATACAATTAAAATAAAAACACACACAATAAGAAATTAAAATTAAGGAAATAATTACACATTAAAAATATATCATGTCAATATAATTTTTAAATGTCACATATGTTGAAAAAATCATTCACATTATAAAAGCAATTTGTTACAAGATAATTAAACAGTTTTGTTTTGAATTTAATTAGATTCATCTGTTTCAAATCGTCACTTATGGCATTATACAGTTTAACGGCCATATCATAGGAATTCCTGCGACATATAGTCAAGCATTTTACTGCAGAGTATTTGTACTGAATGTTATGATTGCCCCTCTGTGGTCTGGTTTTTGGTGGTGTTAATTCGAACAATGACGGGTTTTTGTAAACAAACAATAAAAGTTCGTATATATATAAAGAAGGGAGAGGAAGTATTCGTAGTTTCTTGAAAAGAGGAATACAACTGTCCAAATAGCCAGCGGAACATAGTATCCTCATACATTTTTTTTGGAATTTGAATGCTTTATCCGCGTCAACCGAATTACCCCATAAAATTATTCCATATCGTAGAACCGATGCAACATACCCATGATAGCATGTAAGAGCCGCCTGATCTGATACCACGTATTTGATCCTGTACAAAACATATAGGTACTTATCTAATTTAATGCATAGATTATCTATATGTACTTTCCAATCACAAAAGCAATCCAAATTAAAACCCAAAAATTTTGTTGATGAAACTTCTCTAATAAGATCGTTTCCAATTTTAACGTTTAATTTTAATGTCGGTCTTTTATGTGTCCTAAATTGAATAAATTCGGTTTTTGAATTATTCAGGGTCAGATTGTTATTTATTAGCCAGCAATTCATGTCATTTAGGGTTTTATTAATGTCATTTTCAAATGAATTTAGGTTACTACATTTAACAATTACCGTTGTATCGTCAGCATATAAAGTACATTTGTGTTTTGTCGCTTCCGGTAGATCATTAATATATATAAGAAATAGTAGGGGCCCCAGAATGCTACCCTGAGGCACACCATGTTTAACAATTTTATACTCGGAACTATGAGTATTTAGATGATGAGCATTTATTTTCGAGATTTCTACGCATTGTTGTCTATTTGTCAGATATGTCTCAATCCATTTATACGCAGGTCCTCGGATCCCAAGTCTCTCAAGCTTTATCAATAGTCTTGGGTGAAAAACAAAATCGAAGGCTTTGGTCATATCTAATGACAACCCTACTACCGGAGTTTTAGTGTTTAGGCAATCGGTAATATTTTTTATTAGGCTAAAACATGCCAGTGTTGTAGAAGATCCTTTTCGAAAACCAAATTGGTTTGGTACTAAAGTACAGTGTTTGTTTAAAAATGCATAAATTTTTTTGTACATAACCTTCTCTAAAACTTTTGAAAGAATCGGAATAAGAGAGATAGGTCTATAGTTTTTTAAAAAATTTCTATCGCCGGATTTGTGTAATGGCTTAATAACTGATAGTTTTAAACGTTCCGGAAAGGTCCCTTCCATTAGTGATAAGTTGATAATATGACAAAGAGGTATAGAAATATGTACAGCGCATTTTTTCAGTATGAACGTTGGGATATTATCGTAACCCGTTGCTGCAGTATTTTTCAATTTTTTTATAATTTTACAGATTTCAAGTGAATCGGTTGGCATTAAATAAATAGAAGTAATGTTTCTCGAAATGTCAACAGGATTTTTTATATTGATGTCATCACCGGGAGTCGTCAAATTGGTAAAAAAATCATTAAATGCGTTAGAAATGTCAAGAGGATCTGTTAATAATTTATTGTCAATAATAATTTCATTTATGTCAGCTTTTTGAACTTCTTGGTCAAAATTGTTTTTAATTACCGACCAAGATGCTTTGCTCAAGTTTTTTGCTTGATTTAGGTATTTCATGTTGTTCATCCTTTGCGAAGTTCCTATTACCTTTTTTAATGTTTTGGAATATCTTTTCATAACTAAAAGGTTCTGCTTTTTATTAGACGGATCCATTAGATATTTTAGGTACAGCTGTCTTTTGCGAATACAACATCTCTTCACACCTCTCGAAAGCCATTTATTTTTTATTTGTTTTGGTATCATTTTTATTATTTTTAACGGAAAGCATAGTTTAAAAAATAGTATTAATAAGTCATGAAACTCATTAAATGCTTCATTTGTTGTATTCTTATTTAGAACATCGTTAAAACTCAATGCAGAAATAGATTCTAAAAATTTATTTGTATTTTCTACAGAAAAGTCTCTAACTTTTTTAAAGACCCATTTTGGTTTGGTAGGTAATCTAGTGTCACTATTAATACTAAATGATAATGTTTGTCCCGTTTCGTGATCCGACAATGCTAGCAAATGGGTGTTTGCCTCAATTTCAGTTTCAGTTAAATTACTTACAATTAAGTCGATGGATGTTTTTTTTCTCGTAGGTTTGTTAATATGAATATTTAAATTAAAGTTATTTAGAATGGATACTAATTCTTTGCAAATGCTGCTGTTTTTTAAAACATCAATATTCCAATCACCGCAAATAATTAAGTTTTTCTCTTTTTTTGTTTTATTGAAATTTATTAAAATTTTCGTTAGCTTTTCAAAAAATACAGTAACATTTGAGTTAGGAGTGCGATATATACAAATCAGAAAAACATTATATGGTAGTATTTCGATTGCACAACATTCGAATTCCCTCTCTATGGCTTCCGTATTAATCCAATTTACTGGTTTTGATTCTAAATTTTTATCTAATAAAATACATGTGCCACCACGTTTTTCTTTTCTACAGAATGCACTTGCTGCGTAATAATTATTTAACTGTAAGTTCGAAAGTGATCCTTGTTTTATGAATGTCTCACTAAAACACAAGATATCAATTGGAAGATTTAACTTATGTTCAAGTTCATGAAGCGAAGCAACTACCAAATCTTTTTTTCCCAACAGTCCCGCAATATTTTGATGAAATAGAACTATTTTATTAGTTTTACTCTCGAAAAAAAATGTTTTCATTTTCTTTTATGGCCGTATCGGTCTGCGTTCCAATACTAATCATTTGTGGTTTGTTGGATACAGTTTTAACGGATTCAAATTTATGGACATACTCTTTGTGTATTATTTCCTTAGCTAAATTCTTTGCAATATGCTTGGCTAAATGTACAGGGCGGCCCAAATATGAAAATCTTAGGTCTATGTAAGTTACGTTACTAAATTGAGAGCTTACATGTTTCATGGTAGAGTTGACTTTTAATGTGTTTAAATATTTACTGTACACTGATTCACATATAATAACATTTGTATGTGTCAATTTAGTTAAAAAATAGTATAAAAAGGAGCTAAATTCTAAGGGGTTTGAATCATTCATACCAAAGTTAAAAATTACAAAATCATTTTTCGTCAGCTTAGCGATACTATCCATATCCATATTACTTAAAATTTCTCTTATTGGGGCGTCCGACTTAACTACTCCATAACAATTATATAGGGGGAGAACACCCGTTATGTTTTTACACACTCCCTTTCCTTGTTGGTCACTATAATAAATTATTTGATTTCTGCTTGGATTAGGAAATACAAGGTTTTTCTTATTTTCGTAAGGGGATGTTTTGTCCAACTTAGTTATTTCAGTTTGATTGGCCGCAGTAATATTTGAATTTCCATTCGACGGGATGACGTTCTTTTCTTGAGTGGCTTGTTCCAATTCTATGGGTTCGTTTACTTCAATACAATTTTCTGTTTTGTCTTTATTATTTAAATTTGAAGATATATTTATATTTCTGCTAAGTGGGGATAGTCTGGATATTTTCATTCGAATATTGTTTAAATTTCTCCTAGGTGAGTTATTATTTTCCATGCATATTTTTTTTGGATTTGTTTTTTTCGGTGTTATACCATTTGTAACTTGCTTCAAAAAAATATTTTGCTTTGTCAAATCTTCAACAATAGTTTTTAAAGATAAATTTTCCAAACTCAAAGTGTCGATTTCTTCGTTTGCACTTGATAATTGAATTTTTAAGTTGTCCAGTTGTCTTTTCATAGAAGTAATTCCATCACTGTCGGAAACAAAATTTTTAACATTAAAGAATTTAAGAAGCTTAGATAATGTATCATAAAAAAGTACTGGCTCTCCTTTTCTATCCGGCCAGTATAAAGGTATTATTATAAGATTTAATTTCGTTAGCTACTTCCAAAAGTGGCTGAGGAATTTCTAATTCCTTAGCTCTGGCTACCCCTTCTAGGGATTTATTGCCGTGAGTATATGTATGTTAATTTCGTTAATTCAATAGCACAAATTTTCAATTATATATTCTATAGATAAATTGATACGTCGTTAATTTCTTCATATTCTAGATTAGTCCTTTAGGAAGATACATACCCCTCCTCCCTCACGATTGGAGCGGCAGCTGTCCGATGCTAAGTGATGTCCTTCCAAACTTAACATGCTGCGCTTAGTGGTCGCGATCCGTGTTACGTTAAAACATAACCTTTTTATACTTTAAATCGATTGAGGACATAAAACTAAACAACTTTGCCTATGGAATGCATATCTAAAATATTGTAATTTTCAAAATAATTCATAATTTAAAAGTGTCGTACCTAGATCAAACTGAGAAAGTATAGTGAGGTTCTTAGCCTCAGCCAAAATAAAAATAAAAAACATATGGTCAAATCACAAAATGTTTTTTTTATTTCAATACTTATTTTAATTTGCGCTTTTTCTATCAAATATGTAGCTATTGGTAGAAACTTTATAGGTCTAGAACTTCTCTGTATTTACTAAGCAATATTATTACAACCCAAACATTTCTTTAAGATAACATTTATTGAGATAAATTGCACTTTTTACTTCACTTTGGTAATAAACTTTGCGCAATTTAACGTTATGCTATTTAATTGTTTATTTTTTTCAAAAGTTTTCACACAGTAAGTGTAAGTTGTTATAATTTCAGGTATTCATAGTAGAATGGTAAGCGATTAAACCCTCATAGACAGATACAAAATTTGTTAAAAAACAGAGTCGTCCTTGTATCCATTTAAATATTTTTGAAATATATTTTTAACCACGCAACAAAATCCGATAAAATGGGACCACCTTGGAAGCATATCGAACCGAACCGTAAAATAATCATAGAAATCGATTGACTCTTAACGGAGTAATCGCGCAACATACGTACAAAAAATCAATCGAATTGAGTAACCCTTTTTTTAAGTCTTCTGTCGAAAATTAGCAGTCAATGTAGTCATCAGTCATTAATTCATGCCGCTGTTAAAAGTTTATTATGTAAAAAAAAGTTATACAAAGTTACTGGTGTAGTGTGGGCTTAGAGTAGCACTACCCCATCTTTTTCCTGTGAGTGTTCGTAAGAGGAGGCTAAGGGTTTTGGGGCTTTTTAAGTGTTTTTTGGGCGATGTGGCTGGAGACCCGTCACCAAAAACCTTTTATTTTACAAACTTTTACCCACTCAATTTTCAAAAGTAAGTGAAGAACTTCTTATTCTGAAGCTCTGGCTACTCCTTTTATGGATTTATAGCCGTGAATCTATGTATGTATGTCTATGTATGACTTAAAGTTACAAAACTGTCCAACTAACATATATGAAATAAAAATAAATATAACGGACAACAGTCAAAGCACTAAGATTAATTCAACGCCTCTTTTAAAAAAGTGCAATATCGATATGTTTTCAATGTTAAAAGATAAAATGCTCGTCAATATATTTAATGATATAAAAATGGCCAAGTGCCCGCCTCAACCATGAATATTTTCGTAGTAGCAAAAAAGGCTCGCCCGTGGAGGGTTTCGTAGTAGCAAGTATGGGTAAGCGAAGCGATATATCAAGAATAATTGTACATTTTCTGAGCCGGAATCAATGTATTTATGTTTTTCATATTGATTGCATGAAATTAATATACAATGTTGCATTTGATGTTTTACAAAATGTCCTATAAATCCAAAACTGTTATATCAAAACGCACATTTTATTTACATTTGTCACTTTCTTATTATAAAAGTTAAAGAGGTGGACACATTTTACCACATTGGGAGTTTATATCGAGAAAAATGTACGAGATACCAAACCTATACTAAACTAAATAAAAAATATTTACGATATCATTTCCACCGGGAGACTGGCTGCATTACACCATTGAATTCCATAGCTGATTCTTTGGGCGAAGTATGCAACTGCAACTAAAACGATTTCTTATTCTTACCCCGCCTTGAAAACGTCAAGATCCGGACTCGGTGGGGGGAAATGTGATGACCACACGAGACCAAAAAATAAGAGTCACGTATAAAAAGTTTGATAAATGTAGACAAAGCTCAAGATGATTGCGAGCATCGTACAAACGTGGATATCGATAGTCTCTGCCAATACCAATAAATAAAAATCGGATGCCCCCCCCCCTTAAGGATGTAATAAAAAAAACTGGTCACAGGAATCATTAAACAAACCATTGTATCAAACTTCAAGTTGCTAGATATAGAAAATTAAAAATATTTTAACCAACTTTCATCCCCTGTTTCAACCCCTTACGGTATTAATGTCATAAAAATCATGAAACAAACAATTGTACCAAGTTTCTAGATATAGAATTGAGAAAACCTCCATACTAGCTTGCAACTCCAGCGCGGGTAAAATAAAAAATAATAATAGTGGTCATGAAAAAAACCATTGAACAAAGTTTCAAGTTTTTAGGCACAAAAATGAGAAAATGTCCATACTATCTTTCGACCCCTTTCTTAACCCTTTTCAGTGATTTTTCAGCAATAAAAAGTCTACACACATTACATTATACACAGATCAAGTTAGCTCCAAGTACATCTTTTATTATGGGATACTAACTCAGCGACATATTTAATATTATATAATATCCAAGACTAAGAAACAATCATATATGCTCATCATATAAATGTTGCTCTCACCGGGGATCGAACCCGCAGCCTCCGGACCAAGATGCTAGTCACCTATCCACTCGGTCACGGACTTGTCGAAAATCGGGTCGGTGGTTTAGACATGAAAGCGTAACAGACAAACAGAGTTACTTTCGTATTTATAATATGAGTATGGATGTTATAAGAAAAATTCCGCTGCTGCGTCTTTCTGTCTGTCTCAACGCGGTTAACTCAAAAGCTACCCAAATGTGACTATCATGCGGTTTTCAACAATAGAAAAAGAGATTCTCGACAAGCGGAACATTAGCAGATATACGGTGTTTATAAGAGAATAATCTTCATAAGAAGAGGTCGCAAAAAATCTCGACAATGTTAAGCATTCACGTCAAACTCCGCTTAAGACTAGCTAAGATATAGTTGAGTAATGTACAAGCGAAGTAGAAATCTAGATGATAAATATAGAACATCCGTAGTGAAAAGAATAAAAGAGCATGTATGAGAAGAATGATGAATGTGACAGAAACAAGAGAGATTTGTCGGGATCGTATAAAGTGGCGTTCGATAGTCACTGCCTATCCCAATGGGAACAACGGGTGTGAGTATAAGTAAGTAAGCATAATAATTAAAAAAATAGTTTTTGTTAGCATACTGAGATCATTATTGCGTAATTTTCAAAGCTATTGTCTTTGGTTCAGTATTAATCATTATTAATTTATCAACATAGTTAAGTATATCGTTAAACACGTTACAGACAAACAAGTTACACTTCAAAATACCGAAATCGTCGTAGATTCGCCAAAATATTTTAGGAGTTCTTTCAATTTCATCAGGACACCATCATCAGAGGCTTTTTTAAGTGGTTTCTGGGCGAAGCGGTTGGAGCAACGATGTTATGCCTACTTAATTTCTACCATCTTGTCCCCTATCACCTCCCAAATGTTTGTGGCTCTAAAACTCTGCTACCACAGTGGAAACTAACGGCGTGAGTATTGCATGTATGTATGTAAAGAAAATAATCATTTTGTAATAAATTTACAATATTGAAATATGGTAGCCACAAGCTCTCAAAAATATAGAATAGACTATCGGCGCAAATCTCCAATTTGAAGCGAGTGAACACTGACTTGAATATTGTATACAGACCGTTCACAGTTATTTTACCTTTAGTCTTAAGATACACAGATAATACAGATATCTGTGTAGTGTCGGATTAGAATAGCACTACCCATTTCTTCCGGTGGGTGTACGTAAGAGGCGACTAACGATATTGGGGCTTCGAAGGCCTTTTTGCGGTTTCGCGGGCGATGCGATTGGAGACCCATCACCAACAACCTTTATTTTACCATCTTTTCCCCACGCAACTTCCAAAAGTGGTTGAGGAATTCCTGATTCCTTTGCTCTGGCTACCCCTTCTAGAGATTTACAGCCGTGAGTATATGTATGTATGTATGTAGTCTTAAGACAATTTTTCTGGCGCTACTCTGAATCCTTACCGGCATGATATAATCGTACCTTATAAATAATATCGAAAGTAGAATAAAAAGCAAAGAACACCACGAAGCACTAGACATACTTCGCAGCAAGTAATGCGAACATAACATAAATGAAAATTAATGTCAGAGGTAAAATAAATGTGAACGGACTGTACATGTCGCACACTATGGTCATACTATGTCGTGTTGAAGAAGGATCCATAGAGTATAGTTGCATGGGCGTGGCGTGTCTTTTTAATTTTGCAGGTATTCCGATATTTTTCCTACAAGCGTCGGCGTCGACCGCAAAAATGATAACTTTGGAGGTATACTGTGATTCAGTATTCGATCTTCCGGTCACTTTGTGAGCGTTAGCCGTGACATCATCGCAGAGACCTAAAAATTTGTAATTTGTTAAAAAAGTATACAAATATTATAAAATATCATACCTAAATCTACGCCTGTTTTGAGGTAAGTTTTATTGATTGTATAAAGTTACGTTTGAATAGTTTAATGGCCATCACCACCGATATTTTATTTTCACAAATTCCTCTTATGGCCTTCCAAAAGAGGCTGAAGTTCATTCCGTTCTAGTTACCTCTTTATGGTATTATTTGCATATTTGTACATTATTTATATAACCTATGTCACACGCGACATTAAGTAGTTTGAATTTTTTTGCTGTTTTGTAAAACCCTTCCTTTTGGCGTTCACGTAGTTTGTTCAATTACTCAGAACCACGCCTCTTTAATATTATAAAACTGTAGTACAATATTCAAATGTGTATGTGTTTACACACACACACACACATACTCACAGCTATAAATCCCTAGAAGGGGTAGCCAGAGCTAAGGAATTACAAAATTCCTCAGCCACTTTTGGAAGTAGCGTGGGGAAAAGATGGTGAAATAACGGTTGTTGGTGATGGGTCTCCAACCGCATCGCCCAAAAATCCCTCAAAAGCCCCAAATACCGTTAGTCGCCTCATACGTACACCCACCGGAAGAAATGGGGTAGTGCTATTCTAAGCCGACACTACACAGCAATATGTGTACAATGAAATATATATGAATTTATCTTTACATTATCCCTTTCTACACCGTGTCGTGCCGGCTTAGAATGTCACTAACTCTTTCTACCCACAGGTGTCGTAAGAGGCAACTAAGAGTGTGGGGCTTCGTGTTTTAAGTGGTTTTTTGGGCGATGAGGTTGGAGACCCATTGACAACGATACTTTATTCTACCATCTTCTCCCCTATCAACTTCCGAATGTTGCTGAGGAGTTTTTAGCTCTGGCTACCCCTTTATGGGATCTATGGTCGTGAGCGTATGCGTGTATGTATTTATCTCTACATTATCCCTATCTATATTCAACGCTATTTGCAAATAAACATATCGCTCTGTAGGGTAAATACTAAATAGTCACTTCGCATTGTTCCTGGGGTTCGAACTCAAAAAGCCTAAATTTACAGGTTTCAAGCCAATCGCCAACACGTGACAAACTAAGGGTACGGGCATATTAAGATATTGGTGAGCGATGCAGTTTCGGATCCAACCCTCAAAAAATGTAGGGGCATAGTCAAGTCCGAAACTGTTTACGAATTTTGTTTTTTTTGTTAATGTTCTTATTGAGTTGTATTTAATATTTTTGTTGTCAGTTTTAAAATAGCATACATACATTTATTCCATACTATTAATTCCCATTCGGGTAGGCAGACTAACGATCTTCACTTTTTACGATCGCGGCAAACCTTTCGAGCTTCGTTTACATTCACCAATCTTTTCATTTATTTTATCACTTTTATTTTTCATTTAATTTACTTACTCACGCCCATTATTCCCATTGGGGTGGGCAGAGACTATGTATCGATCGCCAGTTTTCACTATCTTGACAAATCTATCTTGCTTCCCTTAAATTCATTATTCTTTTCATACATGCTCTTTCATTCTTCTCACCTCGGATCTCCACCTTAATAAGAAGATAATTAAATTTTCAAAAAAATATTAGGATTGTGGGATTGCCCATCTTGCCCATATGGCTGAATCCGCGCTTGGAGCGATGTGGGATGTGGTGGAAACCCATCCCCAATTATCCTTATATTATATTATTCCCTCACACAACTGTCTGACGGCTTGTAAATTTTAAAGTTCGGCCTTTTGATAATAATCTTGTACATTTAAGGGTGCAATAAGAGTTATCGTTCTTAAATATCTGTGTAATATCTGCTTAGAATAGCACTACACAATTTATTCTCGTGGGTGTTCGTATGAGGCGGCTAACTCACATCAAATAAAAAAAAAAAAAAACTTTATTAGTTCAATACAGAGCATTCAAACAAGTTGCAAGGGCCCCTGTACTAGACCTAAAGATCTGTTAAACTGGGTACCCCGCTTTACCACCAAGACAATAAATGTTTTGAACAAATTAAAGAGAACAAATTACAATTAATATAAGTACAGACATTTACTTAAAGATGCTAAATCTTGTACTAAGGCAAACTATTATCATAAGTTATGAGTATGTGTATGTGTGTATGAGTGTGTGAGAGTGGGGGGGTGTATTGTGTGAAGGGTGTTTGTGTATGTGAGAATGAGAATGAGAAAGGCGAAAGTTTTAAATCTATATATTAATATAATAGTTATAAATCTATATATATATAAAGACACAGAAATACTTATCAATTAAATAATAATTTAGATTAAAAAGATGCAAGATAAGTTTTTGTTTTATTTCTGATACACTAAGAGGATAAATTTCAATAATTCTGTTTAAATGGTTATATATGGATGAAGATTGAAAGGAGAATTGTTTTTGAGCAAACGTAGTTCTTACTTTGTCTATTTGGCAAACTCTGTCGTTCCTTCGTTTTTGCATGAAATGAGGGCTAAACTGTAAACATTTGTGTTTCCTTAATATAATATTAAGAATATACAACTGTCGTGTCGTAAGAATTTTATTTGTGTTGTGTAAATCAAACGTTGGAAAACGGATTGGCTTGAAAAACATTACTTTTAAGAGGGCTCTTTGTGCTCGTTCTAAAGTTATAAAGTGAGTCTTAGCAGCCCCTCCCCAGGCTGGAATACAATATGCTAAAACAGACTGTGCGAGAGCTTTATATGTGGTGATCAGCAAATTGCCGTTTACAACATGTCTAAGTTTTTTAAAGACCCATATGAGTTTCCTCATTCTGTCAGCTGTTTTACTGATATGGGGAATCCAAGTGAGATTCTGGTCAATAATGACACCAAGGTATTTAATACTATTAACCCTCCCTATCTCTTTGCATTCGCAGCTGTCAGCGGGAAGATTGGAGCAAATATGGGCTTTTAGGCTGAAATTTTTGGGTTGCTCCGTATTGCGAATTGAAAACGTTAAATATTTAGTTTTCTGCACATTTAAAGTTAGTAAGTTCCCTCGTAACCAGTTGGTGACATGAAAGATTCCTGTTTCAGCAATATTTTTCAGATGATCCCAAGTTTTTCCATGAAATATAAGTGCTGTGTCATCAGCGTAAGTTTAGATACTGCAGTTTTGGAGTACGTGGTTGCGGAGATCGTTGACATATATCAAAAACAAGGTGGGGCCAAGCACACTACCTTGGGGGACACCATAGGATATTGGATATGAGTGGCTTAAACAATCACCTAGTTTGAGCTGCTGTTGACGCTCAGTAAGGTGGTCTGTGAGAAGCGAGTGGGGTAAGCCTCTTATGCCGTATCTATAGAGTTTGTCCAAAAGGATGGGAACAGACACTGTATCAAACGCCTTGGCGAGATCCAAGAAGACCCCGGAACATTTAAAGCCCTTGTCAAGATAGTTGCTGACTTCTTCCGTCAAAGCAACTACAGCATCTTCCGTTGAAATATTGTTTCTAAAACCATACTGGTTTTTTGATAAAAGATCGTTATCCAACAGAATTTTTTTAAGCAGGTCGTTTATAAGTTTTTCGAGAATTTTGGATGTGACTGTTAGGACAGATATTGGTCTGTAGTTGTTGACGTCGTCTCTGTTCCCACCCTTATAAACGGGAGTGACAATAGCTCTTTTGAAAATATTAGGAAAAGTGCCATTCTCAAAACAGAGATTAAATGAATGAGAAAAATGTGCCACAGCACATTATTGGGATAAGGACGTGTTTAGCTATTTTAATAAACTTTGTTGTAATTTGATCAAATCCAGGTGCAGAATTATTAGACAAATTACTAATGATGGTGTCAATTTCGGAAGGGTCGGTTTTTAGAAGGACAAGTGATGCACAGGGAGAAACTTCTCTATATAAAGTTTTGTTTACTACAGGGTCTGGTGGGGTATCCAAAGCCTCGGCAAGGCGTTTTCCTATGCTGGAGAAGTGATTATTTACAAAATTTGCGGATTCATTCATTGATGATTTTAACGATGCTAAAACGTGTGTATTTGTTGATTTATTCTTTTGGATATTACAAACATTTTTTATTGTTTTCCACAAGGTTTTAGGATTTTTTATTGCGTTATTTATTTTGTTCCTTTCAAAGTTATTTTTAAGTTTTTTTATCAATTTTGTACAAAAGTTTCTGTAACGCGTATATGTTATTTTTAGGATTTGATTGTCAGGGTTTCTTTTTACTTTGTAATGCAATTTATCTCGATTCCGAAGACAACGTAAAATGCCTGGTGTAATCCATGGCTGGATGCAGCGTTTCCTGATTGGTATTTTGGTTACAGCTTGGTTATTTTTCATTGCTAATGTAATTGTGTTCACAAAAGCTTCGGCGGCTAAATTGGGATCCTTTAAGCTAAGTATATTCGGAAGATGATCTTTAATATCATATAAGAAATAAAATCTTTCCAAATCTCATGAAGCATAGTAAAATTAGTCCTGATGGTTATAGACCCATATCAATTCTGCCAGTTTTAAGTAAAATATTCGAAAAACTAATGTTCAATCAAATGCTTTTGCATTTCGCTTCAAACAAATTGTTTCATCCAAAACAATTTGGCTTTACGAAGGGCCGCTCTACCACCGATGCAGGCGTTGCCTTAATGAAACACATTTTTGATTCGTGGGAACGCAAAAATGATGCTATTGGTTTGTTTTGCGATCTTACGAAGGCATTTGATTGTGCAGATCATGAAATCCTTTTTATTAAATTAGAACATTATGGCATACAAGGTGACGCACTTAAATTAATAAAGTCTTACTTTTCGGATCGGATACAGAAAGTGCAAATCAATAATGCAATATCACCTGGAACTCATGTGGAAATGGGTGTTCCGCAGGGTTCTATTTTGGGCCCATTTTTATTTTTAGTTTATATTAATGATTTGCCGTTCATGGTCGAGAAAATGTCCGAGATAGTGTTATTTGCTGATGATACTTCTTTAGTATTTGACGTTGAAAGAAATAATCAGAATATTGACGAGGTGAATAACACGGTTTCACAGATTCAAACATGGTTTGCTTCCAATAATCTTGTACTGAATGGTAAAAAAACCAAATGCATTAAATTTGTATTACCTAATGTTAGGTGCGTTGATAACGAAATAATTTTAAATAATGAAAAGTTAGTATTTTCGGATAACACAGTTTTCTTAGGGATAACTCTGGACTCCAAGCTCCAATGGGGACCCCACATTAGCTCACTAGCTGGCAGGCTTAGTAGTGCTGCATATGCCGTTAGGAAAATAAGACATTTGACAGATGTACAGACAGCTCGATTAGTTTATTGCAGCTATTTTCATAGTGTAATGTCTTACGGTATTTTACTCTGGGGCAGAGCAGCTGATGTTGGTTCCATATTTATTCTCCAAAAGAGAGCAATAAGAGCCATATACAATATGAGATCCCGAGATTCCCTGAGGGAATTGTTTAAAACAATAAATATAATGACACTGCCATGTCAATATATTTATGAAAATATTATGTATGTAAGAAAAAATCAGGCCTCTTTTGTGAAAAATTGTGACAGACATATTCGAAACCTGAGAGACAACAATAAAATATCCGTGCCAAAATACAGATTGTCAAAAGTAAATACATCTTTCATGGGGTTATGCGTAAAAATGTATAATAAAATACCTGAGGACATTTTAAATTTATCAGAAACAAAATTCAAAGCAGCTGTTAAAAGAAATCTTAGTTCGAAAGCCTATTACACTGTCAATGATTACATTAATGATGAAGTGGCTTGGTGTCATCAGGGCTCTGTGCAGGATGTTTCCGGGCTAACACCAAAATTGTAATGGACGTAAAAAAAGATGTGTGTTGACGAGTTTCTTACGGGTTCTTCTCTCAACAAAACACCTTCCGAATCCGAAGTAAACTTAGTATTAAGTTGAATTTTGACGTTCAAAAAACAAAGATTTATCTTTTTATTTTGAAATAAATGATTATTTTATTTTATTTTATTTTATTTTATTTTATTTTATTTTATCTATTGTTTTGTTATAATTAATCGACGTTTTAGTTTTACAAGCAATGCGCCTTATAGGTTGAGACTGGAGATTCAAGAGAACGGTACAATGATCTGTAGGAGAATTTTCCAAAACTAAACACTGCGATGGGTGAACAGTTTTGAGCATCATGTGGTCGTAACACATTTTATCACGGGTAGGTAAGCCGTGAGCAGACATCAGTCCGTGAAAGGCTAGAGTGGTAAGGTATCGTGGACTGTTACCATCGGTATTTTCAGGCTTAATATCGATGTTAATATCACCAGTAATTATAATGTTTTGATAGTGTTTATAATTATTTAATAAGGTGGAGAGTGAAAATGTAAAATCCTCAGTACTTCTAATGGAAGGGGTACGGTAAATACCAATGACAACGGTATCTGTTAAAGTTAGTACAAGACAAGATGCATTGGCAATTTTTGGCTCACAAGGTTTTAGGATTTTTTATTGCGTTATTTATTTTGTTCCTTTCAAAGTTATTTTTAAGTTTTTTTATCAATTTTGTACAAAAGTTTCTGTAACGCGTATATGTTATTTTTAGGATTTGATTGTCAGGGTTTCTTTTTACTTTGTAATGCAATTTATCTCGATTCCGAAGACAACGTAAAATGCCTGGTGTAATCCATGGCTGGATGCAGCGTTTCCTGATTGGTATTTTGGTTACAGCTTGGTTATTTTTCATTGCTAATGTAATTGTGTTCACAAAAGCTTCGGCGGCTAAATTGGGATCCTTTAAGCTAAGTATATTCGGAAGATGATCTTTAATATCATCTATTGTTTTGTTATAATTAATCGACGTTTTAGTTTTACAAGCAATGCGCCTTATAGGTTGAGACTGGAGATTCAAGAGAACGGTACAATGATCTGTAGGAGAATTTTCCAAAACTAAACACTGCGATGGGTGAACAGTTTTGAGCATCATGTGGTCGTAACACATTTTATCACGGGTAGGTAAGCCGTGAGCAGACATCAGTCCGTGAAAGGCTAGAGTGGTAAGGTATCGTGGACTGTTACCATCGGTATTTTCAGGCTTAATATCGATGTTAATATCACCAGTAATTATAATGTTTTGATAGTGTTTATAATTATTTAATAAGGTGGAGAGTGAAAATGTAAAATCCTCAGTACTTCTAATGGAAGGGGTACGGTAAATACCAATGACAACGGTATCTGTTAAAGTTAGTACAAGACAAGATGCATTGGCAATTTTTGGCTCAGAAACATTACATGTGATATCATTTTTCACGTAAATTACCACACCGTCACACTTATTGATATTGTTCTGCGTGTAGTAGGTTCGATAGTTATTGTTTAGTTGGGGTATGGCTTTATCTTTAGAAATATGACATTCCGTCATTACCAATATATCGCAGTCAACTCTCATTGAATTTAAAGTCACTTGAAATTGATCTAGGTTTTTGTACATGCTTCTTATATTTTGAGTAAGAACAGTTAAGTTGTTTGACGTTTCAACGTGACTAGAACAGTCTTCTGGATCGCATAAAATAGCCTGTGAAGCCTCTGTATTGTCTAAATCTGTATTAGTTTGTAGGAGACTACACATTATTAAATAGATAGAAATTGGTTATTTTGTAACACGTATTCAGTACATCATAAAGAGCTGCGTCTCTGCGCCATGTTTGTGTAAATGAGTATGCAGTGTTGGTGAGTATAAGAGTATGAAGTATGTAAGTATAGTTTGTGTAGTGTAGTGTAGTAGGGAGTACGTGAGTATAGCTTGTGTAGTAAAGTGATGTTAGTAAGTAGTATAAGTTTGTATTTACAATATAAAATATTTCTAGAACAAATCTGTAATTAAATAGATTTAGTTGAAAGCAGTAAGGAAAAATTAAACAAGTTGTGTGATAATTTAAAAATAAACTTATTTCCCGCAATAGTCACATTTCGTGATTGTAAAAGCGTTGTATTTGTGATTCATTCAAAATTTTAATGATCGGGGAATTTTCATCTTTCCTCACGAAAATATCGCCTAGAGATGTCCAACAAAATTTATAACGATGGGCTTTGATCATTTCTCTTGCTAAATAGAACAGTCTATTTCCTTTCTGCGTTAAGTGGTTTGCCACATAAATTGGCGAATTGTTGCCTTTCAGTCCTAGGTGAGACGAGTTCAGCATATTATTTTTATTTTGGATGTTATATCTCTTGACAGCTTGCATTAATGCAGATTTTTTAATAAAGGACGTCAATTCAACTACAACAAAAACCTTTGTCTTACAATCTTATCCCCACACAACTCCCAAAAGTGGCTGAGGAATTACTTATTCCGAAGCTCTGGCTACCCCTTCAAGGGATTTATAGCCGTGAGTATATGTGTAATTATAATTTGTTAATGTCTATTGAAGGAAACAGTATATAATTAACTTAACATAGTTATTCGTTTTTTTTTAAATACACACTAACTCAGCACAAGAACAACAAGTGGCAAATGTTTATATTTGAAAGTTCATTGAAGACGCGGATCGCGGTAGCTTCTGGTAACGTTTGGTATCTCTTTAACTCGCTAGTCATGCAACAAGTGGTTCGAGCAAAGCCTTTCAAAACCACGCATTTTAACCCGAATTTTCGCGGCCCATATAATTTATTTTCATACATACATACATAGATATAGGTACTCACGGCTATAAATCCCTTAACGGGGTAGCCAGAGCTTTGGAATGATAAATTCCTCAGCCACTTTTGGTGGTCTCCAACCACATCGCCCAAAGATCACTTAAGAAGCCCCTATACCCTTAGTCGCCTCTTACGATTACCCACGGGTAGAAATGGGGTAGTGTTATTCTAAGCCGATACTACACGGCAAATTTATTTTCATATTGCAAATAAACAGTTCTACTATGACCACGCCGGACTATTAATATCGAATGAAAATTCCACATGAAAAAATAGAAAACATCATAATATGCCTTTAGCGTGAAATGCGGCGATAGGTAATTTCTGCCTACCCTTAAACGACCCGTGGCATAATTCGTTTATGTTTTAGTTTTGTAAAAAAACCCTGGTATATCGAGGTCGATATGGATTATTCTGGTTTTTGTAATGTTTATATCTCAGAAATGAGGTTATGATGTAATACATTGCACCCGCAAAAAGCAGCACAAACGCATTTAAATTCGAAAATGGAATGGGAGTAGTCCGCCATTTTCATTGACGTAGTGAAAAGCGACTGACGTTCTGATATTAGTTGTCCGGAGTCGCGGGGCGAGATAGGACCTTATATCCTTTTAACGTCTATTTCGTTAACGTCTAAAATTAAAATTCCGAATAGTGCCATGGAAGTCGATGTAAAGTATATGAAATTCATTTATTTTGCTTTTAATGTTTTATTAATGTGTTTTTTTTGTAGCCGGCGGATCTGCCTAAGGCCGCGCGAAACTTGGGGAGCCCGCGCCCCGGTACCAGCAGGAAGCGAACCTACGACCAATTGCTACAGGAGCCGTCAGGTAGTCGACAGAGGTTGGACGACGCCGAGTTCGATCTTATGCTCGACCAAGGCGTCATCTCAAAAAGAAAACATAAATTCAAGATTAGAATTGGTAAGTTTTAAAAACATTTTCTTATATTTTTTTGTGATATTGCAAAAAAAAGAAGTTATCCTCTTAAACTCTTGGTGTACTATATATTTTTAATACTTTAGACCTTCGCAAAATGTGTCATGTTTAAGCCATATGTGATATATCTGGTTCTAGTTTATTTCATATTTATGAGTAACGGAAAAAATTTGAATTCACAAATTCTATCTAATCTATTGATCTCTGTCGGCTTAGAATAACACTAATCCATTTCCTTTCTCCCGGGTTTCGGAAGAGGCGACTTAGGGCTTTGGGGCTTTTTAAGTGGTTGCTGGGCGATATGCCTGGAGAGCAATCACCAATCATCTTTTATATTAATGTTTTCCCCAATTAACTACAAAAAGCAGCTGACTACTTTCTAATAGTGAAACTCTGGCTACCCCATTTTGGGGATTTATAGCCGTAACTCACGTATGTATCCATGTATATTTCGGGAAATATTTTGTTCTAATAACAAACGGGTCCGTTTCAGTCGATTTTAAACTTGGTTTTGCTTTTCCGAGAATTCGTAGCGCAGGGCAAACGTGAAATATATTTTGCTTTGCCATGCGACTGTTCCTGGGACCCGGATACGTGTACTCTGTGGTTTCTGTAATACTTTCACGAGAAAAACTAATATGCAGGCTATATTGTGTCTATTGGAAACACAAGCGTATTAACTATCTCGGATTTCGTTGTGCTATAAACTACACATGAAATTGCGAGTTCTATACGGGTGGTGAATCCATCTCTAATAAATTGACATCGAACTTAATGCCAGTTAAGTTATATTTTGCGATTGAGATATTTGATGAGGTATATTAAGTCAGGAATATTTTGTTTTGTTGCAATGTGAACGTAATCGGCATAAAGTGAATTATGTTGGGTGTCTTGTGATTGCGATGGAGTAGAAATGTAACGTAGATATTAGAACAATCTTGGTAGCGTAGTAGAAATGAGCAGTTCTTTGGATGCAGAGACGTGGGTTTAAATCTTGAGTCGGGCCTACCTGTCTCTGTGTCTCCGGTCGTTTTTTAAAGTTCTATAAACATAACATAAACGTTCACGCCGTTTATCTCCAAAGGGTATGACAGAGGTACCAATACTTCTTAGCAACAAGTGACAGTGCCACCTAGTGTCCAAAGTAGGTACCCACGTTTTGCGTACAGTGTACTCACGTGATACTGGGCAACCCGTTTTGTACGAATACACTGTCAAATGGCTCCAAGTACAACTCGGCCATGTGGGTTTCCTCACGATGTTCTATCTGTTTTTACAACGAATCAATCAATCAGTAATAGGCCTGCCCCCTAACAAAGTCACGTGATGTACTTCTGTATTAGAACACCTAGAGTCCCATAAATAATGTGTTAAATATTCGATGAGTCAAGGTGATATGTAATGTATACTTGCTGTATCTCATTAAATAAGGGTATTCAGGTAAAAAGGTGTTACATTCAGTAACCAAATTAAATCAGTTTTTGTATTTAATTATACATTCTGGTTGCACTGATCTCGTTCCCGGTTTTTTCATAATAAAATATTTAATTTTAAATCCATATAATTCCTTTGACAGCATAAACATATGAACGGATATAACTAGTTATTATATATATAGTTGTTGCTTACCCAAAGTTTATGCGAAATATTTCATAAACTAGTGATATTATAAAATATGTCAGGATCGTACAAAGTGGCGATCAATAGTCTCTGCCTACCCCAATGGGAACTAATGGCGTGAGCATATGTATGTATGTATGATAAAATGGTAATAAATAACACCCAACGTTTTAAATGAAACCTGTCGTCAAAAGACTTAATGATATATTTGTAAACTTTATTCTTTAAACATGGAATAGAAATCTACAAGAAATTCCAAGAACATACTAACATCTAAAACTGAAAGCATAAGTTTGATTTCGCATTTGTTACATTGGAAGGAGATTTTCTTTGAAAGTGATTTTTCATCGAGGTACTTAACTAATACTTGGCTGGGTATTTCTGTCTTGCGTGAATAATTCTCAACACGTAATACCATAACAAAAAAAACAGGGTTCTTATTTTTGTAATTCCACAAATAAAGCAATTAAATGAAATCAATTCCTTTTACTTTTGCTCTACAAGGATAACGTTGTTCTGTTTCTAAGACATTATATCGTTTATACATAATAGGTAGCTAACATATTTTGCTAGAATGACGTAATAATTTCACGTGATGCGGTTTTTCATGATCATGCTGTCCACGACTGTAACTCGGTGATGTGGGATTCTTAGGAAAGTTTTCCCTCACCACTAGACAATTTGTTGATTAACCCCATATATACCACACACCACCATCCCAAGGTTGTCTGCTCGAGATCGCTTTTAGTGATAAGTTCACTAAATGTATTTTTTTAACAATGTTCTTTGTATGTTTCTTTAGTTATCATACAAAATAGACTCCATTTTATCTAAATTTAGAAATGACGTTAGTTAGGGCGAGGATTCAACCCCATACCGCTTAGCTGTTTAAGCGGTGCTCCTTCTGCTGAGCTAACAAATTTAACTTTCTTACAATACTGTAAAATTTAATAGGTTAAGCCTTAAATTTATGTAACTAAGCGAAAGTTCATTATTTTTAAATGGTTAATTCATATGGAATCCCAAAATTAAATATATGTGTTCGAAAGATGTGTTCTCATACTGACCAAATATACAAATTTACAGTGACGTGAAACGTAATTTATACTTGTTTGAAGGCTTTAGTGGGCACTGTTTATAAATAAGTATATCAGGTTTGATGTTGTAAAATTATGTTCTTATGTTTATCCTTAAGTAAAATGTGTCAACTTTTACCTCTTATAGGTTTTGAAAAAAGAAATTGGATTTTGTAAGCTACCTTTATTTTCAAACTTTGTCGGATAACTGTGAACCTTGTGGCCAATACGGATATTTCGGGCTTTCGTGTGAAAATGTTTTAATTAAATATCGTTTTGCTCTGACTTTATTGTATCCCATTTTATGCCCATGTCCGTCAAAAGTGCTATAAATAGTCCATACAAAATTTCACGTTGTATTTATTACGGCGAAATCTATTTCACGTTTGATATGATTACAAAGAAACAATCGCTTGTTTGCATGTCCATCCCCTGTGACCACCCGCCCCCTCACATTTTATTAGTTAGTATTCAGCTCAGCCATGAATTCCTGTGAGGACACTGCTACATAAAAATTTACATAGAATTAACTTTTTTTATATTCTTTATATAATATAATCTATCCCACTTGTGAAAACTACAAATGAATTGAATTTGAGATTGATAGATTTTAAGCTTCTATTTTACTAGCTTTTATTAGTGTTATTTTAGCCTTTAACTTATTTCATTGCTACCATGATTTTAAGCGGATTCCACGATAAATTACTACTTACACGACTAATTATAAATTTTGATGTATTTAATTTTTTATTGATTTTTATTTTATAACTTACTTAGCAGTGGGCACGAGGCCCGACATAGCTTATGCTGTAAGCAAAGCATCAAGAAATCTTGAGACTCCAACTACACAAGACATTGCTTTGATCAAACGGATACTACGTTATTTAAAAGGAACCGCAGACAAAGGTCTTGTGTATAGACATACGATGGATTCACCTAGCAACTTAATATGTTAATCGGACTCTGACTTCGCTGGAGACGAACTCTTTGTGATATTGTTTTTAATTGACATGTTTTTATAATTTAAATTTATTTGTATTTTATAGTTTTCATTTTATGTTGTATGTATTGGTTAAATATGGGCTACTAGCCTGAAATAAATGATTATTTATAAGCGGCTTACTTACCAGTTCATTACCCACATTATTAATCTTATCTAAATCCTTTAAAAAAAATATGATTTTATTTAAATTTTAATGCACACGGGAAGTGCCGTATAATGTTTCAGCATGGCTTCGAAATGAGATAGCTCAGATTTTTTCAACTTAACAATAGGCTGTGTAGAAAGGCTTAGAATAGCACTACCCCAATTCTTTCTGTGGGTGTTCGTAAGGAGAAACTAAGTATTGGGGCTTTTTAAGTGATTTTTCGTCGATGTGGTTGGAGACCCGTCACCAAAAACATTTTATTTTACAAACTTTCCTCACTTAATTTCCAAAAGTGGCTGAATAATTTCTTATTCTGAAGTTCTGGCTACCCCATTTCGGGTACTACCCCCGTGGGTCTATGTATGTATGTATGTAATAATAAGCTTCAATAATAAAACCTTTGATATATTGATGCGAAATAATGGCCGGCTATTCCCAGTAGTCTTACTGGATAGTCTTACCAGTTGGACTAATGGAATGTTTTTATTCCCAATAGTCTTACCGAAAGTAGGACATTGTCTATGGCGTATTTTTCCCATTAGTCTTACTTGACATTTGTTTTAGAAACATAGACCTCGTAACTATTAGACATAGACAGTACCTTATTTATATATTTAATACATACAGCGCATACAACACTTGTTTGTAATTTTCAGTTTTACTGATTTATTACTGAGGAGAGGAATGTACATTTTAGACACGATTTTTTTATATTATTTTGATAAATGAGAAGTTATAACTTTTATAAAGTTTTTCGAAAATTATAACTTAAGCAGCTATAAAAATGTACGTAAATTTAACTTTCAATTGAAGTACGAGGAGTGCATAAACTACAAGTTGTTATCTATACTTATAATAAATCTGTAGAGAGGTCAATTCTGTACATGAAATATATTTTCAAAATAACTATCAGATTGTGATTAGGGATCGATACTGATGCCAAAAATGCAATCACTAAAATTTTTGTCTGTCTGTCTGTCTGTCTGTCTGTCTGTCTGTCTGTCTGTCTGTCTGTCGGTTTGTATGTTCCTTATGGAAACGAAAACTACTCGACGGATTTTAACGAAACTTGGTACAATTATTCTTCATACTCCTGCGCAGGTTTTTGTATACTTTCCAGCAGAGTAGCAAAGGGGAATTTTGGGAAATTTTGGGAAAACGGGAGAAGTTACTCCATTTTTTAAGCTTCCGTCGCGTGTGCAGCCTTAATGGTTAAACTTACATAGAAATCATGTATGACGGAAATATTCTTCATAAAATTATCTTTAAAAAATCCTCAACAGTTTATGTCTATCTTTTACGGTTGACTCACAATAACACGTGTATTTCCTGATAGCTTAGCAGTTCGGAACATTCTGATTATATTTGTTTACTCTTACGTTTGTAAACCTCTCACTCATCCCTAATTTAAAAAAAGGTAACATTATTACCTATTCAATAAAAAAAGATTCATAGAAATCGGTAGAGAAACACCGAAATTATACATAAAATAAGCCATCGCGCCCGTGATCAAAACCAAATCTTTACTAATTTACATATAACATACTAGATGGCGCCAGTAGTTGCATCCTACATCACGTAATGATTTATTGTTTAGTATAAGTACTTCATCGCGTTTTATTCCAAAATTTGCTATTAAACGGAAATACTGAACCGTTCATTAAAGCGCATTCAAAATCACCAGACTACTCTGTTTAGGGAGCGTTCAAGTATTACGTAACGCAATTTTTGAAGATTTTTGACCCCCCCCTGCCCCCACTGTAACGCTCCGTAACGTTTTTCTGTACCCCCCCACCCCCCTCTCTAAAGGTTACGTAACACTCAAGTCATCATTTTTACCCTGAAGTCGCAAAAAGTTGTTATAGTTTTTATCCTTCGTATAGTTTTAATTGCCTTATAATAAAACAAGAGATTTTTAATTCGCAACACCTGCGTATTTTGTTTATTTTTTTATAAATTCGAGTTTTATTTCCCTATTTTTGAATATAAAAAAAGAAATAATGTTACGTAACGTGTTGTAAGAAGGACCCCCTCCCGCCCGTGTAACGCATCGTAACGTTTTACGAGACCCCCCCGCCCCCCCAAATTGCGTTACGTAATACTTGAACGCTCCCTTAGGGAGTGCTATAAATTTTATAAATTGAAAACATAGCGCTGAATTTCACAATGCTTGAGCAGTGACTGAAGAAAGAAACCTCAGATATTTAAAAAAACAACGCTACCCGTGCGAAGCTGGGACGATCCACTAGTGACTAATAAACTTGAAAATCTGTACAAATATTTTTCCGATGCTTAATTTATCTTACCTATTTTTGTGTCTGCTGTCTCTATGACCAGAGGTCGACGTGATATTTTTCATGAATCAGGTTATTAATAGGGTTGTTGTGGTCGGATTGTTTGTTTGCGTAGGTCTCCCATAAGGTTGACCGACGACTTCATCGTGATAAAATTTTTAGGCAGCACAGAACCGGTTTTTATGGAGATCTTTCGGAAAAGCCTTTCTCCACCTGTGGACGTCTTTTTGTTGATTCTTCTGTCTGATTATTCAATAATTCTGATTTTCATGAACTCCAACTGATAATTGTGTATAGAACCAATAAGCTTTTTTATTTATGCTGCTTTTATATTTATGCTACCCTGGTACTTTAAAGACAAAAAATGATAAAAATATACTATAAATACATACATACATATACTCACGGCTATATTTTCCTAGAAGAGGTAGCCAGAGCTATGGAATTATAAATTCCTCAGCCACTTTTAGAAGTTGAGTGGGGAAAAGATGGTAAAAATAAAGGTTTTTGGTGATGGGTCTCCAACCTCATCGCCCAAAAATCCAATAAAAAGTGGGGCTTTTTATTGGATTTTTGGGCGATGCGGTTGGAGACCCATCACCAAAAACCTTTATTTTTACCATCCCTTAGTCGCCTCTTACGACACCCGTGGGTAGAAAGAGGTAGCGACATTCTAAGCCGGCACTACACGGTAATAGCTTTACTAAAATCAAACAAATAACTCAAAAGGTAAAATAACTATAAATACATAGTTATTATACCTTTTGAGGACTGTATTTTGGCGGAAAATATATTACAACCACAAACTCATTCCCATGTATATTGTTCATGTACATGTATTGTATATGTAAATTATTTAGTTCATGGCAAATAGCTCAATAAAATATAATGTGACAGGAAATCACCCAAAAAATATATTAGATTTTAAATCATACATTCAATTTCACTAAGGAGGTATGTCTATTAAAAATAAATAAATAAAAAATAAAAATATTTATTTTCGGACAGCATTAAATCCATTGTGTTAGTAATCTTAAAACTAGGTGTGTTAGTACTTATATTCTACTAAGGATTTAGTTATTTCAATTAAGTGGCCGATAAGTGGACAATCCCCACTATCGGCTATCGCCCTCAGGACGCCGTTGCTGCTGCCACGCACCCTGCGCAGTAGTGACGCAGCCTTCTTCCGCAGAATAGTAGTGAAGCTATCTATTTCTGCATACGCAAAAATGGCTGAGGCACTACAGTAGCGCGGCAACCCCAACAGCGCCCGTAAGGCGTTGTTGTATTGGATGCGCAAGGCGTTGTACGATTTCTTGGTGTACTTCACCCACAGATTACCCGTGTAGAATGACTTATTAATCTTATTTGGTCTACATAAAAGTTGGAACATTTAGAGGTACCAAAAAGTTTTGATTGGTCAGTAAGACTACTGGGAATTATTTTCCCAATAGTCTTACTAGTAAGTCTATTGGGACAAAAAAACCCAATAGTCCTACTGGTAAGACTATCGAGTAAGACTACTGGGAATAGCCGATAATGGCGACTGTGACTGTACTTCTTCCAGTGTCTCTCCACTACTTGAGGTTGGCAGTCAGCTCCCAGTATCTCTTTTGATCTTTGGCAGAACAGGTCTTGTACAGAATGTACAGTAGTACAATTTGCGAACCTTATCGTGCTATCTTTAATTAGTTAGTAGATGAATATGTGTACGGAAGATTAAAGGGCATATATGAAAAGATCGAGAGGTTTGGTAGGATCGTACAAAGTAGCGATTGATAGTCTCTGCCTTCCCCAATGGAAACTAAAGGATTGACCTTTTCATAAGAACTGCAAAATAGATACTGAAATCATAAATTTTTGATCGATTTCCAATAACTAAGCACAAAGGGTGTTAGTATGTTGACCTTGATACGATGACAAAGGATTACCTCGATGAAGACAGATATTATATTATGACAAAGATGCCACCTCGTCTCATCCATTCTTGTAAACTAGTTAGAACTAAAAGGTAGCTTAAATTTCACTTGTGCTGTTAAGAGAAAAATGTACAGCAGAATATTTATGCATTTTCAAGGATATGTTCGTGGAATACCCAATATTGTTGTTACGACGCACAAAGCTTCAATGATAGAGAATGCTATACAATGTATGAATATTCAATATTTTAAAAAATATACTCATTTCAACTCAAACGTTGATGCCCTATATCTACGAAGGGGTTGGCAGAGGTACCAATATTTCTTAACACCACGGCTTATTCCGTTTATCCACCCTAAAACAGCCTCCCTAAGTCGGATATTCGGAAACGCATGTCCGTCTAGCCATCCTGAACGGGGTGGATATCCGGAATGCATATAATATGGTTCTTCCGATTTTTTATCAAACGTTGCTCGATAAGCGGTTCTGTACAAATACACTGTCACATGTCTGAGTACAAATTAGTCATGTGGGTTTCCTCATGATGTTTTCCCTCACCGTTTACAACCATATACAAATTGATGTAGGCTCACCCAGGATTTGAACCCTCATCGTCTGCTCGATAAGCGGTTTTCTACCCACTGAGTATTAGAAAAGTATCCCAAAAGGGAGTATTAGAGCGACAGGCAAAGATAATTTCGAGCTTCGGAGGGCCGTCGGAGATAGTCGTTAGTCAGCCAACCCACATTAGGCCAGCTTGGTGGACTATGGCCAAATGGCCCTGTTTAGAGCAGGGAAGTTGTATGACCTTTAATGATGTCATTATGTCTAGATTATGCGCTGTATTAAGTGAAACTCACACACGGTATCATGCCCCGTAGGATTTCATAAATCATAATTTGAAAATGTAGTCTCCAAAGGTATTGATTCATTTCATTTTTACAGGAAACACTTCGAAATACATCCTTTCAGAAATTAATTGCAAACCTCTTACTCATAAGTGGTCCCTGTATGTGCGACCCCCTACTGAAGGTGGCAGAGGGGATATTTTGAAGAAGGTAATAGTGGAGCTCAACGGCTTATATTGTCTGAACCGAATACTGTATTTGCCGTAAGTATTTTATTATAGCGCTCTTATATACCTCTCTATGAATGTTTTTCCTCATTATAATACAGTTTTGTTGTGTGTGATTAACTAAAATTGACGTGTCGGAGATAAACTGTCCCAATCGGTTACACCCACAGTTTCATGAAAGGTGGGAAGGACGCGTAGTTCTTTATTTAGCTCAATAATTATACATATATAGCCGTAAATATATTATTAATAAAGTAACACTCATCTTTCCAAAAGTGGCTGAGGAATTTCTTATTCCTTAGCTCTGGCTACCCTGGGTATATGTATGTATGTGTAATAAAGTAATATACGTTTTATTTGTGACATTTATATTTTAATTAAATAGGCGATGTATCTTTTAATTCAATTTTAGTTCTACGGTATTCCAAACTAGCAGCAAAAATTAATGTTGTGAAAATGTTTATAAAGAGAAGCGTTTGTAAATAAACGGATTAATTACTTGTCAAGTTACTTGAGAAGCAAACTGTTATAACTAACTATAATAGCTTGGACGTGGTTTTCGATATTATTATTTTTAATTCATTCATTACATATCTCAATTCTTGCCAGATGCCGTCGCTAACGGATTCGATAATTATAAAAGTTATTAAATAATAATAGTATTTTTTTAATTAACAAAAGAACTTTATGATAATATTTAAATAATAAATGATTGAAGGATAAAATAGCATGTATGAAAAGATTGATTGATGTGCCTAAATGAATCTAGAGAAGTTTGCCAGGATCGCACAAAGTGGCGATCGATAGTCTCTGCCTACCACAATAGGAAATAATGGCGTGAGTATGTAGGTATGTATGATTGATAGAATCAAAAAGCTAATAAGAAATATTCAAATTAATTTTATGTGTGAAAAGTTTGATGAATATTAATGAAGCTGGCGAGGTTTGCCTGGATCTTAAAATGTGTGGCGATTAATAGTGTGTGCATACCCTGATAGAAACTATTAAAAATCGAAATATAATTTTTGCATTGATACATATACTAACGCCATAAGATCCAATTGAGGTAGGCAGCCACTATCGATTACCATTGATATTTAATGCACTTTATGAAAAGTTGACTCGTGATTTCCGTGTTTGTTTCCAGTAAGCCTCCATTCGTGGTGAACCGCCACGGGTGGTGCGAGTTCCCCGTGAAGATCTGGCTTCATTTCAACCTGCCCAAACTCAACAAACCAATAAGCGTGGTGCACCACTTGCGATTCGACAAAGACTTGTCCGGCCGCCTTACTATCGGTAACTTTATTTTGTTAATAGGTATTCCCTTACTTTATACGTAGACAGCGGACGTAATTTATACGGCCACCTACATCACATAAGACGTGATTGATTCAATATTCTTACTTTTATAGATCTTACATTTGCTTCGTCTAAATTATATAATTGTTGCTAGGAATGTATAATGTTAAAGTAAACTGTATAGTATCTAGTAACTAAAATGTGAATAAATGTCTCTTCTTCTTCTTCTTCTAAATCGGTGGAAATGCACTGAATCATTTAAGGATTTTGTCATTTTTCGTTTCATCTCTATTTAGTTATGTTCTCTATGAATAAATACTTTGATCATAATTTGTCACTATATAATAAGATTAATCATATTTTCAGTTGGGGTAGACGACCATAGGAACAAACATCTCTTCAATCGTTGTTGTTGTATGTTTGGCATAAAACCTGCTTGGATAGTGGTAGAGATTTCGGCTCACGATCCGAAGGTATCGGGTTCGGTTTCCGGGTGGGAGCTCATATAATAATAACATCTTACAAAATTCAGTTGTCATATTTAAGCCAGTTTGGTAGGATATTGTAGGCTAAATCCACTTGTACTATAGTCTTCATTTTCTTTGGTAATCTGCATTGTACGATCTCGAACATGTTTCTAAATTTAATTGTTAAACTTTCAGGAGCAGAAACGGTCGTAAACGTGTTTTTATACGTCGACCGGGATATGTACATCCAAGATAAGACCAAAAAACCCATTGTCAACAGCACCATCATCAACGAAGAATTGGTGGACTTACCGCCGACCGGAGACTCGGAAATGGCGGAATCTGATGGTGATTTGAATTCTAGGGTCCAAGAAATAATTGAGTGGATGGAATGGTTTAATCGTGACCAAGATCTGGACGTTGACGAAAGTGTTATAAGAAGAATGAAAAAACTGAGGCTCAGGGATGAATTAAGAGTATTAATGTTAGAACTGTCATTATAATAAACAGCAATATGTGGCTAGGCGGGCTCAAGAATAGTTAGTTCTCTATTGTAAAAAAAGCCTGCCTTTCTACATTATACTAAGAAAATATTTTTTTAATATATATGTCGGCGGCACCTAATATGGTTGCTCATTTGACTACATGTCGGCGGCACCTAATACAGTTACTGAATTGAATACGTGTCGGTAATACCTAATAGAGTTGCTGATTTGACTCAGTTGACTAAGTGGTAAGAAGCGGAAGAGTGTGGTCACGAGGTAATCGTGCGCCCTCTGATGGAGTTCGGGCAAGGATCATTCTGAGGATGGACAAGGAGTGGATCGGTTGTGCTCGGAACCGTCATACGTTTCTAATCGGTGTTAACGCAATATAATTTGTACTTAGTTAATTTGTGAATAGTGGCGAAGTTGATTAAAGCTGTGATTATTTATTTCTGTGTCTGATTTGTGATTGAGGAATCATGAATCTACGCCGATCTACCCTGCCGACGTTATCAGAAGCGGGATCTCCCCAACGCCGCCGATTTCGTAATCGTAAATCGTAATATAAAGAAAGTGACAATAAATGGAAAAGTTTATTTGAAGTGCAAAATCAAAATATGTTAGCTCTTATTGGAGCTTTAAAACCTCTTACAGTGTCCAGTGATAAAGTTACTCTACCGGAATTTAACTCTGAGTTCCTGGTGTGCAACTACGGATTCGGTTCCATCCACTGCAGGATGGAATCCTCGTCGTGGCGATAAGCCGCGCGGTAAAAGGATCTGCATCTAATTGGTTATCACAATGTTACAGAAGTGCAAAAGTTCGACACAAAGCCGATGTATGTAAGATACAACCTAAACACCGCTACTTGTCTCAGCCAGTCAGCGGGAAAACTGCGACGTCATACTCAATAACAGCTAGTTCTCAGCATTCAGGAGCTAACACATCAAGCCATTGGTGTGCTTCAAGTGTGGAGCCGCGCCACGTTGCGAGCCGGTGCACGAGCGCCACCGCCACAACGCTGGAGGTTCAGGTACCAGTACTCGCGTCGAACAGAGTCGACGATTGCAGTGTACCTTCAGGTACACTGACTCATTCTGGTGAGCAGTTTATTTTTCATTATGATTCCGGTGCCGAATTCTCCTTAGTTAAAGAGAGCGTAGCGTTAAAGATTTGTGGAAACGCAAAAACAATGTTGTTAATTAACTGGAATAGGCTTGAGTAGTACGTTTAGCACTGTACAAATATAGCGTAAGGTGAAGATCTGTGATTTTAGATTTGTATTTTTACTCCACGTTTTGCCAGATATGTACCTGCGTTGTAACATAATGTTAGGTAGAGAAATTTTAGCGCTAGGCTTTGCCGTAAATATGTCTACCTCAAATTTCACGCTCGAAAGTTAAATGTTGAATATAGTTCTCAAGTAATCATAGCGTCTGAAATAAATTTAGCACAAG
This sequence comes from Bedellia somnulentella, assembly GCA_963576735.1. Classification (NCBI taxonomy): domain Eukaryota; kingdom Metazoa; phylum Arthropoda; class Insecta; order Lepidoptera; family Bedelliidae; genus Bedellia; species Bedellia somnulentella. The sequence goes on from OY755170.1 coordinate 1,033,602, forward strand.
TTGATGCGATGTTAGTGACGCTGCAAAAAGCGAGATGCTTGGTATTTTAAAAATAGAAAGTTATCTTATTGTAGGTTTTTTCACTATACGAGTTGATGAAAATTCGTTCACGCCGGATGAACGGCGGGTGATAAGAGCTAAGGTCAATGAACTTTTACAAGCTAACATAATTAGGCGAAGTGGTTCCCCATTTTTCTAGCCCTGCGTTATTAGTAAAGAAACGTAATGGTACCAATATGATGTGCGTGCGTAGACTATCGCGAACTAAATAGTAATACAGTGCCCGATTAGTTTCCTGTACCTTTCATATCAGATTTAATTGCGTGATTAAACGGCGCGAATTTCTTTTTATTCTTTGATTGTACTAGTGGATTTCATTTGATTCCCGTTTCGAGTACCGATCAATCTATTGAGGGTTTTGATAAGCACAAGGCTAAATTCACTAGGTTTTCTGTCGGTGATTTTGTATTAATGCAAAAACGAAGAACGAATTCAGACAAAATTAAACGCATTATGTAAGGGTTCCTTTGGAGTAGTAGAAGTTTAAGAAGGATATAGGTACACTTTAACGGCTTTGGACAGTTACAATAGGCTGTAAAAATAGAGCCATGACATGATAGTTTTAGAAAAAGCCAGAGAGGTTTGACCCGTTGGGTTCTGAATCTTTATTGAATGAGTTTAGTTAAGTTTATAAATTTTCTTAGTTCTGATTGTAGGTATAATCTGTCTTTTGTAAGACATTTGATAAATTGTAGTGGTCACTGAGATGACCAAGTATGAATATAGGGGCTTTAGGGTCACTGGGATGACCACTAAAGATGTGTTTTGGGGTCACTGGGATGACCACTAAAAATGTGTTTCGGGGTCACTGGGATGACCGCTGAAGATGTGTTTTGGGTCACTGGGATGACCACTAAAGATGTGTTTCGGGGTCACTGGGATGACCGCTGAAGATGTGTTTCGGGGTCACTGGGATGACCACTAAAAATGTGTTTCGGGGTCACTGGGATGACCACTAAAAATGTGTTTCGGGGTCACTGGGATGACTGCTGAAGATGTGTTTTGGGGTCACTGGGATGACCACTAAAGATGTGTTTCGGGGTCACTGGGATGACCACTAAAGATGTGTTTTGGGGTCACTGGGATGACCACTAAAAATGTGTTTCGGGGTCACTGGGATGACCGCTGAAGATGTGTTTTGGGTCACTGGGATGACCACTAAAGATGTGCTTCGGGGTCACTGGGATGACCACTAAAAATGTGTTTCGGGGTCACTGGGATGACCGCTGAAGATGTGTTTTGGGGTCACTGGGATGACCACTAAAGATGTGTTTCGGGGTCACTGGGATGACCGCTGAAGATGTGTTTTGGGGTCACTGGGATGACCAACTCTGATTTTTCGCTGTCACTGGGATGACCGTTAATGATATGAGTTAAGGTCACTGGGATGACCTGACTGTTTGATCACTGGGATGATCTGTTTGTTTGATCACTGGGATGATCTGTTTGTTTGATCACTGGGATGATCTGTTTGTTTGATCACTGGGATGATCTGTTTGTTTGATCACTGGGATGATCTGACTGTTTGATCACTGGGATGATCTGTTTGTTTGATCACTCTATGAACCATAAATGCGAACACTTATTAGTGACTTTTCTTTAGTGAGGATTGTTGTAATAACTTTTTGTGTGTGAGTTCCTGAAAAGCATTTAAGTAATAAAGTATTTTTTGTTTTGAAATTGAACAATCCTCATTGAGGAGGTCAGTATTTTGGACAAGTGCTATTGCCATCTGATATTGTTTCAGATGCCGAGTAACACACGAGGACGTGTGGCTTGTCAGGATGGCCGTGTCGGCGGCACCTAATATGGTTGCTCATTTGACTACATGTCGGCGGCACCTAATACAGTTACTGAATTGAATACGTGTCGGTAATACCTAATAGAGTTGCTGATTTGACTCAGTTGACTAAGTGGTAAGAAGCGGAAGGGTGTGGTCACGAGGTAATCGTGCGCCCTCTGATGGAGTTCGGGCAAGGATCATTCTGAGGATGGACAAGGAGTGGATCGGTTGTGCTCGGAACCGTCATACGTTTCTAATCGGTGTTAACGCAATATAATTTGTACTTAGTTAATTTGTGAATAGTGGCGAAGTTGATTAAAGCTGTGATTATTTATTTCTGTGTCTGATTTGTGATTGAGGAATCATGAATCTACGCCGATCTACCCTGCCGACGTTATATATTATATTATCGCGTAAAAATATAAAGAAATAAGTGACACGAAAAAATAAATAAAGATAAAATGGTCCCTCAATAGGCGAATAGATTAGATATTAATAGGTATCTTATAATAATAATAATAAATCTTTATTCAAAGCAACAGGGCTCATATTGTTAGTAACAAGACTTATCAACTATGTTAGACACCTTAAAAAATACTTAATACTACTTTTACCTAACTATTATATTTACAATGAAGGTTAATACAATGCCATATATAAGGCGAATCCACCCTATCTGCAATAGCTTGCAGGATGTTGTTGGGGCTGGCCCGCACCCTCTGCAGCAGGGAGACGGCGCGGGCGCGCATGGTGGCGTAGAAGCACGCTACTCGCGCTTCGGCAAACATGCCTGATGCGCTGCAGAAGCGGGGCAGTCCCATCAACACCCTGAAAGCATCATTATATTGCACTCTAAGTGCATGATACTGCCGCTATGATTTGATTAGCCCATAGAGCGCATGTGTAAAGTGAAGTGCAGTAGGCTCTGAACAGAGTTACCTTTACTGCACATGTACATCGTGCGAACCTACGGGCGATCATGTTGGCTCTTACTGACAGCGCACGCCTCTCGTGTTCGATGTCTGCATCGTCCTTGAGGTCAGAGGTGACAATGTGACCTAAGTACTTAAATTGTTGCACCTGCTTTAAACCGACACCATTAAGTTTAATGGGAGGAAACGTCGCCTGACAAGCACCCCTGGCCTCAAAGACCATGCATTCACTCTTGTTCACATTGTATTTCAGACCACGGGAGACCGAGTACCTTTCGCATATCCGGATAAGCGAGACCTCCAGCCGAGGCGCTCAGCAGCACCATGTCATCCGCGTTACTTATGTTATTAACGGCTATTCCGTCAATGTGACAACCGACACGAGTGCTGCTGAGCTCCTCGACTAGCGCATTTATGAACAGATTAAAAAGCTTCGGAGAGCTTAACCCTCCCTGTCACACTCCGCACTCCATTTTATATGGCTCAGAGAAACTGTCCATCCAGCGTACAGTGTTTACTTGATTTTGGTACCAATATTTAAATATTTGTATAACGACACTAGGAACTTTTTGAGCTTTAAGCTTCTCCCATAGTCTGTCGTAACATACCAAATCGAACGCTTTGGACAGATCAAGAAAGCACGCACAGACAGAGTATAGTATCTGACCGTCTGCTTTAACGACAAAATCGCACTCTCCGTGGATAAGCTCGGTCTAAAACCAAACTGGTTGTCATGTATATCTAAGTGCTTATCCAGATGCGAACTAAGCAGGCATGTCAAATTCATATGTATAAAATATCTTCTGTATAAAATACAAAATTGTAGATTTTTTTGTAGTTATAACATAATTTTAATTGATATTATTTGAATCAAACTTTTAATAAAAAAAATTATTGCAAACGGTACTTTCATAAGCACTTGATTAACTATGCCAGGGTAAAAAAAAGGACAATCTCTATTCTGGATTTTTACACTGTCCCATGGCTAAGCACACCCGGGTTTCCTCACGGTTCCTACCAAATCTTATACAAACTACACATAAGACTTTACGGAAACCTGCCCGGGTTCTGTATATTCTTTTGGCTAGTGCTGCTTTGCAAGAAATTATAACACTGTAATATCGACTTAGTATAACTAAGCCATGTGGGTTTCGTCTCATATTTTTTACTAATATTTATAACGATATGTACGACCTTAGAAATCCGACATCGACTTATGTCCGATTTAGGATTTGAACACATTTCTCTCTGTGTCGCAGGAAATGCTCTTTCCACTGATCTACAAAGGCGATTGGAAAATCTACACATATCTTGCCGGTCGGTTGTGGATGATACATCAATAGCATCAATATCACCCACTTGACGTAGAACGTACAATGTCTCCCACTTGGCGGATACCAAAGAGGCAGACAGCAATGGCAAACGTTTTAAGCGGAACAAGTGAATTCGGTATATAAAGTTTTCTAAAATTGATGATAATTACAAAACAATTTCGAGATATCAAGTTTTTGAAAACATTTTCTTGAAATAATATAAAGTGCTATGATTATCTTTATTTGAACAAAAAACTGTTATAGTGTTTGATCCTCAGTTTTCCATCAATGACAAAAGTTTATTAGAAAAATAAAGATAATCATATGAATCTTTCTTTCCTTTAATTAATTTTATTTACAAATTAGTTTCGTTATTTTAAATATATATTTTTTTGTTTTTATTATCGAAAAAAAAACAAACTTTGCATACCGAATTGCGAGTCTCTCTCCTTGCCGAAGACAAAGCAATATAAATTTATTATAATATTTTTATTTTAATATTTATACTTTGTATAATCAGCTATCGCTATCTTACGATACTTTTTTATTTGCAGGTCAAGATGCAGGCAATTAAACATATTGAGCCAACCGCATTGTGCCGAACGAAGCAAATCGTAGCGACAATAGAAAAATAAATAAAAAAATTATAACTGTGTACTTTGTACATAATCTTTCCTCTTTTTGATAGATTTTCATAGTTTATATTACTATATTACGTATAGAAAATGTATATATATATATAAAGTATAACCTGAAGTACTATGTCATTTTTGTTTTCTTTTCAACAATTTAAAAATCAGTGTTCATTGTAACCAAAGATACTGTACCATATAATAAGAAACACGTCACATTTCCACTGAGATATCATTCCGGTAACTAGAGTAGTGAGCCTTTGAACTAATAAATAAAAAAGATGAATATTTGTGTGTTCGAAGCCTGAACTTTTCAACGTGATAAAATATAAAAGCTCCAGCTATAATTCTCAAACATAAAAAAACGCATCAAATCTTTCTAAGAATCCAAGAATTCTTCCGATGATTACTGAAAATGAGTGATTATATGTTATTCTCCTAGTTAATTCTACAATTGTGTTTTAATTTCAATTTTAACATAAAAACTTTTTAATGATTACACTTAACTACCGAAATATATGTATGTCTTCTGAGCCAAAACGTTAGAAAATGGATAACATTAAATTATTTTGCTATGAGTATGGGCACTATCAGAATGTAATAAGTACACTCCACACACCTATCAAGGAACTGAGGAGGTCGATACGTACAACTCAACTCAACTTTCATGTCCTTCATCGGTCATGACTTCTGGCTCATGACCTCTAATAATGAACCTCATCAGGAGGTTCCAAGTCACCCAAAGGGCAATGGAGAGGGCTAAGTTAGGAGTTCTGCTACGGGTTGAAACTCGCAACTAGAATATCGATAGGGGTCATGTCGATAGGTACACTCAGTTCCTAGTTCTGGTCGCAACAGAAGCAATGCGTAGGTGAAATTTTACACGTCAACTCAATTAGTCAGACGTGATCGTGTGTCCTGTAATGATGAGAAGAGAGAGACACAGAGAAAACATTTGAAGGGTAATCATCAAATTATAACTATCTCTTTCGCATCTGTTGTTTTACTCATTAGTAACACTAGTGTATGTGTGCAGTTTTGGATTGCTCAGAACAGATTTAAAAAGCCAATTACTATGAAGGTCACGTATCTGTAGTTTATATTATACCATTGAAAATTACCCACAAAAAGTTTTTACGTAAACCGTGAAAACAAAAATAAATTTTTTGATGGAGATACCAGAGGTGCTTCAAAAATTGTTATATTCTAGAGATACCTTAATACCAAAGACACCAGAAATACTTATATCGCTTTAGGCTAAGCATTCACCTTCAAGCATGTCAGATGCGATGCTATCCTTTAAAAACGGGTCTGCAGGTGGCTTTGATGGTCTCATACCACAACATCTGAAAGATTTTCTGATGGGGTATGTTATTTGCAGTTTAACATTTAAAGACTATTAGTTTTGCTAAAGTGAGCACGGCTTTGTGTTACATAGGCTCAAAACTTTTAGATCCAGTACTGCTTCCTTCAATCTATCCTATCGTTCTATCTTGTCGATTAGATGGTTATAATAAGTTATGGGATAAGCTTTGAATTTTAAATAATTATTTACTAAAAGTACTTTAATTTATTTGCTGTAGTTTACTTGTGATTTGAGAAACAATAATAATTTTCGTGGATTTTTAATTTGGTAAGTATTATTTTTTTATATGAACGTTGCATCACATATTTCATAACCTATCAATAATATTGAATGATCCCAAGCCACATACAATTGATTTTAACTGACGAAGTATTCCGACGAGTTGTGTTTTACTCTTTAAAAAATAAGTGGTGTGTTATTCCAGGCATATATGAAAAAGGAAATACAACAAAATGTTTCCCAGACTTCAATTGTACAAAAAGAAATTAGCACGAAATAACTTTGGCCAAGTATTCAAACACCGACGTCATGGAACTCCGATGCCGAATAATGTGAAATGTATTCAAGTAGGCCAGCTTGTTCATGACTTCATGTGCACTCAAGTAGAACCAATTCCTGTCTATAACATGACCGCTTACTTATTGCAGCATGTTAAAACCAAAACAGAGTATTGTCACTTAGAAAGGGATGACACCAATAATGTCTTCTCCATTGCATTCAGAACAACTCCACAAGAGTCTATGGGAACTCCACACATATTAGAACATACTGTCCTCTGTGGCTCAGAAAAATACCCTGTTCGAGATCCATTTTTCAAAATGTTGAATCGTTCTTTAGCTACTTTCATGAATGCAATGACTGGACCTGATTATACCATTTATCCATTCTCCACTCAAAATGAAGTTGATTATCAGAACTTACAGAGAGTGTACTTGGATGCAGTTTTTAAACCCAAGTTATTGCGTCTTGATTTCCTGCAAGAAGGTTGGAGGTTAGAACATGAAAAACTGAATGATAGTACTTCTCCACTGACATTCAAAGGTGTGGTTTATAACGAAATGAAGGGTGCATTTTCTGAAACAAATTCCTTACTTGGACAAAAGTTTTTAAACACAATACTTCCTTTGGGGACATATGGACATGTTTATGGTGGAGATCCACTGCAAATCCCAAATTTAACTCATGATTTTCTTAAACAATTTCATGCCACACACTACCATCCAAGTAATGCCAGAATATATTCTTATGGCAATTTCCCACTTGAAAACAATTTAAAGCTGCTTAATGAAGAATATCTGTCTCACTATTCATACTTAGATCCCAGCATCACTGAAGTTGCTCGACAAAAGCGCTGGACAGAGCCAAAGCATGTCAACATAAAGTGTCGGTATGATAAATATGGGTCACCTATTGAGAAGCAAAATCAGATTTCTGTAGGTTATGTAATGACTGATATTACAGATGTTTATGAAACATTCCTGATGTCTGCTCTAGCTGAGCTCATGATTATAGGACCTAATTCAGCATTTTACAAAAGTCTCATAGAGAAAAATATATCTGGAGGTTACAACACCTTAACAGGATATGATAACCAAATCAGAGATACTCTATTTGTTGTTGGATTACGGGATGTTAAGAAATGTAACTATCAAGAGGTAGAAGACATTATACAGAGGACTTTAGAAACAATCCATAGCAAAGGGTTTGATAAAGATCACATTGAAAGTGTGCTACATGGATTTGAACTGGAAATCAAGCATCAATTGCCAAGGTTTGGATTGAATGTAATTTTAAACTTAATACCTACTTGGACCCACAATGGCTCAATACTTACTGCTTTGAAAGTTGATAAGTTACTAGAGAAATTAAAATTTAACCTGATGGATCCATCTTATGTCAAAAAAATCATAGAGAAGTATTTTATTTCAAACAAACACAAACTCACAATGACTGTTGAGCCGGATAATAAATATGATGACATCTTCAATGAAAAAGAGAGCAAAATACTCAAAGAAAAAATAAAAGCCTTGAACGATGAAGAAAAGAAGCAAATTTTTGCTGAAGGTCTTCAACTAGCTGAAGCTCAGAAAAAAGAGCAGGATTTAAGCTTGCTGCCTTGTCTTAAACTACATGAAATCACACTTAGCAAAACAGCTCCGCCACTGAAACATGCAGTGTATGGAACTATACCAGTTCAACTTTGTGAGGCAAACACTAATGGAGTGTCTTACTTCAAAGCTGTTCTGGGAACAGAATCTCTGTCACATGATGAAAGAAAACTTTTACCATTCTTCACATCCATTCTAACTAAGTTTGATACCAAATCTTATGATTATAGAAGTTTTGACAAAACTACCAGTAGATATACATCAGGATTTTCTGCAACAACCCACATTGCAGAGCATATTGGAACTACTGACCAATATGAAGAAGGAATTTTAATTGGAAGCCATTGTCTTGATGAGAACTTACCAAAAATGCTTGATTTATGGGAAGAAATATTTGCTATTCCAAATTTCAATAACCTTGATAGAATGAAAATGCTATTGACAAATTATTGCTCCTCACTTAGCAATGGTGTAATTGATAGTGGTCATGTGTATGCAATGCAGGCTGCTAAGTCTCTGGTATCCTCCGTCAATCAATGTAGAGAAAATCTATCAGGGATGCACCATGTTATTGAAATGCAGAAAATAATCAAAGATTGCTCTGTTGAAGAAGTTCAAAGAGTTACACAGAAACTAGCACAACAGATTTTGAAAGGCACGAATTGCCGAGCTGCATTCCATTATTGTGATTCCAATAAAAATTCTTTAGAGACAATTGAGGAGTTTGCAAAGAAGCTATGCAGAAAGTCTGAATCTAATTTGGATGTTAATACTATAAATTGGGTAGACTCAAAACAACTACCAGAGACAAACAAAAGCCTGCACATATCTATGAATATTCCAGTCAATTTCTGTGCCAAAGCAATACCAACTGTGCGGTACACACATGCAGATTATCCAAAATTGAAGGTTCTCACAAAGTTGTTGACTTCTCTATACTTGCATCCTATTGTGCGGGAGCAAAATGGAGCTTATGGTGCAGGAGCTGTGGTCGGCTATGAAGGCTTACTGGAGTTCTACTCTTACAGAGATCCTAACTCACTTCTTACTTTAAATGTATTTGACCAGTCTTCAGATTGGATGCTGAACAATAAAAGCAAAGTAACAGAACAAAATCTATTTGAAGCCAAACTTGCAATTTTACAAGAAATGGATAAACCATCCCCAGAGTTTATGAAAGGAATTGACCTGTTCATGTTTGGTCTCTCTTACGATATATGGAAGACACAAAGGGAAAGAGTTCTGGCTGTGACAGCAGAAGATTTACTAGAAATGGCTCAAAAGTATTTGAAACCAGACTCATGGGCTGGCAAGTGTGTGATTGGAAAAAGTATTGTAGGAGAAAACTTAGAGAAGGAAAAAGAAACTTGGTTACAGATCACGGGGCCGTGCGAATGAACTATTTAAATTTAATGTCATTGTTGCATTTCATATATTTTAATCTATATGTTACTGTTGTAATATTAGGAGCTTCATGAGAAATTATAATTAATTAAATAAAGTATTAAGTTAGACTTGACTATCTTTTTTTGTAAATTAGAACTTGTTTATCAAACGCAACCAATACCGCTGTAGGTGCATTGCTATAAAGAAGTTAATGGTATTGTTACTAGGTAATATAAAGGAGTAGAAAAAAAATATTATTAAAAATTCTTGGACCAGTCGGTGGAGGCGAATATTTAATATGATACCGTGGAATAATGTTAAAAATCTATTAAACCAGTGATATATTTTCAGTAAATATGATTCCGAGTCAGGCCTACACGGATGTGTCCTCTATATGTGTGGCTAATTTATCATGGTTCTTAAAGGAGAGGAAAAAAATGTTGGGTTACTGTCACATGACTAAGTTTTAGTTAGTCATGTGACAAGGTATTTGAACAAAACGGCGATAGGCCTGCCCCCTTATCACGTGAGTACATTGTCCAAGCAAAACGTGGGTAGAGGGTGACAATGTCCCGTGATGTTCAGAAGTACTTCTGCTACACCTTCGGGGATATAGGGCGCAAGCGTTTGAGATGAGCATTTGAGTATATAATATTAATATATGGACACAAAGAAGAAGACCAGGACCAAAGTTTTCTCGAACTCTATACAGTAAAGGTGGTAAAACAAAATAATCATTGGTACCGGTTTTCTGAACCTTCTCATTCAGCAGTTCCCTGCAAAGACTCATTCAAAACCCGCGGGAAGGTTTTTGGAGATCTAGTTAAAGCTTACTGGTTTAATGGAGACTTTTGAAGTAGTAGAGCAGTTTGGTCACAACTTTGAACAGTTGGGTTTGAATTCGCTCATATTTACATATACTTACAACTACTTGCGCTGAAAGTGGGGATAACTTTGATGCATAGTATAAAACTATATAGTTATGAGTAGATCTTTAAAACTACGCTACTGGTTTATATGTGTTTATTTTATAATTAATTCATAAGGAAGGTTTATAATTATAATACGGAGAAGGACTATGTCATATGAAAAACCGTTGTAGTAAGTCCGATACATGAACTTAAAAATAAAGTTTTATAAAAAATAAACACTCAAGCTAACCACCCGTGCAAAGCCGAGATTGGGTCGCTAGTGCTCTGTAGGTACGTTGTGCTTGCAAGCACCAGGTGTGGGTATGCTGAACAACAGGACATTAGAATAAGACAGAAGAATTTGGTCACAACCAAGTTGAGATTATTTCATTAAAAAGCCATAAACTTTTGAGAATAAGCACGATTTTTTGTATATATTTATAACAAATTACCTTGGATCCATATGTACCAATACAAACGACTAAGTAATAACATAGAAACCAATGAGGTTCAAAATTAAAAAAACACCGTCTGAACGACGGTTTAAAATTCGGGATGCTTTCACTGCTGGTCCTATTTTATACGAAGCTGACCTGAAGTTGATATCACCAGAACATCCGAAGAGAGGTAATCTCTAATCCATTATTTGTTTTATAAATTAATCTTGTTTCAATTAAAGTTTCTTTTGTTTACAGAAAATGTCGTTACCCAAAGCCTACAATGACGCCAATGAATATTTTGAAGATTTCCTACGCTTCGCGAAACAATATCAGTATCTATTCAAATACCCTAATACAAATATATTGATTGAAAATTGCTTGGAAAGCATTGAAGTGGAAACCTTAAAAGATGTGGACATATTTGACGCCGAATTCAATTTGAGCTACTGCGCTCCAGTAAACGAATACGTCGACGAATTTTTAGTTGCAGCAAAGAAAATGCAATTTGAGTACGCGAAAATGACAATCAGTAATCATCGACTGAGCATTGAGGCTCCGCTGAGTCCAAAGAAGAGAATGGAAATAATTAATTTAGCGAATGTAATTGAGAGAGCTTGTGAACACAGTCATTGTTCAACCGTCATTGATTTTGGATCTGGCTTGGTAAGTCAATGCATGCGCCCATATGCTAAGTATCTATTTTACGCAGCTGGCGTCTGCTTATCTTGCGGAACAAAAAGAAAATATATAGTCATCCGCCGATCCTAATTTAAACTGAAAGAAAAATAAAAGACACCTAGTCTTTTTAACCGTATGATCTTAAATGTTATGATATGAATTTTAAATAGTGACGCCTTATTTATCATTATATAATATATTTATATATTTCTTATGTCTTAAAAATATATTAAAAAATGACAAAAGTATAAATTTACTGCAAACATTTGACCGAAGAATGTTAATTTTACCTCAATCAAACTATTATTAATACTGCCCACGGTCTTGCATACATGTATTCTGTTTATCATCAAGTAACTTATTCCTATCTATCCAGACAACCAAACGTCTTTGAATCATTTTAACACAAATAATATTTATTTATTCATTCGGCACACAAACTGTATATTATATGATAGAATATAGTTGCTGTCCTGAATAATTCAAGAAGCCTATTCCAAGTGCCCACACAATTTATCAGAATTTAAAAGGATTGCTTGTACACTTTCAGGGTTATCTGGATCAGCATATATACGACAAATGCAACTACAATGTGCTGGGGCTGGAGTGTAATGACGACTTCTATGTGACTGCCAAATCCCGCCAAATCAAATACCACGAAAACTCTATAGGAAAAGTAAAGTACGTCAAACACACGGTCAGCAAAAACTCAGACGCAGTCATCCAGGAATATTTAAAAGAAAAATTCTCAGAAACGAATAGAATCTGCGTCACTGGTTTACACGCTTGTGCAGACTTATCTATCGACGTTCTCAATGTGTTTCTTAAGATGCCGAATGCCCAGTGCATTATTTTGATGTCCTGTTGTTATCACAAGATGGAGCCACTAGGCACTGAAAACGGCACGTTTAAGAATTTTCCTCTCAGCAAATCATTGAAGCATGTTTATCAAAAGTACAGAGCATTTGAGTTTCTAAATGTTCCGTTTCTGAGATTAGCAACTCAGCCGCCGAATCCGAAAGAAAATTTAGCAAACTTGGTGTTCAATTTACTCGCTCGGGCTGTGATACAACTGTATGCGTATAAGTGTAAGTATTCTTTATTAATCTCAGACTATTTATGAACACTACACAGCAAATAGAATAGCACTATCCCATTTCTTCCCGTGGGTGTACGTAAGAGGCGACTAAGGGTATTGGGGCTTTTTAAGGGATTTTTCAGCGATGCGGTTGGAGACCCATCACCAAACAACTCTATTTTACCATCTTTTCCCCTCTCAAATTCCAAAAGTGGCTGAAGCATTTTTAATTCTTCAGCTCTGGCTACCCCTTTCAGGGATTTATAGCCGTGAGTATATGTATGTATGTATGTATTTATGAAATTCGACATGCAAAGTCTTCTTTTGGTTTTTAGATAATAAAAGAATAATTTTCATTTCAAATTACTAACTGTAATTGAATATAATTGCATAAAAACATAATATCTCGAAATGGTTTTGTAATCAGTATCCCCCTTGTAAAACTTTGCTTACCGAATTGAGACTCACTGTGGTGGATTAAATGTTAGCATCATTCCTTCCTTTCATTCATTCCTTAAAACACACACTTATTGCCCTTTTCGGGTAAAATAACCGTGATTTTATATGCTAGTCGATCTTCGTTGGGTGACCTAAGGTTATTTATATATAACTCGTAATTATTCTTAAAACGCGCGTTTAAATCAAAATCTTGATATGATTTCATTTGTATGTATTTATACACACTCGCCATAGGTTTTCATGGGGGTAGACAGACTATAGATGGCCACTTTGTACGACCCTGGCAAACTTCGAGATTCATTAACATTCAATAATCTTTTCATACATTTCCTTTTATTATCGTACTTTGCGTTATATTTTCTTGGTATTTGATTTGACGCCTGCCATTTAAATATTGTTTATTTATACTTACAGATAACTACAAAGTATCAAGAAAGAAGAGGAAGGCGGTGCACACAAAATATTTAGATAACGACTTCGAATGCTACATGCAACAAGCTGTATCGGGGTTCGATTTATCTTGTTCTGACAATAAATGTGGATTACCTTCGACGGACAATACTACAGACAAACCACAAATGAACTGCCAGTGCAAAATATCTTTTAATCTTCCAGAATTGCATGAGATATGGAAACAAACTTCATTTAACTCATTGTTTTTAAAAGCAGGTATATACGTATTGTTACAGAGATATTTACAACCTATCTTTGAAAATTTATTGTTATTTGATAGAGTAGTTTATTTAAAGGAGTGTGGTTTAAGAGATGTTGTTATTGAGAAAATTATTAATGATAGTATTTCTCCGAGATGTTTTGCCTTATTAGCAAGTAAGAATGAACTTTATTTATAGCATACCTCTAGGATAACTCTAACGTTATTAAATTATTAGTGATATGTTCATTTAACAATACAAGTTATGTATGGATTGAGAAAAGAAGTAAAAATAATGGATGTTCTTAGTTCAAACTAATAAGCTAAGTCCATTTTCTTATCTGAATGCAACGAAGTATGACCCGAAACTCAAATAAAGATGTCAGTGGTCTAGTAAGTAGTTCTTGATCTGGAGATCACGGGTTCGTTCTCCGCCGAGAGCAACAATTATATGATGGTTATTAATGTTAAATTGTACTTATTTTGAAAACATCGTGGGGAAACCCACATGGCTAAGTTATACTTAGACATGTGACAGTGTATTTGTACCAAACGGCAATAGGCAGGCTCCCTACCACGTAAGAACACTGTCGAAGCAAAACGGGGGTACTCTATACACCAGGTGATGATGTCACGTGATGTTCAGAAGAATAAGTTACTGTTATATTACATGTTACGTGTTCATTTTATTGTTAAAAACGTAATTAACGTTAAAACCTTAAGAGACATATTAGTTCATAGAAAGCTACACAGCCCTAGTTACGATCTATTATGAATTCAAATGTATATCAATTCTTTATTTCTTTACCATGAATGTTTTGTTGATAAATTACATTTCTCAGTTACGAAGTACTTGGAAATAATATTTCCAAGCAGAGCACAAATAAGAAAAGACTATTACATATGTTATACATAGAGATAAATATTTACAATCTTTACCCCACTCAACTTCCAAAAGTGACTAAGGAATTTCTTATTTCAAAGCTCTGGCTACCCCTTCTAGGGATTGATAGCTATGAGTTTAAGTATGTATCATAATATTTTCAAAGATATATTATATGTAGAAAAATATGTTACATTAGAAATTTAAATAAACTTGTAGGTTAATAAATAATAAAAAGATTTATTTGCCAAGTAACAGATTACACCATTTGTACTTAAACTAACGATAATTGTTTTACAAATTGTAATTTATAATGCAGCTATTCTTTAGCTTTTTATGACATATTAAGAGGTCGAGTAGAAAAAAAAAGAATATATTTTCTTGTGGCTTGTAGTACAAAACAAAACAATAAGACTCTAGTACCTAAACTAGGCCGGGCCTGTATCTTAGGTACTAGCTTTTTCTCATATATTTCATTTATTATTACATTTCAATTTAGAAGACATATATATTTTAAGGAGCTAGGTAAGGAAGGAGCAGAGTTATTTTAAAGTTGGGTAGTTATGAATTATAATTTGGTTTTCTACAATAGTATTGTGGTCCAATGAAATAGCGCGCGATTTGGTTTTCTACAATAGTATTGTGGTCCAATGAAATAGCGCGCGAAAGCGTGCGCGTCATAAAAATATGACGTGATAGTTAGACTACTTTGACAGGTTTGTCTCTTTAATTTAAAGTAAAAAAAATATGTAGTACATGTATGTACGTACAAACTGTTTCTTAGTATGTGGTATTAATTTCTTGGTTGTTTTTAAAGGCTGCAATTTCAATTCAATGTTTCTTACATTTTTAGTAGCAAAATGGTTCTTTCATTATTAAAATTGCTGTGATTGCTTAAATAGTACAAAATAAATGCAATGATTACTAAATGATGCCTTGTTATTGTAGTGTTTATTTCAAAAATACATTAGAATTTAATCAAATTAAATGTAGACTTATTTTACCTTGATTTTGGTTTAATTTACATACATACATATACTCACGGCTATAAATCCCTTGAAGGGGTAGCCAGAGCTAAAGAATTATAAATTCCTCAGCCACTTTTGGAAAGTTAAGTGGGGAAAAGTTGGCAAAGTAAAGGTTGTTGGTGATGGGTCTCCAACCGCATCGCCCAAAAATCCCTTATAGCCCCAATACCGTTAGTCGCCTCTTACGTACACCCACCGGAAGAAATGGGGTAGTGCTATTCTAAGCCGGCACTACACAGCATTTTAATTTAATTTAGCAGGTTTAATTTACATAAGGTGAAATACTGGCCTAGTGTTCTTAGCTGGTCCGGAGGTCGTGGGTTCGATCCCCGCTGGCGCTGGGTGCAAACATTTATTTAATGAATATAAATGCTAATAATTTCGGGTTCATCATAGGATATTTATTGGACTTAGTATCTCTGCTAGTCTGATGATGATACTATGAATTTCCAGAAATATCATGTCGTTCGGTTAACAGATAATAAGTGGAATGAGATTTATAAGAGAAATTAGTAATGAAAATATTTTTTTGCTTTGTTTGCTATTACATATTGTTTGATCACCAGTTATATGAATAAGCGATACAGTCAAAATATGACTCATCAATAAAACCCTTATTTCTCTCTTATTAGAAATATGAAGCCTTTTGTACACAACAAAATTTATATTAAACAATATGAACGGTTCAATATCTTACAAGAGTTAAGTGCAACACAACCCAGTAGTGTACGAAATGGCGCTGGCAAACGCTGAATTTTTCTCATTTAGATACTGATAGAGACTAGTACCTATGCTTCGTTAGTCTCGAAAAGTGGTCTCCACCAAGTATCTCAAATACATTTGTATGTTGCGTATGCATAATGGGCGAGCCTGCATATAAATGTATGTGAGATACGTTGAACAGACCAGTCTTTGAGACTCGGGTATACCACGAGAGAAGGGCTTAAAAAAGTACTTAGCCTCATTAGCTGGCAGGTCCTGTCAAAATTGATTCGTACATGTTCGTAATATCTTGTACAAGATATGAAAATCTTGATTTATGACTACTCTAGCTTTTCGTTGACCTATCATTAAAAAAGGGCCCATTCAGCTGATGACCAAATTTTGATAATAATAATCATGCCCCATGATTTCCGAACGCACCGCACCAACGTGTTCCCACATGTTGGGGAATTCCAATGTCCCGTGATAGTCCAATGGGTAGAACGACCGCCCGTCAATACAGATAGGCGTAAGTTTAATTCCCGGGCCAGGCCTACACCAATTTGTCTTTTTTAAAGAAATATGTGTGTTTAACTTATCATGATTGTTAACGGTTAGGGTAAACATCGTGAGGAAACCCACATGGGTAAGTTGTACTTGGTCATGTGACAGTGTATTCGTTCTTACCAAACGGCGATAGGTTGCCCCCTACCACGCGAGTACAGTGTACTCGTCCAAGCATAACGTGGGTACTCTGAACACCAGGTGTCGATGTCCGATGTCACCTGATTTTCAGAAGTATTAGTATCTCTGCCAACTCCTTCAGGGATATACGGCGTGAACGCTTGACTTGGGCATATAATGCAGTACAAATATTTGCCTAAGCCTGCCACTGGCATAGGCTTTCCAAAGAACGCGCGAGTGCGCACTATATGAGATAAGCCTCCCGCTTGGTCACCTTGGTAGTTCTTCTTTCTCCTCTCTATCCGATCTAGCTTAGGCACACACACCCTTGCCCCGCCAGGGCGGCCAAAGTCATGGTGAAGCCACACAGGCCAGGAGCTATTAATAATATTTGCCTAAACATTTTATATACAAAAACCATAACAGCTGAGTGATTTTCAAAGCATACAAAGCAAAGTAAGCATAGAGTATTGTAACAAATAATCGTAAATCAATACGAGATGAAACACACAGTTGTGGAGACTAATGTTTATTGATGAAAATGTTACAAGTCAACTGAAATCTCCTGCATAAATTTTGTCGGCAGACAAAAGCATTATTTATCCTTTGTTTGCATAGTTTTTGTCTTATGACGACATCAGTTCATAGAATGACCTCAATGATTTTTATCAGGCTATTACAATGCAAAGGCAGGATATGTATGTTTGCGAAATTCAAAGTGGTGGACATTTTAGAAAAGATAAGTTTGTAGATAAGAAATACATAATCTGGTTCTTATAATGTGCCAGTAGGTGTAATGGGTCTGTATTCCCACAGTCTAAAATATTAAGAATGACAGCACAGAACTATTGAAATCAGGAAATAAATTTGACAAACGCATACATTCTTTAGAATCACAATTTCGTTTGATACAAAGTACATCTTTGTTTCTTAGTAAGACTTAATCTGATTCACACACAAAATGTAGTTGGTTTTAAATTAGCGTTACAACATTTAGGTGATAAATAAATTATAGACACTATCCACATTTAACAAAATTATAAATATGACCATAATACACTAATGATTTAACAATTAATCAAACTTAACATAGTTTAAACCATAAATATGTCAATCCAAATAGAAAGATATGACAAAATTGTGATGAGAAACTGAGCATTAAACAAATATTGTATTAGTGTGATGACTTTTTAAAGTATTTACAGTAAAGAAGGTAATACAACTTAGCAATATAACATATATGTACATACAATATCTTACAAGAAAAGATGATATGGCGCATATAAAACTTCTGTGTTGAATAAACATGATTTATTAATTTAATCTTAAAATATAGCTTTTACAGGTTATAATTAAATAATTTCATTAATTAATTTCATTTAGGAAACATAAATCAAATTATGGCTCATCATCATACATCATTGAATAAAACTTTTTTAAAGCACTTAAGCTCTAGCAATACTATAACAAATAATAATCTGAGATCTTCCTAACATAAAAAGTAATTTTTGAAATTTATTGCGGGCTAACATAGATGATTCAAGTAAAAAAATATATGTTACAATAAGATAAAAGTCACTTTTATAATAATAACTAATTAATAACTCAGCCTTAGTGTGACATTATCAACATAATTTATAGAATAGTTTTAATTTGAGAGCATATTTATGCCTTCCTGCTCACTGCTAAAATTTTCTAGATCATTAGCAGCCGGGGTAGTACTAACATTTAAGTTAGGAACAGTAGTTTGTAATGAAGTGTTGGGTTGTTCTGGTTTGTTCCTGATAAGTTTCCTCTGCAATACACTTCTCTTCCACTCTTCAGTATCCCCAGTCAGGGGAGTGATCACCACCTCCCCAGTCACTGGATTTATTGGGAATACTCCATCTGGAGTGTGTTTCTTTTTGGCCATCTCCATCCCATGACGTCGCTTCATATGTTTGTTATAATTAGACCAATTTGTGAAAGCTCTTTGACATAAACTACAAGAGTATGGTTTCACCCCAGTGTGCTGCCTAATATGCTGATTCAGAATAGTTTTGAAGCGGAACCCCTTGTTGCAGTATTCACACACATGTGGTAATGTGTCACTATGAATGACCATATGTGAGGTGAGGTTTTTACGAAGTCTGAAACGTTTTCCGCATTGTTCACATGCAAATGGACGGTCCCCATCATGTGTGCCTATGTGCATTCGTAGCTGTCCTATGGTTTTGAATGCAAATTTACAAATCTCACACTGATAAGGTCTACTGTCATCGTGCACCACTAGATGAGACATCAAAGTATCTTTGTTAAAGAAACATTTGCCACAGATGTCACAGGTGTGGTCTCTTCTACGATTGGTATGGATCAGCTGATGTGATTGCAAAATAGCTCTTGTTTTAAATTTTTTCTCACAGACATTACAAACCAGGTCTTCTTCAGAAAGAGGTCGAATTACTCTGGTGGCTCTTTTGTCAGTGTAATATTTGCTTTTATGTTCAACAAGCTCTCTAATATTTTTGAAAGACATATTGCAGCCATCACACACATTTTTGTGCCGAATGTGCTGCCTGCGGTGTTTATCTGCTTCTTTTTTAGTGATCAATCTAGCATTGCACTGATAGCAATATTTCCTGAGGTGCTTTCTGTGACGCATGACATGAATCAAAAAGGGATCTAGTTTCAGTTTTCTAATTTGACAGTCAGTGCATTTATATGCAGTACAGCTGTCATGGGTTTCCATGGAATGTGATTTTAACTCCTCATAACAGGAGAAAAGAGATTGACAGAATGCACACATCCACATATAATCTTTCCATGTCATACGTACTTCCTCATTACCTTCATTCTTTATCTTTTTTTTGTACTTTCTCTTTTCTGAAGTGTCATGAGAGCAAGTAATTCTGCATTCTGTATCATCCTCATTACTCTTTTCTTTCTTTACATCTAATTCATAACTATCAGAGTTTGAATCTGAGCTGTTGTCATATGTCGAATGATCTTCTTCCTTGATGTTTTTAACAAATAATATTGCCTTCAAAGTGTTCTGTGAACTCTCAACTTTTTCGACGAAAGCAACAGCCCGGTACAATGCGTCTAAGCAGAGATAGCAAACGGTTTTGGGCAAGTTGTTATCACGAAACATATTTACGAAGCCATGTTTGAGCTTGGATAACTTTTCAACAACTTCGCGGCAGCGTTCTGAGTCGGACATCAAATCAAAAACCTTACTTGAAGGAGTCAGCTCTGCACAAAGCCTGCAGTACGATGAGTTTAAATTTTCCATGGTAGTTGTTTCAGATTAAACATAGTACAACAATTATTAAATCAACAAACACCACCGTGATTAGATATTACTCAGCTCGAACAAACAACATCGTAAATAATATATTTTTGTATTACATTACAGTAAACACACACAGGCAGGCAGTTGTCACTTGTCAAATTTGTCAACAATGAAAGTTAGTTATTTTTATATGTATGGCAAAGATTTAAGCGTTAGCTGACAATCACAGCCAGAGTCAAGCATGGCGCTAGTAGTATGTACACTTGCGGACAGAGTCAGCTGTAAATATTTTTAGTATTCAGCTATCACGGCTTAAAACATCATTTGCTATGTTGGTCTTAATTTTTTTGTAGAAATATCAATGGGGATATATTTTTGTTTTTGCAATTGCTAACCTTGATAGCTCGTCTTATTTCCCATTTGGGTTGGTTTACTATCCGTTACCACTTTGTACGATCCTGACAAACCTTTCGAGCTTCATTTTCATATAATCAATCTTTTTATTCATGCCCGTTTATTTTATTCTCCGCTCTTCGGACGCCTGCCTTCTCTACTTGATCTGAATGTGTCCTGCGTCTTTGTCACCTACGCACTAACTCATGCACTGTGTTTTTTCTGCCAAACGTACTAAATTTAACCCACACTGAAGATCTTCCCATGTTCCCACACTGCGTCGCGCCGTCCAGGTAGTGCGTTCTAGGGCTGTTAAGTCAACAGATATCGACGCACGCACGGCAAGTAAGTAGGTAGGTAGGTAAGTTTATGGTGTCGATACTTGTAAAGTATACATTACTCATAATTAGGCTATGTTAATACTGAATGCTAAATTATTCAGGAAAAATTCTAATTTATGAATTCAGAAATAAAACCAACATAGACAGGACATTTATAGACAACATTTATTAAATAAAATAAACATTTTGTGTGTTTTTATCACTGAACATTAACCTATAATTAGCTTAGCGAAATTAAAGTAACTATGTTTCAAGTAGAAGCGATTTGTGATTTTTATGAGGCTGTTTGTTTCCTGTTTTGCCAAACACGTTATTGGAAATAACAGTTATTTTCAACATTCCCTCATTTTACTTGATATGTAAAAAAAGATGTACATTGAGAATGTACTCAAAGTTTCTAAACAAATAATTGTGTGATTATTTCTATTAAAGAGTAAGATATTCATAATTAACGCCTCAGCAATGCATTTTATAATACAAAGCAATATTTAATATACAACTTACACACTCGATAGTTTTCTATGACAATTATATACAACATTGTATAACATACTTCTTCATTAAAATTATGCCGCACTTAACCAAACTAAACATCTTTAAATTTTAATATAACTTATAATAATTTTTTGAAAAACTTGATACTCATAAAATATATATATATATATAGGGATTTAGTAGTCCATCCCCGTGCTTCGAATAGGTAGTGTTATTTTTCTCTGACTGCACTTATTTATAACATAATGAATTGGTTATATAAGTATAGCCATTACGGCGACTATTTGTCACAAGCAAATAAAAATCCTATATCTTTAATACTAATACACGACAGAATATGCAGGTAAAGGGGGTACAGTCGAGTTCATTAGGTTATGAGCAGTATTAAGGCTCTAATATAGATGATTTATATATTCAAGATGGAATAAAAGGCCGATAGCAAGCCAAAACGGTTTTTATAGGGAGATAATTCTGAACAATTGTTACTAACAGACCAATTTGACAAAAGAAACTTTATTTTCATCTTCTCTAATAAGCTGAGCCCTCAGCTGAAAATGTACTGGGATCAGAAAAATAAACTTGCTTTTATCTGCTCAGATTGATACACGTTAAAAAAAGTCAAAAAGTTTATTTTTCAAAATAAATTTAATTTAAATACTAACATTTTTTGAACGTCTAAATTTTTAATTTATCATTAATCCGTTTGATTGATGAATCTGCCAAGTAATAATGAAGATATATATGATGCCATTCCTGTTGAATTCTCTTATTGAAGTTCATCCCATTTGAAGCATGATAATACTCTAATATTAATGTACTCAACTGTACTCCAGATACAGAAAACTGATGGCAGCTCAGTCTTACAATAGCCAATATTTGCATATTTAAAATACACATACTATCGATTCGCCCCGGTTCCTTTCGTAAGATAAAACAAAACATTACATCACTTATGACAATTTAAGAACTGTACTCTAGATACATAAAACTGATGGCAGCCCAGTCTTAAAAGAGACATTATTTGCACATTTAAATACATACACAGAGTACTTATATATATACTATCGATCCGCCCCGGCTTCGTTCGTTTAATAAAACATAACATTACATGGCTTATGATAGAGATAAGAACGTATCATTTGAAAGCATATTTACATAATTTATAGAAACATATATTAACACTTATTAATACTGAGAAATGTAAGGTTTTAACTTAGCTACAACATTAGAAAGGATAAGATTTTCCCTTAATTTTTCTTTGCAAAAATCCTACGAACTAAAAAACATGCGTTGAGAATAATTAAAAAATAACGGAAAGCGGTAACGCAATGATGTTTAACCATGCCTCTGGTTGATAAAGAATAAATACTTAAAAATAGCGTTTCTAAAGGATCTTGTGGAATGTACAATGTCTTATGCTTTTAATGATAAGATCGCCAATTGTACCTCACTGTAGACTGTTTGATCGTATTATTATTATTATTTTGTAAGTTTATGTCTGATGTGCAATGAAGAGCTCTTCTTTTCTATAATTCGTCATAAATCCAGAGCAAATCTACTTTTACGTTTCTAAACTTTTTTAGAAATTTGTGATCCGGTTTAACAATTTAATTTGCTAGAATCAGACATACAACACAAAAACATTATTTCAATATCCAAATCTTGAAAATTGAAATCTTTTTAAGTGGTTCATTATAATAAAAGCTAAAAGCAACCAAGGCAGAAGTGTCCGATCATAAAATTAAGATGGATGTCCGCAAGTCGTAACATTAAAATTTATGTGATGAAGTCGTATAACATAAAAAAATAAAATATCGGTCATAAATAAAATTTTGTGATACCGCACCTACTTTTATCTTTAAGGAATTTATATCAACTACATTTTTACAATTCATCTCATTGGCTTATTTGATATTTTATTATTTTGTAAAATTGACAGACATTGACTCAAGACTCAAAGACTCAAACGCTCACGACGTAAATCCCGGAAGGGGTGAGTGGCAGTGTTACTAATAGTTTTGAATATCACATGTCAATGTCCCGATCCGGGATTTGAACTCGCACGTGTCTGCATGATAGGCAAGTGTTCTATCCATTGAGCTATCGCGTTTGATGTATTTTTTAGTGTCCTATGAATAAAATATTTAAATTACCATATACTTGTCATTGCATATGTTTTAAGTGTAATTTTATTATTCACTAAAGTGAAATATGTATATGGCATTGTACTTATACTAATAGACTTCAAAATTAAGGAAATCAGTCCGAAGCTAAACAGTTACTGTGGTATAAACAGTTTCATACTTAGGAGTAAATACAAGTGATATTTAAGAGCAGTAAACATTTTGACATAACAAAGTTTCATGTGCGTATTTATACAGGGTTTTTGAACCGACACATTTAAAATTAAAACTTTCAATAAGATGCGGATATTAATTAGTTTTCTCTACTTTGACTTTCTTTTTACCTCTTTTTACGGGAACCATGATTTCATTCTTCCATTCCTCAGTAGCAACGGGATCCTCAATTTGCATCAACAGTCCTGTTTCCGGATTGACAGGGAATACTCCTTCAGGGGTGATCTTCTTCTTGGAAGTGTCAGTGTTATGTCTTCTTTTCATGTGTTTATTATAGTTGGACCAGTTAGTGAACTCCATATTGCAGAGTTGGCAAGAGTAAGGCTTAGCGCCTGTGTGTTGACGCTCGTGATTCTTGAGAATCTGCTTAAAGCGGAACGCTTTGCTGCAGTACTGACAGATATAGGGCAACGAGTCAGTATGAATAATCTTATGAGCGTTTAGTTGGTATTGAAGCCTGAAGCATCTTCCGCACTGTTCGCACGAGAAGGGCTTTATTCCCGAATGCATTTCGACGTGGCGACGAAGCATGTTTGGGAACAGAAATGATCTGTAGCAGATTCGACAGCGATGTGGACGCACCGCGTCGTGAGACATTATGTGCGTCGTCAACGTTCCTTTGTTGTAGAACGTCTTGCCACAGCGGTCGCAGGTGTAGTTCCGTTTCCTGTCAGCTGTGTGCAGTTTCTTGTGATCTCGCAGACTATTTTGGTTCTTGTAAACTTTATTGCAGAGTTCGCATGTGAGATCTTGTATAGTAAGTGGGGTGCCTCGTTTTCTTCGAGGTTTCGCCGATTTGACGATGCTGTACTCGTTGGCATGTTTTTCTAGAAGCTCTGAACTTTTAAATACTTCGCCGCAGGTTTTGCACGGCCGGCTCGGTTTCCGCATATGTGATTTAATGTGTTCTGATATGTTGTCAATCTTCAAATCGCAGTATGGGCAAATATGCCTGAAAACAATAAAATAGTAAAACATTTTATTTTAGTCATCAACATAGTATCGGAATATAGCTTGCTAGTGAAATGCAGAAAATAAGAGCGTATTGAAAATACTGATTGGTTTTGAGTGCAGCATAGAAAACGAAGATATAAGCAATTGTAAATAACATTGCCAGCAACGGAGTACAGAATGAGGCGGCCAGTTTAAAAAATAGTACGGAAACCCACAAAGAATCATCGAATCTGTTCACAGACTTTCATTACATCTGTATTATATATCTACTAGATGAAAACCCGGCTTGCGAAACGATTGAAAAACGTTTATGTCATCGGGTGTCAGTCAAGATGGCGACTGAAATTTGTTTGTCAGCTGTCAGCACCATTAGAATTTAGCGAAATACTCCACAATCTGAATTTTGCGGATATATGTTGTCGACTCAAAATCATTATTTTTCTATATTTTATAATTCTGGTACGGTTTCGATCGAGTCTACCGTACCCCTTGACAAAATTATTAATATAGATAGATATAAATTATATGCAACCATGATAGCTCAATGGGTAGAACACTGGCTATCGTGCATACGACTAGTGTTCAAATTCCGGGTCGGGCCTAAACCAATTTGTATTTTCTAAAGACATATGTGTGGTTAATTTATCATGGTTGTTAACGGTGAGGGAAAACATCGTGAGGAAACCCACAAGGCCGAGTTGTAATTAGTCATGTGACAGTGTATTCGTTCTTACCAAACGGGGATAGGCCTGCCCCGTACCACGTGAGTACACTGTCCATGCAAAACGTGGTTACTCTGAACACCAGGTGACAAAGTCATATGAAGTTCAGAAGTACCTCTGCCAACCCCTTCGAGGATATTCGGCGTGAACGTTTATGTTATGTTAAATTACATCTTTTTGACCTTTCGTGGATGAGTCGACAAGTCATCCAGAAACACAACTGTTAGTATTACGTCAGTTGAAATCTGATCAACAATTACTACTATGGAAAGTGTAAAATATAATTGTAAGTCCCAACTAATATAAGAGGAATTAAAAAGCTAGAACACACTTATTATTGGAGATATAAAACATATCTGCTCCAAAACACAAAATCTATTTGAGAATTCATTTGCATTTATTAATATTTTTACACGACACAAAGCCTTGAACTTAACATTTGTAACAAAGAAGGTACAGTCGCCATCAGATATATCGGAGCGGCCGAGGTACTCAAACATATCTGAGCAGCAATAAATTTCAATAAATTCTTTACGGTAAATAAGGTCAATAAGATCTGAACATCAAATTCGCCACAAATATATGAGCAGTGGTTTTTCAATTAAATCTGAACACCCAAAGAGACAACAATATCTGAAAGCACAACTCGTCAAAGTTATCTGCTCAGACAGGGTGATCATAAATATCTGAACATTTAGGGAAAATATACCTTAAAATATACTTTAAAAGTAATCGTATAAAAATGAGTAGGTATACAAATAGAAATCTGCGTAAAACAACTTTACAGTCTTGTAACGAGAAACACATTTGAATAAAATATTTGCCAATTGCATGTATTTTATCAAATACTAGTGGTCCGCCCAGGCTTCGCACGGATGGTGTAAAGTTTTTATACTGCTTACTCCCTACGATATTTAGCATGATGATATCTATACTTATAATAAATCTGTAGAGAGGTCAATTCTGTACATTAAATATATTTTCAAAATAACTATCAGG
The DNA here is from genome assembly GCA_963576735.1 of Bedellia somnulentella. NCBI lineage: Eukaryota > Metazoa > Arthropoda > Insecta > Lepidoptera > Bedelliidae > Bedellia > Bedellia somnulentella. The sequence continues at coordinate 1,060,229 of OY755170.1, forward strand.
GGGTGATTAGTGATCGATACTGATGCCAAAAACTTTTGTCTGTCTGTCGGTTTGTATGTTCCTTATGGAAACAAAAACTACTCGACGAATTTTAACGATACTTGGTAGAATTATTCTTCATACTCCTAGGCAGGTCATAGTGTACTTTTCAGCAGAGTAGTGAAGGGAAATTTTGGGAAAACGGGAGAAGTTACTCCATTTTTTAAGCCTCCGTCGCGTGTGCAGCGTTAATGGTTACATAGAAATCATGTATCACGGAAATATTTGCCATAAAATTGTCTAAAAAATATTCTTTAATAGCATATGTCTATCTTTTATGGTTGACTCACAATAACACGTGTAACTCCTGATAGCTTAGCAGTTCGGTGCATCCTGATTATATTTGTTTACTCTAACATTTATAGTTCTCTCATTCATTAAAAAAAAGTTTACATTATTACCTATTCAATAAAAAAAGAATCATAGAAATCGGTATAGAAACACCAAACTTATACATGTAATAAGCCATTGCGTCCTGTCGTCGCACGTGAATAGTGAATCATGCTGGATTATTTTTGGCATGTATTTAACGCGGCGACAAATTGATACCATTCCGGGTCGTAAAAAAACTGAAAATGGATAGTAAATAATCTACTTTGGCGACTAATTAGAGGTAGCATCTTAACTAGAAAGCGGCGGCTTTTTAATGAGTTTTGAGGTTTTATTTAAATTTTATCTGCCAGTGATTTTCTTTTGTGGCAATTGAATTTCTTCTAAGGCGACAAATTATTGGCGGATAAAAAAGTTAAAATAGGCTTTCATAAATTATAAAATGGGGTCTGAAATAAATACAAACAAGATCTTAAAAAAATACTTTTGGCTACAATTGTTGGGATCTAAATTAACCAAATTGTGACATACTATAAAACTTTTCTTGGTCTATTTTATTAACCTTCCCTCTTTTAAATGAACCTACCTACTTTGAGTAACAGCGTGTCGACGTCACCCCGCTTCGCGGGGTGCCTATTTCCGCTCTAAGGGACACAAGCTAACCCTAACCTATCCTAGCACAAATACAATTGTGGTGATTAATTGTTTTTTAATGCGATGCCCCCCATGCGGTTGGCTTCGCCCCCCGTCCCTCCTCTGTTTTCCTTCTCTAACTTAATTGCATCTGCCCAATAGGCTGGATGAAACAACTTTTGACCTAACCTAATTTATTTTATTTTTATTAATTTTTACTTCAATACACAAAATAAGTAATTTGCTTAATATTATAGTCATAAAAACTTGCCGCTTGCTATTGGCAAGAAACGCGCTAAACCCCCCGCTCCACAGCCTCCGCACTGCTCAGACACACGAGCGCATTTACCGCCTTTTCGAGAATTTACGAATCTGCAAAAAATAATATAATATCCAAAAACATTATTATAATACCCATTTTCAGTTTTAAAGCTACCTGAAAATCGCTGCCAGATGTGTATTTTTATAATGAAATCCAATAGTTGCCAGTGCAGAATGTATGATGTCCCCTCGGAAATATTAGTCGCCACATTAGGTTTTATAATACCTTAACCAGTTTTACACTGATCCGGCTTGATATATTTGATACCTTATAGTAGCAGCCGTTTTTTTAGTTTTTTGATCCTAGCATTTTGTTGCTTGTATAGTTTAATAGTTTGTAAAATATTTAATCACTGCAAAGTTAGTTTTTTTGTGACTTAATAGAAAGTTGCCTAAAAAGGATTTCAGTTGCCGTGTTAAATATTTGCCATTATTTTTTAGTAATGGTTGTGCGGGCAAAAGATAGCCGTGAGCATATGTATGATGTATGCAAAGTTTGAAATTTTGATTCTTTGTTTGCATGGGTTTGTTGTCGGAGATACTGAACCGTTCATTAAAGCGCTTTCACAATCACAAAGCTAAACTATTCAGGAGTGCTATAAGTGGTGCTAAATTTCACAAAGGTTGAGCAGCGATTGAAGAAACCTCGGATATTTTTAAAACTACGCTACCCGTGCGAAGCTAGGCCAATCCACTAGTATATCCTATGTCCTTTTCCTGGTTCTAAGCTACCTCTCTAACAATTTTTAGCCAAATCGGTTCATCCGTTCTTGAGTTATAAATAGTGTTACTAACACCACTTTCTTTTATATATATATAAATATATATATATATAGATTCGCAGATTTATTATGCTATAATTACGTATATAGATTGGAATACAAATACGACAGGCGAGACCAAAAAAAAGTACAACGGTGTGCGTAAATGAATGTGTGTGCGTGACATTAGTATGGCGGATCCCATACTAGCCCTATTAAAATTAATAAAAATTCACGTATTTGTTATTTTTGCCCAATTGTAAACTTTACAGCAATTGTAGTATTATGATGACACAAGATATTTTTTATCATATACTTGCATTGAAAACTTTGGTTTAAGATCATAATAGACCTGTAATTATTTATTACAGTCTTAGTTTGAACATAAATGGCTAATAATTTTGTGTTTGCCAAAGAATATGTATTCGATTTAGATTTATTTTTTTTACTTTGATTAAGTTATTAAATATTAATAACTTAATCAAAAAAACCTTAAGGTTAAAATAAGTCAATTATTTTCTTACTATTAAAATAAGTACGAATGCTTTGCAATATTTCATCCACTTTCGTGTCAGTCACCATGGCCTAGCGGTTTAGTGAATAGAAATCATAATTGTAATCCGTTGTGCCAGGGTTCAAATCCTAACTTGAGTTTATTTTTATCAATAATTCATGTTCTTTTTTTTCTCTTTTATTTATTAAGCCTTCAGATTTATTGTCCTCATTTAATATAATACTATATATTACGTTAAAATTATATATATGAATACGTATAATACGTTACAGAAACAGCAGGAAAAAGTACAACTTTGCAAAAACTAGTTTATCCTTTCATTTTATTAAAGCTGCATTTATATTTATGCTACCCTGGTACTAAATTGTAAAAAATGGCATACATGTTTCAAAAATTCTAAGTTAATTTACCTCTTGATGTTTTTGTACCGGTGAAAATTATACAACTACAAACCCATTCCTCTATTAACACCATGTACTTACCTGTTTCTGTCAAAAAATGGAGTTGGTCAGTGGGGAACGACTTAGTATTTTTTTTCTAATAATATACTAACCGTACAACTAGTTGGGACCGTACAACCAGTGAGGCATACCTCCCAGCAGAAGACTCTTTTTAGTTTTGATATTGATAAAACCAAATGGTGGTTGTGTAGAAAATGTATTCTAGCGTAGTACGATTAAGAATTTTAAACTGTATGCTTAGTGCTTTAAGGTATATTTTCCTTAAATGTTCAGATATTTATGATCACCCTGTCTGAGCAGATAACTTTGACGAGTTGTGCTTTCAGATATTATTGTCTCTTTGGGTGTTCAGATTTAATTGAAAAACCACTGCTCATATATTTGTGGCGAATTGGATGTTCAGAGCTTTTTGAACTTATTTACCGTAAAGAATTTATTGAAATTTATTGCTGCTCAGATATATTTGAGTACCTCGGCCGCTCCGATATATCTGATGGTGACTGTACTTGTGTAAGGTAAAGGTCATCGAGTTTAATATTGACAATAGAATGAAACTAAAACTAGATATTACAGTTCAATGCAAAAGCTTCTGTGACATAGCCAAGTTGACTCAGATTAAATCTTTAAGTTTATCGTAGGTGCAGAGATAACCTATTAAAAAAAGCATCAACTCAGGGAACGATAATTTGTTGTGAGCAGATATCTCACAACACAGATTTTCAATCAGTACTAAAATATTATAGTGAAATAATATTGTGCATGCTTAAAAAGTTAATTTTACTTTTTAAAAATAAAGTTAAGATTTATCATTAAAAAGGCCTACGCCTGTAAGCTGTAAGGTTTAGTCTCTACCTAAGGTATACATACATATATTCACGCCATTAGTACCCATTTGATTAGGCAGAGACTATCAATTGCCACTTTGTGCAGTGCAAACCTCTATTGCTTCATACTTACTTACTTAATTATACTCACGCCCATTATTCCCATTGGGGTAGGCAGAGACTATCGATCGCCACTTTGTACATGCTCTCTTCTCATACATGCTCTTTTATTCTTCTCACTTTGCCCCCCCCCCACCTTTATAAGAATATTTTTCTATCTGGGGGAGCGTTCAAGTATTACGTAACGCAATTTTTGAAGATTTTTGATCCCCCCTCCCCCCACTGTAACGCTCCGTAACGTTTTTCTGTACCCCCCACCCCCCTCTCTAAAGGTTAAGTAACACTCAAGTCATCATTTTTACCCTGAAGTCTAGTTTTTATCCTTCGTATAGTTTTAATTGCCTTATAATAAAACAAGAGATTTTTAATTCGCAACACCTGCGTATTTTGTTTATTTTTTTATAAATTTGAGTTTTATTTCCCTATTTTTTTATATAAAAAAGAAATAATGTTACGTAACGTGTTGTAAGAAGGACCCCCTCCCGCCCGTGTAACGCATCGTAACGTTTTACGAGATCCCCCCGCCCCCCCAAATTGCGTTACGTAATACTTGAACGCTCCCTGGTCTAGAAACATCTTACGAGGCCGTCCTCTACTAACAATCCCATCCACATTGGCCCTATATATTTCTTTCGCAACTTTATTTTTATCCATCCTCTCCATGTGCCCAAACCACCTCAACATTCCTTTTTCTATCTTGCATACTACGTCTTCTTTCAAACCTACTCGTTCACGAATCACACTATTTCTCACTCTATCACACAATCTTACATTGCATATACTTCTAAGGGATCTCATTTCCACTGCATTAACTCTACTTTCATGCTTCTTCTGCTATGCCCAACATTCACTACCCTACATCAGCGTCGGAACCAGAACAGCATTATGTACAGCCATTCGAGCCTTTTCCGGCAACGACTGGCTCGATCAGACCGTTCATGGCTCCATTCACCGCATTTCCTTTTTTAACTCTCCTTTCAATATCTTCCTCACATATATCTACATACATAAATATTTTTTTAATACATGCCCTTTTATTCTTCAAAACGAAACATAGGTACTAACACAGAGGGTTCTTTTATGTTTTTTTTTATATAAACATTTACTTGAGTCTTGAGTTGAGGAATGTTAAGATGGTTTGGGCACTTAGAGTGGATGGATGATAGTAAATTGGTAAAAGAGATTTATAGAGCCAATGTGGATGGTTATGTTAGTAGAGGAAGACCTCGGAAGACACATTTGTACCAATTAGCGAGTGTGCTTAAAAAAGGCAGGTGTCCCAAGAATGAAAAATAATAGGGCACCTATGAGAAGATTGATGGATGTAACATCTAGAGAGGTTTGTCAGGATCCTACAAAGTGGTGATCAATAGTCTCTGCCTACCCCAATGGGAACTAATGGCGTGAGTAAATGTATGCAATTTAGTTGAGTCATACCTCTTTTCATAATACCTAAGATAGTTTAAGTTTTTATATGACATCATGACCTACAAGTTTTTATTTCCTAGCAAAGGTAAATTTTAGTCCACTTAAACTTTAATTTCAGCTAAACCTTATCATTATTCAATACATTAAAAGTTGCTAGTGCTACTGCAAATCAGATTAAACCTTAATCAGAGAAACATAAGCAATGTTGCAGATGACTTTATAGCATTACGGCTTTTGCTGATTAAAAACTAGTTTAAGAACTAGTTAAAAGTCTGCAAAGCTATACAAACAGTTAATGATTCTCAAAATTTCAGAAGTTACTATTTAAAAAAATTATGTCTTACAATTTTTATTTTTTTATATTTAAAATCATATCTTATATATTTTGTGGTCAAAATGTAAAGGCAACTCTACCAATGCTTTGGAAAGTGTTTGAGAAGAGAAGAAGCAACAAAAAACATTTTAAATCTCTTTCATCAATGTCCAATTCTTTTAAAATCAATTTGCACTTTTAAGTTGTTTTCACTGCACTAATGCCAAAACCAAAAGCTTCATGTGGGTTTAATAATTGCAACCACAAAATTATTTTAAGAAATAATCAGAAATCAGTGCTGTGTAGTGTCGGCTTGAAATAGCACTACCCCTTTACATCCGATCCCATTAAAGAGACAACTTGGGTATTGGAGCTTTTTAAGTAATTCATCATTCATACATTACAGATATAGATAAGTTTACAAAATAATTAAAAAAATACTTTAGTTACACCCAGTTAGCTTGAAAGATATGGCTAGAGACCTATCACTAATCATGTTATATTTTACAATCTTTTTCCAGACAATTTTTCTTTTCTTTCTAAATGTCATTTCTTTTAAGGAATGAGTGTTCCAAATCATTAATAGCCAGAACTCCCAAATTATATATGATATTACTACTTTAGATTTGTCTAAAACATACCTCAAATTTCTTCTGTGCTTTGCTACATGCTTGATAAATCGGTCAAAAGTGTAGCTGCTGGCAGTTTCCCGGCAATCAATACAGAAGAAAGATGCACAGTGGTGATGAGTCACCTTATAATGGTCCCGTAAAGAATCAAGGTTGACAAACTGCTGGCTGCACTGGAGGCAGTGCCATGGGTAATCTTTCCATCGCCTAATAACCTTTTTTGGAATGGCAGGCAATTCTTTGGCGTAAATAGTGACGTTAGAGTCAAAAGGAACATCATTCATAGCAGCATCAAGCAAAGCTTGTACATTGAGACTGGCTTCGTAGTTTTCTGCAGGCACCACTGTGCCTATATCACCCAAGTCTTCAGTATCCTCATCTGACTCTTCTTTAGGCTCAACTTTGATTTGGTTATCTTTATATAACTGTGAGGTCGCTTTTGGATTCTCTGGTACTTTAAATATTGGTATATTTCTTCTCTCATCATGATCTTGGTTATTGATTTTCGAAGCAAAGTATTCCTCTGCAGCTCCAGTATTGACATCGTTATTCAAACTTTTCACCTTTGGGAAAATATTTTTCAAAACTGATTGTGCTTCTTTCAGTTTATTTAAGAACTCGTAAGCCTTGTTTAAGGAATCCCAGCAGATGAAACAGACGGTTTTGGGTAGAAAATTCTGGTCCGATACGTCGATATGTGGTGCATTCATGTAAGTTAACATTTTAAAGACATTGTGACATTTTTCTTTGTCCACTTCCAAGTTAAACAACTTATCAAAACTTTTCTTCTCTGCACACAATCGACAGTAGCTTCTTCTACTATCCATTTTACATAAATTATTTGTTTTTACAAGTAAAACTAAACAATATTTTCGCGATCTTCTGTCATTTTGTTGTTAATTAGAAAAAATGATTGTACTCTGTGGCTTTTAAATGTCTTTTTCTTATAATTTCTTTACAGCCCTGGTTTCTAGACCTTTTCAGCCAAAGTCTAAATGTTGGAAAGTAAGAGAAATGAAATATAGGAAGAAAGGTAGCAATAGTAGCAAGTAAGTGGTTAGATCGATGTATTATTAATGTATAGAGCACTGACTAAATATTTATAGTAGCTAGAATAGAAAATTGAATAAAATATTGTATTATGCCGTGTAGTGCCGGCTTAGAATGTCACTATCCCTTTCTAACCACGGGTGTCTTCGAAAGTCCATCACGAAGAGTTTCTAGCTCTGAAGCTCTGGCTACCCGTTTTTGGGATTAATGGCTGTGCCTATATGTATGTATGTATTTTTTATAATATTACAATCTTTTATTTCAAAGTAACAAGATAAATCTTTGTTTTTTGGATGTGTAACTTATTATTAACGAAAATATACTTCTGCTTCGGATTTAGAAAAACCTGTAAGAAACTCATCAACACACTTACTTTTTAGGTCCATTACAATTTTGTTGTTAGTCTGAAAACATCCTGCACAGAGCCTTGATGACACCAAGCCATTTTATCATTACTGAAATCGTTTGTATTACAATAGGCTTTCAAACTAAGATTTCTTTAAACTACTGCTTTGAATTAGCTTTCTGATAAATTTTAAATGTTCCCAGGTATTGTGTCCTAAACAAGGATGTCTACTAAATCGCTGCATCTCGTTCTTAGTAGGGTGACAATCTGTTGAAGTTATTAAGTGTTTTAATGGAGTTTCCTCAAAAGGTTAAAAAATCACTCAAACTTACATATTCTAAATTTTAGATTACAACGTTCAAGAAGGCTGGCTTGGCTACCCCTTGAGAATCAATATTAACTCAACTATTTTTTGAAGTTGAGTAGGGAAAATATGGAAAAGTAAAACATGATTGGTGAGGAGTATCCAGTAAATTACTTCAAAAGCCACAAACCCTAAGGCTAAGAACTCATGGAGCGATTTTCACCCGCGCCCGCCGTGGTGACGGATTGGAGTTATATTTTCAAAACTCACGAGATCGGATTTTATGCGGTTACGTACGCAGCCGTCGCGGTAGCGTTTATCATCCGCAAACTTTACGGTTGATTATAGCAAGACGGGCGGTTGCGAGATGGGCGGTTAAACGATCAGTTGAGTTCCAGACCGTTATCATTGACACACACTAAATCCATTGATTGCGGAAAGTGATCGTTATGGATTATTTGTTACTCTTATTAATGAGTTAAAGAAGAATGAATAAAAGTTCTTTAATTATTTTCGAACGTCCGTATCTAGTTATTTAGAAGTGATTAGAAGATTAACTTCAATGTTGTTATCTATTTTGTTACCAAATAGTAGGGGAGGCCTGGATGCTAAATTTGCAGTTGCTCGAGCATCGTAGAAACCTATTGGATTTGATAGTTCATGTTCCAAAATTAAAAGAAGTATATTACAAGTTTATATTTTAGTGGGGGAGAGAGCGTGTAAACATTTATAAAAATGTAAAAAAAATAGTAGTATAGCAATACTTGGGCGCGTCAGCCATTAACAGTGAATGCGATTTATAATTCTGATAACCATTGTATATTAATCTGATGATTAATGTAAGGGATGTCGTTATTCTGGCCATTTTAAAGGCAATTTAACAACAATGTTCAGTCTTAACGTCTGCACAAATATTACACCAAAACACCATCGCGGGAACATTGCCGTCACCCGCATCACGCGCTTGAAGATTCTTGACCATCTTATTTCTTAACGTCACGCCCAAATCGTCAGATTATCCAGATATACACTCTTCTATATGTAATTAACCTACCTTTACTTAGTCTGAAGTGCTCGAGTTTTTGGAGGATTAACTTTTTTTACTAATCTGACGGATTCCCCTCAGCATACTCCGCTATACGAAGGGTTCATACTCGATAGATGTACATCAAAGGGTACAAGGATTCTCCCTATATAATAATCTGATATGCTCGAATCACTTCAAAAATCCCCGCTTCGCCTCCCCTACTAAAACGCTAAACCGCTGACGAAAATATGGGATACGCAAGCAGGATTAAGCATCACCGAAAAGTTCTTGACCAAGAACAAAAAGGTGCATTGCACCTTCATAGATTTAGAGAAGGCGTTTGACAGGATGGTAAGAAAGTGTTTATGGGAGGTGTTATCCAAGTTCAGTTTGGGGAGTCAACTTATACGTGCATTGGTATCACTCTATGAGAATTCTAATGCAAGTGTAAGAGTATATGGGGAAAACAGGGACTGTTTCGGTATCTCTAGGGGTGTGCAACAGGGATATGTATCTTCTCCGTAGCTTTTCATGGATTTCTCTTTCATAGAATTGCGTGAAAGTGAGTTCAAAAATAACAACCGCCGTCGTCCGAAAGTGAAAGTTTGTAAAAACACCCGCATTTTGCTCTTGAAAAATGGTTTCAGGCGGAAATTTTTCAACCCCAATAAAACTTTGTAAAATACATATGTTGGTCTCCTCTAAATCAGCATGTTGTAATCTATGGTCAACCGGTTCTTTTCTTTAGCGATTTTACCTAATTTAGATGTTATCCATATAAATACTCCCGACACCGACCCCGCCGGCGAGGTCGTAGAACATGACGCTAAATTTAGAGCCACACTAGACTCAAGATAGAGTCTCTTTCATTTTTATACTCACCCTACCCGACTTAGCTTAAGTACACAGGTCCTTTGCCGCACCAGGGCGGCCTTCAGCCGCCCGGCAACAAATGTCACGGTGACGCCACATAGGCCGCAGGGCCAGCAGCACCAAAACCGGGGAGTTTTAGTCAGTAGAAGTCTGACATACCCCCGCCGCTCTCTCGAGAGGCGGGATATCCTTGGAGGATTTCCCCCCGGTATAAAAACGAAAAAACAAAATGTGCGGAGAACAAATTCCGAGTCGGGCCTACACTTGTTTATAGTGTATGTGCTCTAAAAGGCACTTGTCCGAAGTGTACAGAATAAAAGAGCTTGTTAGAGAAGATCAGTTTGATCTTGGTAGTTGACGGTGAGGAATCTCACACGACTAAGTTTTACTTAGTCATGGACACTATGTGACAATAGGTGATAGATCTGCCCCCTCTCACGTGCGTAAACTGTCCAAGCAAAACGTGGGTACTCTGAAACCAGGTGTCAAGGTCAGGGTTGAGAAGTAATAGTACCTCTGCCAACCCCTACGTGGAAAAATGGCGTGAACGTTTGAGTTAGAAAAGATGATGAATGTAAATTAAGATAAAGAGGTTTGCTTGAATCGTTTAAGGTGTATTTAAGCACTAACCTGCTCTTATCTTAATGCATTATTTACTAAGTAAGAGCTCTAGAAAAAATGTGATCAGAGGGAACATAACGTCACGTAGTGGATGTATGGTGATGAAACTAAGGACTCATAGGATAGGGGAATAAAACAACATGTAAACTAACAACAACATCGTTTATTTGATTAGACAGGTTTTTAAATATAGCAACAAACATAGGGTTTATTTTTGGCCTATTTTTATACATATAAATAGGTATTTTCATAGAAACATCAACGCGTAGAATTTTCTCTAAACACTAAATTATTTCAATACTACATATATTATTATGGTTATGTCCTGTTCTGTTTTAAAACATTGGTTTTGGAGACAAGATGCAAATGTCATGACGGCTTTATTTTTGTAATCATATATGAACTTCGTATAATCTTTGTAACTTCATGGCAATACTTAGCAAAATATTAAGGACAGAGTCGTTTAGCACAATAATAAATTATGTTAGCGCTGACAGCACCAATAGCTAACGTAAATATGACATCTTCACATTCACATTCTTACACTCCGAATAAACCTAAAGGTGAAGGATAAGACCCAGCTAAATATAACAGTGTTCTATTTTGTGAAGCTAATGAATTTTCTAAATTTGCAAACGAAGAAGATGTCACAAATTACAAACAACGTTTAAAAATCGATTTAATTATTTTTTTTATAATTTTGATGTGAATATAAGTGTTTGTTGAGATTAAGAAGATATTTTAAAATAGTTTAATTACACTCAAATTTTGTATATTTGTAGAAAACTGGCTGGTTTTTCACAGCAGTTAGCATATAGTCTCGACATCGGAAAATATTTGGTTCATTTTAGAATAGGAATGAAACGGAGAGTAATTTATCTAATTTGAATACCGCTCTAATCCATTTGATAATTCAATGATGATGGTATGAAAAAAAGTACAAATTAAAGCTTGGCTTTTAAAATAATAAGTACTTTTGCGAACATCATTATTAAATAATCCGTAAATAATCAATAACAACTAAACTTCTTACAGATAAAAAGTTTACAAATCTACATTTTCAATTCACTAAAAGCAATATACACGAATCACAGAGTTGTTTTTACAGCTCTATTATGTTATTTTAATTCACGTAAAGTAACTACAATACGACAGTAAAATATGCATTAATTTTATATTAATAAATTTTCGCAGTGAAAATACATTTTCTTTACTGTTGATAATCTTACTAAAATATTTAAAACGTTTTTGATTGTTATATGTCATGATGATGAATGCAGATTATGGCAAAGCCTAGTTTACTGAATAAAATTCTGTAATGTATAATGATAATAATATAATATTATATATGTCTAATATTATGAATTTCGTATATATTGTAATATTTTAATCGTATATATTATTAGATTATAAATTATACGTACCAATTTATAAACTATTGTAATAAAATATAAAAACTCTTTATAAATATTACCTGAAACAATAAATTAATTAAGAGCAACAAATTCTTAGCGCACGACTACATATTTACATTTATGGTTTTCATAATTTGACCGATAGTTTTAAAATTGAACCTTATCATTAGTGACACTAGGTCGCAACCTCATTGTGAGAACTACTTATTAAAATAAAGGTTTTGTATAACCTTTTTAGCCTAACATTAGATTTAAGTTCAAATTGTCTTAAAAATACTTCTGGAATCAAAAACGACCTATTTAGCTTCAAATGTATAATATTAGTAATACAGGGTAGTTCGAAGAAATATTGATTTTTAAAACAGAAATAAAAAAAATGTATTTTGTTTGTTTTTTTATTTTATCCTTTCTTTATTTTGTTGAAATTATGTTTTATTTCCTGTTTTTTGCTGAAAATATGAAAAACACATAAGACACGAATTATGTGGATCTAAAAGCCATATTAAAATAAATGTGTTCAGAATTATATTTAAAAAAAAGTGATATAAAGCGGTTAAGTTAAGGACTATTTTTTTTATAAACAATTGTTCCAGAAGCATTCAAAGATAATTCATATTTGCATATTCATGCTACTCAATTTGCGAACTCCGTAAAAAGGCTAATAGAACGAGACAATGTGAATAAATATATTTTGATTGTGATACTAAACACATATTGATACCATTTTTTTTAAAAAGCTAGTTAAGGAAGATATGACAGATACAAGATAGATTTTTTCAATTAAAAGAATAAAGATAAATCAATAATATATACATTTTTATTTACTGCCTCCGTCGGTCGTCTAGCGGTGAAAAGCTTTTACCGCTAGTAGTAATTATGATTTCTGAGTAATATGAATATGCGCCGCAACATATTTATATATTTTATATTATAAGTAATTATTATACACTATATTTATCGTAAAATATGCCTGAGATCTATTTCAATAAAATTGTAGTAATATAATTAAGTAAATAATAAAAAAACTATTTACTTAGAGATAAAATCAATCTGTGTTCTAGGTTTTTAAAAGGATCTTATAATATTTCTATTGTGCGATAATCTATTTTGATAAATTTCTATATTCCTAAATATAGACCTTATGTACAGTGTGTTCAAAAATCTCTTGAATCCAATTTAAAGAAAACTAACAAGCTGGAAGGCAGCAGAATTGCAGGTAGAATAAAAATAATAATTATTTAAATATATTTTTTTTATTTTATTTTTTAGTTGATATTTTAACAGAAGATGGCTTGACAGCAAATCTACAATTAAATACCATAGAAGGCAAAACGTGCGTTTCATGAAACTAAAAACTTTGTTAATGCGTTGGATTCAAGAAAATTTTGATCTACTTAAGATCTATTTAAGTGTAATACCTATTATAATATGTTCTTATATCTAATTATTTCTATTATTGTCATTTGTCACGTTTTGCAGTGATTATAATGCTTATCCTATTCCTTCGGCTCTTTTTACGATCGCTTTAAAAAATATTTATGTGATATAATTAAAATATTATTTTGAATTTTGTAGTTTTTACATATAAGATTACTTTTAATACTATTGATTATACACGACACCCAAGTATAACAACGTCACACTAATATTGCTCTAGTACAATTCCCACTCGAAGCTAAAACATCACATCGATTTAAACTCAAAACTATATTCGTAGTAAATCACTCTTTGTGGTTGATAAATTATAAATTATTATAACTCTTTTAATTAGGTTATTGTTTTTTTTCTCATTAATTTTGTTAAAGGACTAGATTAATAGATAAGACCATAAAAAACCATAGAAGGCAAAACGTATGTTTCATGAAATTAAACAATATAATTACACCTACAACAAAGATACTGTCACACAGTCAATTAATAAAATTGTTTAAAGACGCAACGCAATCAACATTTATAAACATTATTAAATCTTATTAAATATAATCAATTCCTACGTCAATCTTCTATCCGATACTCACTATGCAAGCATTTTGATTTGAGTTTTAAAGATTTTTGCATTTTATACGAAAATATAACATCGATTAAAATATTCAATTAAAACATTACTATAATAAAATCTTAATTGGCAAAATGGGAGATATGTTTTTAGTGATAATCGTGATTGTTATTATATCCTAAGAATACTTTAGTAATACGATTAATTATACAATAGATATTATTTTCTGCTTATTCTAAAACATTTACAATTGTTTTATTTTAATTAATATTACTAAAATAGTAACATAACAGATGAATAAATATATGTATATGTAAAATGTTGATGAAATAGAATATAATATTTATTAACAAGAAATTATGCGAATAAATAGTATCAAAATTTACTATATAACGTAAAAGCATAATATATTTTATTTTTGCTGTCCTTTTAAAGACAACAGAAAACAGTAAACCTTATTTGCTATAATATGCATTCATCATTGACTAACTTAAGAAATATTCCTTCTATGATGTGTATTGACTGAAAATGTTATGTTATTTCATACTTTCTTAAACTCTTGATTAAACGATATTTTTCCAAACAGCCTAGTTAGATAAATAAATTCTGTAAAGATGGAGCTGTGTCCCAATTGATGTCAGAATAGGTAAAGTAAAATGTATGTGCATAAATCCTCTTGAAATAATTTTAATTGTAATATTAGTAAGGTGACAACAGTAAAGAGAACGTATTATTCACGTCGCTCATCAGCTCACATTCCAAATTACACTTTCCATATCCTAAAGAACTTACTTCACAAATAAGTTCCAATCTCACTCCAATAACAATCAGTAAATATATTGGATGTAGCATCTCTAAATAAAGTACATTTTCGTTGATTTCAAATCTAAATATCTGCGTTATAGGTCGATAGGTATATATATTTAAATCTAAGTTTTATTTGTTAAATACATCAGACATTGAAACTCGAACAACACCCATAGATTTATTTAAAAACAGCAAAATATAGACCGCTCCAATTGCAATTGCTTTAGAATTTGACAAGTATTCAGTTAGGAATTAATATTATAATTTCTAGTAATTTAAATAAGACCTTTTTCATTGGAAACAATAAATGCTTTGTCAATGACCAAACTGAAGTAGCGGCAGATGATTTTATTCTTCAAGACAAAGTGTAGCAAACCACAGTTTACTATACAAACTTTGAGGCTGGACGGTGTTATTCTCACTGCATAGGGGCCAAGCAAATAAATTCAATAGTATTTCACATGTTATAATTCTTCACAATTACAAACACTGCCGCTACGTGGCAGCCACTTCAGGGTTAGTAAGATCACTGTATAGTAACGTCACCCATTTCAGCCTTAATTCAAAAAAGGATTCCAAGAAACATCTACATACTCATTTCACCCATAACCTAACCTAAATTCTTGTCAAATATCTAAGCAATGTGTAGAATGCGATGTATTTATTCTACGATGATATCGTGACCTAGACGGTCGATCTCAGCGAGGAGGAAATCCACGTCCTTCTCAGTAACTGCTGCTGAGGAGATGATGTTGCGGAAGAAGTTGGGGCGGCGGTCGTCCGGCTGGTACCCCACCATGATGGTGCCGGCTTGCATCATCCGGCCTTTCAGCTTGGCGCACACCTGAAGTTGAAGCATTGAATATTTATTTTATTTTATTTTATTTAGAAGATTTAAAGCGTACACAGTCTCTAGACAATAAAATAAACAATGCAATGCCAATTAAAAATCTCCACCTATAACAAAAATAGGATATATAATCTATTATAAAATCAAAACCACTATAAATAAGGTATACACAACTTTATACAGTAACAACGTGATGATTATGATATCCCTTTGTCCCTCATCAGGGCTATAGGGATTTAAGTAGGAATTAAAATGCTATATACCATCGGGGTAGACAATTACTATAAATACCGACCTATTATACACAGATCTAGTAAGCCCCAAGCTAAGAAAGACTTGTATTATAGGATACTAACTCAACGATTTATTTTAATATTATATAATACAAATATAAATAACACTTGAATAAGAATCAATCATTTATGCTCATCACATAATTGTTGCTCTCAGCGTTACTATAGATCGTAACTTTTAATTTGTTCAAAAACGTTTCTTACTCCCCTCAGCAAAGAAAATAAAAAGCCTCCTCACCTTCCCAAGCAATATCTCCTTTTGCTTATCATGAGGCAGATCCCTCAGCTGCTTCGGCAGATACCAGAAGGAGACGTTGACCAGCTCTGGCTCCAAGATCAGGTAGAATTTGTCGGACTGCTCCTTGATGCGGCGCACCATGTACTCCGTCAGCTCCATCAGGCGGTCCATCAGACGCTCGAACCCAGATGTGCCCTGAAGGGAAAATTATTATGCTTCTTCTCTTTCAAAACACCTTACGTTTTATATTGTGACGTACTAGAACTAGAAGTACCTGTAAAAAATATATGGAGAGTTTGCACGCACTTGATCTATATTTCTATTGATCAGGTCTTGAAACACTTTGTATTCGTGTTACTTGACGGATTTTAGATATACATCTCTCAATGTTTTATTATATGAATATGAAAGTCATTCTTCTGTTCCCCATTCAATGTCATGTAGTGGTAAATGAATAAATATGGTAACAACATATAAGAGGCTTAAGCTTAATCGGAGAATAACTTTAATACAGTAGTTCTAGAAATGCTTAATAGTGTCGGCGATATTGGGCCTTTTTAAAACAAATTTGGGCGACGCCGTTGGATACCCATCACCAAGAACCTTTATTTTACCATCTTCGACTTCCAAAAGCTCTGGCTCCTCTAGAGATTTATAGCCGTGAGTATATGTCCAGGAGAAACAAGAAGAGAATCTCACCTTTCCACGCCACTGCAGCCACAGCTTGAAGATGTCGTTGTGTCGTCCGCACTGGATGACCTTGTCGCCGGTGTCGAACCGCGGGTCGTAGATTTTATCCGTCATGAAGAGGTACTCGGCCGACATCGCGTTGCAGTTCAGCAGGATGCCCTGGTGGAGATATTAGGTTATCATTGCAGGTTATAAATAAAAATAAAATAATTTATTTCAAAGTGAAAAAAAACTTTTGTTTTCTGAACGTCAAATTGCAACTTAATCCTAAGTTTATTTCGGATTCGGAAGGTGTTTTGTTGACAGAAGAACCCGTAAGAAACTCTTCAGCACACATCTTTTTTACGTCCATTTTTGGTGTTAGCCAGGAAATATCCTGCACAGAGCCCTGATGACACCAAGCCATTTTATTATTAATGTAATCTTTAACATTATAATAGGCTTTAGAACTAAGATTTCTTTTAACTAATGCTTTGAATTTGGTTTCTTGGTGAAAAGGGTTGAGCCCACCCTTGTTAGGTAGGAGTCATAAGACGGTCAGTCTGACTGCAATAGGTAACCACAATTAACCATACTGTGTTTTTTTAAATATATTACTATAGTTGACGCTTTTTTGTGCGTATATGACAGAAAAAAAGAAAATGTTTATTCTTTTGCTATACACAAAAGGCAGCATTGTAGAGTCTACATTTTCAAACTTATAATTTGCAGATTGGTACAAAATGCTGATTCTCTAGAAAAACTAATAAAATTATTTTTATACTGTAAACGATTTTAAATAACAACAAGTTATGTTCAGACGAATGAAAACCTCTGCATAGCCTTCACAGACAAATGTCAATGATATATTAAAGCTTATGTCAATAACACCTACAAATTAGAAAAGTGGGAATTACGATAGCTTCATATGCTAATAAGTACAAATAAATTTGGGTTCGCATATCAGCAGGCCTCAGAGGGGTGAGTAGAGTTAACAAAACAAACAGACTGGCGAGGCGAGATATACTTCACCCTTCTCTGTTTGACACTAACATATTTTGCATAATGCTCCAATCGTGGTTTGTTCAAGCCAAATTATACCGCAAGGGGTGACAGAACAAACAAAAATATAAATCAGTTTTTTTTCTGCATATAAAAAGTGATTTCTTTAATTTTTCATATCACAATTCTTCTAACCTTTGGGTTGTAGGGTATTCATTTGTAAAATTCAATTTTTCATTGCCATCCATTAAACTTCCAATATTCCTTAAAGGGTTTTAAGAATCAAAATGGAACAATTTTAGTTCTTGTTATAAACAATAGTTTTTACTAGAAACTTATAGTTTTTATTAGTTTTACTAGAAATCCACACTGGCTTACTACGTGTGATGTCATACGATTACTGCTCACCCCGTTTGATATCTAGCGCAATGTTATAAAACCTATATTTTTATGAAGAATTTAGCTTTATTTTTTATTTATTATTTATTTTTATTAGGAACATCAACAGCGACATAAGTAATAATACACAGTTAATAATAGAAATCAAGTAAGGCCAATGACAGATGTTCACAGGTGTACAGAAAACATATCTAACAATAATCTTGTTTTTACGTTACATTTGATTTTCAACACATGTTTTTTTTATAGCAAGTAACTCAAATACATACAATTTTAAGAGGAAATAAAATAGATATTAATAACAATATTTAAAGCAAAATTGTTTTGATCCACGATATCTCAGGGGTGTGTGTATGTGCATGTGTGTGTGTATGTGTGCGTGTGTGTGTGTGTGTGTGTGTGTGTGTTTGTGTGTGTGTGTAAAACAAATAAAAATCTGTGACATACATAAAGGCATATAAGAATGTATGTGTTATTAAATTATACTCATAATATAATATGTATATTAAGAATTAAAAAGTACGTCCATTACAGCTTTTCTGAATGCGCATCTACTTAGATTAAAAAGATCTAAGTCATGGAAGTTTTTATTATATTCGGATAAAATACGACTAAACGGAGCGTTCTGTGAGTAGTTAGTTCTGGAAATTGGTACGGAGAACAAACTATTTATGGTATGGCGAGTCCTATATGATGGCGTGTTAAGTCCAACCTGTGCAAGTAAGTTTGGGTTATCCAAACGACCATGAATTATATCATGTAGAACGGTTAGGTCAGTTAAAATACGGCGATCCTCTAATCTTAACATTTTATGAAATTTACAACTCAATTCGTAACACTTATGGAAGTTTTTAGTTTTAAAATTTAAGTGTCGTACAAAAATATGTTGTATTCTTTCAATCATATGCTTGTACTTAATGTACTGAGGGGACCAAACACTTGAGGCGAACTCCAGAATACTGCGAACATAGGCATAATAAACCGTCTGTATACATTTAGGGTCTTTAAACGTTTCACAAGTCCTCATTACAAAGCCCAGATTTTTGTATGCACGATTATTGATATCAACAATGTGTTGTTCAAAAGTAAGCTTTGAATCTAAAGTAACGCCGAGGTCTTTTACTGCATTAACTCTCCGGATAGGCTGTTTATTAATATAGTAAGTATTAATGATGGGTTTATTACTTCGTGAAAAAGTAATTTGCACGCATTTTGACACATTTATGTCTATTCTGTTCTCGTTATAGTAATCGGTGAGGCGATCCAAATCCCTTTGTAGCTTATAACAGTCGTCAGCTTGTCGTATACCACAATAAACCTTTTTGTCATCTGCATACATTATAAAATTGGTCTCACATATGGCTGTAAAAATATCGTACAAATAAATATTATATAAAAGGGGACCCAAATGGGATCCTTGGGGTACTCCTGATGGTATGTCAACAAAACCTGATCGAAAACCACCCAAAACAACAGCTTGATGACGGTTAGATATATAAGATTTTATCCATCTAAAGAAATCACCTTGCACCCCTAAAGCAAGAAGCTTGCGAAGAATAATCACGTGGTCTCCTCGGTCGAAAGCTTTTTGAAAATCAGTATAGACTACGTCAACTTGTATACCTCTATCCATACAACCATTAGTGAAAGAAGTTTTGGAATCTATTGTTTAACGTATCGAGTAGTTTCAGTGCCTATTTATTCCCTTATAAAATGAGTACCTATAGATAGATATGGTAGTTGATGATGATGATGAAAATCTGTAGCTCTACTAAGCTTTCAAATAAATAGAGATATAATCTTCGTTGGTTTAAGTTCACTTATCCAAGCAAATAGCGTAGGACCAGACGACGATGGATCACCACAAAATCGAAGTACCAACATTAAGGCCCTCGCATACTTTTCATGAAAATCGTTTATTTGCAAAGCCTCCACTGTCTCATACCTACACCGACCAACGGGAGAAAAACCCTTCAACATTCCAATATACTCCATTCTTGCCATCCAACTTTCAACCCTAATCTCATCAGCATAAAGAGGGCGAGGGTGGCTGTCACTACAATACTTGGTCCATAAATTTTGTAACTCCTCCCCCAAAGTTGGTCGTTAGTGAGGACGGTAAGTCAGTGTACATTATCGATATTTTATGACACGATAAATCAGAGACAAGTCATAAAAAGTTTTGATAGTAATCTTATACAATTTCCTCTTTGGAAGTTAAGAAACTAAGTTCGACCAGTTTCACCAAGTTATTTGTAGGCTAATATTATTTTGAAACTAAGTTTTACCCCAAATTACATATGTCACTTTTGTAACGAAACTGAACAAAAATTCTTGTTAAAATTAAATGCAATTATATTTTTGTTTATTTTTTAATAATAGAGACCAATTAAGATCAGTAAATTACGTTATATGACCAGAGTCGATCTTGCTGGACCTGAGGAACTTTTTAAGGTGACCTTTGAAGCACAGAACCTCTATTTCAAACCTGTAGGATGTTACCAAACTGGAATTATTCTTTTAAATTGAATTTTCTGTTTACGCTCTGGAAATGGAATCCGAAACCTCAAGATTGTAAGCCAGGCGCTTTTCCGTTCTCTCGGAGACAATAATTATTAGTTACATTAAAAAATCTTATACTGTAAAAAAATTGATCATATTTCTAGGAAAATGTTAGGACAAAAAATATCATGTTTTATTAAGAACTAATGATTTCGTATATTCGTATTATACGTAACATACAATAGTACTCATTCATAGCAATTTGATATTATACTCGCGAAAGATACTTCTGAAACTAATACGAAATATTTAATTAATATTATAATTTTATATACTTTTTCTCCTTACACTTCCAGGACGCTGAGGTTTGTTCTATGCCAGTTATCTGATTAACTTTTTTTAGGTATCGTAACTATGAGTACAGTATGGTCATGTTATCGTTCATCAGACTATCCTTTTTTAAACTGAAAAAGTATATCGATATATTGTGTCCAAGTTGTCACATCACTACGACGTCTGTTGCACGTGCCACATTTAATTAAATTCCATCGCCGACACTTCTAAACATATGTTGCGAGTGCCCCGCACTAGTTGGCCTAACTTCGCCACTCTCACTAACATAAACAGGGGAACATCCGTTTAGACTGTCTTTTGTACATCGGCATCCGATTGAATAATAACGTCGCATTCCGAACAGCGGTTGAGGAATTTAATAAGCATTTCTTTAGGAAGGAAAAAGCGATATTTTCACCGAAAAGAAATATGTCAAAGCATTGTTACCGATAATTTTATTTAGCTAATGTATTTATATATTATGTAATTTTAGTTTAGAATAGAACTAACCCAACTTTTTACAGGGTTACATGGGTGGGCGACTAAAAATCTACAGGTATGTTTTTGCGTCCTATGAGAAATATTACAGCCACGTGGTGAGATTGATTTTTCGGATGGACAATTAGAATTAAATTAAAATTTCTTCGGTGTCGTTTAGTCATTTTTCGAAATTTTATTACCAATGTTATAACTAAATATTGAAATTTTGTTTGGGAAGAAGCATACGCAACGCAGTCCTTAGCCTTGCTGAAGATGGACTAAAGACCTGGTGAAAGCCGCCGGAAGCCGATGGATGCATGCAGTGCTGGTCATATCGGAGACATCTTTTGAAAAACCCAGCAGATAATGTATATCAACAGATGTGATGATGATAATAAGAAACAAGAAGGGTATGCTCACCTCATATTTGAAGTGCACGGTGGAGCACTGTAGCAGGGTTCCCATCAGCTTGTGAGGGTTCCATGTCACGGAGTCAGCCCTGGACAAAAAATGATAAATAAACATAGAAGCTAGTGCCAAAATTACAACATACGGACATTCATATAGTATCGGTATAAATCCCATAAAGGGGTAGCCAGAGATGCGGTTTATCGAGGCATTGCTAATACACATCAGTTTGGTTGTACTATTTTACTTCTCTGCAAACGTTTTTATTCATTTTGTAAACAATTTGTATTTTAATGCGCACTAAAGTGTTTTTTATTATTATTATTCTACTTCTATTAATTATAACGTGAAATGCAGTGTAGTGTCGGCTTAGAATAGCACTACCCCGTTTCTACCGATGGGTGTACGTAAGAGGCGACTAACGGTATTGGGGCTTTTAAGGGATTTTTGGGCGATGCGGCTGGAGACCCATCACCAACAACCTTTACTTTACCGTCCTTTCCCCACTCAATTTTCCAAATGTGGCTGAGGAATTTCTTATTCCTTAGCTCTGGCTACCCCTTCTAGGTATTTATAGTCGTGAGTATATGTATGTATGATTTACTTAGTTGCCGTTATAATTGTAATATACCATACATACCCACACGGCTAGAAATCGATTCAGAATTAAAATTCTTCAGCTACTTTTGTAGTTGAGTGGGGAAAAAAATTGTAAAGTTAATTATTTTGGTGAAGGGTCACCAACCGCATCGCAAAAAACCTACCTAAACAGCACTAATACCCTCAGTCGTCTCTTACGAACCCCTACGGAAAGAAATGGAGAAGTGCTATTCTAAGCCGAAACTACGCAGCTTCCGTCCATATACCGTAAACTACAAATTGACTATGTTTCACGGTCATGTCGCCAATAAGAACCGTGTATGTGTATCTGATTTGCTCGCTGAATAAATATGTCATAAAATAGAACTTGAGATTGCCTACTGTCTGATCTATCTTAATCCTAAATATGTACTTTAAAACTTTTGGTTTGGGCAAATAATGGCGAACGATACCACAATGCAACTAACGGTGTGAGTGATATGTATCTATGTAAGTATACTAAAAATAGTCTTCTATTCTCATACTACCATATTTTCCACTTCACTTCGATAGATTACGGAAAGCAGCCGAGCAAGCCCGCACAGTGATTATTCACAGATCTTGCAAAGAACGTTAATTAAAAACACTTCCCCTACTGCTGTCCACATCTAATTTATCATTGTAAAAAACGTAGTGGGGTGCGCGGAGTGCGGGCCGGGGTGTGCGGCGACCCCAAACATCGGCTAAACGTCTCTGGGACCCCGCAACTGTGTCAATACGAGATTACTCGAATACAATCACTTTATTCAATTTAAATTTCATGTAGCTCGGATTTCATGATTTATCTTGCAAATAAACAGCTTGTCTTTACCCCTTTTTTGACACTATCTATATTCTTGCTATTTGTTACTTTAACTGACTTTTTAGAATTAATTGGTTGATTTAAATGACCTTACCATAGTTTAACCATATTAATGGTCATAAATACAAAAATGGGTAGTCAGAGCATTCCCAAAATAAATTTCTTAGTTACTTACTTAAAAGTTATGAGGAAAGAAGATACTTCAAGAGTGGATGGTTATTGCTTTGAACCAGGTACTTCAGTTTCGATACAGATATGATCAAATAGTACTATTCGAAGCCGACATAACACAAACAAATATTTTCGTTAGTGTACTACAAACATACAACACAATGAAAACCAGTTTCGATTTTGTGTATACTCATACACAAATCAGAAATTACTGATTGTGGGCCCAATTTAGCGAAACCATTGTTTAAATTACGTCCTTGGATATTGTATATGTAGGCTCAATAAAATATTTCTTTTCTTTTCAAACAATAAAAGTTTGACAAATGATTATCCTCACTAAACTAGAATAAATCTCATAAACATGATGAATAATTGTATAAATGTGAATCAAATGTGGACCATGTAGACAGAGACAGTCAAGGATATTAAAGAACATTAGGTATAATTTACTGAAAAAGTAACACTATAATGTTATAAAATAGCAATTAGCAGCCACAAGGAATACAAATACTGGTAGGCTGTAGTGAATGGAAAATACGTATAAATAAAACGGTGTTCGTCTCCAGACGTCTGTCGACGTGTGAACGATCCCGTTGCATTGACAGCCGTCAACAGTTCGGCTTAGTTAAGTGTTACTGCCTCTGTGCGGATATTACTGGAATAGGGCTGCCTACTTATGAAATACTTGATTGAACTTTGACATTCGGGATGAAATGCTCTATTTGTGAAGCAAAACTAAAGAAAAGCAGTTAGTATTGCTAGTTCATTTTTGAATCTTAATCAGCACGACAACATTTGTCAGCGTTATATATGTGCTATACAATATAAAAAACAGTCAACATGAAATACAAAACTTGAATCAAAGTTGTCGGTGTAGAACATTATATAATTTAGATGACAGATGATATTAGTGAAAACCTTTTTGATAAAATCTTCTGTTATTGTTTAACCTAGTGGTAAGAATGTATGCAACTGAAACTTCGATTTTTGGAGTGAAAATTAAAGACTTGACATTACCATGCCAATTAAATATAGATAAAATAATCAAAAAACTCCAGTAAATACATGTATTTCCAACTCTATTTTTAAATCATTGGGCAATATATAAAAAAACACTTTAAAAAGTGTAAGAAGTATATTTTCAGCGCATAATATTTCTCCATCAAAAAGCTCAGCCCTACTCCACTTGTCACTCGCATCGCTACACACGGTTCGAGCATTACCCGGATTTGCTTCTCACTCCTCAATATTAACATTGCATTATGAACTCTATTACCACGGCATAAGACGAATGGAGGAATATACAAGTTTTGAAACAGAAGGCAACACTAGTAAGCACTTTTGATGATGGATGGCAGATTAATCCTTAAATGGATGTTTTATTTTAAAGGATATTTCTTTAAACGGAGTAGCTATGTTGGTTTTGGGATCGTTAAAATGTGGCATAATTTGGGAAAATTATGGCATGAGTATGAGGAAAATTAGTTATGAAATTTTATTATGCTTAATACGTTCAGTGATATGTTGCAATGTGTATGTGTTATACGGTTCCGATGGTGTTTATTTCGCTTCATGTGTAGAATTATAGCGAAAACATTGGAAAATCAAACTATATATTACAATTGTACTATAAGTTGTTTACTACTTCTATTTACATTTTAATATATTTATGAAATCCGGGTTTTATTGCTTAATTTGTGAAAATTTATTTAATTTTTCGGGCATGAGATTTCAGTAGAATTAAAACTAAGCTAACCAAAAATTTGAGTGGCCTTACCGTTCTATCCCCGTGAGACGAGGATGACGATACTTCTTGGAGAACAGAAGACCACCGCCCCAGGCAGCCTGCAACAAACATTTTTATGTACATAATGTATCCGGCCCTTTTTTCGAAGTCAGCCGCGATAAAATCTGCTTGTAATGATACAAGAAACTAAAGAAAATGGAAGATTTACTCGACGTTAGTCCCTTATATTAAAATGACAACCCCTTACTGATACAGTTGCATCGAAATACTTATCGATCTTGTATAACGTTTATTAAATTTACTTCTTTTACAGATCTTTGTACGTTATAAGACCAAAAATCATATCTGATTTATCTTTGAGTATCTATGGTAGGATAGGAACTGCGAGGAACGGCGAGGAAAAACATCGTGAGGGTTACCACATAGCTAAGTTGTATACTATCCAAGCAAAACTTGGGTTCTCTGAACACCAAATGACAATGACACTACTACAAGTATTAGTACCACTGCCAACCCCTTCAGGGGTATTCGTCGTGATCGTTGGAGTGTTTGAGTCCACAACTTACATCAACGTGCATCCACATGTTGTACCTCTCGGAGATGTTTAGAATTATAGTACCTATGCCCACCCCTTTCGGGGATATTCGGCGTGAACGTTTGAGTTCATAACTTACATCAACGTGCATTCACATGTCATACTTCTCGCAGATGTTCAGAAGTATTAATACATCTGCCAACCCCTTCGGCGTGATCGTTTGAGTGTTAGACGCCCGATTTCTAAATTGAGTATTTAAGCTGAGAACGACTTAAGTATCGCAACGTGCATCCACATGTTGTAGGTACTTCTCAGAGATGTTTAGAAGTATGACCAGACCTATGCCAACCATTTCGGGGATATTCTTTGAGGATAGCATAACTTACATCAACGTGCATCCACATGTCATATTTCTCGCAGATGTTGGCGATGTCGGTGAGCGGGTCGAACGCGCCCAGCACCGTGGTGCCCGACGTGGCGTTCACGAAGAACGGCACCTGATGAATATATCATAAATAAAGGAAAGAAAAATCAGATTAGTAATAATCCCCACATGAGGTTTTCATGAAGGAAAACATTCTTATTATTTATAATATGTTAGAGTACTTTTGTGATAGCTGGCCATTGTGAAATGTTCATTAACTAACTGGCGCATAAAGTGAAAGGCACCTGCCTGAATCATCATTACCTGAATGGCATGGCTTACCATTAACACTAGAGCGATATTGTACCGAATTGTACTATTATTACTTAATTTAGGTTCTTTGCTATCAAATGAATACAAAATGTCAAACAGTGTAACAAAGTTAGATGCATCACAAGACAATCGATCCAACAGTTCGTACTCTTTCCACATTCGAGCAGAGGATTCAGGTGGAACACGACACTGCTTCATGCGTGCCAAATATTAAATAACCTCTAACTACACGCTGGTATTGGTGCTTTTAATGGAATATTGGGTGATGCGGTTGGACCATCACCAACAACCTTAATTTTACCATCTCTTCCCCACTTAACTTCCAAAAGTGGCTGAGGAATTCTTAATCCCTTAGCTCTGGCTACCTCTTCAAGGCCGATGTAATAGCCGTGAGGTTATGTATGTAGTTATGTATGTACACGCTGATAAATCCAATACACTGCTTACATGTCCGCGATCCTTATGGTACCGCACGAGCCGCTCCAGTTCGGAGGCCAGCATGCGGCCGCGCTCGTCCGACGGCACCACCACGCAGTAGTCCGTGCCCAGACCGCACACCGAGGCGCACGACTTCACCGAGTAGTGGCACTAAGAAAGGGAAACGGTTTGTTATATGGGTGAATGAGAAATGAGCAATTAAAATGGAATTTGTAATTATAGCTTTAATTTGAGAGGTGAAGTAAAGAAGATGGATGAAGACAAAGTGAAGTAGTGAAGGTATTTGTGTGAGAAGTACAGCACCACCACGCAGTAGTCTGTGTCCAGACCGCACATCGACGCGCACAACTTCACCGAGTAGTGGCACTAAGAGAGGGAAACGGTGTGTTATATGGGTGAATTAGAAATGAATAGAATTAGCTTAGAGTGGAGGTGAAGGAAAGAAGATGGATGAAGAAAGCAAAGTGAAATAGTGAAGGTATTTGTGTGTGAACTACAGCACCACCACTCAGTAGTCCGTGCCCAGCCCGCACACCGACGCGCACGGCTTCACCGAGTAGTGGCATAAAGAAAGAGAAATGAAATTTTAGCTTGAAGTAGAGAGGCAAGAAGAAGATGGAGGAGGAAGTGAAGGAATGGAATGTAAAAAGCGAAGGTATTTGTGTGAGTTATATTCGAGTGTGCATTAATTGGTTCACATTGATGCACACACTCGCACACAGTGAGATTGTGTCGTTGTTTAAAAAGAAAAGTCGACATAGTCTCGTTATTTTTTTTGTGACTGTTAATTGTCTTAGTAAATAGGCCACACTTGTATCTATAATGTAGATACAAGATATGTATGACAAAGATTCCAGATTTAAAAAAATATATAGGTAAAGACTTTCAGACCGCAGGACCGGTGTCGGGTTTGGATATCATGACCCCCATCCTTTTCCATGTGTATCTTATAAGTAGACATCGGATTATATGCACTATCAAAATGCTAAAATATGCATGCAAATATGCACTAAAAAAGGGCGAAATATGCACAAAATATGCACAATAAAAAACCATTTATAGTAAGTAATTTCTAATCATTAATTAGAATTTACGTTTATTTATATTTTAATTTTTATACATTATACATTGACATATAAATCTGTGACATTATAATCAAAAGAGACAGCAGACAACCTATAATAGGTAATGTTTATTTATTATAATTTTTGTGACAATAAACAATAATATATTTTTCCAGATTTTCTATAGCAAACTTGTGACGTTTGTCACTTAATATCAATTTATAGGCAGAAAATGACCTTTCGACGTCAACTGACGTTACCGGACAGAACTTGAAATTTGGCGCCATTCCTGCAGAGACCTCTTCAGGAAGAGTTTGTCCGCTGCCGTTGATAAATGCATCGATTTTTCTTATTCCATCAAGATCAGGGTTTTTATACAATACTGCCTTTAATTTGCCACGAACCTTTTGCGATATTACAGACGGTAGGGCGTTACTCTGTTCAATCATTTTTTCTAATATTTCCAAGGACTTGCACAGAGGAAGGTTTTTAGTTTCTAATTTTTCGATTGCGTCGGGTATATCGCTGAAATGTGTTGCAATAAGAGCAATATTTTTTTTTATTGAAGGATCCTCAAATGCCAGCTGGCTTGACTTGATTGCGCTGGCATCTGATCTGTCAAACGATCCAACTACTTCTTTTATGGCATCAAAATTCTCAGCATAAAACAATACAGCTTTTAACCAAGTTCCCCATCGTGTTAATATTGGTTCTGGGGGTAGTGCAACGTTTGGTAGTTTCTCTTTATATGCTTGAACTCGTGATGGTGCTTTTAAAAACACTTTTTTTGTAGAAGAAATCAATTCATTTACTATGCTGAACTCATTTCTGATTTCTTCCGCCAATCGATGTAATCCATGGGCTAGGCAGGTGATGTGCAGCAATTTTGGGTAGAATACTTAAAGAGCCTGACCAGCTTTTACCATATATGGCGCACCGTCAGAAACAAAAACACATATAATTGGTGGAAAGGTATATTGCAAGCAACAAAAAACTCACACAAATCTTTATTGAATTGTACTTTGTTTGAAGTATTCGAATTAGAAGACGAAATATGAGTTAGCAGTTGTTGACAACTTTTTGCAGGTTTCTGTTTTGCAGCTAAATGTGAAGCAGTACTCACATGTTGATCGATTTGATATTTTTTTGATGAAGGTATTCGCTTTTCACAAACCTTTGCAGAAAATCACAGTGGCATCAGTCGTAAATTGGTCTGGATATTTTTTTATCCATGATTCCATTAAAGCATGGGTATTTTTTTTCACTGGCGGCATTATTTTATTTAAAATAAAATAAGGTTTTCGTAGATAAACAAATACAGCGAGACAAAAACAATTGAATTTGCGTTAGGCGCGTGAGTAAGTAGTAAGTGTCGTACGCCCCTCCCCACCCGCACGCCGCATCCCGCTAATGCCTATCCAGCGCAGAGCGATGCGAGCCAGCCAGGCCAGTCAGCAGTCAGCCAGCGCTCGCTGTCGTTGAGTGTGTGCGAGGCGAATGCGTCGATCTGGGTTGTCGACCGGCATAATACAACACGTATTACTATTGAAATAAGCGCTCTTTATGAAAATGTACCAAAATATGCAATAATGCTATAAAAATAGAAATATATGCATTTGCATATGCAAATATGCAAATGCATATAATCCGATGTCTACTTATAAGTTATGGTTAGCTGTATGATTATTATTGGCAAAGTAATGAATGACTTTGAAGCTATAACTCCACATTTTCGTGAATTTTACCTATCTCTATGTGGATCCATTTGTAGTATAGTGAATCGTATACCTGATCCGAGGTGAACATGACCAGTTGTCCGGGAATGCTGGACAGCCCCTTCTCCTTGTACTGCGGGAACTTGTGGTGGCGCGCCGCCAGGAACGCGTACAGGTTCGAGATGGAGCCACCTGCGACAAACAACGCCTTCACTTTTCATGTGACTTATAGTCTTGAGTCGTCACTACACATATATGTACTATAATCATGATCGCCAAATGCTCTCATTGTCTTAATTTTCGCATAATAAGGTGATTGTGCCCCCCGGGATGGAACTCCAGATCGGATCGTGAGCCAAACATTCAAACCGTGGACCATGAAGGTAGTAATGATGGCAAAGTTAAAGATGGCCTCGCCGATGTCCTCAGTAATAAATTGGCGAGCTACGCATTTGATTTACTTTCTTAAGTTTTATTTGAATATGCTTGTTTTAAGTCATTACGCAAATAGTTTAATCTTGGTTAAGATGGCCGCGGTCAGTAATTCGCAAGAGCAGCTCACTCATGATAACAGTGATATAATTTCGCATATGTGATTCAATTTAAAGTGGTGCATTAAGACTATTCAAATAAAATGTAATGTTTCGCTAAGCGTGTAGCATGCTTAGTTTTATGGAATTGATAAATTGGGAATAATGTTTTATGGGTGCAAATTTTACTGCAGGAATGTTTATTATCAAAATCTTTCAGGAAATATGTATTAGCCAGGGTTGTTTGATTTATGTACAAGTAAACGCATTTTAAAATAACCATATTTAAAACAATAAATTCGCGACTGCATTTATCAATTCACAATTGGTATGAATAAAATTTTGAATAAAGCGTATAGCAGTACAAAATAGTAGTAACAAAACAAAATTGACATGAACAATATCCATTCTTCAGTGTAAAATTTAATACACAGTATCCATGGTCTTATAAACATGTCTAATTTTCCCCTGGGTGGTACTTGCCTACGTCTTTAAAACATAGGGTATTTCATTTGAAGTTAATGAATAATGACTGTCATGTTATTACAGTGACGTAAGCAAGTACTCACAGTCCATCTTATATAACTAGATAATTTAAGAGCTACATATTGTACCACGCTAGTAAATATTCTCACCTGGAGCCAAGATGGAATCCCCGCTCTTCCAGCCAATCATGTCGCGCATCTTCTCCAGCACCACGTTCTCCATGAGGATGAAGACGGGCGCGATCTCGTACGTAAACATGTTCGTGTTGGCGGCGGCCGTCAGCCACTCCCCGGCCAGCGAGATCACGTCCAGTCCGCACGACAGCTGGTTGAAGAAGTGAGGGTGACCTGGTGGAGTGAGTGAGATTTTGTGAGTTCATTGATTGTTAGATTCGGTCTCGTACGTGAAAATGTTGGTGTTGGCGGCGGCCGTCAGCCACTCCCCGGCCAGCGAGATCACGTCTAGCCCGCACGACAGCTGGTTGAAGAAGTGCGGGTGACCTGGTGGATTGAGTGAGATTGTGTGAGTTCATTGATTGTTAGATTCGGTCTCGTACGTGAACATGTTGGTGTTGGCGGCGGCCGTCAGCCACTCGCCCGCCAGTTGAAGAAGTGCGGGTGACCTGGTGGAATGCGTGAGCTTTTTTGTGAGTTAATTATAAGAGTCGGTAGATGAATTTTTAATGTTTATGTTTTTGTGTATTATAAAGACTTTGAGGCTAATATCTGGACCCTATCTGTACTACTACAAAGCTGATGATTTAGTCATGACTATGTATTGTTTACCTAAATTATGTTAATTATATATTAATGCTGTACTATTGAAGATTAATTTTGTATAAAATTTTTTTATTATTATTTATTGTTTTGTTTACAATGATAAAACTCTGACCAATATTTGGCTAGAATAGTCATGATTTTTATGAAGCAAAAGCATATTTAATAGACACCAAATATCCCTTCTTGATATCAAAGCTGCTACGAAAATGATAAAAAGCGTATTGTAAATTGAATGACATCACACAGACGGTTTATCGCCGTGATAATATTCAATGATTACGGAACCCTCGTTGAAAACGATCCCGCGGGACCCTACTCCGGCGCGCGCCTCTTATCGCCACCAAAAAACATCAACTATCAAAAACGCATTATTTATTTGAAGGGAAAGTCATTTCCTCTAAAGCTACTATCACTATCTGTTCAGGAGCATATGTTTATATATATTTATATCAGTGTTTATACTATACAGGCTTAATGTTACACAATTTTCATTAATTCACATTACTAGGTTCTTTAAATCAAGACTGTTAACGACGGTAATGTAATTTTTCCTAAATGATTTAGTTTCCTGATCAAATCTTAGGTAAAAATAAAACACGTCCGGTTAATTTATATTCTGGGTTCAATTACTTTACACCAAACAGTTGCACAAAAAATCATTATTTCTATATTTAACTGACAAGTTCAAGAATCTTCGCCACTATCTAGTATCTACCAAAAGTAGACAATTAATCTTAGAATTTTATTAAGTTGATAATCTAACTACCTAGTTTAATACTTAATATTAAAACATATTTCGTAAACTGCATTGTTGATAAAACTAATATTGAATCTGGTCTCGTACAAATATGTCTATTGCACCTCTACCCACCCATCCAGACACTCGCATACAATATGTAAGCTAGACAGGAGCCTCAAAAGGACAAACTAAAAACACACAAAGCCTTTCTCCGTAGGGGATTAAATCTCAGGGGCGTTTTTATCAATGGGGCGAAGTGGCTTTTATCGCTACCCTTCGGAATGTACGGGACCTGGCTCATGTGCTCATATTTTGTTAAGACTTCTGGAAACTTGTGTCAACAAATCTGCTATCTTTTACATACATACATACATATACTCACGGCTATAAATCCCTTGGAGGGGTAGCCAGAGCTAAGGAATTAAAATTTCCTAAGCCACTTTTGGAAAGTTTAATGGGGAAAAGATGGTGTAATAAAGGTTGTTGGTGATGGGTCTCCAACCGCATCGCCCCAAAATCCCTTAAAAAGCCCCAATACCGTTAGTCGCCTCTTACGTACACCCACCGGAAGAAATGGGGTAGTGCTATTCTAAGCCGACACTATACAGCATCTATCTTATATATACGAGTATGCTATCTTTTATTGTTATAAATTCCGGAGGTACGTGTTTAAACTATTTTATCCCAGTTTTTAAGTATCATATGAACTATACTAACAATTAGGTCGAAGAATGTCAGTTCAGAATATTAGTACAACATTAATCCTGAGGTAAAAAAGAGTGCTACGAGTTTCTGAGTGATTGAAAACAGAAGCTTTCAAAGTGGATTATGTCGACGTAATAATATTGTGTACCATTGTTGTTGACCACCATCATTGGTTTTCTCACATTACAATCTTATACATTTTAGATGCCACAAAGAAATCAAAACTCCTGCTACACCTTAAGTGGTATGATGAGCGTGCTTAAGATCGATATCATCATTTCTATGTTCGCTCAATATTTAACAAAAAGTACGTGTATTTTAGTGAAGTAAAAACTAGTATAATCAATCAAAGAATGGCTATTAGAGCCGCCCCCGGCATAATGTTGCCCTCAACAATGCAGATTAAACCCGAATTAAAACAACACCTGATTTCAAATTAATCGTAGCGCACATCTGTGGGGGAACCGAGGGGCTTATATTAAATTCCTCTTGACGAATTAATATTATTTTTATGTTGGCAACCCACAATACTAATTGCAATGCATTAGCAGTTTTATTCTGTGGTTGCTAAAGACTAGAATCCCGTAAATATATTTTCGTTTTGTGTTTGCAATGAAAGTTTATGAAGTTAAGGAATTTGAATTTTATAGTTAGAAGAATAAAGTGTAGTTTTGATTTAGACGAAGGTGCAGCATATTGCGAAGTCTACTGTAGGGTTAGTGAATGAATGCAGTGACTTATTGTCGAATAGTTTGTTGTTTTTGGCTTAGATTAATAGATTTTGAAGCATCTCTTGTTTGAATGGGAATTTGGAAATGGCATGTTGAGTTATTGCAAATTTTATTAGGACATGCTTCTTATATCATGTTCGTAGTTTATTGATATTATTTCATTAGAATATTTTTTGCATTATATTCCCAGCCAATATGGATTTTTATAAGTTTTTAAGTCAAAGTGTTAATATTCTGCTTACTGAGAAAAATATATGTTTGGTAAATGACGAGTTCTTTATTTTATTTACTTTTTGAGCGTTTTTTTTTTGCGAACTTTTATAATTTTGTACACTCACGCAAAGAAGGAGTGCATGATGCAAATTTAGTTTTCATGTAATACACTCATTTTATTGGTATAACTTATTATTTGTCCAAAGTAAGGTGTTACGATTACTGCACGCGTTCTGGTTTAAATAAATTGGCATTATTAATAAAGCTAAATCGAAAGTGTAAGCAATACCTAATTTCTGATTGGTTTAAGAAAAGCTCCGAAAAACTAAACTCATATAAATCCAAAACACAACCCTTGAAGTATCAAACTTGGCACAAACAACCCTAAGAGGGAGCAGACAGTGCCCCTGTCTACCGTCTGCGCTAATTACCGGCGGCGCGTGTCACTCTACAATCAAACGACATTGTGTGGTCGTCGCCATCCCCTTGTACTTTGTATGGGCATTTGAGGTCTTTCGGGCTGGCAACATTTTCTGTTACTTATAATATGACGGTGAAAGGACTTTTACAACACAAATAAAAGAATTCTATAAGATAAATGTGTTATTGAAACTATTGCTTTGTTTTATCACACTACAACATCTTTTCAATTTTTGTTGAATTATTTATGCTCCCAATTGAAATGGCCCCGTTTGTGTGGCGAATTAATAAAACTAATATTTGCATGTCAGTTGAATTTCACAAAAGTAATTGAATATCTAACTGAAAACCTGAATAAAATCTAAGCCTGAAACATGAAAACCTGTGAAAGTACAGATAGTAAAAGTGGTAGAGCCAAGTAACTTCCTTTATTTAGGTTCGGTCCCAAGAGGTTTTGTCTGTCGCACAGCCGCGCCGACAGATAAGTGGCGAGCTAAGTGCGGGCGGGTTCGATTCTGTGTGTGACATCCGACATCGCGTTATCTACACCTTTGAGCTTTTGATGTGTGCAGTTGGGGTGCTATGATGTTTCATATTTCAGTACTTCGAAAAAAAAATGTTTTTAAATTATGTAAACATGAAATACTTTTAATTTGACATCAAAATTAAGGAAACGTCGGCCAGCCTTTTGCAAGTTTGAATGATTAATCTAGTTTTGACATCTATCTATACTATAATAAGACTGTAACGAGGTCAAAACTGTACATTGAAGAAAAAAATATAAAAACCGGTGGAATATGTTTTATTTTCGATACTGAAGCCAAATTTGCTATTTTTGAAAAAAATGTCTGTCTGTCTGTCTGTCTGTCTCTCTGTCTGTCTGTATGTATGTCCGTTCATCACGTTAATTCTACCGGACCGATCTTGATCAAATTTGGCATGAATGTAGGTTATACACCTGGCCAACATATAGGATATAATTTATCCCGGATTTCGCAAGGGTTCCCACAGGAGCATAAAAAAACATAACTTTTTATATGGTTCCCCATATTTACACGATTAATTTTTTCATCGACCGACTTTATCGGACTCTTCATTAATAGTCTTTTTGCTTATTGCGTATTTTTTTGCTTTTGTGTTAGGTTAGACTAATAGGATGCACTAAACTTTCTTTTTCACATTCAACTATGCGAATATGTATGAATAAAGATAATTGAAAGCATATTGTATGAATATTGCGTTGCTTTCTGCATCGCGGTACGATTTCTTATTTTCTTTGTTACAGATACTTCAGTTCATACTAAACTTTTATGACAGTTCGAAGACTGTCGGGTCAGCTAGTCTCGAATAATTTACAAGTTAATCATGTATCAATTATTCGTCTTTTGTTTTTGGGATATCCATATCGAGATTGTTATAATATTACAGTCTTTACAATAAAGTGAA
This sequence comes from Bedellia somnulentella, assembly GCA_963576735.1. NCBI lineage: Eukaryota > Metazoa > Arthropoda > Insecta > Lepidoptera > Bedelliidae > Bedellia > Bedellia somnulentella. The sequence continues at coordinate 1,096,072 of OY755170.1, forward strand.
TTTGAAACAGCAGTATTTCACAAAAGTTCTTAATGAGTTGTGCAACCAATATACCCAATAAAGGGTAATAATAATTCCTTACATACTGCTTGTCGATAGATTGTCGAAACACTTTTCGTTCCTGTGCTAACACATATAATTAAGGTGTCCATAATATATCCATATGAAAAGGATCTTCTCAAACATTATGTGAGGGTCGAGTGTATGAAAATCAATCCATAACCGAAATCCCCAAATCTCTATTGAACAAGATCCAGGATGGGTATGATCCATCAAACTGAGTTAATACGAGACTGGTTTCAATAGGCAGGGATCTGCTAGGGTGACTATGCGGTACGGAAATATGTATTGATAGTTTATTCGTTTTGGTACTGGACATGGACATGACATTTTTAGTAATTGCTCTTCATGTACACAGACATAATAAATATCGTGTTAGTTAAGTTAAACAAATCATTTAAGTACAGAATTATTCAACTTTGGCAAAGTTTGTTGATAGAAATAAGGAAAAAATAGCGTATTAAATATCATTAGTTATGCTATATGCCATTTGGTAATAAATGTAGCCGCATCGCTAGCAAGAAGCCAACATTTTCTAGGTAGCAGCAGCAGTCGTATGGAACTCAAGATAAAAGATTATGTGATGTATCTTTAACTTAAACTGAACAATGTATAAGCAGACAGTAGTTTTGAAATGCATGCAATTATTATCTTAATTTAGTGCAAAATAAAACAAGTTTTTTGTATATTGAAACCTTGAGTGTCTTTATTTTCCTCAAAACTATATAGAGTGGTGTTCCTACATAGATATTTCCTTAATCCAATGATTTGCGTGGTAGGGCCGCCCGCCTGGTCGCCCCCGCACAACACTGTCTTGTAAATCAAACGGGATTTTTAAAACTACCCAATTTTACAACCCAATTCATTTTACTCGGGGTACTGACTGCGTACTTAACACTAATTCAATATCATTATTTCAAGATTATGGTGTTTCTTTCTTTTTTCTTGTTTGCTGTAAATGATAGTACCTTTCGAAATAAACAAAACATTATTACGCTTCTTACAAATTTTAGGGCTTAATAAAAGCAAAACAGTTATGATTTAGTCCGAAAATATTTTCTTAAATCTTGCCTAAGTAGAAGTTCCTCGGTTCCTTTTTTTGGTAACACAGGGATGCTATTAATATATATTTTTTATTACTAATCATAAAAGTCAGTATATCAGATGATTCATATTATTCTACAAATAATATTTTTTTACAATATTTTAAAGAACTATTTGAAATCTTTGAAACTATGTTCCATGTTTGTGTATGCATGCATTTTCAACTCGACGTAGGCTGCAGAAAACTAATCATATATTTGTTCTTACGTATTTCGTGCTTCTTTACTTTTGTATACTTTAAATGCAACATAGTCTAAAAACTCTAAAACGACAGCGCTAAAATAAAAGTCACATTGGTATGCGAAAGCTTCTATTAAACTAGAAGCTCTCAAAGTGAAATCGGGGCGATTTTTTTCAATTTCCATCCCGCATTTCATCCGAGTGCGGGGGCGTCCAAAACAAACGATTAGGATCGCTCGACGAAGCACAAAATCGCTGCAAGCGTCCAAGTCCGGGAAATACGTTGGAAAATTGACGCTTCAGAACGCACCCCATCATACGAACGTCACGACCTGTCTCCAAATCTTCTGACGGCTTCATCCTGCAGCTTCCGATGAGGGATGGACTTATTATTTGAATATCATCTGATGTATGTATGTACTTGTCTTTTGTTGTAATCAAAGTTGGAGATGTTCTTTGTGACTTTACAGTAAATGGTTGATTGCAAAAGAACGAAAATCCATGTAACTAGTTTACCAGGTTTACTTGGTTCTAAATTCTAAAGACATTTGTTTTAAAACGTGGATGGAATTCTCACTTAGTTATGTGACGGTATCTCGTATTAAAAACCAGTCTACTGGGTGGGTGCATTTTCAGGTACAACGCAAAAGTATTCTGAAGAACGATGATTTAGTGATAAATATGTCATGATGTGCTAATTTATCTATACATTCAAAACACCGTGACATAATGATATTGAATTATTCGTTGATAATTAAATATTTATGGTGTGTGTGCAGATGAATGGGAAGCAAGACTCTAGCTCTCTTTTGTAAAGTAAGTCAATGGCTATATCTTTGCCTATTTCTTTACTCAACAATAGGGTAATATGATTCCAAGCCGACTTCACAGAATCAATAATCATCAATCAACAATGCCACAATCAAAACGAAACCGCAATAAGAGCTATTTGTATAGTACTATTGGTAATTTGAAATGTTTTGTATGAAACAATTCAATTACGGTATGAAATGGCTCGGAATGATGCCCTAATAGCCCTCAGTGGGGAGCGGGACGTGCTGCGGGTACTTATTGTGAGCACAATGTTAATTTTACTCTGCCTCTAATTTCGTTAACCGACTATGAGACCTTATTCTGTATTTACCTTTACTTGTCATTTTTATATTTTTGTTGGTTCCTCCTCTTAGCACGAGTGCCCCCTTTTGGGACAAATAGTAAACAGAAAAAAAATGGTCTTCAAAATGTGACTTGACAACATTTTTAGACTTGTATGCTTGTGTGATAATGTATGTCTTACAATTTTTCTTATCGTGATCTTTTTCTTAAGTAATGTAAGACACGCAATTTTATTGGAGAGCAAACATTATATCGTATCACATTTCCAAGATATCAACTCAACCCGTATCAATGAGCAAGGATCGGAAATAATATCACGCTTCACTTTCCCGGGGAGATTGCTTTTGTGTCGAACAACCGCGCGGCCGAGCTGATGACCATTACTTACACCACCAAACTTTACTACAATTTCCTTTTCTTCTCTCCGTTTTCTTCTTTTTCTATTATTTTCTATGGCAAACTCAATCGTTTCTAATTAAATAGTCTTGCGTTTCCTTTGCGTAGATATGAGCTACTTACAATTTTACCATTCATTTTGCTACATATATTTTTTTGCATTATCCTTCCTACGCAAATTCAATATGCCGTGTAGTGTCGGCTTAGAATAACACTACCCCATTTCTACCCGTGGGTGATCGTAAGAGGCGACTAAGGGTAGAAAGGCTTTTTAAGTGATTTTTGGGCGATGTGGTTGGAGACCCGTCGCCAATAACATTTATTATTACCACCTTTTCCGCAATCAACTTCCAAAAGTAGCTGAGGAGTTTCTCATTCCAAAGCTCTGGCTACCCCGTTAAGGGATTTATAGCTGTGAGTATATGTATGTATGTATGTATGCAAATTCAATACACACTTTTGAAGCCTGCTTTGTTGAGCACATTCTCTAAATGTTCCGTTCTGGTCATCTACAGACAAGTATGGGTATTGTCAGATTAGCTCTATTTCTACTCTAAAAGAGATTCCAATATTTATACTGTGTTAATTATCGAAACCATAATCAAGTATTTATGTTTATCGGGACCCCAATGGGAACGACGGCCGTTTGTATAAGCAAGTAAGTATGTTTATCGTAAGATTTCTATTACAAAAGTAGCACACACAGAAAGAAGTAGGTGTCTAAGTAGTATCCCCAATATCTTTATAGATTTTATTTGATCCGTTTTGCCGTTGTGTATATAATTTTTTTATGGCGACAAATTATACAGATGTTACGGAATTATTTTAAAGCACCGAATTACTGTCAATTGCAAAAAGGGGTAGGCAAAAATTTAGAATTAGTTATGCCTCAGCCACTTTTAGAAGTTAAGGCATTCTTCATCACGATTATTAAATCCTACTATTATGGTAATACATAATGGTACCAACCTGTCTTGACTTGGTACTTGAGAGCAGTTTTGCAGTCCTCGAGCAGCTGTTTCAGAGGCAGCGGCTCCTCCCTGATCTGCAGGTCCAGGATCTTCTGCATCTCCTCCGGCATCTTGAAGTCCAAGATCTAGGGGAAAGATTAGGGCACTTAATGTACGGGAAATCATTTGTATTTATAGAAAATGCTTCATTGCTTTTTCTTAAGTTACAATTGATAAAATTTCTAAGGCTGTGTTCAGAGCTTACCTGACCGTTGGTCCTGACCGTCGGTCATCCGTAGCTATAATCTAATTATGAAAGATATAGAAGATACTGACCATTACGTACGCACGTATTTTACGTGCTGACGGTCAGGTTAGCTCTGAACACAGCCTAACTCATTAAGAGTATAAACTCTTATACCTAGTTTTTCAAAATACTATGTCGTTTTAAATTGATGAATAAAGGTATACCTTCTCATTGCGGTCGTTGACCTGGTTGACGAAGTCCAGCAGCACGTCCACCACCCTGGCCAGGAACTCCCTGGTCTGCGGACCAGCGTCTTCGCGGTACGGAAGGATCGCTGGGGAATTGCAACAACATATCATTTACATCCATTAATCCAACAGGAGCCGACTGTCATGAAAGAGGTGGGAGTCAAAAAGAACATAAATATATTTTTTACAATACAATTGGTTCTTAACGGCAATCGTCTAATAATGACACAAATTCTAAATTTATGTGCACGCCGTATCTATGGTTTGGCAGTGAAGTACGATGAATGATACACGAAAGCTTTTCCGAGATTGAGGCATGATGAGGATTCCGAAACCGGCAACAGAGTTTCTGCATACCCCAATGATTAACTTTCACTATAGATATACTTGAAGGTAAAACAAAAGTAAAACAATGTGATTTATACACAACAAAACTATTTCTTTTTCCAAATTGCTCTAACCCTTAATCGCTGCTCCGGAGTAGAAGGGGCCTTGTGATTAAAAATTAGAATTGTTGTGCAGTGACTGCGAAGCGGCGCGTTTTAATATCGCAGCTGTGAGCGGTGCTGCATCATGCGCCACTCGGTGTTAGGGTGACCATGAGATATTACACTGTTCACCTTATAGATTGAGTAGAGAATATTGAAGTTTTCAATATTTTCTTCATTTGTCTTTATTTGTAGTTAAATATTTTTAAAAAAAATATATTTTTTGTGGAGGCATTTAAAATAAGTAAATTATATGTCTATCAATATATCTATTAAATACATACATACTTATAGTCCCAGCTATAAATCCGGCTAGGAGGGGTAGCCAGAGCTTTGGAATAAGAAATTCCTCAGTCTCATTTGGAAGTTCAGTGGCGAAAAGATTGTAAAGTAAATCAATTTGATGAAGGTGCTCCAACCGCATCTCCCAAAAATCACTTGAAAACACCCACGGATAGAAATGGTGTAGTCCTATTCTAAACGACACTTCACAGCATAATCTATTAAATACTGCTAAATGCACAAAGCAATATGAGTGCTAAGTTTTTTGTTGCAAAATACACAACAAATGTTCTTACAAGATGTTGTGAAAATAGACATCCTACATCTTACAAACAATAGAATTCAGAGATTTTCACATAAGTCACTCTTATAAACATGGAAATAAGGACTAGAATATTAAAATTTTATGTGAAAAAATATTCCGGACATCAACATACCTATTAGGATGAATGCATTCCGAAGCATTGTCATTACAAAAGATCAGTTGCCCTCTCTCAACTCTCTTCTTCAACTAAATGAAAATCCTTTTTTAAGCAACATTATTGTTTTCTTTCGACTTTAATTCAGATTTGTTTTTCATACTTTTGTTATTTTAATATAATTAAAATACTTGCTCAAAACAGATGTAGTCTGAATAAAAGTTCTACGGCCTCAGATAATTTCATGGGAACAAAAGGTTTAATTGTATCAGTTTTCACTTTTAACTTTTGACTCAAAACTGTTCACATTTATAATTTGACAATTACATATGTTTTCGTCCAGTATCTAATAAATAACAATAATACAAGAATAAATTATTTAATCAAATATTTAAAACGAATGGAAATCAGAACAGCTAGTGAGCTACGCGTCACTAAAATTGGCGCCGTAAAAAAATGGCCAACATATTGATTTTTGTGGTTCCAAATATTTCATGGAAATATCTTTAGTGAAGTAACTGTCGAACGGCGGCGCGGCCCGTTTTGACCCCGAGTGCTCTCGGAGCGGGAGCTGTTATAATCCTCTCATCCGTTAATACTATCAGTCGCCCGTCAAACACACGCCTCGGGCACTCCCCTCACTTAATAAATGCTCATAAAACATTGCGCAATTTTATGCACTTTTCGTCTACGATAACTTTTTGGCATTGATGTACATCTGCGTTATTATTATTAAAATTATACTTCGATTTTAAATTTTAAAATAATTACACACTCTTTCCAACTAGATTCATGATAAATGTTGCTTTTTGTTTATTAACTGTGAATAATTATAATCATTTAATCCCCAGAAATAAAGAAACTTAGGGTCAAAAATGTCAGACTGTAAAGAAATTTGTTTAAGTTATATTTTTTATTCTTACATTTGATGTAAGATCGTCCATCCAAAGTCACCATATGAAGTCAATGGATAGGACATCACTCGCACGTGCGTTGTCGACGCGTGTAATACGACAGACTCCGCAGTGGAGGGTTAACTATAGAGTTCATAACTTTTAGACGTTGTGTCAGCCAAATACTTATACTCATATACCGTGACTAACGACCAATTTACATTATTCTATCTGACTTTGGCTCCTCTTACAAATATCATTCTTCCCATTCATGATCTTTTATTTTCCTCAATTAAGACTCTCGTCTTTGTAAGACTATTTTCAATCTTGTCTTAAACACATTGCGTGGCCGACCTTTACTAACGATTCAATCCATTTATTCCATATCTCCATCCAGTTTTATGCATTTACTTTCTTCACTTTACTTTTGAAACTATACATGAAAAATATTCATTATTGTATAAACATAGTCAACACCGTATAATAAAATGTAGTGCCATGTCCAAACTTTGTACGTTTTAAAATAGTAATAGTAAAGTGAAAGAGGGAAGCCGATTTGTCACACGTAGCGATGTTTGCGCCGCGCGGGCTTCCATGAAGCTTGTGATAAATGCAACCATTTGCTACAACCGTGTATTGTGTCAACATTCAAACTTATATTTTTCAAGGAGTGTAGACTGTATATCCAGCACAAAATTATATTTTTGACGATGATGTAAACTTTAGTGTATATATAATGTAAAAAACTGGCATACATATTTATTTTTAAATCAACGGTAATACACTTTATACTTTTTCTAATTCTACCTTATCAAAATTTGAAGCGAGTGCACATCTAAACGCATTTTTAGATAGCAAACTTGTAACATACATATATTCACGGCCATAAATTCCTAAAAGGGGTAGACAGAGCTTCAGAGCTAGAAACTCCTTAGCCACACTCAGAAATTAATAGGGAAGATGGTAGAAATAAAGATTAAGATTAGGTAAGGGATCTCCAACCGAATCGTCTAATAATCACTTAAAAAGCCCCATACCCTTAGTCGCCTCTTACGACACCCGTGGGTGGAAAAGGGTAGTGACACTACACGGCAAAACTTACAAGTTGCTCCAAATTAACACAGCTTATGTTATGAAGAAATAATTTACCGCCACTGCTAAAATACTATTGTTTGCAATTGAAAGAAACATACATACATATACTCACGGCTATAAATCCCTAGACGGGGTTACCAGAGCTAAGGAATTAGAAATTCCTCAGCCACTTTTGGTAATTGAATGGGTAAAAGCTTGTAAAATAAAGGTTGTTGGTGATGGGTCTCCAACCGCATCACCCAAAAAATCCCTTAATAGCCCCAATACCGTTAGTCGCCTCTTACGCACACCCACCGGAAGAAATGGGGTAGTTCTATTCTAAGCCGACACTACACAGCTGAAAGAAACAACTGTTATTAAACAATATCTTTTAACTATACTACATTTATATTAAATTATAGTGTAGAATCCCAACTATATATATTCCGATAAATATATTTAAATATTGCGAACAGCAAAATAATATTATCAATGACGATGAAATGATCATTAATTTCACAATCTAAATAAAGATATTGGGATCAGTGAGACAAATAATGAGAAGTACATCCCGCTAAACCCACGGCTGCTCGTGTGGGGTGAAATAGCGAAAATTGATAGAGTGGAGCTCGGCCAGATTTGGCAAAGGAAATGGAAAATTTTATGTTTTTCTATTTATGTCATGGATGTCTAGGGTGGATAAGAGCTTGTCGATGTCAGTTTAGATATTGCCCAGTATACTCAAATAATTCAATATTTTTTTTAAGATACATCGTAGTCATTCTTCGTTAAATTTATGCTTTTCATGATATTTATCTAACCAGTCAGTGTAACTAAATTATTTTACTTAAACTATTTGGATTTTTGTACAATGTAATAAAATCTAATAAATAACATATATTTTAACTAAGACCAAAATTAATATTTTTTGATAGACAAATGAAAACAATTTTCAAAAAGAATATCCATACAATAAAACCCTTGAAAACCATAGTAACAAATGAGGGATTTGAGCTAAACCAGAGTCATTACAAGCCGAAAGACGATCGAGTCGGCCGGCTCAACTTGTCTCGTTACAAGCGGTATTTATTACCGCGCGCCGCTCGCAGGGTTACTGCAGCCAGCGGGATTGCTACGCCACTATGTTGCGTAGTCATTTAGAAAAATACTTTGTTGATTCTCTTTATCAAAACTGTATTGAAAAAATATACTATTATCTATCTGTGCTTTCTACCCTCGCAGGTGTTTAGTAGTTAAGCTAAACTGATACTGAGTCTTTTAATGGTTTCGTAAGTAAGTATATCATGGATTTATTTTATAAGACGGTTGTGAGGACGTTTTTTAACTATCGTAATTTTAACTAAGAGAGTTTTTTTTTCAAGAACGAATATAAATTATTTTGTAATTACAAAATCAAGTTAACCATACTTATACGCGCATCATAGGTAAATTCAAATAGTTATTTAATTTTACGCACTCATTCCTGATATTCAGTCTATACAAAATATACAGTAAAAAGCATTAAAAAGTCCTTGCAATTAAGTAAAAACATCGGAATTCACTTCCCCATTGCCCTAATCCCTTCACCCCAGCATGGGGCCAACTAATCGTGGGATCCTGTTAAGTAACACTTAACTAGGGGAACTTGTAACTTATTAAAGCGCCCTCAATGGGAAGAGTGGAGACTATAGTTCTTGTTTCAGAGGAATGGTAACCTTTTCATTAATTTGAAAAACCACCATGATTGAGTACAAAGGTTAGTATTTTAAATACAAAGATCAAGATTTAATTTTATCTAAGAACCTATTGGGTCTTGATAGAAAGAGAAAAATATTTGCATCCATTTTGATAGAGAGAGAAAATTCTTGAGTAAGATGTTGAAGTACTTATACTATTCTACTACGAACGCCATCGTCTACGAGATCGTAGACCTTTCGTAGCACTCTTAGCATTGAATGTATTATGTTCTACCAAAATGAATATTTTAAAAAGTATACAAAAATATTGTGCATCCCTTAAATTTAATGAGTAATTTTAACTTGAACTACCATTGATATTTTCCTTGTCATATGTTTTTGCATTCTCGCTTTATATTTTAAATACAATGTTCAGTATTTTCCAGAAGTACCTATAAGTCAGTACTGATCTATAAAACACAAATAATTTCAATTATTTATAAATAATTATCCTACGACCGAGCGTTTATCTGTGCACGCGCCGCTTATCGGAGTGTTTCCGGAAACATGGCGACATTTCCGGTTTCGGTTTGGATATCAAATTACCAATTTTGGGGGTAGTTGAATTACATTTTGCTAAAGGGGCGCATTCTTGACAATATCCAAAATAAGAAATTAGTGTTTAACTCCTATGTAGAAACCCATAAGATTAAACTAATAGATTTTTTACAGTGTAGGGTCGGCTTAGAATAGAACTACCTCGTTTTTACCCATGGGTGTTTGGAAGAGGCAACTAAGGGTTTAAAGGCTTTTAAATATGTGGTTTGGCGTAGCGGTTGGAGACCCATTACCAATAACCTTTGCCAATAAGCTGAGAAGTTTCTTATCCTGAAGCTCTGGCTACCCCTTCTAGGGATTTAAGCCGTGAGTATATGTATTGTATATTCACTACATTTAAAAAATAACCTTTCATGAGTGTATCTTTTTTAACTTATCCTGTATGGAAATATAGTGTAGCCTACTGACATTATACTCCTTCCTCACAACCCACATATGTCCCACCAAGGGGCTCGATTTGGCCATAGTCCACCACGCTGGCCAATTGCGGGTTGGCAGACTAACGACTACTGCCGTAATAGTAGCCGGGACCGACGGCTGAACGTGCCCTCCGAAGCACGGAATCATCTTAATTTTCGGATCAGGTGATTCCAGCCTGCATATCCTTCCAGACTGGGTTAAACCTTACAAATGAAATTTGTGAGTTTACCCCCCGGGGATCAAACCCGAGACCTCCGTAGTTGAAGCTTAGCGCTTAACCGCGAGACCACCATTAAGACCGACTGCACAGATAACAAGATGACTGATGTTTATCTAACTTGCTCAGCTCAATTCATTTTAATAGCGATTTGCATTGAAATCCTAGTATGAGTGATACCTTGTACTTGAATCTGAATCCCCAACTTATCCTGTATGGGAATAATATAGTGTTGCTACTGATATTGTACTAATGAAATCATACTTCTGCTGTGTAGTGTCGGCTTAGAATAGCACTACCCCATTACTTCCGGTAGGTGTACGTAAGAGGCGACTAACGGTATTGGGGCTTTTAAGGGATTCTTGGGCGATGCGGTTGGAGACCCATCACCAACAACCTTTATTTTACCATCTTTTCCTGACGCAACTTCCAAAAGTAGCTGAGGAATTTCTGATTCCTTAGCTCTGGCTACCCCTTCTAGGGATTTATAGCCGTGAATATATGTATGTACGTATGTATGAAATCATACTTACAGTCGTAGTAAAGGTTTCCGACGCCCGACGTCAGCTTGGGAGTGCCTTGTCCAGAAAACGCAGCCATCCTTTCGCCCTGCCCGAACAAAAGAGTACTTTTAATATAGTTAGGATATACTGCATTTTAGATACGAACATAATATCACACTACGGAAAAATAAAATAGTGATGTGATACAATTTAAAATTATGATTAACTTGTTATTTTTTTCATTTTTGATAAGAGCCAATTGTTTGAAAAAATCTTAAATCCACTTCTTTATACCTAAATTTAATATTTCTTTGCTATATTACCCTCTGGACAAACCCTCACTAACTGTTATAATTTTTTAACTAGCAATAACTCTGAAAAATCTGATCTCAGTTTAAATGAAGGCCGCAGCCAAAATGTATACTTTGGTACGCTCAGCCAATTATGAGGAAAACATCGCAAAGCTTTAAAAGTATCTAAAAATATTCTAGAATACTTGCTATTATTTCCCACATAATTTTAGTAAACTCACACGCATCAAATTTTGAAATATATAATCGTAAAAGACAAGTTGGTGAATTAATTCAAAATGTAAGTATTAATAGCTCATTACGTATAAGGGCTTTTTATCGCATAAATATATTTATTGGTGAAGTCCACAGTGACATGTTCGATACACGAAAGAACAGTCTTGTCTTGAGAAAATAAGAATGATCAGATCCTACCAATTAGTATAAATAGAACATAACAGTTTCCTCTTACATTTATCATGCAGCATGCGATGAGAATGCAAAACAAAGGAATACAATAAATGTTGAAAATTGAGATTTATAAGCGAATCGTCTAATGTAATGACACAAGCGTCAGATGGAAACGTGGTACAAGCGATGTAGGAGCGTGCTTATAAATGTGCAAAATGGGGACGAACCAGCTGGATCTGTTCGGCTATTTGCTTGCAGTAGGAAAAAAACCCGTCCAAACTCAACTTGGACATAACCTCCTAATTCTAAACCTGTCTATTACTCTGTGAACAAGAAAAAACTCCGGTTATTTGAGATGGAGACGCCCCGAAACGACTTACCACTAAAATATATGAAGGTATATAGATGTATGCGCATGGAGCTTACTACGCATGCGCCAAAATAATCAATACTAGAAGGTCAAAAGGTGAAGTATATAAGTCCTATGTAAAATGGCGGCTGAAGAAAAACAGAACACAGAGCCATGATTTAACACAGATCTAGTCAGAACTACGACTGAATATGATACGAAATATATATGCTATACTGACCTTATATATACGTATAACAGTGATTAAATACTCGTATAGGTAATTTACAACAATAAGAATTAAAATTAAAATTTTCTTAAACACCAACTACTTGTAAGATATATTTTTTGTGGAGAAACAAATTTCTTTGTGGTTAAAAGGATCGTTCAAATAATTATATATTAATAGTACGTGACGGCGAGAACTAGACTTTTTATATATGTTTTTCATATAGATATATCAGAAAATAATGGAAAATATATTAATTGAATTTTCAGCTTTAGAAGCTGGGTGGAGCACGGTAGGGTACCAACTGGCGAAGAGGTTACACAAAGGTTTCAGGAAGGCTTCGAGGGGGAGAGAACGCGCAGACGCGCCTGAAAGGTCGGAGGGTACTGCCTGAAACCAGGTCACATGGTCAATAATTTTAAGGAGGACCTCCCTACCCACACTCCATATTAACAAAGAAGTCTCATTATTTCGTTTCGACGAGAGAAATTTCGACTACTCAATTAGTGCAAATTTATTTAAGACTTAATTAATAAATTTAGAAAATATAATATAATAAAATCTTTTTCGTTTCAAACAGTTTGTAATAAGGTATAATTTAACACCAAAAATCAAAAACACAACTCAGAGCCGGAGAGTTTTCTTAGCTTTATGGGTATTTGCTTTGTTCGTTACGTTACCTTAATAGTGTATGTTAAAAAGTCCAGTATAGGTCATGTATGAAAGGATGGAAAAAGTTAAATGGAAATCAATGACAACTAATGGCAAAACTGAAATTAATTAGCATATACCCATTTTTTGCCGCGTTCGATGAAAACTGAAAAGACAAAGGTCTCTCTTTACACACTCAATATTTTTATGTCTTTTCAATTTTATAAAGCTTATAATTAATGAAAAACCATTATCAAGACATTTCTGACATATGCATATATACCCTTTCTTCATGATATTATCTGATAATTAATAATTTTATTTGCATTGCAAGAGCAGTTAGTATGATTTTATTGCTTTATGTTCAGTTACACTCTTAGTGGGGACTGAGTTACTTTTTTTCTTTGTATGTCATTATTTACAAACCAATTGACCAACAAGCCTACTTTATTTTATTTTAGACAATACTCAAAAGTCACATTAAAAATATAGTCTTAAAAATTAAACTTTTCTCCCCATTTTCACATAATCATAATCCTAAGCTTCGATCTCTCTAGAAAAGACATAAAGGAGGGATGCGGGGTTGCTCCATGACAATCCTGTATTTACGACTGACCTAACACCACTGCGTAACAAACGATTATATTATCATTAATCTATGAATTTTGTTTAAAACAGATTTATCAGGTACTCTAGAAAAAAACTATCTTTTTAATAAAATAATTATGAATGGCTATGAAAGTTTTCAGTCCCTTATTTAACTATTTAACGCATTTGTACAGAGACAAATGACAATTGACAAATGAGGAACTGCATAATTTTTGCCATATTTTGTTATAAGCAAAATGAAATAACACACTTTTATTAGTGAAACTTATAGTTCTTTAAATTTGCTTCCTTTTTGTTGAAAATTGTTAATTTTAATCATTAAGAAATATTAAAGCAATCATGAAAACACATGAACATAGTTTCTGATTCTAAGAGCTAGGTTCGAATACGTGAAAATAAATAAAATCTGGTCCTCTACAAAATATTTGTATACTTTATGACGTGCAAAATAAATCACGTAGATGAGTATAGTCATAAAAATCAATGCAGGGGGGTATTTTGTTGAATTAGGTTATAGGTCGAAGGGGGGCGGGCGACGTTAGGGGATGTCGTATGACGTCAGAGGGCGGAGCTTTCACGCCCCCGCACTCGGGGGTGGTCTTTACGAGTCAAATATTCAGAGTTGCTAAAAGGTTTTGCTTGAACAAAAAAATAGGTTTCAACGTTTTTGAAAATTTGAGTTCATTGTTTCTATTTTACTTGAAATCATCAAATGTCTTTCATAGCGTAATGCATTTTGTTAAGTTTTCTGTAAAATGATTTTTTTCTTGCTCACTGGCAAAAAAAGAGTTTATGGTTTCGTTATCTCTGTCTGTCTTTTTGTATGCTTAGTCATTATTCTTTTATTTATATGTTAATAAAACAGTAAACAATTTGATAATTTTGGTACAAAATTAATAGAAATAATAATAATTTTTATGATTAATTCAGATAACTAAATCAATTCATATTTATTACATCGAACACTAATAATTCAAACTATATTATTACTGTATTTTTGCAAGTAAGAGTTTGCAAAAAATAAAATATACAAGAATCAGTTACAAATAAATTATAGCGATGAAGTTGTGAAAGCATAAGATGGCGTAATAATGATCTTTGTTCATGAGTTTTCAACCACATCATACACCATATCCCTCTGTAACTTCATTGGAAAGTAGAGAAAGTAGTGTTTTTCTGACTTGTCTTGGTACACCGGCAGTAATTACCCAAAATACATACATACATATAGGCCATGAATCCCACAAAAGGGGTAGCCAGAGCTTCAGAGCTAGAAACCGCTCATCCACATTAGGAAGTTGATAGGGGACCGATGGCAGAAATAAACTATCGTTGGTGATGGGTCTCCAACCGCATTGCCCAAAAATCACTTAAAAAAGCCCCAGCCCCATACACTTATTCACTTCTTACGACACCCATGGGTAGAAAGAGGTTGTGACATTCTTAGCCGACACTACACCTAAATATCTACAATATAAACTAATATACTAAAAAAACACCTTGATGACTAAACTTATATTGTTTATCGTCCACCCCCTTATCATTTCAAGGTTAATGTTAAAGTGATGATCAGAACTGTCACACTAAACAAGCTTATCTAAACTAAAAGCTTTATTTTGAAGCTTTCATTCGGCAGCTGATAAATTTCAAGTGATAATAACATGCAATATTTAGACAGGGCATTTATATTGAAATTTTTTGGTTTTTATTGCATAGGATATTGCCAGTCTGTT
Source organism: Bedellia somnulentella (assembly GCA_963576735.1). Taxonomy (NCBI): domain Eukaryota; kingdom Metazoa; phylum Arthropoda; class Insecta; order Lepidoptera; family Bedelliidae; genus Bedellia; species Bedellia somnulentella. The sequence goes on from OY755170.1 coordinate 1,111,235, forward strand.
GATTAAACAGGTACGTACAAACAAACATATTATAGTAACGGTTTTTAATCCCAAAATGGGAAAGACAAAGCTTCAGAGCTAGGAATAAATAAGCCACATTTGGAATTGATAATTAAGTGCAAAAGTGTTACTGAAAATTCTGTTCTGAGTTCAGTATTTTACCTTTTATTCTAGTACATACATACATACATACATATACTCACGCCATTAGTTCCCATTGGGGTAGGCAGAGACTATTGATCGCCACTTCGCACGATCCTGACAAACCTCTCTAGCTTCGTTTACATCCATCAATCTTTTCATACATGTATTTATTCTAGTGTACATTTTATATATATATTTTTATAAAATACTTCCCAGTAACAACTTTTAAGGTTACACTATAGTCCAAGTGACATCTTTAAACTCTTATAATAATCTATAAAATGGATTCATCTTATTCATTATAAAAAGTTATTAAATATTGCAATAAACAATCAAGAAAAACCAGTTTGCATATATTATGCAAACTAAACAAAATATTAGGAAATTATTCATAATTCATTAATTGTCTCTTAATGTAACATAAAAAGCCTTTTTATGGAACAAAACCGAAACAAACTTTATCCACCTGAACATTGGTTTTGAAGTGTTAAGTCATGAAGGTCAGGAAACGCAGATAAATTTGGATCATGGCAGACCAGTCATCATTGAAACCCAACTCAACTCAAACTTTAACGCCCCGTATATCCTCGAAGGGGTTTGCAGAGGTACTTATACTTCTAAACATCACGTGAGATTGTCACCTGGTGTTCAGACTACCCACGTTTTGCTTGGACAGTTGACACCTCACAGCCTATATTTGTCCCTACCAAGGGGTTCGAGCCTACCCCGTACATGTGTACATGTGTGATTTGGCCTTAGTCCGCTACGCTGACCAAGTGCAGATTGGCAGACAGTGCACAGTGTACTCACGTGATAAGGGGCAGGCCTATCGCCTTTTAGTACGAATACACTGTCACATGACTAAGTCCAACTTAGCCATGTGGGTTTCCTCACGATGTTTTCCCTCACCGTTAACAACCATTATAAATTAACCACGCATATGAGTTTAGAAAAGGCAAATTGTATAGTCCGGACCCGGAATTTGAACCCACGCCTCTCAGCATGAAAGGTGGACTTCTACCTATTGAGCTATCACAATGCTGAAAAGAATATCACAGTAAAATAGAGAATATCACAGTCGCTCATTACGAAACCCGTGTTCAATGATGACTACATCCACAAATCAAACATTAATGATGAGTGTCGTGTCTAGATGACACGCAACTCTACACCCAATAGAGTGCTCATAAAACCACTTATTTCCATCGAAACTGAAACAATTGCAGTAAGCAACCAGCTTGATGAGGAGCAGTACTAAAGGTACTTAGTTCACTGATTTTATTTTCATAACATAACATAACATAAACGTTCACGCCGAATATCCCCGAATACCATACTGTAATTATTAGATATAAACTCAAGTTATTGTTTTCTTGTAAGTTGTAAGTTTAATACATTTGGTATCTTATATATTAACAGAATATAACAAGTAGCGTATAAAATATTTCAATGGGTATATTTCTAAGGGATATATCTTTATGTGAACATGACCAGTCTGAGCCTAATTGTGTTTTTGGTGCTAGATGTCAATAATTTTTATAGGTAGTTCATCAAAAAGCTTTTACCAGGTATTTTTTTGTGGCAGTGGAAGATGTATTTTTATATAAAATATTAACTATACATGTGATCAAATTTTGTCAAATATACGCTTATTTTATTGTCAGTGATGCTTTTTACAAAGTTTTGTATGAATGGTCCAAATTTAGTTACATTGCACTCGAAGTCATTTAGATTCAACCAATGGCGTAAAATTACTATCTCATATGTATTATTGCAATAGGTTGGGCTAAGCTAAATAATATCATCCTATAATTTTCTATTTCAAATCAACAGTGTGTGTGTGCCCTTACAGGGCGTCACCTGTACTTATACTGTATTTTTACAGTTTGTAACATCTCATGAACTTGTGACATGCAAATAAATTGAATTGAAAAAAAAAACAGCAAAATATAACAAAAAACCAATTAGGAAAAGGATGGAACGTTTGCATTCAAAATAGTAACAAAGACTCTACAGCTAAAGCTTTTGGTTTCCGAGGTATTTGATCCAATAATCCCGAAAGCCAATCAAACTGAAGATCATAACCGCATAAACTATGCAAACCAATTTCGTGGTATAGCTACATCGCAACATGATTCCAACTATGGCCGCTTATGTACGCAAGTAGTAAATAAGGCTCCGGATCAATACCGACCACATACACCCGTTATGTAACCATGCGATCAATACTTTCATTATCCATCTCCTTCTTATCATAACCTCTCTCTCTTCACCCGTGAAGCCTGCGAGGGTACTGAAAATGCTTTGTTTAGAGCAGGCTTCTGTCGTCTAACTTTAAATTGCAATAAATCTCTTTTTCTACATTCCCTTTTGGCTTACATTTACCACGTTTTTAATACGCTTTTATTAGCTTCACCAGTATGTATGTTTGTAACCGAGTCCTTGGACTCGATTTTCACCCACTTTAAACGGACCGATTTAATTAAAATTTTGTGCACTTATCAGGAATCAGCGACAGTATAAAATTTGATAAGTTTAACTCATAACCCTGAAAGGGGTCACAATTGTTAATTAATTTCAGTAAGTTCAGACTTAAAAATTTAAAACAAAAAGACGCTTTTGAAGTACTTTTAACCAAAAAGTAAAAAATAATTCGTCATACAAGCTGAAAATGGTAATGAACAAAATATACTAGTATTATTGTGAAAAAAGTGGCTGAGGAATTTCTCATTCCAAAGGTCTGTGGGTTCCTCGATGTACGAAAAATTTAGCACTGAGTGCTCTAACTTGTTACCCACTGCCACAAATTAGAATTATTAATATTTTAAAAGACAAATTATCTATGTAAAAACGTTTTAGTATTATATGTGTGCTGTAGAACAAGTTCAGAAAGAAGGGACAAATTAAGTACTTAAATTGTTAAAGTTGTGTAATTTGTATATTCATGATACAATCACACAAAATATTTACAATGGCAGTATAAAATTAAAACAAAGTATTTACACTGCAAACGAAAAAGTTCGTGAAATTCATCGCTCTCGGTGTAGGGTAACGAGCCCAATATACTAACAGCATTTCCTCTTTGGGTGGCCATACTAATGCTTTGGGCAATGTTACTGCCAGCTCTAGGCTCACCACCATATAATAAAGTTATTAAAATTTATGTCATTTATTCTCATTAAGGTGAGCAGAGACTATTGACCGCCATGCATGGGTACGATTCTGACAAACTTATGCATTCACTCAAATTCAACATTCTTCTCATACGTGCTCTTTTATTCTGCTCATTTCTATATAACTAATAAACAACATAGTGACTACCTAGGCTGTATTTGATATGATAAGAGAAACATAATGTTTTTCCTGAAAGAAGTAAGGGAAGCGATTAGAAAGATGTTAATGCAGAGCGAAAAAATAATGTTAATATGCAATTAACGGTTATGGCGAAAAAATAATAAAAAATATAAAACAATATATAAAAAAAAACACTTCCGTTTCTTATAACAGTGAGAAAGATGATAGTGTCAAAAAGAAAGAATAAGAAGTTAAGGTGGTTTCAGCACAGAGAGAGGATGTGGATAGTGAATTATGGAAGAAAATTATAGAAAGAGTTATAAAAAGAGCCGATGTGGAAGGTAGAAGACTGCCACGAAGGACACATTTGGATGCAATATATAATGTAATGTATGAAAAGGAGACGCCCAACAACGTCTAAAGAACAAAAGGGAATGTATGAATAGATTGTTGCATTTAGATGAAGTTCGAGAGGTTTGCCAGAAACAGTGATAATCATGACGAGTGGCAAGCTATCTAGCTATTGGAAAGTCACTATCATGTTTAATCTTTGACTCAATACACATTTAGGGTCCCAACAAAGTACAAATTGGCAATCAATAGTATATCGCTGCCCCAATGAGAACTAATGACGGGAGTATAAGTATGCATGCATGTACAATTTTCTTTAGATATATGAGTGTTGAGTTATTCCTTATCACTGCCATCTAATAAACTTATGGATTATTTTTTTAAATATTCAATTTATTTTATCAATTACAAATTTATTTCACGATAAATCACAATGAAATTACAATAACTATCCACGCTGTGTCAGCTTAGAAAATCACTGCCCATATCTTTTCACGTATCTCCTACAAGACGACCAAGGGACGTGCTTTTTTTTCAAAACTGATTGACAGACTTAGAATCAAAGCATAGATGTTACTACTATGCCTAGAAACTTGAAATTTTCTCCAGGGGTGTGTTTTATTTTGACAAGGAGCATTAAGAAGGGAATTTCAGAAATTCTGACCCTAAAGGGATGAAATATGTGTGTGAAGTTTATGTGTAACTTTTTAAATTGTAGACCTAAGTCTACGTCCTACCTAACTAAACGTCTAAACGTTGGTGTATAGGTTTTTGATTACATTTTCTAATGATTTTGTAGGTAAAAAAACAAAATTTTCCTAATAAATAAAGAATATATTAAGAAATAAAATTTTCCTCTCAATTGGTAAAATTTGAGGGTAAATTTAATAAGAAAATTGTCTCATTTCTGATCCTAAAAACCTAAAATTTAGTAAGAGGGTTCCTTTTTCGATAATTATGACCATTGAAAAGTAATTTCAGGAATGGGTATATATGGGGTTTCAGTTCTGGACTTAGAGTATGAAAATTGGTACGTTTGTTTTCGATTACTATTTAAAATAAACTCTAAACTCTTTTATAAAGGGGAAAAAGGAGTATATTTTATTAAAATTATATTTATATATTTGGTACTCAAATCAATTGCGCCTGAACTAAAGAAACTAGCTCTTATGTCATCTAGACGAAATTGCGTGGGTCAAGTAGTAGGCAATATTTTTTAACTCACCACCATCAGTCGTCGTTATTATCATCATTTTGTCACCTCTTGGGTTTTTAAATCGGCCAAAGAATTTTAAATACAAAATGTATTGATGTAGATAAAAGAGTAAGATTATTCTTAAAAGAATTCATTACAAAATATATTAACTCTATTTCTCAGAACCAAATACAAAAAAAGGGCACAGCATACATACAATATAAGGTTTTATAATTTAATTAACTTTTATTAAATATTTTATTAGATGACAAAGACAACTATATTTTTCTTCGCGCTACTGGGCGTGACCACGATCAGGGTTGCCGCTTACGCACAGCATTTCGACCAATCGGAGGGCAGCTCTCTCAACGAGCAGCCACTTGGGGAGGACTTTGATGACGCGGGAAAAAGAAGGGTAGATACCCCCGAGGTGGTTCTGCAGCTCAAGTACGACGGAGGAGCGCTGAATAAGATATATTTGGCTCAGTTCCGTAAGGGGCCGAGCAGTGGCACTCCGTCAGTGTTCACTCGCACCAGCCATTGTTCGGACCTGTGCTACGCAGGTTTTTTTTTTTTTGTTAGTTTAAGTTTTGTTCTGTGTTTGTGTTGCTGTGATTTTTTTGTTACTATTAGTGAAGTTTAAATGAATGGTGTTATTGGATAAGGTAATGTATTAATTAAAAAAAATATTTTACATATTTTAAAAAATAATGACATATATTTCATACATCAATAACTTTTTGGCCTTAAAATATTAATGAATTTATGATATATTTTTTTATTTTGAAGTATTTTTTGCGGCCATGAAACTAATACCGTATCCTATCGTCGTTTTTTTTTAAACGACAAGGACCCAACGCGCACATGACCGTGTCCATAAAGCTTCCCTCGTTATTCCCAGGAATAATTGTCTGGTGAGGATTTTTCTTCTCACTTTATGTGATGGACAATTCAGTTTAATTATGTGAAACTAGCGTTTGGTTTGGTCGCATAGAAAATCTTTTTTAAAGTTAAAATATGTTAAACCCAAAATTGTACAAAGCATATTTTGAAAAAATGAAAAAATGTGAATGTAAAGAGTTTCTTTGTTGCTTCTTCTTTTTACGAACACCTTCCGAAGCAACGGACTAATGATAAATTTAAAATTTTGACGTTCATAAAAATCGCACTCTCAGAACGAAAGAGGCTCAAGTCCAAAAATAGTGATATTGAGTTACAATCATAGAGAGACATAAAAAAGTATGCTCTATCCGATGAATAGTAAAACGGAGGCACTTATTGTTAAAATAAACAGGATAGCCAATTTTCGTCCCTATAACAATAAGTGCCTTTAATAAAAGATGTTATTAAAGGAAAGAAAAATTTCGACACTGGCGGGGTTCGAACCCGCGACCTTCGGGTATACGCCCCCGTCGCTCTGCCAACTGAGCTACAGTGTCAGTTGGCATCCAGCGCGAAATTTCTCTATCCTTTGTTTCTTTTTTACACGTTCAAGTAGTGTTTATGAGTAATAATCCCCACATGAGGAATTCATGCCAAAAAACATTAAATAAGTGCCTTTGTTTTAAAACATACTTTTTTATGCCTCTCTATGATTGTGACTGAATATCACTATTTTTGGACTTGAGCCTCTTTCGTTCTGAGAGTGCGAAATGTTAGTATTTAACTTTATTTTGAAAATAAACTTTTTTAACTTGTTTTTTTGACTTTTTGATTTCGATATGTAGGCCAATTAAAAAAAGTTACGAGTTCATATCATAATTAATATGAGGCATGGATACACGGAATTATTGAAGTTATTTCAGGAATATGAGTATTTGTACTTAACTATAAAATGCAATTTTTTTATTGAATATTTATTTATATCAGTCAAATTTTTCAAAAACACTGAATAATTTTACTTATAAATATTATCAGAAATATACTTTTTATTAATTTTACAAAAAAGTAAAATTTTCTTTTAATCAGAGGTATAACTCACCGTCACCGTTTGGTGTTTTAAAGCAATTTCTTCTTTTTCTTAAACTAATGAGAGTATTGAATAAAATAGCAATTCATTATTTAACTTTACTAAAGAAACAATATCTCTCTCTCAACTAACGACGATTTTATATTTTAATCGATTTAAAAGTTGACCTTGCAAAGTAAACTGTCATAGTAGCTTATTTAATAATTTCGAAGTAAGTTTGTAAATTGCCCTACACACCGGCTACTCAGCAGCGAATGTAAGAAAAATTACTATTACATCGGTACTTGTAAAAACAAAGGAACATAACATGGTCATACATTTTGCCGCCGGGAATTGGGTCGTTAATTCGATATAATTATAATTAAGGCGCCCTAGAACAATAAAATACACAGACAACAACGTAAAATTTTAAATATAAAAATAGTTTCAATTTTTAATGAATCTCAAATTCATAAAGAGTTTTGTTTTAAATTAAATTGATTTTTAACAGTTGGTAACCCAAGTCAAAAATTACCCAATCGCTCCTTTTCTATATTTTAAATCCGATATATCGGTATCAATATTGTGTGATGATAATAATGATGATGATGTTCGTCAGGTCTCGGCGGCGACATTTGCGGCAACCCGTGCCACGACATGATCCCAGTGGGGTTGAAGTCGGCGCTGCTGGAGACCAGCTCCAACTCCTCGTCTGAAGAATACGGCCAGCCTCGGATACACGTCTGTCCAAACCTTTGCGCGAATAAGCTTGGTGAGCTATAATATGATTGCAGGATATGATACTTATAGTTGTACAAGAAAAATAAAGAATGAATGATTTTGGCAAGTATCTTCAGAGGAATTTTTTTTCATGTTAAACTTTACATTATGTTACTCGTTAAACTTTTATTTTATAAAGCAGCAGTCGTGCATACATATATAAATTTATATATACACGGTTGTATTTTATTGTTGTTATGCTATTATTACTATAAATTCCAAGGGAGACAAAGCTTCAGAGTAAGAAATTACTCGGCCACTTTTGGATGTTAAAGGAAAAGGGATTTTTCTGGTTTCGTAGCTGAATGGCAAAAAACGAAACCCTATTAGATTCATCATGTCTGTTTGTCTGTCTATCCGTGTGGCACAGCAACTTATTTCCGAAGCTATTGAGACAAGTGGCTGTCTCCGTAAATTAAAAGTTTGATTTAAACTCTCTTTTGGCAGATTTTTTATTTGATCTAAATAGTTCCTGCGTTGTCTTCTTCTATTTGTCATGGCAATCCACATATTTTTGAATATATATATATATATATTAATTTTCCTGCTGTGTCGTGTCGGCTTAGAATAGCACTACCCCGTTTCTACCGATTTGTGTACGTAAGAGGCGACTTACGGTATTGGGGCTTTTAAGGGATTTTTGGGCGATGCGGTTGGAGACCCATCACCTTTTCCCCACTAAATTTCCAAAAGTGGCTGAGGAATTTCTAATTCCTTAGCGCTGACTACCCCTTCTAGGGATTTATAGTCGTGATGTATGTGTATATGTTTATTTATTGAAAACATACTCAAACTCAAACGTTAACGCTGAATATCCCCGAAGGGGTTGGCAGAGGTACTAATACTTCTGGACATCTTGTGACATTGTCACCTGGTGTACGTGATAGGCGGCAGGCCTAGGCCTAGGATCGCCGCTTTGTACAAATACACTGTCACATGACTAAGTACAACTTAGCCATGTGGGCTTCCTCACGATGTTTTCCCTCACCGTTAACAACCATGATAAATCAACAAAAGACAAATTGAAATAACTGGGGTTTGGCACACGCGGTGGTTGTGAAGCCGCGGTTCATTCGGCTCGGACGTACATCGCACATGGCGCCGGCGAATTCCTTTTGAAGGTGGATGTGAAAAACGCATTCAACTCAGTAGATCGGGCCGCCTTGTTGGCTCAAGTGAAAGAAAAAGCACCTTCAATTTTTTTTAATTATGTTTGGCAGAGCTATAAAAAACCCTCAAATTTATTATATAAACAAAATTTAATAAAATCGTGTGTCGGTTGCCAACAAGGTGACCCCCTGGGGCCAGCAATATTCAGCCTAGCCATTCATCCACTCATTGAATCTCTCGCCTCCAAGTTTAATGTGTGGTACCTAGACGATGGAACCTTAGGTGGAAATGCAAACATAGGTTTAAAAGATCTTGAAAATTTAAAATTGAGTTTTTCTTCTATTGGCCTTGATTTAAATTTTGACAAATGCGAATTATATATGAATAAAAGCCTTACAGACGAAAATAAATCTCAGATTATACAAAAATTCAATGAAATAGCCCCAAATATTACAATCCTCTTCTAGGTGCCCCTCTGAACGAGGATTCAGTGCCCGGTTTTGTTAAAGATAAAATTTCAAAATTCAATCAATCTTCAGAACGCCTGCAAAGTATCAATCCACATTTGGCCTACACGCTTATTAAATTCTGTTTGTTTGTTCCTAAATTTACATATGTATTAAGGTGTTGCGACATCTGGAGGCATGTTTCGGCATTAAATGATTTGGACAACATTATACAAGACACTTTAAGCAAAATCCTAAATTGTAAATTCGATGACAACAGCTGGGCTCAGGCTTTCTCTTCCAGTTCGTTTTGGTGGCCTGGGTATTCGCAAAACATCCGATGTGGCTTTACCAGCTTTCTTGTCATCTGTGCATTCCACTATTCATCCCCTATTCCCTATACCATCAAATTATCAGTCCCTCTTTAGGTGAGGCCGAGGTCAGTGGAATGAGCGATGCGAAGATTGCTTGGATATCTATGCTTGGTTCCAATTCTTCTATCCCGACAAAATTGGCTAGCCAGAGGTCATGGGATGACATACTGTGCGGACGGATTCAATTAAACCTTTTGAATTCTGCTTCCGACCCCGCACAGCGTGCTCGTCTTATGGCTTCTGCAGAGCCTGAGTCGGGTTGTTGGTTGAATGCGTTACCATCTGAGGCGATTGGTACCCTTCTCGATAAGTCTACTTTTTGTTTGGGGGTCTGTCTGAGGATTGGTGCCCAAATCAATGAAATTCATCGCTGCCGCTGTGGAGTGCAAGTCGATCTTCAGGGTCACCACGGTCTTTCGTGCCCCCGCAGTGCAGGTCGCCTGTCACGCCATGCTGCCCTCAACGATATCATCCGTCGGGCTCTTGTCAGCGTCCATGTACCAGCTGTTTTGGAACCCCCTGGGTTGATACGGGACGATGGCAAGAGACCGGACGGTATGACTTTGTTGCCTTGGAGGAATGGCAGGGCGTTAATATGGGATGCAACGTGTGTTGATACCCTAGCGCCTTGCCATTTATCAGGGTCGGCATCGCAAACAGGTGCTGCTGCAGCCAATGCCGAGAGCTTCAAACGTCGAAAATATTCTGGATTACTGAATGATTATCATTTTATTCCATTCGCCGTTGAAACTCTCGGCACATGGGGCAACGAGGCGCGGGTTTTCTTAAAAGATCTCTCAGCCCGCCTAGTGGAAGTCAGTGGTGATCCTAGGGCTGGCAGCTACCTCGGCCAACGAATTAGCATAGCCATTCAAAGAGGAAATGCTGCCAGTATTTTAGGCACGATACCGTTTTGCGAGAGCGATGAATTTCATGAAATTTTCCATCTTTAGTAGGTATTTATTTAGTTTTATATTTTAATTTAGGTTGTAAATTGTCTATGTAAATATTTTTAATTATTCTTGAATAAAGTTTAATTGAAATTGAAAAGAATTGTTAAATACAGAATGCTTGGTCAAGACCCATCGATCTCTAGTCACATAGTCCAATAATACCAACTTTAGAATTAGAAATTCCTCAGCCACTTTTGGAAGTTGCTCATACTCACGGCTATGAATCCCTTGAAGGGGTAGCCAGAGCTAAGGAATTAGAAATTCCTCAGCCACTTTTGGAAGTTGCTCATACTCACGGCTATGAATCCCTTGAAGGGGTAGCCAGAGCTAAAGAATTAGAAATTCTTCAGCCACTTTTGGAAGTTGCATGGGGAAAAGATGGTGAAATAAAGGCTGTTGGTGATGGGTCTCCGACCGCATCGCCCAAAAATCCCTTAAAAGCTCCCATACCGTTAATCGCCTCTTACGTAGACCCACCGGAAGAAATGGGGTAGTGCTATTCAAGCCAACACAACACATGTTTATTTATTAATGTAAATACAGGAGAGCCGCTATGCAACTGCGGTCAGCTGGCGGTGGCGGTGTCGGACAACGTGGACTGGGCGTCAATCTGCCGCACGTTCTGCGAGGCTGACGGATACGTGCTCGGAGGTACGCCCTGCGGAAAAAACATAATATTCAATTTAATTTGATGTACCTTTTTTTACAATACTACTAACTCCGGCGTTATTGATGTCCGAGCCTAAAGAACTTAAATTAGTTAGTAATATATCTTATTTATTTTGTTTTGTTTTTTATATGCTATCAGCTTAACGAATTCGGATGGTTTCAAACATCGTAATGGCTACATAAAGCTAATTGTACTGGTCACGATAGAAGCCTATATTTTCTACCTACATATAATAATAAGCGGATAGAAAGAAAGAAAGAAAGACGTTTATTCGTTACAAACAAAAAGTAATAATATAAATTAACAAACAACTTAAAAAAAAAAACAAACTAATTAATACTTATTCTAAGTCCTTTGCGCCACTGCAACAGCGAATTGGTACTGAATCAGCATTACGTTGTGAATCGTTTGACTCCCAACACTGATTTTCAGTCAGTACCATTGTAGAGTGACAACACAGGATAAGGGAATATGTAGCGCTTCTTCTTACTTCTAGCCACTTCGTGCGGTACATCCAGAACTCTACAACTCTAGCTTCTCAAACGAGCCTTTTTATGAATTTGAAATGAATAGTTTAAATCGAATTTCTCCAAATCTGGTCCTTCTACCTACAAAACCTAATATAACCTAACAATTTGTCAGGTTGTCCACCATGCGACGAGAGCTTACCATCCAACGAGCTTCAATCAAAGACCGCGGCCAGCACCAGAATCCTGAATACCGTAAAGGGGTGGACAGCGTGGTGCAACGTGCAATGCCACCAGGGCCAAGGCGGGGCTGCCTGCAACTGCGATAGAGCACCCTTGATATAAACCATTGAAACCGATAAATAAAAGCTGTTTTAGTTTTTCACTGTTATTAGGCTTTGTAATTGTAACCTTCTTACTTTACGTAGTCATTAGGTGGTATTGTGAGGTAAGGTGTTATGTCGTCAAAATAAGTAGCGTGTATAAAATATTTAAAAAGCATAAATATTTTTTATGCTACGATAAATAATAAAACTCAATATGTATGCAAAATATCAGATAATGAATAATTATATTATTTATTTTAAAATAACAGATAGCAAAATTTAAAATGCTAAGATTACTTTAATTTATTTATTTTTATTATATAGCTACGAGTTTCGCTTTTTAAATACACACATAATGTTGCCAACATTTATTGCGCTTCGTTCTTTTATTATTTGTTAGATAGTAAGTTTAAATGTTGCATAGTTGTCAAAATAATTAAACAATATTTTTGGGCTGGGATAGGGATAAAATATTAATAATAAGATATAGACATATAAGGTGTAATTAATAAAAAAAACTGTGTGACGGACAATATAAATAATGTAATTAATATGTCGTAGTTTGGATGTAATTGTAACATTATTGTAAGCATAGTATTTCCTTAAAATTAAGTTTATTAAATGCTTTTATTTTATTTTGTTTGTTTTTATTTTATATTTTAATCCTACAAGTCAATTAAAATGAAATCATTTGACTCCCTAGATTTTTCAATTTGAAGTAGTTTGAGTGTTAAAATGAAGTACAATATTTAAAAAAATCGTTATGACGATTTTGCAGTGACGCGAGGATTTTTAGTAATTTTACGTGTTGGTAACACAGTATTTTTTTATTTATTCAGCTGTAAAAACCATAATTAATCTACTTTAATGTTTACGTTACAATAAACTATAGAATAGAATAGAAAACTCATTAATGCACACGTTAAAAATAAATAATAAGTTAAGCTTTATAACCTAAATGTAAAACTGTAACCTTATGTCTATCTTATCTTAGCTGAGGAAGTTTTGTAGATATCGCAAAGCCTTTTCTGATTCTTTCTATATAATAATAAAATAAACGCGCTATTAAAAAAATATTTAAAGTATATAAGATTTTTTCCAAACATATCTCATGTTTTTGGACATAAGTATTAATTTAAAAACCAGAATTAGTGAATTCGCTAGTATGAATAACATCTCTGATTTGTTTGTAGAATCCATAGAATTCAAACTTTAATTTTTAGACAAAGCACTTGTAAACTTGTCATAGTCTACTGCCAACGCATATCAAAATATTAAAAAACATACGAGTAAGTTGTTTTAGTTTATGACGTGTAATAAGGCAAACCGTTGAAATGATGATTGAAATGTTTTCTGGCCTTGGTAGAGTTACACAGTAAGAAAGTCCCATAGGATGAAAATAAGATAGTGTTAATTTACGAAAAAAGCATATTTTGACCTAGAAGTTTTTAAGGAAACTGCCTCAACCGTTTTATAATTAATGGTCTATTTTACTTGGTATTGACAAAGGCTATTTTTCACTTTACGAGTAACATACGACATAATCAAAGCGTCTTTCCAAAATGTGATATAGGTCATAAGTAAATTTAAGTATCACGTTTAGCATAACAAATGTGATTTTTAGGTGTATGAATGATTCTGGTTTACATAGCCCACTACAGAATACTCAATAAAATGAAAAACATGCTAGTTTATAATAATTATTATAACGTCAAGTATTCAAGCTGCAAAAAAGTTAATTAACAAACAACTTCGTTATATCACAAGTTCTATAGACGCAAAACAACATGTAAGCTAATGTAAGCTGTAATGTAAGTTGTGTTAAAACACCTATCAAAATTACAAAAGCAACCGATTTCACAATTTCAACTCCTGCGGTTGATATGCATAAAACATATTGAAGTTTGCATATTTCACTTAAAATAGAAGTAATTGAAAGCCTATGTCACTCGACAATGCAGCTTTTATTTAGTTTTTTTTTTAAATCAATTACCATAGGACAAGGGAATACTCCCTATAGTATACTAACCTTTATATAACCTACTAGCTAGCCCTGCTTTACTCGAGAAGCAACTTAATTAACAGTTTATCCATAAAGAACATATTTTCTATCGATTAAAGAATTTTTAAATTAGTTAAAAGGATCGCCCGGAGGAGACAGAATTTTTAAACTCGAACTGTTCCACCAAGCTATCATTTTTTTTAAAGAATTTGTTTTTTAAATATTAAAATATGTATAGATATAACATTATTCCCGTGCAAAGCGGGTCTACAAGTAGATGTATGAAGTGTCATAATTTTTGCAATTATAATTTTACTTTATGGCTTTTAAGGATGTCGACGTAATAATGATACATAGATTCATATTCCTTTATTTTTTAGTTTCCTGATGTAGGCTATGTAAAACAGAATAAGAATGTAGCGATTAAGCAAAACTCAACCAAGAATATTCGCGAATAAACAATATCACGATAGTCTTCCATTAAGTATAATAAACTAGTTATGTGAATAGTAATTTAGAATTTTATTATAAGCGCATACCAATAAAAAGGTATTTATATGTGATGTAAGCTTTTGCAAAAAGCACGTTTGTGAGAAATTGTAGAGTAACGCACAGTATTATAAGTTAATATGACCTCAAAATATTAGTGAGAACTACTTACAAGTACTATTAAAATTGTTATAGTTATAATCAATACTTCTCAATGTTTCGTAACAGTAAAACAAAGCGGCAGTCTGAAAAAAAAACGAAGTTAATTAGTACCAACTGTAAACTTCTACATGTATAAATTCCCTTTACCATCGGGATAGGAAACTTCTAATAATCTAATCTAATAAAGCTTTGTGACAATTTTAGTGAGAAATAAATATTCCACTTCATGAAAAAACTGTGATATACACATTTTACAACATTTCACATGTTTAAAAAATATATTCTTGAAGTAAAAAAGTACTCGTTCAATATTCTAGGCATAAAGAGATATGTATAAGTTTACTGTATTTTGCACAGATTCTCATTTAACTGTATATCTAGTAATAAATAAGGTTGTATGTACACACTTATTATTGTTAATTGTATTAGATTAGAAACGTAAAATTAAAAAATACTTTAAATAAAAATAAAATAAATAATTAAATATTTAAAATATTTAAATATTCAGCTGTGTTTACTACAGTACAACTAATGCACATGGAATCCTTTGTATTCCAGACATTTCATATTGACTTCTATGGGGTTGTTCCTAGTTTCCAACATCATCAACTTTTTTAATTGTACCCACGCAATAATATATAGAATTTCATATTATGTAACTTCCTAGCACGTAGAACGTTACTATACGCACATGGATTCAACAATCAATTACTTAGAACTATTAAATGCATCATCTATTAATACTTTATTTACCAATATAGCTATCACTAGATATAGCCTGCCCTGCTTTTAGACTCTTGAAATGTAGATGTTTAAAGAAATACTCTTCATGCAATGTGTTTTCATAATAACAAAAAACACTGCACTTCTTTTTGAATAACACGGTTGTTAATTCGAGTTGGGTAAACTTATTTAAATGAAATCTTCGTCTTAAATAAAATAAGTACATATTTTTCCTAAAACATATTAAAATTATTAAATGTGGATATTTAACTGTCGCCTTTTTCTAGATTATTTTTAAATCTGCATTTTTACCTTTACGTAGTGAAGTAGAAATTAAAATAGAAAATCTACTTTTTGATGTTATTAATTATAATGAAAAATAAAATAGTGTTTGGGCTAAATATTTTCTCTTCTTAGCCAACCTGTATCATATCTTAGCTCCTGTCCATATGTCATTGTTATGTATAGTCATACTCATTATATTTATACCAAAACTATTGCATGTCTCTAATTGAGTAGCAAAGTGTGAAATTGTATATAAGTTAAATTATGTTTACTTTGTTTTTAAGTGGAAATCTGATTTATAGACAAGTGCCCACGTTTCTGTAGACGGAAAATGTCTTAAACAACTGCAATTTGAAGGCCTTGAATACTTGTTCATTATGAGACCAAGTTTTTAGCAACTTATCGGCTACTGTGTTTCAAACCTGGTAAAATAGGCAGCATTATACCAATATACCAATATTTCCCTACTTGCAACACAGTCGGCGATCGCAAATGATCCATATTCAGAATCCAGCAAAGCTGGAACGAGCGACCTTTTAACTTGTTATCGCGTGGTATAACACAGCCATCTCTTACGCACTTACTTAGTATCGTATACTGTTATTTCATACATACATACATCATACATATACTCACGGCTATAAATCCCAGGAAGGGGTAGCCAGAGCTAAAGAATTAGAAATTCCTCAGCCACTTTTGGAAATTTGAGTGGGGAAAAGATATTAAAAATAAAGTTACTGTTATTTCAATCCAACCGATATATCTAGATATATCTAGATATATAGATATATCTAGATATATAGATATATACTCCAACTAGGCCTCAGAAATTATTATAGACAGACACTAGAAAGAACACAAAATCAATGAAACTATAATACATTTACGAGTGTGACTGGTGAGTAGACATTTGGACTTGGTTTATTGAAGCTATTAAAAGAGCAAGAAAATCAGTAAAAAAATATGTTCTTAAATAAAAGTTGTGTTGTATATGTAGAATAAATGTGGTTATCAAATCGTTAATTTTAAGTATTCACATTAAAAACTTCATGATCCTTTATTTATTCACTTTGCTACATTTGTTATCGTTTGTTGATGATTTATGCTTATGACATTGTTAAGTTATGTTAACGTTGATACCAAACATTGGGTTTATATAAAATTTGCATTGGCATTTTGCTTATATATTTCATCATCATTTTGAATAAGATTGAATAAGAGACCTATGTAATATTGTATTGTATCCTTATGTGTAATAACTTATTTTGTAGTATCGATGTGGTAATATATTGTTTTATTTATATCAGTCTTTACCTTTTCTATCCTTTCTATTGTCTGCGACCGCATCCACTACTTACTTGGTTAGGCATTATCATCTCCAACTCAAAGGTGATGGCCGTATATCACAGAAGGCAGATTCACTAATACTTCTGAGCATCACGTGATATTACTGCCACCGGTGTTCAAAGTACCCACGTTTCCCTTGGACCGTTGACAGAAAACAGAGAATAGAATTGGACTTTGCACACACCTTATAGGGGGCAGGCTCATCGGCCTTTTCTGTTCTAAATTCTCTATCTAATGACAAAGTAGTTTTGTACTTATGGTACTTGTAAATTGAGGAGCTATAGGTCTGCGTTCACTTTAAAATTGTGAGTATTTTTTATTTTAACGGTGTAATTCCTTTGGCTATGGAGTTTCGGCTTAGAATACCGCTACTCCCTTTCTTGCCGTGGGTATTGGGGCCTTAGTAATTTAAGGGCTAACCTCATGTGGGGATTATTACTAATCAATTAAATAAACAAAAATTTTCGACACCAGCGGCACTCAATATCATAATCCCCATAATGATTTTCATGCAAAACCAAGTCTAATTACATACATACATATACTCACGGCTATAAATCCCTAGAAGGGGTAGGCAGAGCTAAGGAATCAGAAATTCCTTAGCCACTTTTGGAAGTTGTGTGGGGAAAAGATGGTGAAATAAAGGTTGTTGGTGATGGGTCTCCAACCGCATCGCCCAAAAATCCCTCAAAAGCCCCAAAACCGTAAGTCGCCTCTTACGTACACCCACCGGAAGAAATGGGGTAGTGCTATTCTAAGCCGACACTACACAGCAAATTATTAAGCAAGTCTAATTATGTGATACTAAGGCGTAAGTATGATATAAGTAAGTGGCGTAACTATACCACCTGAGGCCTGTGGCAAATTCTTTTGATGGGGCCCTACCTTCGGTTTTCAGCTTGCTCAATCTCACGTTATAATATTGCCATAGGCCTCCTCTCTTAGACGAGAGGGAATAGTCTGTAGTCCCAACGCTAGCCCAAATTGTATTGGAGACTTCATATCCGTGCATAGAACATAATATCTCAATGCATTCATCATCTATTCGCTAGCTTTTTGGTAAATGAACAAAATCGTGAGTAAACGTACATACATTTGCATGCAATAAAAATAAAAAAATAATTTGTATAAGATATTTAGCCGTCTAGTGTCGGCTTAGAATGTCATTACCCCCCTCTACCCACGGGTGTCGTAAGAGGTAACTACGGGTATGGGGCTTCTTAGGTGGTTTCTGGGCGATGCGGTTGGTTGGAGACCCATCACCAACGATACTTTATTTCTACCATCTTGTCCCCTATCAACTTCCAAATGTGGCTGAGGAATTTCTATCTCTGAAGCTCTGGCTACTCTTTTTTTGGGATTTATGGCTGTGAGCAGACTATCTCACAATTCTTCTAAACGGAAACCACACATACATGCTCTGCAGGCAAATGGGTCAAGCATTGTGAGTAGTTGAGATGTGGTGCAATGAAACCTGAAAGTGAACTCTAAAAAGACTTTACTTTTATATTTCACTGACCAAAGGAAACTCCCCCTTTTAGAGCTTCCAAAGCCTTTTGGAACCCAGCTCATAGATCCCAAGACAGATACATATCTAGGAATTTACGAGGTATTCCCCACCGACCAACTAAATCCGTACAACTCAAAACCGACCAACTAAACTATTCCCCACTGACCAACTAAATAGTTGGTCGGTGGGGAATGATTAAATTCGACTACTGGGAGTGACCCACGGACCAACTAATCTTTATAAAGGGTGGGTAAGTAGTTGTAAAATTTTCGTCAGTATAAAAACATCAACAACATGTAATAAAGACTAGAATTGTTGTAAACTTGATTAAACCAAACCATCCGCAACGTAAACTATTCTTTCATCGACATATTACAATAGTTAATATTTTACTAACAATTCATATTATTTCATTTTTTTATCATTTCATTTATACATATTTTAGTGATCAGATATAGCCTTTCGAAATGTTCTATTCATACTTTATAAGTTTCTGGAAATAAAAAAATAATAAGTTGAGGGTACTATTCATGGATTTATATCACCCGGTTGTGTCACAGAAACGGATAAAAACCGACAACATATTGTTTAAATCTTTTTGTTCATGAAAACCTCATGTGGGGATTATTACTAATAAATAAAGGAAAGAAAAATTTCGGCACAGGCGGGATTCGAACCCGCGACCTCGGGTATACGCCCCCGTCGCTCTTGCCAATTGAGCTACCGTGTCAATGGCTGCCAGCGCGAAATTCTTCTATCCTTTATTTCTGTGTCGAAATTTTTCTTTCCTTTATTTATTAGTAATAATCCCCACATGAGGTTTTCATGAACAAAAAGATTTAAATTATGTGATAGTTAGGCGTTTTCAACATTTTCATTCTATCTGAAAAGATAGACAAGTGGCCTTCCGAATTAGTAAAAAATTCGGAGGTAGGAAACGCAAACACTACTAAAACGTGTAAAAGAAATAAAGGATAGAAGAATTTCGCGCTGGCAGCCATTGACACGGTAGCTCAATTGGCAAGAGCGACGCGGGTTCGAATCCCGCCTGTGTCAAAATTTTTAATCCTTTATTTATTCTTTATTTATTAGTAATAATCCCCACATGAGGTTTTCATGAACAAAAAGATTTAAACAATATGTTGTCGGTTTTTATCCGTTTCTGTGACACAACCGGATGATATAAATCCATGCATAGTACCCTCAACTTATTATTTTTTTATTTCCAGAAACTTATAAAGTATGAATAGAACATTTCGAAAGGCTATATCTGATCACTAAAATATGTATAAATGAAATGATAAAAAAATGAAGTAATATGAATTGTTAGTAAAATATTAACTATTGTAATATGTCGATGAAAGAATAGTTTACGTTGCGGATGGTTTGGTTTAATCAAGTTTACAACAATTCTAGTCTTTATTACATTCTCAAAAAGAACATTTTCTATTTTCTAATATTATATGGGTTCCTGGTACAAAAATTGGTCGGCTGCTAATTGGTTTACTGGATAATTTTTAAGTATTAACGTCAATGTAAATATATTTGTTACGTGGTGATGATGTAAATCAAAGCAAAACGTCCAAGCAAAACGTGATTACATACTCTGGACACTAGGTGGCACAGTCACGTGATGTTTCGAAGTATTGGTACCTCTGCCAACTCCTTCGGGGATATACGGCGTGAACATTTGAATTCAAGTTTAAAAATGGTATTATAAATTAGTGAAATCTGCAGAAAATATATAATATACACCAGTTTAGCTTGTTTATTTTATTAAAGCTGCATTTATTTTTATGCTACCCTGGTACTTCAAATGTGAAAATTGGTATAAATTAATTCAAAAATTCTAAGTTATTTTACCCCTTGATGTTTTTGTACTGGCGAAAATTTTACAACTACAAACCCATTCCAATATGAAACACCATGTACTTACTTGTTTCTGTCAAAAAAAAATAGTTGGTCGGTGGGGAACGATTTAGTATTTATTTTATAATAATATATTAACCGTACAACTAGTTGTACGGATTAGTTGGTCAGTGGGGAATACCTCGAATTTACTTATTTATTTATTTACAAAAACCATAATCATTACAGATATAAGCCTAATTCGTTCATGTTTCACTTTAACATACACGAGTTATTAACAAAATAACAATATCTTTTAATCTATTCTACGGATAACAAAAAATTAAAACTAAACATGATGTTAAAATCTCATAAAGTAAATTCACAGAGCTTAAATCTATCCATAATACAACACTTTTAGACACGCTAGTCTGAAATCCATTGAAGAACACGAAAAAATGTCTACTTGTTGGGCGACTTGATTCAGGGACATGATAGCTCGAGACAGCGCACTGTCACACAGCAAGTTAGACTCGTTTGGAACAATCAGATGAACGATACTGAGTATCGTGGGATTGTGAATAAGACCCCTTAAAATTTTAAAACAATATGACACTAGTGCGAAGTCTCTTCTCACACCCAATGAGTTATACCCCACCATACCCAGTAAGAATAAAGTAGGGTACATCAAGGGGTAATAAGGATAAACTCCGTATATTTTCCGATACAAAAATCTAACAAATTTATTTTGTATTATCTCCAACATTAGGCAATACTTAACCTCATGTGGAGACCAGACAACTGCATTGAATTCTAATATGCTTCTAACTAACGCATTATATAGCTTTATGGCTGCAACGTTTTGAAAACCCTTTACAGTTCGAAGAACAAAGCCCAGCATACGAAAGGCTTTCTTACACGTGTTCACAATGTGGTTTCGAAAATGTAGATCGGCTGTGATATTAACTCCAAGGTCCTGCACTTCCATTCGTTCGATCTTATATTCGGGCGTGGCCACTAACATAGCACCCCCGAGCTTACGGCCGTCGTTTCTATCACAACGGAGGACATGATAACCAGCGGGGACCAACTCAGAGTCATAAATAGACATATTAGAACTCGTTTCTGTAAGGGCGAATATATCTGATGATGCATTTAGCAAATTACTGTAAAAATCCTTCAGCTTAGTCCTTAGGCCTCTAACGTTCTGGTAAAATAGTTATATATTTTTCGTTGTTTTACTCCTTCGTACGAAGTTTACGAAACCAGATCCAATCAGCTTTTATCACATCAACCGACCATTAGACTGGATTGCACACTTCCTCGTAACTAGAATGCGGCACACCTATCAAATATGAAACATATCTCTCTCATTCTTATGTTTAATTTTTTCCAGCTTTATTTCCTTGCCTGCTCCTACATTTTTTTCAATGTGATGTTTCATAACCTCGTCTATTGTAGAATAAACCTATATGATTAACTGAGCTGGAAAACTCACTCAGATTACACAATCAAAAATGTTGGCGCTATGCTATGGTGGTGCAACTGGACTAAACCCTAGGATCGTACACTGCTTTACACCCTACGGCTCATTGGTCTAGTCTCCGAGAACCAAATTAATAACAGCCCAAAACGCGACTTTAAGTAATATGGCGGCTGTGGCACGTTGTGACGTCAATTCCGCATTAAACACCAATGAGAGAAGCGATACACAGTCTGTTTACGCGCAATCTACGTAATAATAGAAATAGCCAATCACGGTCGCTTTTAGTCACGTGACAGTTGCATCGAAAAAAAATATTTTAGAAAAATAATGCAATATTTTTACCTCGCATTATTACAAATCGCTTAAAGAAAAAAATATTAAGACTTATGAAATAAAAGAAATGTATATTTTTATTACAGTCAAATAGCCTATTAGAAAATTATTTTGTTCATGAAAACCTCATGTGGGGATTACATCTAATGAATACTGTATAATTATTTGTACTCGAACAGGAACAGCATGATTACACCAATACTAAAGAACGGCAGGTGTCTACTCACAAGACCTCAGTATTAAAATCTATAAAAGCCTAAGCCACCACAACAAGCTATTCCAAACAGAGCGTCTTGTATAACTCAGGCGAAATTGGCAATTAAAGCCCAAACACCGTCCGATATGCATATTAGAATCATCTCGGAAAGTACATCTGTGCTACAGGGTCAGATCGCTGTGAATTTACTACAGGGCTAGTGGAGTGCTACAGATCTCTAGAGTAGGAACCCCGTAATAACACTATAACCCTACACTACAATCGATTGAGGCCCGCGGCTCTTTGAGTAATTTGGTAAAATTACGTTAATTGTTACTCAGTTTAATTTTAATACCATGTAAAACATGTAATTATGTAAAAAATATTTTTAATCTCGTGGCCTCTTTCGCCGGGGCCCTCTTGGGTCGGGGGCCTCTTGGGTCGGGGGCCTGTGGCATTTTGCCACCTCTGCCACCCTATTGTTACGCCACTACTGTACTAGGACGTTCCCAACTCTCGCATTCTATCGGCAAGGATGGACGAGTTTCTTGCCGAGGTGTAATAATTCGGCAATAGATGGCGCTAACACCAGTAAAGGTGTAAAGAAACAAGCAAATACAAATTTTTGCGGGAGTGATCACTTTATACCATAGTTCGAGTCCCGCTGGTGTCGAATTTTTTTGCTTGCTTTATTTCAGATTCACTTCTAAAAGTATTATTTTTCGCTTGCTTCATTTCAGTTTCACTTCTAAAATTATAAAAATATAGTAATTAACTTAATTGTGAAAAATACTTACTGTGTAGTGTCGGCTTAGAATAGCACTACCCCATTTCTTCCGGTTTTATAACCATTCCATTTTTATAACCAATATGGTTCTTATAACAGATCTTTTATATTCAGTCACCCATATGACAATCATGTTTTATTACAGGACCATCATGTGAAAACATTAAAATATATTTACTCACGGCCACTTTTTCTTTTGGGTTATCATCTGCCCCTAATTAAAACATCAAAAAGTGGTTGAGGAATTTCCGATTCCGCAGCTTTGACAACTCCCTTTAGAGAATTATATATTAGGAACTTTGATTAAAACAAAATAGCGGAAGATACGGCACGTACTTATAATCTTCAACTGAAAAGAGGCATATTCACAACTAAACAGCACGCACACTCACACAACTGTGTTTGTTATTTAACGTTGTACGCTACCGAACGACAGAGACAAATATATTTGATTCGAAAGTAGCGCGAGCAAGACAAGCGCATGCTGCTGTCGTGCGTCTTCGGGATACTTCGGGTCAAATTGTATCAACGACGATACCAATGCAAAATGGCGAACAAAGCAATAAGTGAATTTAAAAATATCATATTCTTTTTAAGTTTTTATGTACTTACGAGTGAAAAGTGATTCCATGAGATTTGTTTTTTCTTTTGGAATAGTTTGTACAACGCATAAAAGCACACGAAGGTATTTTTGGTAACCGCTATCTCGCTTAAAATAATAAAACTGTTTCTTTGAGTCACACACCTGTTCCTGTCACTGTCACTTGTCGGTTGCGACTGAGCGCAAAGCGCAATTAGCGACGTTAGCCTGATTTAAAGGATCCACGCGCTAGAGGCGAGTCATCTATCTTCGCTATTTTGTTTTAATCAAAGATTAGGAAGTTGTTTACGTCATTGACAGATTGGGAGGGACAGCGGCGAGAGTTAAGAATATCTTTGATACAGATCCACAATCTTAACTTGGCCGGTGGCGACTACTTGCACTACTGTCGCCATTTTGAAATTTCGGCCTGTCATTGTCAGTTAGTTCTCAACTAAATAAAAATATAGGGTGACCTACGTATATAAAAAAATATCACTTTCATTAATATTTTTTGTAGTGGAAACTTTTTTTAAAAAATAATTATTTTTATGATGTATCTTTGCTTATTAATAAACGCTTTTATTTCCAATATTCAATATAAAAATTTATGAAAATTATTATTTCTTTTGTTAAATTTTATCTAAGTAGGCTAACACCGTCCGAAAAGTTGTGCGCGCATGACTTTAGCGGTGCGGGTTACGGGTAGTGGGGAAATAATCCCGAATAAGATTTCACTTCGTATACACTGATGCGTGGGTTCTAATACTAATGCGGGGATGTACCAATGTGTCATTTCTTAAGTCATAACTGTCTGACATATATATAAAAATACAAGGCAAATACGACGTGATAACCGGTGTTGTACCTAATGGACCGTGCAAGCGACTAGTGTTCAAATCCCGGATCGGGCCTACACCAATTTGTCTTTTCTAAAGACATATGTGTGGTTGATTTATCACGGTTTTTAACGGTGAGGGAAAACATTGTGAGGAAACCCACATGGCTGAGTTGTACTTAGTGGTGTGACAGTATATTCGTACAAAACGGCGATAGGCCTGCCCCCTATCACGTGAGTACACTGTCCATGCAAAACGTGGGTACTCTGAACACCAGGTGACAAAGTCACGTGATGTTCAGAAGTATTAGCACCTCTGCCAAACCCCTTCGGGGGTATTCGGCGAGAACGTTTATGTTATGTTATATGTTACAAGGCTGTTAACAGCAATAAAAAAGTGCCCATAAATTCACTGACCCAGCAAAATGAATGACCCAAACGATATCTGATGTTTAGAATTATTTTTTCTGTGCCACCTTTTTAGGGGATCTATGTGTAAATATGAAATGTAAAAGACAGTACACAGCAAGGTAAGCCTCTAATTTACAGGATTAAAAAAATGATTTTAAGTAGTTACCCACTTATTAACTCTGAGTGTCACAAATAACAAATCCTTGAGTATAAAATAATGAAACAGCTTGCAGAAAAGAACAATTGGCAGTGTTATCGCTAAAAGCTTCCAGACAACATTTGGGAGGTAAGATCATCAAATTTAGGATACACCGTCATTCGGGTAGACATACCAGACAAGGGCAAAAATAAATAAATATAATTAGCTAACATTAAAACGAACTTGTTTACTTACAATAATAGTTATTACATACATACATACATATACTCAAGGCTGTAAATCTCTAGAATGGGTAGCCCGAGCTACTAGAAACTCCTCAGCCACTTTCGGAAAGTTGAGTGGGGTAAAGATGGTAAAATAAAGGTTATTGGTAATGTGTCTCCAACCGCTTCGCCCAAAAATCTCTTA
The DNA here is from genome assembly GCA_963576735.1 of Bedellia somnulentella. Lineage (NCBI taxonomy): Eukaryota > Metazoa > Arthropoda > Insecta > Lepidoptera > Bedelliidae > Bedellia > Bedellia somnulentella. Next base: position 1,136,858 of record OY755170.1, read on the forward strand.
AAAGCCCCAATACCGTTAGTCGCCTCTTACGTACACCCACCGGCAAAAATGGGGTAAGCCGACACTACACAGCAACTAGTTATTAATTAAATGAATATTATATAAATTGTTTTATTAAGACATTTCAATACATAACTAAATTAGCCTGTATGATGTAAAGTTATTTCCCTTATAATGGTTATTTTTTATTTACTGGCAATACTAATATCGATGACAGCGACAGCCCTTACCGGCCAAGAAAAGATTGTGGATCTGTAGTAGTTTTTTACCTCGTTTTGATTAAAATATTTGACTGTCAAACCGATCTTGTATAAAATCACTATATAATAAAAACATGTAAAATGTTACTTTCGTTTTGATCAATTATTAATCAAAAAGGGACCACGAGCTATATATTTTTTCATAACAACACTACGAGAGAGACCACGGGCCAATTAGCCACTCATTTATCTTGGACCCCCATTTCTATTGCCAACGTAGTATGGATCATTTGGCGTTTCAAATCGGAAAAATTCATCGATTCGTCGTCGTAATATTAGAGTGCGAAGTGAAACATGAAAAAAAACGCAATAGGATTTTTATATTTTTATTCGAAACAAAATAATAATTATTGCACGCGACTCATAGATACACTCGTTTGAGCAAAATGCACTTACACTTATCTATTTCCGTCTGAGCGTTGAGTGAACCACGGTGCCAAAGAAATGTCGCTGTATGTAAGATCGTCTATGTTTCATACATTATGTTGGTGCTAACAGAACATACTGACTTCAACAATATTATACAAATATATCAAAAAATAGACCCATCATAGGATAAATTTTAGTACTGTACTTGTTTAGAGAAGACAACTATGGAAAAAAACATTTAAATTTTACTCAGCAGTGTGTTTTTACTTAAGAATAATAAATCACAAGTTATTTTTTTAATCTCATATTTTAGCTACACAATTAAAAATTTGATTTTTACAAAATTTATTTCAAATAATATGAGCCTCTATTGGAAGCCCTGCAGATGTGACACTCTTAGAAAATTTACAATTTAAATATTATTTTTTATGTAACACAACGCTGTTTTTTATTAATATTATATTATAGAATAAGAGATGGTAGAGTTCGATTGAGTATCCGTTGGTATTAAATTCCACTGAAAACGGAATGAAAGTTAACTTATCTTTTAGTTGGGTCCATTTTTAGCACATGATGTAAAGTTTCACTAATGGAAAATTTCAACTTAAGTTTTGTTCAACAACATTGCGAACAATAGCGATTATGTAAATGAAACACCTAGATCTTTTAGGTGATTTTTGGGCCAAGTGGCTGAAGGCCCTTCACAAAATACTCTATATTTTAAAAACAACTTTCGAAAATGGCTAAGGTTTTTCCGATTCTGAAGCTCTGGCTACCCTTTTTCGGGGTTTGTAGCCGTGATTTAGGTTCTACAAGTAAAAAAATATGAACTTATTTATAAAACCAAATAGTCACATTGTTTGATTTCGATATTTAATAAATGATTCATCTTTGTGCAAATAATTTTATGTTATATAATGTTTGTGCAATACAAATAACTCGATGGTTATATAAATCTACTGTAAAAGTAAGTAGTGAAACGCCACTTCATCCAAATCCAGCAACTCTCTGTAACAAATACTAACGTAACCGCAATAATGCCTCATCAATGAAGAGATCCATAATACATAATCGCTATCGACACAAGCACGAACTAAACTGAACAAGCAACATGTATGAGCCATAGACTTATAAATCTTTCAATAAGTTGTTTACAATTGTTTTAATATTTTTTATCAAATACGATAAAATTTAACTAATAATCTCTAATGTAGAATCACAAATGTATTGAAGTAAATTACTCAACTCAAACAAATCACATGTATATAAATGCCTACTGTTGAACGGGGCATCCGTGGAATGAAACATTAAAGGATATATCTTTGCTAATGAGTTACTATACCACAAAAATATACAATAATAATAATATTCACCACAATACACCAAAAAAAACTTGCGAAATTAAAGTGTTTGCAATGTTTTTGTTAGTCGTATTTTGTATTATTTTGAGTGACTGCTGTAAATTAAAATACAGCCAAATCAGAGGAATACAGACGTAGCATTTGTTAAAAATATATCAAAGCCGTTAAAAATATTACATTAAAAATCTTCCTCCAGCTAATGAATTAAGACTAGGTCTGCATTTTTCAATAAATGAATTGGACGATGAATATCGAAACCTTAAAGGGTGATTCTTACAATATAACTATTTTGGCAAGAACATAATACATACAATTATATAATCCAAGACCAATTAGTTGATTTATATAAATAATACACTAGTCCGGAAGTATTACATACGCCTACGCATCATTGAATGATATCAAGATGTGCCCTTTAAGAACAACTCATTGTCCAATAACAAAAATGTAATAAAACGATTCATAAAAAATCAACAATAACAATACATACATGGTTGGTCAAGTATAGGAGATTCAATAATGACTTAAAAGATAAAGATACGAAAAAATATATATATATATATATATATATATAAATCTTGAAGGACATATTGCGTCCTACATGGCGTTATTTGCCGATGATGCTGCGTCCGACTGACTTTCTGCGTCCTGAATACGGACGCAAGTTTAACCGACCCCAATTTTCAGTCCAAGGGTCCCTTATGATGATTAGAATGCAATGGCAAAAAATCGCCATAGACGTAATTTTATTACTAGAATGTCTTTTAGCGTATAACGTAGTTCCGCCATCGTCCAACTCAAATTTGGAGGGCACTAGTGTTCAGCGTATATTTTACCACGTATATTTTGAGTTCAGTTCACCGATCGTATCGTGTCCATGAAATATACTTAATTTGTAAAGTTTTTATCATGTTTTCGTCGCGTCAATCTTGCGTCTCTTAAAAATACTTAAACGAGCACTAGGACGGTATCCTTGGGATTCACGAGGGACCGTTAGCGCGGGACGCGGGGCGGCGGGGTTTAGCAAACTCGCGTGCGGAAGTTTATTAAAGTTTAATCATCAAACAAACATATGCCGGCCGTGATGCAAGCTTGTCACCACAGTGAATTTATTTGCGTAAAGTATATAAGCGGAAAAAAATGATATTTATTTAGTTCTTTTAGATTCTCGCCTTTCCCATGGGTGAAAAAGAAAATATAAAATTTTAATGGGAGAGGCGGTACTCCCCGACAAGAGCACAGCCGGTGGGGGTCAGCGAGTCAGGTTCAAGAACCGACGGACGATCCGAGCCGTATCAAGCAGCACCGCTTTCTGCATTTGTGCTGGAACCGACACGCCACAGAAATCCAACCGCCTCAAGATGGTCGCGAGGCTGGTTGGAATTAACCCGTTCGCGGACAAAACAATTGGGATAATTTCAGTCGAGGTCGTCGGAAGTATCTCGACCTGGCTCACGAGATCACCCACATGTCGGTGATCTCGTGAGCCAGGTCGAGATACTTCCGACGCTTCTCGGTTTCGGCTTTCACGAGACCCTCGTCATGTGGGATAGTAACATCCACTAGAAACACCCTCGACTGCAACCGATCCCATACCACGATATCAGGCTTATTCGCTAGAATAGCCCTGTCCGTGATAACGGATCGGTCCCAATAGATTTTGGCTCGATCGTTTTCTAGGATTGGCTCCGGCAGATACTTGTAATACGGCAGCCTCTGTTGCAAGAGTCCGTATTTCAGAGCGAGCCCCTGATGTAGGATTTTGGCTGCTTGGTTGTGTCTGTCTGTGCAAGTACTCAGTGTTAGCAAGAGCCGAACAACCGGAAATAACATGCCTAAGTGACTCTCCGGGACGGCCACATGCTCGACAGATGTCTGTGGTACCGTCGTTTAGGATGTATTTCCGATAGTTCCGCGTCTTGATAACCTGGTCGTGTATTGTACAGACAAAACCTTCGGTTTCCCCAAAGAGGTCCCCGAAACGCAGCCAATGCAGGGAGGCTTTACGGTCCACGAAAGGTTCGTGAAGTACCTTGTAAAACCTCCCGTGCAGCTCCTTCTCTTTCCATACGGACTCCCGATCAGAGGTGCTAAGTACCTCCGGGGTTTGCCTATCCCGTGAGGCCAACGATAAGGGAGTCAGTCCTTTATCACTAGCGACCACCTCTCCCCGAATACTATCATCCGTCATCGTGAAAAAATAGTTTCTGAGGTTGCATACCTCGCGGTTGTGCATGGTTTTGGCACTCAAGAGGCCTCGACCACCACATTTCCGCGGGATATACAATCTCATAACCGACGACCTCGGATGATGCATTCGATGAGAGGTCATCATCGTGCGGACTCGTCTGTCCAGAGCGTCGAGTTCGGTCTGAGTCCATCTGAGCACGCCAAATGTGTACATCAGTACAGGCATGACCCAGGAGTTAATGGCTCGGATCTTATTAACGCCTGACAAGTAGCTATTAAGCACAATTTTCAGGCGTTCATAAAACTCTTCGCATACACCCTGTTTCACGTCTGCCACCTTCACACCGATGGTTTGTGACATGCCCAGATACCGGTATGTTTCAGCATCATAGAGTGCCCTCAAATGATTGGTGCCGACATCGACACCATCAGAGTGCACGACATGCCCCTTCCCAACATGAATGACCGCACACTTATCGACCCCGAGCTCCTTCTTGACGGAACCACTGAAATCGTTAGTGATCGTCAGTAGCTCCGCCAATCTGTCAGCCGTGGGGGCGTAAAGCTTCAGGTCATCCATGTAAAGGAGATGAGGCAAGCGTGGTCCGCCTCTCCGAAACTGAAAGCCTGTCCTCGAATTCTCCAAGAGTGTACTTAGAGGATTCAGGGCCAAGCAAAACCAAACTGGACTCAGGCAATCGCCCTGGAAAATCCCTCGCCTTATATCAATTTGGTCATCCGCGTCCGTCATCCGCTGACCGTCTATTTATTTATTTGAGAAACAAACGGTACACAATATTTCAAATAAGATAAAAATACAGAGAAGTTCTTGACCTATAAAGTTTCTACCAATTGATATACAGACGATACAGAAAAACGCAAATTAAAATAACAAATGAAAACAAAACAATTATACATCAGTTGTAATATGGATAATTTATACAGATGAAATTAAGTAAGTTAAATTAATTATATTGTCATTCCCACCAGACCAAGCAAACACTACAAGATTACAAAATATGCATAGAGATTTTAGGAAATAATGTTAACAATATTTTATGATAATAATATATACCTAAATAAGATACTTACTTTTCAAGGTTAAAAATACATAAATTAATAATATATAAGATAATTATGAATGAAAGTACTTAAAATACATATTTTAATAATAAATATAACATAATAAGTAAATACATAAATATAGTATAATAAATAAATATAAATTCAAATAATTATATTAAGAGAAAATTGTATGACTCAAACATTTAGGGTCAATCGGCTGATTCAACAAACTCCAACTGTTTACAAAAGTTCTTAAATTGAGTTAATGATAAATTGAAAATGTCAGCTTCGGAAAATTTCGTATTGTAAGAAATAATAGCACGGGAAATAAATGTGTTGGTGGCATAATTAGTCCTAAGAGATGGTGGTCCTAAACTCAGGATCGTTCTCCAGCACCCCATACATTGCCCGAGGAAGTGTCGAACTGCACTATCAATTTTGTACAGCTCTAAGACCCTCATGAGCCATGAATGAGGTACCGAATCGAACGCCTTCCTGTAGTCTATCCAGCCAGCGGAAAAGTTCCGACGGTTGCGTTTGACTAGTTGGCCTACGACCGCATCGATGAGGAGCAGCTCCTTGCTACCGCGACTACCGCCCCTACATCCGTTCTGAGCTCCAGAGATCACATTGTTATCAACAATGTGTTGAGTAATCTTGGAGCTCAGAACGGATGTCAAGGTCTTGTAAATTGTACAAAGTCAAGTAATGGGGCGGTATTGTGATGGATCTGCGGTAGCATCGCTCTTTGGAGCTAAATGAGTGACCCTAGTAGTTGAGAAGTTCGGGAGCGTCCCACTCTCGAGGGCGCTTTGGAACTGACGGGCGAGAGTAGCGTGACAGCGCGTGAACCCCTTCAACCAGTGATGGTGCAATCCGTCCGGCCAAGGACTTTTCCAGTTCGGAGCTTTACGGATCGCAGCCACCACATCCTCCTCGGATATATTGACGGGGTTCATGGGCGCTATGGGCTCGCACGCTCCCTCGACCGCCTCGAACCATCGGCCCTCTTCGTGATCAACAGGCAGCGACTAAAGCCCACCCCACGCCAAAAGGCAACTACATCGGCTTTTTCCGGTCGCTGACCTGTCGAAACCACATCGGGACGCTCCAAAGTTCTGTAGAACTTCTTCTGGTCACTCATGAAGAGACGATTCTGTTGGTACCTCTTTACCCTTTCAGAATATCGCCTAATTCGCTTACCCCAAGCAGCGATCTTCTGCTTCAGATCATCGATACGCTCCACCAGTCTACAGGCAAACTCCGGTGAGTTGTCAAAGACATTCTCACCAGGGAATGCCTCCCTGACGAAGCGCACCACCCTCGGCCTATTGTTGCCTGATCTGAAGCTGGTCAGTTTGCCGATGAGGACCCTTGCCCTTATGATACGGCTTTCAATCCGCCTCATCCAGGCTGGTCTAGGGAGCGTTAAAGTATTACGTAACGCAATTTTTCAAGATTTTTGACCCCCCCTCCCCCCACTGTAACGCTCCGTAACGTTTTTCTGTACCCCCCCACCCCCCTCTCTAAAGGTTACGTAACACTCAAGTCATAATTTTTACCCTGAAGTCGCAAAAAGTTGTTATAGTTTTTATCCTTCGTATAGTTTTAATTGCCTTATATATAATAAAACAAGAGAGTTTTAATTTAATGTTTTTTGACATGAATTCCTCATGTGGGGATTATTACTCATAAATAAAAGATGTTATTAAAGGAAAGAAAAATTTCGACACTGGCGGAGTTCGAACCAGCGACCTTCGGGTATACGCCCCCGTCGTTCTTTCCTTTAATAACATCTTTTATTTATGAGTAATAATCCCCACATGAGGAATTCATGTCAAAAACATTAAATTATGTGATAGTTAGGCGTTCCAACATTTGCATTCTATCTGAAAAGGTAGACAAGTGGCCGTCCGAATTAGTTAAAATTCGGAGGTAGGAAACGCAAACACTACTTGAACGTGTAAAAAAGAAACAAAGGATAGAGAAATTTCGCGCTGGATGCCAACTGACACTGTAGCTCAGTTGGCAGAGCGACGGGGGCGCATACCCGAAGGTCGCGGGTTCGAACCCCGCCAGTGTCGAAATTTTTCTTTCCTTTAATAACATCTTTTATTTATGAGTAATAATCCCCACATGAGGAATTCATGTCAAAAAACATTAAATTATGTGATAGTTAGGCGTTCCAACATTTGCATTCTATCTGAAAAGGTAGACAAGTGGCCGTCCGAATTAGTTAAAATTCGGAGGTAGGAAACGCAAACACTACTTGAACGTGTAAAAAAGAAACAAAGGATAGAGAAATTTCGCGCTGGATGCCAACTGACACTGTAGCTCAGTTGGCAGAGCGACGGGGGCGTATACCCGAAGGTCGCGGGTTCGAACCCCGCCAGTGTCGAAATTTTTCTTTCCTTTAATAACATCTTTTATTTAAGAGAGTTTTAATTCGCAACACCTGCGTATGTTGTTTATTTTTTTATAAATTTGAGTTTTATTTCCCTATTTTTTTATATAAAAAAAGAAATAATGTTACGTAACGTGTTGTAAGAAGGACCCCCTCCCGCCCGTGTAACGCATCGTAACGTTTCACGAGACCCCCCGCCCCCCCAAATTGCGTTACGAAATACTTGAACGCTCCCCTAGTTCTAGTCCTGGGACTAGTACTGCCAGCCTGGCGGGAGCCACCAGCTCTTGTTGGCGGCATCCTGACGCCGACAAATTGACAAACTGTCATTGCGGCGCCAAAGAGAATTGAATCCGTATCCCAAAGGTCCATGCTGCTCTCTAAAAATGAGGGAAGCATGTTATTGACGGCCTCAACGCCATCCGGAACCTTGATGCTGAGAGGAACTCGGGGCAGCCTTGGCCTTCTTTCGAGAGGCTTTTGGCGATATTCCAGGATCGTCTCTTCGAGTGCGCTCCTCACCAAATCCAAATCCAGGGAGACTGTTCCCCAATCGCTTTCCGCACCACCCACATCCGGCAGGTTAGCAATTGGCTCCCTCCGTACTTCCCGTTCAAAGACTGGAGGGAGAACCTGCAAAGGTGGCTCTTCGTCTAGCGGGGGAACAGCCTCGCGTCGCAATTGTTCGAGTTCGGTAGTGCTGAAAAGTTCTGAGCGCTGTATGTTCCGAACTCGATCCGCCAGGTTTTGTTCTGTGACGGTCAAATTGGGCTCCAGCCACAGAAATTCGCGGTACATTGCTGCCCGATAACCCGTCCGTCCAGTTCTTGAACCCGAGGCCCTAATATAGGCCCGCATGGCATTCCTATTCATTTCGACCGTCCATGCCATGCGGCGCCTTGTTCCACCAGCGAGCGGGGCAGTGCATGACAAAGGATTTTTGGAAAACGTGGTGTAGGGTGGTGATAATATAAATTCAATGTCCGACATCGATCGTTCAAAACCAAATTAAAACAATATTTAATTAATAAATGTTATATGCTTGGAAAGAGCTACATCAACCATTATTGAATAATGATTATGATTCATTTTCTTAAGACTCAAGCATTCACGCCGTATGTCCCCGAAGGTGTGAAAGTGCTAACAGACGATCGAACATGTACGGCGCGCACCAGTGTTCGTGGTACGGGCCGTACCAAAAATGAACGTGTGTAGCGTGGTTCGCCGCAAATATTGGTGCGGGCTGGTTCGAAGCGCTTGCGCATCGAACGCGCTACGTACGTGGTACGCTCCGTACCAATCCGATCGTGTGGACGGCGCACCGCACCATTTTTCAGTCCAGTCGCCTTTGTGTTACCGTCGTACGCGCAACACGTCGCGACGTATTTCAATAATGGATTCCGAGCAACAACGTAATGAAGATATTTTCAACACGGAGAAAAGAGCTATTATAGATTTATTAGATTTATATAAAGACTTTCCATGTTTGTGGGATACGGCGCATACTCTGTATTGTAATATAACTCACAACAAAATGCTGAGACAGGTGCTCTTTTGTTGATGACATGAAAAGAAAACCAATTTTTGTTTTATTTGTTTGTTTTGTTTAATTTAATTTTACTTTTTTCTAAAATCAATTTTGTTTTTTTTTTGTAATTTCTGTATATGTTTTGTGTATTTTTTGTTAGTCAGCAACAAATAAAAATCTCTCTTTTCTTTTTTTTTTCTTTTTTTAATAAAGAGGCATGAAACCAAGCATTCCAAATCCTATTAGAAAAATGGAAGACAGTCACAGCTTCTCGCATAACTGTATCGGATTTAGTTATATGTGGTTTCACAAGATCTAACAATTCATGGTATGCTTCGGAACTCATTCGAAGATATATTTGAAAATCTTCATCATCGAGATCTCTTATGAGATTCATATGACTGTATTGTTGTCTGTTTCTGAGATAAAATTTTGCCCATTCTCTTCTTTTTTTTTTCTTGGGTATGTGATGGCGATGTTGCAACGATACTTGCCACCACTAATGCCACTTTGGCTTGTTTAGAGAGAATGGGCGGCATGTCGCGACGTCCTCACGCAGTGCTAGCCACAATACGACTGGCTATCTGGAGTTCAGTGAACCGCACGGTGCGATGGTGTGGGCCGCACAGTGCGATCGTCTGTAGGCTAGAGCACACCGCACAGTGCGATGGTGCGCGGCGTACAAGTTCGATCGTCTGTGAGCACTTTAAAAAGTGCTAACAGACGATCGAACATGTACGGCGCGCACCAGTGTTCGTGGTACGGGCCGTACCAAAAACGAACGTGTGTAGCGTGGTTCGCCGCACATAATATTATTAATATTGGTGCGGGCTGGTTTGAAGCGCTTGCGGTGCACGGTGCGATGGTGCGGGTGCGGGGCGCACAGTGCGATCGTCTGTAGGCTAGAGCGCACCGCACAGTGCGATGGTGCGCGCCGTACATGTTCGATCGTCTGTTAGCACTTTAAGTAGAGGTACTAAAACTTCTGAACATCACGAACGAGAAATTAACCACATATATATGTCTTAAGATTAAGAAAAGACCCGTGACAATTCGTGTAGGCCCAATCTGGGATTTGAACCTTAGTCGTTTGCACGCTAACTGGTGTTCTACCCACTGAGCTATCATGGTTATATTGCTTTTTAAGATTTTCAAAGGTATTGTCACTATTGTGTGCTAACTATTAATTATTTATTATCTGTGCCTGGGGTCATTATAATCCTTAATATAGGTGGAAGCCTCTTGGTTTGTAATGTGGATTCAATTATTCAAAAACAGGTATTCGGAAGCAATCTGAATTCAATAATAGATGGATGTAATTTAGTCATTATAATCACAATGATATATGCAGAGCATTATACGGACTTGATATAAATGTACATTCGGACGGAGGCGGGAATGTGCATGCAGTGTATTGAAGGTATACGCAAGTATTCAGTGTGCAAGAACGATTTAAGAGTGAACGGACGTACAAAAATCAGCTGGAAATATTTAATTTGAATATGACCATTTAATGCTTAAATGAAATTCGAAGTTGACTAATGATATGATACTTATTGGAACATCTTATATACGCATCGGAAACATTAAAAATCTCACTGCATTCAGTGGACGCCACAGGGTGGTAGTTTGGAAGGACGCAAGATGTCTTTCGCGATTTATATATATATATATATATATGTATATATTTTAAACATCTTCCCAGAAATGTTAAGAACACCTAAATTAATGGCTCAAAACACCACAACCGAATACCGCATTGTCATTTTTGGTAATTTTCAAACTTAAAGCGTCTAACAATGTTGCGGCTTCGCCTGCACTAAACGAACGACGTACAAATATGAAGGGTCATTGGGCAAATTCATAAATGTGTCAAGTAGAGTATCTAATCAATCTGGAATGGAACATTTACATACAAAAACGACAGTATGTTTTATATGTATCGCAAAATCGGTAATGTTATGTAATGTATGGTAAATTGGAAGCCCAGCGGTGAATGCACCTCTGATATGAATTAATGTAAAATCTAAAAATATAAAACCAGGTTTATTTTATGACGTTCTAATAATACATTAGATTTAATTCACAACTTTCCCATAAGAACACATTTGCCCAATGATCTTCAACACTTAATCTTATCACCTCCTACTTCATAAATTTAAAAACATGTGAAAAAATACTTTCAATTTGAAACTGAAAGATATATAAAACTGCATTTAATAGGCATGAGGACTAAAACATTTTGTTCATAGGTTAGATTACGAGAAAAGTATAGATAGACACTTATAATCCTCTAACTCAGTGTGAATACAATTAAGAAAACAAAGCACGGAAAATTCAGTAACATGATGTGACAAGTTTACATCTTTTGGTAAATATAAAATAGTGTCACAATATTTTTTGCCACTGCAACTAAGGATTAAATTATAATACCTATTTATTTTCCAAAAAGTCCTCAAACCTACTGCAGTTATTGTGAGCTGTCTCGCAAACTAATATTATTTATGAGGCCATGCATTCTTAAATGCACATTATGTAACCCTGAATTTTGCAATTTAATGTTCCAACTAAACTTATAAAGAGTGCAACTGACATGTCAACAAAATTTGACAGCTCTGCATTTAAATTTATTTGCCTCAAAAGTAATGACAATCATTAATGCTGTCATGGCCTCAAAAATGAATAGCGTGTTGGTGTTGCTATCTCACACTACAAGCTCATATAGTTGGTCTGTACTTTCAAATAAATCCCACCCAATCATTTATCCCAATCCATCAAAGTAAGTACTTCGTCACTTCTAATAAAACTCTCACTCCATATTTTGTGTCACTCTCATTTGCACAGGCATCTCTCTTTCACACGCGCACTCACAAAAACCTGACACTCCAAATGTTGTATAATTTACTTCACTAAAATCTATTTTTTTAATTATCAATATAGTATGCCATAAAAATTATGGTGTGTCGTGTCGTATAGGCTCCCAACCTTATTTTGATGTTGTATAAGTGTCTAGCATCTAGTCATATAGTGACTGTTTTGAGGTACAGAGGTTGTATAACAATAGGGCTGATTAACTCTCCAGTGAAATATTTCAAATTACAATATCAACCCTTGTAGCTTAACGCTCTAGTGCTAGAAAAGGGACACACGACAAAAATACGACCAGTTTAATACTAAGCGCTTTCACATCTTATCGCTGTTTCATAAGTATAACTGTTTTTTTTTCTAATTTAAGGTTGGTGTTCTTTTGTATTATTATATAGAGAGCCGATTAATTATCACTAATATGAGGTCGCATTCTTATATCTATCACAAAATTTTATAATAAAAACACAGTTATAGATATTAAACTACGATATAAACGGGCATCACAGACATATGAACATACAGGGCTTCTTCTAATACATGTGGCAACATGACGGTTCTGATTTGTATATATATACGGACTCCAACAGCTTTATAATTAACCATCAAAAAAGTACTTAAAATTTTAATAAAAGCATAAAAAAATATTTAAATCATATTGATGTAGAATTTGATAAAATGAATTTTACATACATTGTCAATTGTTAAAAAAAACAATCAGTCTTTTAGTGTTGGTTAAAAACTTCCACAAATCAATTCATAATAGCCAGTGTAGAAGAATTTATTAGGTGCGTAACTAGCTGAAATATTCTTAAATAAATTAGTTCATATATAAATTAATTTTGAAAAATAAAACTGATGTTCAAGAATTTCAGTAAAGCTATTGGCTCTACTTATCACTTAGGGTATTAAATGACTGAAAGAAACTTTTAATGAAACAGCGAAGAAGATGTAAGCCCGTTGACCCAAATCACAAACAACTAATAAAACCGAGGGACTAGATAATTACTATGCAAATTGTTGTTAAAGGGCCAATATAATGGCCAAATGGTTGAAATCCAAATCAGCAAAACCCTCATGCAGCCTCTGAACAACAATTGGTGCCCTCCTATTAGCATTACATCAATTTCATCACAGCAACTGTCAATTCATTGTGAAATAACACTACGGTTTAATATCTAACATAGAATAGTTATTGCTTTCAATTTATTTGTCAATATGGGGTCGAAAAGTTATGAATTTTAGGTTTTGTTTAATTTTGTACGAGGTGAGTGTCGTGTGTTATTTCAAAACAAAAATCCCTACGAGCAAGTGTTACATTCTTTATCTGCAATATGATTAGCAAAATATCGCAGGTGTGAGCAGTCGGCACATTTCAGAAGTGCTGACGTAATAACCAACTAACACCTGTAAGCTAATACAATATTCCTTTCATAAGTTAGCATGTCGATGAAACTTTATTGCATTGAGGTAACACTCTAACCACTCTATAGTTATATATCCTATAATCTTAATTATAAATTTTATATCAAATATTTCTATGTGTCGCTATTTATGGCCGGTAAGCTTAACTACTTTGAAAACAAATACTTATTACTAGTAATACAAAATAAGACCACAATAATTTATTTATATACATATATGTTACTGTTATAGCCTGTTCCATTAGTCCATAAATGTCCAAATTCACAATAACTAAATGACTGGCAGGTATAGCCAATAGAGACAGGTAAATCTTAAATTTTAGCCAAGCATTTTAAATTCAACCAAAATTTATGTCCTTAATTAAATAGATTTATTTTTGGATCAGCAATGAATACAAGCCAATGTTTTTAATGGATACTTAGTATTAATTTTACTATTTATATTGTAAAAAAATCTTATAATTGTGAGTCTGCAAGATGTAAAGATAACATAAGCCGAGGCTCTTAATAGTTTTCACATGTACCAATTAGCAGACAACCAGCACCAGATCTGATGCAAGAGTATGGTCTTGTATTCGAGCTCTCACACGGACCAGCATAGAGTACCAAAGCCATACATTTGTCTCTGTGAGTCTGAAGATAACTACCTGGCAATTGTGACGTGTGAAAAATTAACAATAACTAAATATCTATATCAATCTGCTAAAACCTTTGATTTACCTGCCTGAAGTGGTAAAAAATATCCATTATTGTGCATCTGGATATTTAATGTCATGTCGGCGTCACAACAGACTTCTACAATACCATATGATGTATATATATATATTTATATAACATCAAAAGGTAAATAAAATCGAAAATATATTAAAACTTGTATCTAGATTGCTTCCGGCCACTTACATTATATTATATATAAATAAGAATTCCTAACTCCAAGAAATATTGCCATAGGTATTAAGATCGCGGTGAACGCCATGTTTATATGTTTACAGACCAAACACGTGATAACAGACCATGAAACTTATCAAGTGTATAGCTTTTAAAAGTAACTTTTTTTGTGTTTTTTATTTTTTTTAACATTAAATATCTGCAAATAATTTAACATCTATTATATAAAATATGGTATATGAAGTATGGTAGGCATAACAAAAACTCTAAAAATATTTTTCGGACTTAGTTTATGGATGTGATTTTTGATAATATAGTAAAGATATAACATGTGGTAGATTATAATAAGAAATAGTTGAATATTCAGAGTCTAAGACAGCATAAGAAACTTTGCTTCACTTTCCCTTGTCTAAGTAAGCTTATCAGTGGAAACTGAAGCAAAACTCACATTTACTGTTTGTTAACTCTGAGCATAGGCAATGACTACACTAAGAAGGAACTAGAATGAACACAAATGAACTATTACATAAAATTCTACTTGATAAAAAAAAGATTATCCACTTAATAAGTTATCACAAATCAACTTGATTTTTATCAATTTGATTACAGTCTGCTCGCATGTCTAGTCTGTGAGCACAATAAACAATTTTACTAAGCCTAAGTTGAATCGTTGCTATGAAAATACGGATATACATGCGTTATGTGAGTGCCTACACATATTATGATATTCAATTTTAAGGGACTTCAGGGTATCTGTATGAGGAGGCTGCCAATGTCGCCGCTCGCAAGCTTGCGCTGCAGCTTATACTAGCGCCACCTGGAAACAAAAACCAAGCATTATTATTATTTATTATATAAATAAATTTATATAATATATAAGATTTCAAGTAAATTTTTTTCGAGATTTTATTCGAGCTTTTATTTTTAAAATATATTGAAACAGGACCTTAAAAAAATGGCTGATAGAGAAATGTTTTTATAAGCTTGATGATTTTTTTTCTGAATAATAATTTGAAATTCACGGCTGTTTGAGTTAAATAAATGTAACTAATAAATTTATTGTCAATTTTTTTAATGTAAATATTTGCAAGCTAGCATATATAATTAAATGTGATGGACCGATTATAATAATGTAACATCTTTATTGTACGCAAATAAAAATGATTTAGATTTTTTAAATGGAGATAAACCAATGCGGGTAAACCACTGACCTCCATTATACTATATAAGTACGCTGGACTAATTATAGGCCGGGTGACAGTGAGGCGATTTGATTTTCGCCATTTTGGCGCTTACGGCAGCAGTGAAGGAACAAGGAACTAATAAAAGAGATGGGACAGGAAGATAAAATATATCGATAAAATGTTTCTGCTTAAAGGAATGGCTAAGTTTTATCGAAACGAAACTTTACAACACTATTGATTTATAATTGTTTCTAAAAACCATAGATATATTATGCTTTATGGTAAAAAAAACACTGGCCATTTTGCAGTTTACGTCATATTTAGTTCCTCGTTCCTTCATTGGGGGCGCATCAAATTGGCACAGTAAATAGCTGTCATTTTAATACGTATCATTAGTCCAGCGTACTTATATAGTATAATGGAGGTCAGTGGGGTAAACCCACACTATCTAAGCGTATGAACAATATATCGCACTGTCAGAACGAAAGAGATTCAAGTCAAAAATAGCGATATTCTCAATGATAGTAACTCAATATCACTATTTTTGAGTTGAGCCTCTTTCATTCTGAGAGTGCGATATATATGTGTCGGTGTGCGTTACTCACAGCACTTGGTGGCCGGCCATGGCGGCGAGCTGCGCGGGCGAGGGCGGCACGGCGGCGGGCGCGGGGGGCAGCAGCGGCTGGGAGATGCCGTCGAAGCGGGCGCCACTCTCGAATCCGTTCTAGAATGATAGGCCGATTGTACATTTTGGTACTTAGGAATAGTAATCATTCTTTATTGGTATTAATAATTTAGATTCGTTTTCTACAATTCGGTATGCAAACTTTTACAAAAGTGATGCTGATTAGAAAACCATTTCGAGATATTATGTTTTTAAACAATATTTTCTTGAAATTAAATCAAATAAAGCTAAGATGACTGTTATATTATCAAAAAACTGTTACAGTGTTTGACTTTCTATGTCATTTCAAAGACATTCGTTTTTGCAGTTTATAAATAAAATATCGAAAACCATAGGTTTGTTTAGTGTAATATCGTAATAATTTCATTTGAGATTACAAATTCGTGAAAAGTTTTGGAATCGGCAAAATTTTTACAAAAAAATTCACTTCATTTGCATATTGCTACGTGATTCTTTCGATCGATGACGTCACTTAGAACATAAATTAAACAATCTTTACAAAATCATAACTTTACCATAAGTCATTTTGAATGAAAAACATTCAAAATCGTCTTTTATTTTCGTGTTTACTATCGAAAACTTTTTAAACCGAATTAAAGTGGTAATTTCTGAAGACAATTAACTTAGACTAGAATCAAACGCTCACACGGAACAATACTCATCATAGTATATGTAACTAAGACACACTGCGTCGTCCGATACGTGGCCACCACTCCAGAATTTTTAAGCCCCAACGGCCGTAAGTTCGTTGTGGGTAGGCCTCTCACAAGGTGGACCAACGATTTAGTCAAGATCGCGGGAATCCGATAAATGAGGGAGCACAGGACCGTGGTAGAGCTTTGGAGAAGGCCTTTGTCTAGCAGTGGACATCTATTGGCTAATGATGATGTAACTAGCAGTGTACACATGTGCCGTTTGAATTGAATGCCGTGCCATGTATTGCCGTTTTGAACCAATAGGCAGTCGCATTACTAAGTACAACTTAGCCATGTGGGATTCCTAAGGATGTTTTCCCTTACCATTAACAACCATGATAAATTCAACACATATATTACTTTGGAAAAGAAATATTTGTCTTGGTCCAACTCAGGATTTCAACCCATGACTCTCTGATATGGTATTGGAACCACAATTTTAGCAATTCTTGATAATTCTACTCACAGGAATCATGATAGTAGGTCGTAGCGGTTGTATGGACGGCTGCATCGCTGCTGTGGGGTAATAGGGGTAGTACTGGACTGGGTAGCCGATGTACCCCGGGTACGTGGCCGCCGCTGCGTACATTGCCGCGGCTGGGCTGTACATCTGTGAGAACAATGTTGATGGATTAATGGTGGGAAAATAGAGGTTTTCTATTGAAAACACAAGTTTTGTAAACAGTTATTAGTGACCATATAGAATACAATATACAGGATGTTACAAAAGTGGGGTAAGAAGCCCCTGAAAGCAAAACAAAATTTACCGAGCTCAGAAAAATAAAGTTGCCTTATTCAAGTTCGTTTGTTCAAGTTACTCAACCTCCTTGCAGCTCGAATTATAACCCCCATTTCACTACATCTCGTATCTATGATAATTCAGAAAATAATAATAAAGTTATCATTTTAGTATAGATTTTCGATATTATGTGAACTTTAATGCAAAATGAATAAAAACTACCCAGACTGAGTCGCAGGCGAAGAGCTAGTCATACATACATAAACTCAAGTCATTAGTTCCCATTGTCGTAGACAAAGACTATCAATCGCCACTTTGTACGTTCCTGACACACACATCCACACGTCCTATGTTTTAATTTGGGTCATTATCTAGCATTCTGCTAAATTTCATTCATATACATTCTGTAATTGAAAAGCCTTTTCACCTCAAACACACAAACATCCAAACACCTAACCTAACCTTACACATTTATAATATTAATAGAATACTTCCGACTCCTTCCTTTTTGAGCACACTCTCTATTTGGTCCAAACGTGTCCTCCGAGATCGTTCCCTACTAAAATTACCATACTGTATGAAGTCAATAATATGTTCCTTACCGGCAGTTGCTGGCTAAGGGCCGGTATCTGGTGGTGCTGCAACTGGTCGTAGGGCGGCGGCGCGTAGACGCCTCCCGCGCCGCCCGCTCCGCCGAACGCCATCCCGTATGGGGAGCCGCCGGCGACTGCCGGACAAACATGGATATAGGTCTATGCGTATTGGGGGTAACTTAAGGTTAAACATACTTCTATTCGTGGTTGTCCCTAGTTTCATTTTAGAATATTCAGACACTGGCTATGGCCAATAGTTTTTACTTAAATATATCACAAATAATTTGGCAAACGGGCCACGAGTCGGTAATTCATTTATGAGCCTCCAAACACAAAGACTTTGAGCAGTTAACTGACATGAGCCTTGAAGTTGTCATAAACCACCCAGCTGTTAACCGCTTGATGCAGTTCGACTGCTAGACCGGTCTGCATGCGGGTACTTAGAAGACTAATTATAGAAGCAGCTACAGCTTGAGGTGGCAATTTCGACTGCTTTTAACAGTTGATGGGAGCTCTAACATTCTTACGGTTCTGTATGATACTTTGGTTTCTAGTATAATAAAGAAATGTGAGAGATGTAGATTTGTTTGTTCATGTTATACGTAACAACAAAGTATATGATGTTATGTCGTAAATAATTCGCGAGCTACTAATAAAACCTGCTGCTGTAAGAACTTTCGCAACCCAGCATAAAGGCGGGAGTTAAAGATGGTTATATAACGTCGGCTTAGCATAGCTTTACCCTATTTTCAAGTTGGTCGAGTCATAGGTTAGATTTAATCTGTAAAGTGTCAGATGTAAATGAATGATTCTGTAGTCTAAATTATATCTTCACTTTAAATATTAAAGAGCTATCAACATTCCACTAGTTCAAAGCACTCAGACAGACAGCTCAATAAACTTTGATTTCAGTCTGCATACAAAAGAGAAAAATAAATGAATGAAATCGCAACGCTTAAAAAAATATGGTGCATAGCAAAATGATATGGATTTAAGTATAAAATAGTCAAGTAATTTAATAAAACTACCAAATAAAGCGGAGCTAAACGAATTTGAGACAAACATAGAAACTGCAAGGATCTCAAACAAAATAGATTAGAATAACATTCATATCCAGCAGCAAATAAACTTCATGCAGCAAATATCAAACAAATATTAAAAAAAAAAATGACATCGCAAGGCAAAATCATAATCGTAGATGAATTTAATTTGTGTGAGTGTAAACTGATAAACCTCCAAAAAGGAAAAGCTACAACTTGAATTCAAGAGTACATAGACACTTATCTCAGAGGACTGTGTCATCTGGAAAAGATGGTATTAATTTAAAGGACAAAGTAGCCAACTATTTTGCCCTTCACTGACAGACCTTCAGAATAATACATACATACATACATATACTCACGGCTATAAATCCCTAGAAAGGGTAGCCAGAGCTAACGAATTAGAAATTCCTCAGCCACTTTTGGAAGTTGCGTGGGGAAAAGATGGTAAAATAAAGGTTGTTGGTGATGGGTCTCCAACCGCATCGCCCAAAAATCCCTTAAAAAGCCCCAATACCGTTAGTCGCCTCTTACGTACACCCACCGGAAGAAAAGGGAAAGCTTCAGAATAAGAAAGGGAAAAGATTGCAAAATAATGTTTCTTGGTGATGGGTGTCTAGCCGCATCGCCCAAATTCACTTGAATATCCTCAGGCATAAATACAGAGTATCTCAGTGCCCCTAGTTGCCTCTAACGAATACCCACGGGATGAAATGAGGTAGTGCTATTCTAATTCACTACACAGCTAAGGTATATTTATTTATGAAGGTAACTCCCCTCCCTGAATCATATTATTGACCTAATCCTTACTCTGGCTTTCTTGATCTAACTATCTATTGATTAAAATAAAAATAGTAATCCGACAAATAGCATCGATACAGACAGACAGACAAAGGCGTAAGAGAAATTATAATTAAAAAGTGACTATATGGATTGATAATGAAAATAATCATATGCTTAATATGTTCATACTAAGTTTTTAGGTGAGTGTTCCTCCATATATTGTCCGCCGTCCGCACACTGGCTCCCGTTGCGCTTGCGCATCAAAATATCAGAAAGTCATATCACATGGTAACGACCGACTTGGTGATACAAAGTCACATTGTCGTGGCGACGCTGAACGCTTCCTGCACCGGGGCTTATATTGAGTGAATATAATTGACTCTCCGATTATGAAGAATAGCTCGCGTAACGTGACGTCATATCATCGGCTCCCTGCGCAGTAGCGAACTTAGCTAAAGTATGATATGCATCAGTGGTTTAATTAAGAGATAGCAAGAACAACGTAACCCTCAATAGTCTTGTACTGAAATACTAATATAGATTTTATAGACATCCGGCGTAATGTCAATTTTAACCGTTTTGGTTTTGCAAATCAGAATCCTTTTTTCGTTTAGATGGTAAAATTAAAAGAGTTTATTACCTGTATTATTGTAAGGCTGTTAGTTCGATTACAAATGACATTGTAAGTGTCCTTTCGAATAAAAAACGATTAGAAAAAAAATATGATAATAGTGTGAAGCAGTAAGAAGTGCACGTTTATAGCAAATTATACGTGTTCCACGGCTGGCGGTGGAGTCTCGAGGTCACCGCGTCACACCGAGCCATTAAATATTTATTATTATGCAGTATCACCAATGCTACTTCAGTCGCATTCTTTGTTATACGAGGGCTGCTATTTATGTATCCGGAACTGGCCACTTACAGAACAATAATTTAAAAAGTAATTACATCATTTAAAAATAGAACTCTTTAGCTTTAGAATACATTTATTTTTATGTGACTGTCAATTGTTTTCACATCGTAGCGTCATTTTGAAAATTGCGTGTCTTCACCACCATGGATTTAACTCGTGAACATTTTCGTGCCATGATTTTTTACGATTTTCGGCGTGGTCTAACTCAAAAACAGTGCATCGATCAGCTTACTTCAACTTTTGGGGATGAAGCACCCTCAAAGACCACTGTGTATCACTGGTTTAGCGAGTTTAATCGTGGACGATCTAAGCTTACTGATGAAATTAAAGAAGGTCGCCCTAAAACGGTCGTTGTACCTCAAAACATCGATGCTGTCCGGGAACTAATAACTCAAGATCGTCATGTTACATATCGTGAGATAGAGGCATCTCTGGGCATTAGTATGACGAGCATACATAAGATACTTCATGAACATTTAGCTGTAAAAAAAATTTGCTCCCGTTGGATTCCGCACAACTTGAGTATTGATCAAAAACAGGCTCGTGTCGATTGGTGCAAAGAAATGTTAAAAAAATACAACCGTGGTGCGTCAAAAGCTGTTTATAATATCTACACAGGTGACGAATCTTGGATCTACGCTTACGACCCCGAAACTAAGCAGCAGTCCACGGTGTGGGTGTTCCAAGATGAGCCGAACCCAACAAAAGTTATTCGTGCAAAAAGCACATTGAAGCAAATGGTCTCTTGTTTTTTTGGTATAAATGGCCATGTAGCTACAGTGCCTTTAGAGAATCGTAAAACTGTTAATTCGGAGTGGTATACGACCATTTGTTTGCCGGAAGTCTTTGAACAAATAAGAAAGACTAACCGACAACGTAGAATCATTCTGCATCACGACAATGCTAGCTGTCACAGGTCGGCCGTCACAACTCAGTTTTTAGAAGCTCAAAAGATCGAATTGACAGGTCATCCGCCGTACAGCCCTGATTTGGCACCCAATGATTTTTATTTATTTCCAAATGTGAAGAAAAAATTACGTGGTCAACGTTTTTCGAGCCGCGAAGAGGCAGTCGATGCGTTCAAAATGCACGTTTTGGAGATACCTCAGTCTGAGTGGAAAAAGTGCTATGAAAATTGGTTTCAACGCATGCAAAAGTGTATAGATCTGAGCGGCGAATATTTTGAGAAGCAATAAAACCATATTAATTGATATATGTTTGTTTCTTTTTTTTATTCCGGATACATAAATAGCAGCCCTCGTATCTACAGTATTTTTATTGATCATAACATAAACTATGTTGGCTGCAAATGTACATTTATTTCTATCAGTCAATCCTGACTCACTTCATAATATTTGTTTTTATTGAGTTCTTACGTGTTTGTATGAATATGGCAGCTTTGTCAGACATTAAAAAATGCCGGACTAAACCACTTACTGGTATCGTCGACCGAGGAGTGATACATTTTTTGTATTCTAAGACAAACAAAATAAATAAAAATTGACTCTAATACTGTCTAATCTTAAGGCATTTGTATATAAAAAAATTGCCAATAAAACTCCCCGCCATATCTTTTAAAATAATACCTAACTAAATTTTCAACTCATCCGTTTTTAGTTTTACTTAGAAATAAATAAACATGATTTAAGCAGACTCCTTCATGGTGGTCCACGATTTCTAGTTGATATCTATACACATTGTTTGTACAGTAAGTAATCAAAACTTAAAAGAAACTGAACAAAAAGATTCTCAGTTTTAAAGTAATTGCAGGAAAGCCATGACAACTAGGTTTCAAAAGTTTTGTCTTGGAACACTAAAGAAAACAGGTGCCGATAACTTTATCAAAGTGAAGGTTGTGTTAGAATAATTATAATTAAAACTTATTAATTTTATAGCCACAAAAGCATACACAGAAATATAAAAGGTATCGCTGCAAAGTCAATTAATGTATTCTGTTTCAATTAAAATAAATGCACATGAACAAATTTACATCTCTCACATTAACTGCATCGCAGTATTAGCATCTTTACTAAGTGGTACCTATTTGTTTTTCGCTTTGTGAACATAAGTTAACATGTGTAAGTAACGACAGAAACTATGCTGCTATTGTAGTGTAACTTTTTTTGTATGTAGTAGATTAGACTGATACAGTGTTTTCCTTGTTTCAGAGGGCACGTTCAGCTTTCATTTATCCACGTTATTATCACGGTAGTAGTCGTTAATCTGCCAACTGCAGTAGGCCTTCGTTGTAAACTATAGCTGAAAAACCCTCTTCAAGGTACGTTTGAGCCCTTTGTTGGGGACATATATGGACTATGACATAGATTCGAGTATTGTAGGTATACTTACTGCTATACTGGGGTGCAGCTTGATGAGGGGGAGCCGGCAGGAAGGGGCCTTGAGGTGGTTGCGGTTGAGGGTAGGCTCCAAGAGGGGGGGTCACTGCAACAAGTCGTTCGTCACTCTACCGCTCGCTAAATATCACAACCCATACCGAAGCCCAGCATTCACGCTTAGCAATCCCTCTTGCAACTTCCACACGAATCATCAGTACAAAATATGCTTTCATTAAATGAAATTGCAAGAGCGAAATACTGTAACAGTGTTGTCTACGCACATATAGAGGACCACTTTATAATTACTGCCAAATATTGACTGATTATAACAAAAAGAACGACTTGCTTTTTTAAATTTAAATTAAATTTCTGTTTATTATGTTTGCCACAAAACTTTTCTCAAAAACATCTTAATTCATGGTCACTACGCGGTCATGGAAGAAACTGTCAATGCCGCATTTCCTTAAATTTAGTTCCAAATAACATTGCGAACTAAAAAAACAACAAACTTTGGACTTCGTTTCAGTCGTAGATGGATTGAAATCTAAGAAAATCTCAAGGGCATTTCAATTCATTGTCAGTAACAGAAAAGTGGCCCTATATAACTATTAGTTAAATTAGCGAGGCGTACGTGGACAAAACTGTGCTGCAGTCAAATCCGGTAACAACCAACGGAAGGCTACAAACCGCGCATTTAAAATGTTAACGACAAGCTGAATGCCCAAAACGCGTTATGTACTCGAGTGAGCTATCCCGAACCGCACACTACATTCAACAACGTTCTCGATCGTTCGGAATAGCTCCGCCAGGAACAGGGCTATGCACTTTATATATAAGTGAATCCGATTTGGCCATTAAACAGTCAAGTGACTTCTCGCAGCTTAATAACCACATCGGCGTTTGGTAAACAATAATAAAATGTTCGAAACACATATATAAGAGTGAGTGCTGAGCACCTACCGGACGTTTATTTACAAAATGCAACGTAAGATATTTTAACTATGGTTACATTGGTTTCTATTGACTGACCACATAAAAAAACTCCCCACCAAAGGATATGTTTGTTGTTTTTTTGTAATCAATCAAAAGGTAAATAATTCAAGCTGTTGTGCAACACCGAACCAATGTGACCATAATACCGTCACACTGAGTTCCGTCGTGGGGTACATGGACCTATGACCGACCCGAACAGTACTGATAGCGGCCATCTCCGACGTCGACAGCCTCGTTATCGTTAAATGCGTATACATAGTAAGCATTCCTTAACAATATTTTCATAATGATCTATTTAACAAACTAAGTAAAAGGGTGTACCAAGATTTTTTTGTAGTTGCAAACATCGATGATTAGTAAAAGAAGAATCGTATACAACCGTGTCTCGTACAACATAGTGTTATTTCAACGACCATCAAAACTCGCAAGCAAACATAAAGCTGACATAACAGTGTGCGTTGTAGGACAAAAAACATGCAAAGTGCAACATAAAACAGCAATGATGGACGAAGAGTGTAAGCTAACAAAACAATCCACATAATACTTAGAAAATAACACACAATTAAACATAAATATTTAATGCAAACACATATAACACAAACTGTGATTTCAAGAAAAGTTATAAATAGTAAAAATTTCATGCACTGCCAAAGTATTTGGTAGAATCATTGTAAATAAAAGAAAGACATAAGTAGCCGCTTCACTCATAATAAAACTTTGCCAGTGTATTCATTTTATTCAAGTGAGGTAAATGAGGTTAATGATATCGATCAAGGCGAGACAATACTAAGGTAGGAGGAACAACGCAACCACTCAAAAATCCTGGTAGCATCACCCAATACAGCTTTAGTAGGTCAAAACTAATAATTCCAATAAAACATGGAAGACCGTAATTAGAATATCTACTCTGGAGCATAAAAACATCGAGTGCCGTAAATTCCTTCAAAGTAGATACTCAAGCAGTCTGTCATTTCCAACACATCAGTGATCGCTCCTCGTAAAACTAAGTTGTACTATATTTAACAACGAACCCGGTCCAACCGTAGGGAAAATATTCCTAAAACCACAATAAAATCTGCGCTAGATTACTAAGCGCAGTTTACGTAAAGGCTGAAAATAGAGTTTCTGTAAAACCAGGTATTGCAACATCAAGGATGAATCAAAAGTAATTTAAATGATGGCATGAAACAATTGCGTAGCGTTGCATGCTCCTTTAACGGGAATTTTATTTCTAAACATTATTTATGATTTGCTTCAAATGAAAAGTAGAACTAATTGAAAATATTTTGCTACATTCTAATTAAGGGCGTCCCCGAAAAAATAGGTTGATATTGATTGTTTGGAAATTCTTTAAAGTCTGATTTGATGATATTGATATGACATGAATAAAATTTATGTTGGTGATTAGTTCATGGTGTTAAAATTTGATGTTTAACATTTTAATAATTTGTTGAAAAATATGATGAAAACAATTTAATTGGAACATGCTTTGTTTTCATTAAAACCGTATAGGCTCCACTGGCATAACACACATGTGAACTCATTATGTGTCTATATACGCGTAGCTTTAAGATCTGTAACTTTGATGTTTAACTTTTCATTTAAACATTATAGTTATTCAATAAAACTAAATAAACTACATTTATCCTGCGCGCGCGTTTTTTCCGACCCTGTCACTCTCAGTAAATTTGACGTAAGAGTGAGCGCAATAGCTGCAAAATGCGGGGAGGCCCTTAAGAATATTTATGAGTTTATACTAAATTTATTAGTACAGCTTCGCTACACAACTGAATGGGATGTAGAGCATGTGTTTAATATATATATTAATGTATAATTAAAAATTATCATACCGGCACACTTCCTTTTCCTTTTGTAAAGCGATAAAGCATGCATTGTTGTCTATGATATTAGATACAGTTATATCATAACAACAAACAATATGGGATAATTCAAGCTTTTAATTCGGAATTTTAACCCTTTTTAAGGCAAGGTATGATCAAAAATTCATTGTATTTCACTTCTATTTGAAGCTAGGTAAGGTTAAAATTATGGTGGTCGCTATTTAGCCACTGCCTTATGAAGGGTCAATCAATAGCAACAAAAATATAAACTTGAATATTCCCATGTCGTGAATCTTAGCCTTACAATCACACATACACTAACAGTTTTTAAAATAATTATAATATCAGTGGCCGATCCATATTTCAACAATCGTCTAAAACTATTTTATCAAATCGGTGTCATTGGAAAATGGAAACGACTTTAAAGCTGCATTTATCATTTAATAAGTGCAACTTTAATCTAACCAAATACAAATTCTTGGTGTGTATAATTAAACATAGCGGAAAAATTGACACAACAGATGACAAAATGAAAATAGAAGTTGTGTCAATCTTATGTTACCATCACCTTACATATAAAACCCACATACGTTTAACAATCACCCACAAATTACTAATCACATACTATATCGACTCAGCAGCACTCATGTCTCCAAAAACGCAATTTTTACTGATATATTTTTTTTACATAAAATATGTGTTTATATCATAATATACAAGGACAATATGGTTGTAATGGTTGCCGTTCCTAATTAAAAACCAGGAGTCATATACCAATATACATGAGCCTTGCCTGATTGAGAGAATACTTTCAGTTTTTGATAGCTTTTTTAGGGTAATGTTGAAAATGTCGAATTCATTTAATTGTTGGCCGATTATTCAACTACGGGACAATTTAGCAACCCTTTAATACAAATGCGTCCATTTAGTTCATTCAGTTTAAAGCATAGTATTTTTGTGAATTATTTAATGTAAATCAGATCATCTCTTTAGAATCAATGGAAATAAACTTGCAGGATTCCTTTAAAATTACGAGGGCTGCTATTTATGTATCCGGAACTGGCCACTTACAGAACAATAATTTAAAAAGTAATTACATCATTTAAAAATAGAACTCTTTAGCTTTAGAATACATTTATTTTTATGTGACTGTCAATTGTTTTCACATCGTAGCGTCATTTTGAAAATTGCGTGTCTTCACCACCATGGATTTAACTCGTGAACATTTTCGTGCCATGATTTTTTACGATTTTCGGCGTGGTCTAACTCAAAAACAGTGCATCGATCAGCTTACTTCGACTTTTGGGGATGAAGCACCCTCAAAGACCACTGTGTATCACTGGTTTAGCGAGTTTAATCGTGGACGATCTAAGCTTACTGATGAAATTAAAGAAGGTCGCCCTAAAACGGTCGTTGTACCTCAAAACATCGATGCTGTCCGGGAACTAATAACTCAAGATCGTCATGTTACATATCGTGAGATAGAGGCATCTCTGGGCATTAGTATGACGAGCATACATAAGATACTTCATGAACATTTAGCTGTAAAAAAAATTTGCTCCCGTTGGATTCCGCACAACTTGAGTATTGATCAAAAACAGGCTCGTGTCGATTGGTGCAAAGAAATGTTAAAAAAATACAACCGTGGTGCGTCAAAAGCTGTTTATAATATCTACACAGGTGACGAATCTTGGATCTACGCTTACGACCCCGAAACTAAGCAGCAGTCCACGGTGTGGGTGTTCCAAGATGAGCCGAACCCAACAAAAGTTATTCGTGCAAAAAGCACATTGAAGCAAATGGTCGCTTGTTTTTTTGGTATAAATGGCCATGTAGCTACAGTGCCTTTAGAGAATCGTAAAACTGTTAATTCGGAGTAGTATACGACCATTTGTTTGCCGGAAGTCTTTGAACAAATAAGAAAGACTAACCGACAACGTAGAATCATTCTGCATCACGACAATGCTAGCTGTCACAGGTCGGCCGTCACAACTCAGTTTTTAGAAGCTCAAAAGATCGAATTGACAGGTCATCCGCCGTACAGCCCTGATTTGGCACCCAATGATTTTTATTTATTTCCAAATGTGAAGAAAAAATTACGTGGTCAACGTTTTTCGAGCCGCGAAGAGGCAGTCGATGCGTTCAAAATGCACGTTTTGGAGATACCTCAGTCTGAGTGGAAAAAGTGCTATGAAAATTGGTTTCAACGCATGCAAAAGTGTATAGATCTGAGCGGCGAATATTTTGAGAAGCAATAAAACCATATTAATTGATATATGTTTGTTTCTTTTTTTTATTCCGGATACATAAATAGCAGCCCTCGTAATTATCTCTAGAAAATACAAGAAGAAAATATTTGACACGAATAATGGAGCCCAGAGGCTGTGTACTACCAGAGTTTTCTCATTGCAATAGGTAAGTTCAGATTGATATTAAAAGACAAAGTTCAGAATGTTTGTAATGTAAAACGTATGCAGATCTAGTGTGCAGTTAGTAAACAAAATTACGGATTTTTCTTTGAACAAAGAGCTACCAGTTCAAGTAATTAACACAAAAACTTTATAGAACATAATAGCAAGTTTTAGCATAACTTCTTCTGTTAACGTAAAATCAAAACAATGTTAGGACCCAAAATAAGTAGTTGCTTTTTCTTGTTACTTAAGATTGACTTGATATTGTTTTGAAAGAAGTAACCAAGATAAGACACCAATTAGAGCATATTATTTCGGACACTAATTATCAAAAAACATTTAATCACTTACCTTTCTATGTAAACTGAGTAAAATATATTACACTAATAAGTACTTCATCAAAATATCACTACTTACGTTTCCTGATTAGTAACTCGACCTAATAATTTTGAAAATGTTAGCAAACATATCAAACATCCCCCATACAATGTGATGCAAGCTAATGACAAATCTGTTTTCAAAACCAGGCAACAGAAATACAAACCTGCATTCTAAAGTGAAATCACAGAGAGAAGTTTATGTTAAAACTTGGCTTTTCAAAATAAATGTCACAAACAAGATTGTGCCATAGTTTTTTGAGATGAATATTTGAGAAAGTACTATTAAAAAATACTTTGGACATCCTTGTTCCAATAATGTACATAAGTCAGCAGAACAATGGTTAAAATATTAAAAGTAAAGAAAACAATCTCAAAATGCCATCTCAACAGTGATATACTTTTATAACTATTGAATACTGTCAATATATCTTTACACCACTACATTACACTATGTCTATGTTAATTTAAAAACAAAACAAACTAAATAAAGAAAAGGTTTCTGTTTATGATAAATGTCATAGACAAAAATCTTCGTCAGTATCAGAATAACTAGATTAATAAGTAATATTCTGGTTATGCAGATACTGTAAGTTAGCTTAAGATAAAGTGGCCACCAATAAAATGATAATGTTTGAGCAAAAAACCCCAAATATTATCATTCTAGTAAGTTGTGTTAATTAGGTTTAGAAAATAAAAAGAAGCAGTGAAATAAAATATAAATTTATGGCAAACAGACATAATTGTTATGTGTTTGGCTATTATATGAATATTTTCTTTCATTTGTATGAGCCACTACTATTTATACAAACATGTAAACAGCCACCGCATTATCAAATAGTTGGACCAATATTGATCTGATAAGAGTTTTAAATACAATCAAAGAATCCTACAAAATTCTTAATGTTTAAGGAAAGTCAATTCAATGTATTACATGATGCTGTTTATTATTGTATTTATAATACCAGTTGGCTGGCTCAACTTTATATAGGTACCAACTACACTACAGGGTAAAGTTTGTTGTTATTTTTCTCTGACTTTGATGACCAATTTGATCACTGGTGAATGGTCAAACCCCTTGTTACTAAGTGTCCCTCAGTTAATCCTGACAGTTACAGCTTTCAACTGGTTATTTTTTAACTCTGGTGATTGTTAATGTGGGTTAACAAAAACTGGTGGCTATTTATTCGAAAATCAACATTAGAACTACATAAGCTCTTTTGCATTAAACACTATATTATTGTAATAAACTAGCAATTGTAAAAGAAAATATTCATATCAACATATTTATATGACCACTTAAGTAATATTAACTAGTTCAATCAAATGGGTGCAGTGCTCAATTCATGTTAGAATTATTTCAAGAAAAATCTTTCAATGGTGTTGGATCGTTTAAACAACTTGAGAAAATCATAATTATTTAATAATTTCAAATATATAGCTTTCTCTGAGTCACATTCCTTGATTTGAGTGTTAGCTCAGAGCAGTTAAGTATAATTTTTAGTAATTATAATTAAAGAACTATTAAAGTCCCGGAAATTCAGTCTTTGAAACCTTGATACACTATTAAAAAATACTAGTTTGATGCTTGAAGTATTCTGTAAACAGACTGATTTCAGAAATTCAGCAAGTGTATAAAGGCATTGACTACTAAACACTTCACCCATTCAAGTGTTAAGTTAAATTTCTGATGAACAATGACATAAAAATTGCAACAATGAATAAACATTATTTACAGTGTATCTCTTATTAATGCAAGTAAAATGTATGCCAGAAAGCAATTTTCAAATCAGTGTTCATAAAACCAATACAATTGATCAATCAATAAACACATACGATCGTCCACACGCCGTATATATCATAATAATGGTTTAACTATTTCAAAAAAGAAAAAAATAAAAAAAAGTTATGTATAATCATTACATGTGACAGCCTTTTAGTTGGCGGCGTAGCGATGGGCGCCGACAAGGGCCCAGCAGCACCTGCGGAGCGGGGGCGGCGACTAGGAGCAAGGGACAGGGACCAAGGCAATCTTTATTACCAACTTACATATAACCATTGCAATTAATTGTTAACATATTTAAATTAACTATGTTGATTTCATAGTTTGGGAATACCTTATTTTCGAACAGTGTAGCTGCGTATTTCCAAACATAAAACCACAAGATATATATTTTTATTATAGTTAAAGAAAATACTAATCTTGACTGTAACATCATAGCAAAGAAATCTAATATATATTGCATTGAATCTGAATTCTGCTAGGATTACTAGCATCTCTTCCAATATCATTACACTGCACAAATAGGGCTCAAGTTTTTAATTTCAGATGTTTTTGAATGTAGGTCACCATGATGTGCGATGCCTGAGAAATATGTAAAATACTATAGGCTACCTCAACTGCGTATGTTTCTTAAAATTCACAATTATCAGCTTTACACAATCTTTCAATACCGTTAAAAGTGAATAAAATAATCGAAAGCTGTTACTAGTTGCATATTTGTACGGATGTATCTTATTTTAGGACATACCGAATCGCTCATGAAGGTGCAAAATGTCATCCATATTGGATTTTGACGCTCCTCATATCGATTTATCTAAGTCCTAAATGACCCCTCCCGGGCAATATAAATGCTTTGTCAAGTGCATTTCACTAGATTCCACGCTAAATTCCAATAAGATATTGATGATATTTGAAATATAGCCAAATCTTCATACGCAATCATAATTAAGTTCTTTTGTGCGATGACGTTACAAGTCAAGTAAAACTGCATTTATGATAATAGAGGAATGAAAAAAGTGCAAAACTAATGCATAAATACCTTTTTTATCAGCCATTTTAACTAGTTGACACCTTCACTTGGATAAATAATCACAAATCAGTGTTTTTTGAATTATTTGATACAAGGTAAGTCAACAGACGCTATGTCGTATCCGTACTTCGGTCACAGATTAGAAAAATCAATTCAATTTCCCCTACTCCTACTCGAGCAGTGTCAGTGGAGGAAGGAAGGAATCAATACCGACACGCAGCGACGCACGCAACGCAAGCCAAGCCCATGCATCGCGTTTATTCGTTCATTTCATTCGTTCTCGTCTTGTATTATGTTCTTTTGCTCCTCACACTCACTCATATCAATAACTGAGGGTGCTTGTACATGGATGGTAAACATGCGAGTTTTAAAGTACTTACTAATGAAAATTGTGCTGATATAAAATTATTTCGTATTGTTATTCTTATAAATTTTATTGATGTGCCAAATAACCTGCATAAATATTATTTTTTAAAGTCACTGATCACGTTTATGATTTTTGATTGAACACTGTGTACACGGTGCATAAAACCCGCGCAAGCGCAGTTACCCCAACACCCTATGACTAACGCTCCTTTATTTCCTTCTTTCTATGCCTGTGCCAGCCTATGTGTATGTAACCCATATTCTCAATATTTAAGTTCACATGTTTTTCTTTTACAGGTATTTTTATTTGGTCTTTACTACTGTTACTAATATTGTTGTCTGATTTAATAAATAAATTATTATTTTTGATAAATGTCGACTAATCTCGAGAGGTTTGCCAGGAACGTACGAAGTGGCGATCGATAGTCTCTGTCTCCCCAAATAGGAACTAACGGAGTGAGTATATGTATGTAAGTATGTAAAACATATTACCTAAGTATATTCCCAAAGTGGTTAAATTTGTATCTACCACTTTTTTTATATAAGGCGATAGGTCCCCTCGTAATTCGAGTGCACTTTAGAAAACGCTATCGTAGAGTAGTTCTCGAATATTATTTTGCGATTGTATATCGAAGAATTGTATACGTACGTATAGCATAATAAATCTATGGTATACTCAAATCTAGAAGTAAAGGGAGACTAAAGGTAGAAATATTCCTACTCTTTGAAAGCCAATACTTTATTCGACATTAAACCTAGTTTTCGAATATAATTATACGTTCTTATGTGTACGAGGCGACTAGGGGTATTGGGTGTTTTAAGTGGCTGATGGGCGATGTGGCTGGAAGACCAACGCATACGATATTAGTTTTTACAATCTTCACCCCAGTCAAGTCCAAAAGTGACTGAGTAATTTCAAATTCTGAAGCTCGAGCTACCTTTCTAGGATTTATTGTCATGAGTCTATGTATGATACGATGCTATTCTATGAGAATGACTAACTCGTTGAAAAGGTCAACTCCTTCATTCGTTTTGAAACGTAGTTCTCAGTATTGTACCATTATAAAAAGCTTGTGGGAGTTATGTTAGAGCACACACTACTGCGGACTCACTCGCACATAGCAGCGTCTCACTCATATTCCTACATCGCGGAGTGTAAATGTTTTTCGAGTTAAGCATAGATACAAATTATAAGTTGGTACACAGCAGGGTTTACTGGCCAGTATATCTTTCCTGTTTCCACAAACTCTTAAAGTATTAGAAGACAAAGTAAAAATATCCTACAGTTTGCAGTTCGATTTCCTAGAAAACAAGTTTTCTAAAAGAACTATGCAATTTTATGCTCAACGTCTTAGAAGTTAAGGTTGAACTCGTTGCATTTTGAAACTCTTTCATTCCTTTGTTATATACAATTTTATTATATAATCGTATACTATTTTTTTATAAAGTAACGTTAATATTGTTTCAAGTTGCGATCTATTCTTGCGTTTATACAACAAGTCCTCAAATTGAGGGATACGATATTGGACTTAAATTATTAAGGTGTACGGATGAAAATAGAATAATCTTTATTTTTTGGGACACAAAAACCAGAAATTTTTATACTACTAAAGTTGAGGAATTGTTCTGAGCGTCTTTGACAATGATTTAACTTTCAGTTAGTTTTTTCTTCGACCATAACTGTTTCGACATTAACTTCCCCTACTAAGCGAAATAGTTTTGTTCAAATTCAAATTCAGGCAATTCCACAAAGCTGTGCATCATGTGCATGTCCACATATGACTTTGTTAGTCTGAAGGTCATGGTGTCGAGCTGTGAAACGAAAAGCCTAAATTTATGGGTTAATTTAATATTATTAGGTTAAAATAATACTCAAAGACAGTCTTACATTATTTATTTCAATTATCCTTAAGTTAAATTTGCGGCTCTACTAAGGCCAAACAATAAATAATCAAATTAAAAAAATAATTAATCATTAATAATAATTATTATCAAATATTTAATTCTTAATTATAAAATCTGTCAAAGAATGAATTGTCATATACACTTATTTTAGGGCTGATGTCAACATCAGACATTATTTGTCATACGTTCGAGTACAAAGTCCATTTCCCTCCACATCTGAAAAAAAACATACGGTTATTAACTAACTATTACGTTTAAGTGTAGACGCGCTCTAGTAGTCCGGTCAATTTAGGCCTAAAATAAGGAGGAAGGTTACATAAATTCATAAGAAGCTGAAAATTGGCACAATTGTTCAAAACATGATTATAAATGAAACCTCAAAAGTCCCCATCGTTCCGAGGTGTGCTAAAAATTTTACACGGGGTCAAAGGTCAAAAAAAATAGTTTTTTGCGATTTTAAGCGAAACGGTGAGTTTTTTGCAAAATCTTTCCAGTACAAAATTGTAGATCAGAAGATTCTCTACAAAAAAGATATCAATATTTTTTTTTCTAAAAGCCACCATTTTAAAGATATAACGCGTTGAAAAGTTCGATCATTGGTAATCTTCATACTTTGCAAATGTACGCCACGTATGAACATCACTTATAAGGTGTTATAACTTAAAACTCAGTAGCTGCTCACCAACATTTATTTCGGGTATATTACCAAGTTCAAGTGTGTCTTGGTAATCAGCTGGACCCTAAAGACTGGGGTTGGAAGTTGGTCGACAATACATTAGAGCCAGTTCTAACTTTACTTCCACCAGCACCTGAGAAACTTCTCAACTCAATATTTTGCAACTGTAAAAAAGGTTGTAATGCTAAATGTGGATGCAGAAAAGTTGGACTGTTTTATTCCCTGGCATGCACAAACTGCCAAGGCCGATCGTGCTCTAATGTTGAGTCAGCTAATCTAGAAGACTCATATGATACCAATGAGGAATCGCTAGTGGGACAGTTGATCTGTGAAATAGAAGAAAAAGAAGAAGAAGAAGAACAGGAAGAAGAACAAGAAGAAGACGAAGGACAAGAAACAGTAATCCTGGAAAATTACGAATCAGACGAGGAATATTAATCATTTCATTTTCAATTACACCGCCATTATTTTAACCAACCGATATCTACAATAATATTTTACAATAGTTTTAAAACAAATAAAATCACTGCAGACCCATGGAATAGGCCTACAGGAGATACCACGTTAAAATAAAACGCGCTAAGTACACTACCTCATAGGTGGCGTGGAAACGTGTGCAAAGTATGAAGATTACCAATGATCGAACTTTTCAACGCGTTATATCTTCAAAATGGTGGCTTTTAGGAAAAAAAATATTGATATCTTTTTTGTAGAAAATCTTCTGATCTACAATTTTGTACTGGAAAGATTTTGCAAAAAACTCACTGTTTCGCTTAAAATTGCAAAAAACTATTTTTTTTACCTTTGACCTCGTGTAAAATTTTTAGCACACCTCGGAACGATGGGGACTTTTGAGGTTTCATTTATAATCATGTTTTGAACAATTGTGCCAATTTTCAGCTTCTTATGAATTTGTGTAACCTTGAATGTATAAATTGACCGGATTATAGTGACAATACGACACTAGTATTTTTATGTTGAACGCAATACTATAAATATTTTTTTTAAAAAATATTAAATATGCGTTTGTTAAGAGTTTCTTGTTGCCTCTTTACTCGGCCACGGACTTATCGTATTTTGTATGCGGCAGCATCCTGTGATGTGCGATAAAAGAGAACACTGTCTAAGCGAACTTACTATAATATGTACCTACCTAATTCCTAGCGACTTCCAAAAGTATCTAAGGATTTTTTAATTCCTAAGCTTTGGCTACTCCTTGTATGTTTGTATCTATACCTGAAGCTATAGCGTAGACGCGCGCTAGTTACAACACTACACTAGTGCTGTGTGTGTAGACGTGTAGTTCTGGCTTAGAATAGCACTACCTCATTTCTTCTTGAGGGTGTTCGTAAGAGGAGGCTAAGGGTATTGTGGCTTTTTAAGTGTTATTTGACCCATCACCAAAAACCTTTGTTTTACAATCTTATCCCTACACTACTCCCAAAAGTGGCTAAGGAATTTTTATTCTGTATCTCTGGCTACCTCTTCTACGGATAGCCGTGAGTGTTTGTATGTATACTATATAAGCAGTCACCGGACCCGCTCTTAAAAAAACTAGTGTTCGTGCTCGCCTTCTTTTTCGCGGTCGTGCCAGTAACTTTATCACGTTGATCTGGCTACCTTCTAGGGATTTATAGCCGTTATGTATGCATACCTGCAGGTTGGTAGAAACCTTGCGTCGTAGGCCCGTTGCAGCGCGTGCCGCGACGGATGTGCAGGCGCGAAGGCTTTAGTGCCGCAGCGGCCGCACTGCCTCCATCGGGACAGCCCGCCTAAGTACATGTACCTTGAAGAGCGAAAGAAGATGGTTATTCACCAGTTGTGAAACAAAGAGAAAGATTTGGAAGATTTTATTTTTGTGCTAGGATAACTTTATTAATGTTTAATACCTAATACTCGAGTTTTAATACTTAGTTTTAGTATCTAACGCCCTCTTGACTAAAATTGCATGTGCCCAACAGGGTCCATATTAATGTACCTTGATTACAACACCTACTTGTACACCGCCGCACCTAATCTGAAGAAGTTGGTTTTAGACTACTATGCTATGACACATGCTTTAAGAAGCTGATTAGGAAAAAGTAGAAATGGGATATGAAATTCAAAGCGGTTAGATCAACATTCGTAATTGTTTAGTCAGTAGCTTATGTCTTTAACACCAAGTCTATAATATACAAAGAATTATTTTGTTAAGGTCCAAGATTAATATCTGGATATATGTTTAACCTACCTGATGGAATCCATGGCTAGAGAAGGCGACACGTCATATTGCGGTGGCGGCTCGGGATTATATCTTAATTCTTCGGGTTCCAGGCCAT
Source organism: Bedellia somnulentella (assembly GCA_963576735.1). Taxonomy (NCBI): domain Eukaryota; kingdom Metazoa; phylum Arthropoda; class Insecta; order Lepidoptera; family Bedelliidae; genus Bedellia; species Bedellia somnulentella. The sequence goes on from OY755170.1 coordinate 1,173,880, forward strand.
ATTCCAACTATAAAATGTAATGCATATTTTTATTTTATCAAGGTTTTATCTTATTCTGAATAGACAAACTGTATAACTTATCCAAACGAGCTTATTAAGATAAATAGCAAACAAGAATTTAATATATATCATGAATTTTCCCAAAAAAGTAGCAATCAAATCAGTAAACGAGTCAGTAAAGGTTTTGAATGGCTCACATGGTCCTTCGAGCCAGACTAAATTAGCTTACTTAACCAGCACTGGACGTCTATAGGCTGATGACTACGGGCTAGATTAGATTGTTCATTACCAGCAAACGACATCTATTATCTAATATATAAAAGAGTAATATTAGTAATATTCTATGTTTAATGAGGTATACATACATAAAAAGGCCACGATTGTCCATGCGGGGCTGAAACGTTGCACCGCGGTAGAGACTCCCAAACGCGAGGTAAAGACATCTGAGCGGCTACGTTCGCGCACTCTTCTAATAATTTATAACTGCATATTAGTATTTTACATTGACATTATTCATTGAAATACATAAAAATAACATTATATAGGAATAAACTTAAATAACTTTAGATAAAGATCGTATCGTTGTAAAAACAAAACTTTTATTATACATAACGTAACTTATATTTTTAGCACATCTCCAAGTTGTAGTTTAACTTAATGCTCATTTGACTACATTAAATAAGATTATCAATCACAAATAACCAATCCAATACCATGGGTCTATAAATAATATATTGTTATGAAACATGATACGCACCTATTAAGTCTTGAGAAGGTGTTTTGCAGGCCGCAAGCCTAGCTAAGGGTCTCTGCAAAGGTTCGCCAGTTCTGCCGCACGCTCGTATGAATATCATCAATTTCCTTAAAAGGTTTATAGCCGTTGGATCACCGTTCGCCAGATCATACCTGTACGAAGGAAAGGGTCATTTATTTCTAGAAGTTTAAGTGCATTGTATCTGTGAATGTTTGATGGTCGGGTTTTTGTATGCACTTACATACTGTTGAAATCCTAAATTTTAATTAACTATTGTAATTATATAAACAATACGATATATTCGTATTCGCGAGTTGCGTAATTTATGTCATAAGTCTTCCTCTTATGCACTTTATTTGGAGTCCTTTCCCACATTGCTTGGGAACAGATAAAATCATGGCGAAGCCGCCCATGACAGAGGGCTAACAGCAACCAATCAAATATAACAAAATACAAAGAATATGGCCTCAAAGAGTATGACCTTAGTATATTGTTATGTGTGAATAGTGTCGTAGCTATTATAAATGATGATATTACCCGTTAGTGTTGGGCAGTTGTTGCTGCGAGACGGTGGCCTTAGTATATTGTTATGTGTGAATAATGTCGTAGGTATTATCCTTACTAATATTATAAATGTAAATGTATTTATTTTGTTATATTTTTACGCAAAACTACTGAACCGATCCTCATGAAATTTCCACTCATATTCTTGAAAGTAACATATGCATGCTACTTTTTATTAACATACATACATATACTCACGGCTATAAATCCCATAACGGGGTAGCCAGAGCTTTGGAATGAAAAATTCCTCAGCCACTTTTGGAAGTTGATTGGGGAAAAGATGGTAATAATAAATGTAACTTTTTATTAAATAATAAAATATTTTTTTGCGAAGTCTCTCAGGTCAGCTAGTAAATGTATGATAATAGTTACCCATTGGTGTTGGGCAGTTGTTGCTGCGAGACGGTGGCGAGCGCGGTGACGGCCACCTCCAGCGCGTGCTGCAGCGGTCGCCGGATAGCTTGCAGCGCGAGAGAGTCGCATGGCAATTCGGTTTTAGCTTCCAGGGAGAGTAGGGTCTGTGAATTAATGTGTGGTTTTAGTATTTGCAGTGTTATATGACATGGTGCATCTGCAATGGGAAACCGTTTTAGCTCATGTTACTACGGAAAGTTTAAACGTTTAATTGCGTTCTGCAGCGGACGCCGGATAGCTTGCAGCGCGAGAGAGTCGCACGGCAACTCGGATTTAGCTTCCAAAGAGAGTAGGGTCTGTGAATTTATATTTGGTTTTAGTAGTTTTAGTGTTTGCTAGGATATATAACGTGATGTCTGGCGTATACTACGGAAAGTTTAAACTTTAATTGTGTGCTGCGTTACTATATGGCATTAGGTCGATCAACAACAATCCTTTATTACACAATCTTTCACATACTCAAAAGTGGCCGAACAATGAATCATACTGAAAATCAAGCTAGCTCAATTTAACTATATAACTTAACATTAAAGAATTGTTGTTGATAGAACACATAAGTTTACCTTCTCAATGTCATGATGGTTCTGATCATCAATGAGGGCGGCTGCATCAGCTCTCTCGTCGATCCTCAAAGCGGCGGCGCACCCCGCCCATACTGAATATAGGGATTGTAGGCATACGAGGGACGAGGCGCTTTGTTGGCCGGCTGGGAGTAATCTGGGATAATGTTTGGACTTTAGTAAGGGTAATAAGCGAAGATATTTTTCAATTGTTTGGCGATAAGAGTAAAAAAGGTTAGGTTTTATTAAATAAATGAATTACTACTCAATACAATATTATCCTTTTATCTGCTACCTCTGAATGTTTTCAAGACTTGATTTAAAAGACTAGTCTTTAGACTAAGGGTTTGGGATTCAAATACCGAATGATTCGTCAGGCATCAAAAATTAGGTGGGTTTTAATTAAAGGACTTAATATCATGAGTCTCTTTTATTACTAGCACCGATACTTGGTGTTATAAACATCCCAAGACATTGAATGATCTCTTTTAACATTGAAAGTATTCTCATGAAATTTAAGATTCAGTAACATAATAATTAGGTCAACCAACCTGCATAGAGAAGTCCGTAGTTTCAGCCAAGTCTGGTAATAATACTGCTGGAATGTTGATGGCTGTCTTTGAAACGTCTCCGTTATTCTGCAAGAGAATAGAACATTTTTGGTAAAGATACTTTGGAAATCAAATGTGTCTTGCCTGTTTCAAATAGTCTTTAAGTTTTATGGATTTATTATTGCATAAGCTTTTTTAGATCCAAGTACTTTATATTTGTTGTACTCGAATATAGCCTGATTCTATGAACATATAAGTGGTTGAGAGAATATGGTAAAAAAGCTGTAAAAAAGGTAACTGTTCACTGTTTAAAAAATAAACCTTCGATCTCAAACAAATAAAACAGAACACATTGAAACCTTTCACAATACTCAATACAAATTAGTTTAGAAACTATTTTCTCTTTCATATATACTGACTAAACTTGTACTAAACTCAACTGAAATTTAAAACAACTTAACTAAAAAAACAAGAGTGAAATATCTTGCAAAATATCTACCTTTCATAAAGAGCTTCTATATTTTGCGGTTTCAACGTCATCAGCAGATCGAGGCTGTTGTACCCGGACACGATGGAGTACTCGAGAAGAGCTGATGCATGCTGTACTGACATTGGCGTGGCTGGAACAACTCACCCAGTTAGTAATAGTTCTTTTTCCCATAATGAAGGAATTTTGATTAACACGCGCACTGTATATAAATAACATAATGCTACGAAAATATATCAATCACTAAATATATAGAGCACAAAAAAAAAATAGAGGAAAAAAAAATTAAAAAATCACTTGTTGTTATCTATAACTATTATGGTATTTGACTATATTTTTTTTATTAAAATCGTATCGCTTCATATAAAATATGTTTTACTAAATAAAACGGGTAATTACTATATTATGTGAAATTTATCACAGTATTCGCAATGAAAACGACTCTCAAAATATTCAGAGTGACCTAGATAGCTTGACACGGTATTATAAAATTAACAGGATCAATGTTAATGCATCTAAATGTACGATTATATCTTTCACACGTAGTTCTTCACCAATCAGTGCGACATACTATATTGATAATACTACCATTGGTAGAGATAATACGGCGAGAGATTTGGGAGTTACTCTAGACTCAAAACTTACATTTGAACACCATATTGAGAAAATAGTAGATAGGGCTTACAAAAATCTAGGATTTGTTATGAGGGTCTGTGAACCATTTACTGACATCAACTGCATAAAGACAGTTTATAATGCCTACGTTCGTAGTATCCTCGAGTTTGCTTCCTCCGTCTGGTTCCCCCAATATATAAAATATGCTCATAAAATTGAATCCGTGCAGCGCACTTTCATTAAACATTTAAATTACAGAGCTCGAGTATGGAACAAGGATTACGTATCATCGTGTAAATATCACGAAGTCCTCAAACTTAATGAACTTCGCTTACTTACAGATATGTCTGTTTTACACGATTTGTTGAATGACCGCATAGATAGCCCCAACATTTTATGTCAAATCGGAATTAACACCCCTTCTTACAGAACCCGACATACGCAAAAATCTTTGTTTCATATTCCACGCTCAAGAACAAACTACTCTCAAAATGCTCCCATCCGCCGTATTTTGCACGAATTCAACAACAACTTTAGTGATTTGGACCCTTTTTTTTCAAACAGATTTGAATTTCGTAAGAATGTTATAGAAACATTTAAAACGAGTCAAAGTTAACCAGTATAAGCATAATTATAACATACATACATACATACACACATACACGAACACAAACACACACATACCTATATACATTTCCTTCATTATCATCATAGTATCATCATTCACGGTCTTTTTTTTCGTTTTGTTAATTTTTTTTTCTCTTTTTTTCCTTGTATTTTTTAAACGTTATTTATAATATTATTATTTTTCTTTTTATAAATAAAATAAATAAATAAAAAATAAAATAATCATTTATTTCAAAGTAAAAAGATAAATCTTTGTTTTTTGAACGTCAAAATTCAACTTAATACTAAGTTTACTTCGGATTCGGAAGGTGTTTTGTTGAGAGAAGAACCCGTAAGAAACTCGTCAACACACATCTTTTTTTACGTCCATTACAATTTTGGTGTTAGCCCGGAAACATCCTGCACAGAGCCCTGATGACACCAAGCCACTTCATCATTAATGTAATCATTAACATTGTAATAGGCTTTCGAACTAAGATTTCTTTTAACTACTGCTTTGAATTTTGTTTCTGATAAATTTAAAATGTCCTCAGGTATTTTATTATACATTTTTACGCATAACCCCATGAAAGATGTATTTACTTTTGACAATCTGTATTTTGGTACTGAAATTTTATTGTTGTCTCTCAGGTTTCGAATATGTCTGTCACAATTTTTCACAAAAGAGGCCTGATTCTTTCTTACATACATAATATTTTCATAAATATATTGACATGGCAGCGTCATTATATTTATTGTTTTAAACAATTCCCTCAGGGAATCTCGGGATCTCAAATTGTATATAGCTCTTATTGCTCTCTTTTGGAGAATAAATATGGAACCAACATCAGCCGCTCTGCCCCAGAGTAAAATACCGTAAGACATTACACTATGAAAATAGCTGTAATAAACTAATCGAGCTGTCCTTATTTTCCTAACGGCATATGCAGCACTACTTAGCCTGCCAGCTAGTGAGCTAATGTGGGGTCCCCATTGGAGCTTGGAGTCTAGAGTTATCCCTAAGAAAACTGTGTCATCCGAATAAACTATATTTTCATTATTTAAAATTATTTCTTTATCAACGCTCTTAACATTGGGTAATACAAAGGGTCTCGGTCAAAATGGGCGTAACACCAACAGCGTTAAAATATATTTTATGTGAAAGCTAATGATCATAACTTAATTTTATACTATGACGGCGATTACCCAAACAACCGGAGAACAGAGATATTCAGTGATGTTCAAACGCATAGAATCCAAAACAATCGCTCACCGCAGAGACAACACGGACAATATCGTGCAGTACTAGGCAAAAGATATCAATCTATTGGTTGGTAACCTAACGAATTACTGCATTCCATCCCTTGCTAACGTCTCTCACTCAGGTACCGAACAAAGAAAGCGTGCGTACGCGTCACTGCGCGTCAGTTAGACATGCGCATAACGCTTCAGTGAAAAGAACTTAGTTCATTTAGTTCCTTCACTTAAAAGAACTACTTCGCGAATGTAGTCCAGTAGTCCACTTCGTTCAGCGGCTCATTAGGTTCCTTCAGAGCCGTTGGACTAAATGAACTGCAGAACGAATTGGACTAAATAAAGAGATTGAGTTGGAAAGATGAATAACTTGCGGTTCTCGCGTTCTCGTATCTTTCTTATAACATTCGCTAGTTGGCGAATGAAAAAAATGATAGTTTTGATAATGTTTAATGAATGAGTCCCATATGTTGTATTACTTGTATTTAATTTTGCAGAAATATAGTTATTTATCATGAAGTATCAGTAAGAATAAATATCTCGATTGTCCTCCATACTTTCCAGGCTTAGGACTGACAACCAAAACATTACTAATATTTTCACTATTAGAAAATAAACATTAAAAATAAGTCATTGACGGGTCTCGAACCTCATATTTATGTTTTTGTATTTGTGTAAACGAATAGTGATTTAACAGCAAACAAATATAGGTCTTAACACCATGTGTGGAGAGTTATTTTCCCCTACGAGAGAACAGCAATGCATAAGTGAGGTGAACTAATAAGCAGTATTAGATTGGCGATCAAACGAATATAGTCCTTAAGACCATGACCGAAGATTCTTTTTCGCCTGACGGCAAAGTATTATTTAACCAACCTTTGTGTTTTTTTTGCAATAATACCCGGTCCATATTGGGGATAACAAGTATTTAGGGGTTATCAAGACGTGCAATAAAGTAAATTACAACGCATTTTATTACTGTTGGTATAACGCCCAGCTCCTATACAAAAATGCCCATGATCCTTTGATGCATTTAGTTTTTTTGCCATTCAGTACAAGATTATTGGAAGCAAACCATGTTTGAATCTGTGAAACCGTGTTATTCACCTCGTCAATATTCTCATTATTTCTTTTAACGTCAAATACTAAGGAAGTATCATCAGCAAATAACACTATCTCGGACATTTTCTCGACCATGAACGGCAAATCATTAATATAAACCAAGAATAAAAATGGGCCCAAAATAGAACCCTGCGGAACACCCATTTTTACATGAGTTCCAGGTGATATTGTATTATTGATTTGCACTTTCTGTATCCGATCCGAAAAGTAAGACTTTATTAATTTAAGTGCGTCACCTTGTATGCCATAATGTTCTAATTTAATAAAAAGGATTTCATGATCTGCACAATCAAATGCCTTCGTAAGATCGCAAAACAAACCAATAGCGTCATTTTTACGTTCCCACGAATCAAAAATATGTTTCATTAAGGCAACGCCTGCATCGGTGGTAGAGCGGCCCTTTGTAAAGCCAAATTGTTTGGGATGAAACAATTTGTTAGAAGCGAAATGCAAAAGCATTTGATTGAACATTAGTTTTTCAAATATTTTACTTAAAACTGGCAGAATAGATATGGGTCTATAACCATCAGGACTAATTTTGTCTCCTCCGGATTTAAGAAGAGGTACAATTTTACTATGTTTCATGAGATTTGGAAATATTTTATTTCTTATACATTCATTAAATATGTCTGCTAAATATGGAGACAAAGTTACAATAAAATTATGGCAAACTTTCACCGACATACCCCAAATGTCCTCAGAACTTTTCAATTTAAATGATTTAAAACATTTTTCGATATCTTTAGGGCTGACATCTTTAAAACAAAACAAGGTTTCGCAACTATCAACATTTTGTTGTAACAAGTGTTGAGCTTTTACAACCGATGTGTTTAAATTTTCAGTTGTTTTTGATGGTATGTCAGTAAAATATTTTTCAAAAATACAAGCGATTTTCTCATTAGAGGTAGTCAGACCTTGATCAGATCGAACACAGAACTCCTGATCACATGGTTTACCTCGGCCTGTTTGGGTGTTGATAATATTCCACACTGTTTTAACTTTATTATCGGATGTTCGGATACGTCGGCTTAGGTATGTGGCTTTAGCCTCTTTACATACTTTATTAAATATATTTGAGTATTTTTTTACATATTCCCTCAATTCATTATTATTACTATAAGCTTTCTGATCATATAAATCGAAGAGTTTTTCTCTCGATCTATAAATACTTGGAGTTGCCCACTCACAAAACTTAAATTTACTGGTAATAGTTACATTTTTTACATTAAAAACTTTATTAAACTCATTTATCAGAACGTTATAAAAAATATCATAGCTAGTATTTGGGTTTTTATTAATTGTACATGTAGGCAACTTAGAGCTTATTATATTTATATATTTTTCTACTTTACTAGCAGTAATATGCCTTTTTTTAATAACAATTTTTGGTTCTGGTATCTCTAGAGGAAAGCTAACAAAAAGGCCGCTGTGATCAGACTTTAGTTTATTTATAACACTTTTACTTGAAAAATCTGCATTAGTAAATACATTATCTAAACATGTTTTGATTCTAGTCGGTTCCAAGAATAAATTTTCTAAATTGAGCGATTGGAATATACTCATCAATCGTGTTTTAAGATAACTGTCTTGTAGGAGATCCACATTGAAGTCTCCACATATTATTATACGTTTTTTATTCCTGAAAACTTTGCTTAATACATCTTCCATTACATTTTCGAATTTATCATAATTTTGGTTATAAGGGGGTCGATACACACATACTAAGAAATAGTTTTTTAACTCTATGCAGGATAATTCCACGACTTACTCAACGCTTAACTTTACAATATCATGACGAATTTTTGATTTAATATTATTTTTTAAAAATATAGCGGAGCCACCACAGGCTTTAGAATTGCGGCAGTAGTTGCTAGCTAAATAATAGTTTTCAAAACCAAATATGAGTTCGCAATTCTTAAGCCAGTGTTCAGTAACACATAAACAATCTATTTCATATTTTTCCAAAAATAATTCTATTTCTAATTCTTTACAAGAAAACCCCTGAGTATTTTGACATACAAGTTTAAACTGGGAGACTCCTTGTAAAGTATTCTTTTTAGTTATATTGCCAGAAGAACCTCCTTCCTTGTTTACAATATTGATATTAGGTGACGACTTAAGGACGACAGGAGGCTCTTCCATTGTCACTCTTAAAAGTTTAAATTATGGTTTCCACCATCGCATACTAGAAGTAAGTTTCCCCTTATATTAAATATATGGGGGTCAGATATATTATATGCTAATAATTTAGCAATGTTCCGCTTTTGATTTAAGGGTATGTATACAGTACCCAGTCGAGAATTTGAATAAGGTAAAAACTTATTCAAATCCAAACAAAATAAATTGTCGCTTTGACAACATGTCACGTGACATATTAGATTATTCATAATATGAATATTGTCATTCTGCTTATTCATATTAAGTAAGTATGGAAAGGTACAAAATATAAATTTACATTTATATATTTTTTGTATCTCCAAAAGTTTATTTATACTTTTATTTAATAAATACTTATTTAATCCTATACTATTGCCGACCAGTACGACAATCGTAGTATATTCGTCATAAGTGCCTAATAATATTCGTTCTACTATATAATTAAAGTTTGCACCCGTATAGCAATGGTTAATAACCTGTTGATTAAGATACTTATTTAGTATTTCGCCAAAACCTACGGCCATGCCGTCCGAAAATACTAATGTTCTGTTTGCCGGCGGCGGCGTGCTAACAGCTGGTAATGTAATCCCATTACTTGGTTGTGGTTGGGGTGACTGAGATATAACGCTAGATAAGGTAATATGACTATCCAGAGTAGCCGTCTCTTTGTCTATAAGACTGCCGATATGTTTGTATCTTAAATGCAGATCTTCCTGACTAACAATCATCTCACTCAGTTTATCATTCAAACTATCTATTTGGTTTAGTAAATCAATTTTCCTGTAAGACTTGTTTATGAATTTAATACTATTTTTCATACTTATAAGACTTTTGTTTGTGTTATATATACGTTTTTTAACTAATTTATATTTTTTACACTGTTTACGACTGAAATTTTTCGAATATTTAAAAGAGTTCATAGAAGATAATGATTCTGCCTCAAGTTCGGCACGTTTTTCTCATGTACTTGCTGTATTTTCGCGGGCAACCGCCTTAATTTCGTTCCTCTTTTGTTTTGAACCGGTAATTGTGATCACCTGTCATTGACTTTGTAAAACAATTGTATGTTCTGTGCCATGTTTGTTGTGTTTGCTGTTGGTGGTCAACGAATAAATAAATAAATAAAAAATGTGCAACCTCGACCAAACCCTTAGTTTTGATTGATTGAATTTGGGGACACTAGTGTGTGATTTACTATGACAAATCGATATTCCGCGTATAAGACTATATACGCGGAATATTGTGGACTTCATTCTCATAATGATTGATCATTCAACAATCACATCGAACGAATGATTGAACGAAATGCCAAGTATTCCCATACTTACGAACATCGGCCCACGGCTGCGGCACCTTGTAGACGTGGAGCTGCGAGTGCGAGTCCAGAGCGACCACCACGCCGCCCAGCCAGGATATGTCCACGGAGGAAACCACGGCACATGGGGAGCCCGTCTGTTGGGACGTATTAATGTGTTAAAATACATACAGGTACTCAGGACATTGATTAGGACAAAGAAATAGATAATTTTGGGAGAGAACTTGTTTAATATATTTGATTTAAAAAAATATAAAACTTAGCACATAGATTGGAATAACTGAGACCATAGTTTTACTAAGACAGACTATAAACAATGTGGTTAAGAAATTATTATTAACTATTTCTACGAACGTGTTACGTACATGATGCTGTGTGTTATTTCTATTCATTTCATGATTTTTCTGTTGGCTTCATATATTTTATACAATATTTAAAACAAATTAGCAGTACGCAATACCACCTACAATAAAATACACATTAGATAAAATAAAAACAGCGCAAAACTTTATACTGTTCCATCCGCGCAATTTGCCTTATAAGTGTACAAAGATTTCTTTGCACATATAACTATGACAAATAAACCCAAAACTAGCAACATAAAAACCATCCATTTGGTAATACTTACATTAACAGACCCAGGCCCGTATTTGGGTTTCTTCGGAGGCGTGGCTCCGGCGGCGATCACTTCGCCGTTCGGCCCGTGGGTCACCACCGGCGCCGATATTACCTTTGAAACATACTAATACTATTAAATATAATATATTTTAACATTCGAATTAAACTTGATTGAACTTTATGGTCGGATTTTGGAATAGTCGTCAATATGAAATATTGAATATCCTGCTAAACTCAATATAAAAAAAAACTTTACGAGAAATTTCTCTGGATGTGGCGACTGTATGCGCGTTTATATATTCAATGTGATTACCATACATTTATTGAACATAATCTTAAGACATTCTGAAAGAAATCGCTCGTGACGATAAGGCAAATAGATAGATAGATAAACATTTTCCACTAGTAAGACACACAAATTACAACAACATGATCACATTACAAAAAGAAAACAAACATTACAAAAATATCAGAAATACACATGACAACAAAATCAGAAATACACATAATTACACCAATTTTGTGTGTCACAGCAATGAAAATGTGATCCAACTCAGCGTTACTACTTTAAATAGTACTCCAAATATTTTAAAATATTTTTCATAATTTATGTGCAATGCAAAATAAAGACAATACCTGCGCCTTCTCCCTGCTAGGCAATAGGTATATGGTCTTCGGAGCCGCGAGCACCCCGCTGATGGTGGAAGGCAGTCTACTGCTCGCCGTCACCGTTCTACTGGTCTTCTCTATCTGCCATGTACTCGTTTGTTGCCATACCTGAGGTAAAAAGATTAAGATTAGCGCGGGATGTGAATGAATGAGCATTAGTTCCAAAAAAGTATTAATGATAATTGTTTTTCATTTGAAAATTTGATCAGCTCAAACCATATCTTTTAAATGTTTTTTGGTTTTGTTTCTTTAATGAAGCTTTTCTAAGTGCTGTTTAAAAATATCTTGAATTAATACTTATCTAAAAGACATACAATAAAGGGTTATAATAATTTTCGAATAGACAAGAATTGAGTTTGTGACAATACAGTTAATAAATATTTAGTAATATTTAAAAAAGATAGATAATAGTTTTACGAATAATTTTAGTTTTAAGCAAATCAGTTTAATTTATTGGACATCTACCGAACATGTTTTTAATCCAGAAAATCTTTCCATTCATGGGTTGTCTTTTGTATTCATTGGTTGTTGTTTGGCTTTTGTACCGATGTTTTTTTGTAATTGTTGTTTTTTGTGATGTGCAATAAAGAGTTGTTATTATTATTAAGCATATTCATTTTTCAGATTTATTAAACCGTTATAATTCTTATTTGTAGCTGTTTCAAATAAACGCTTAACAAAGACGCAAAAAACTTTGAAAAGTATTTCATAAACTGAGAAAGAAACAGTTCCAATTTAACCGGAACATGAATATTTTTTTCTTTTATCCTAATCCTATTAATATTATAAATGTGAAAGTTTATACGTTTGGATGTTTATGTGTTTGAGGCTAAAAGACTCCTCAAGTACATAATGCGTATGAATGAAATTTGGCAAAATTTTTATCCCGGAGAATTTTGAACAATAAAATATTCACGCCTGATTGAACTAAGAGTACTGGAAAAAAACGCCTAAAGTTTTATAATAATCAAATTTGACAGTACGAAGTCTGTCAGGTCAGCTAGTTGTTAATAATACCATATATATTTTGCGTAGAGAACACACAAAAAAACTAAAACAATTCTCACCGTAGCATTAAAAGCATCCGCTGGTTTCTGCCCACCCCCCGGGGTAGTGCTCCCGGCCACGGGCCCCTTGCTCAGCAACTTGTGTATGGGGAACGCTTTCTCTGACAACTTCCACAGCGACACCGTCTTGCCCGATATGAGGAGGCAGTCGGTCTCGTCGCGGAGACACCAGCTTATTGATGCTGGAATATTCAGAGATGTTTGACAACTGTTTTTTTTTTAAAATAAATTAAAGCAATTTTTCTTTTCACTAAAATTGATGACATGGTTGGACATGACTTACGAAAAGAAAGTATATCTGCTGTGTTATTAACCACAATTGGTCTTTAAACTCTGACTTCACATTAAAACGAAGATGATTGTACTTAATTTTTCCATCTGACAATTCAATGTTTACATTTATGTCAATCCACTTGACATTTGTGACTAGCGTGTGTCTTTGTGTCGTCGTCTAGAGTGTACTACGTATACGATCTATCGCAGTCTCACACTCATGCACCATACTCACTCGGTATATCCGGCAGACAGATGGCGGGCAGCGGCTGCAGCAGCGGCGGTCGTGGCGGCCGCTGCAACGTGGCCGTCACGCAGCGCACGCGGCGCCCGCACACCGCCGCCACGCCGATTTGGCCCGCTACGATGTGACACGTACTAGATTAGTATAGAGGATGGACATTTGTGTCTTGAAGGAAGTACGCTATTTATTCATTTGCATCACACTTCAGATATGAAACATAACATGCTTAAGGTCTTACATTCTAGTAACAATATTCTTAATTGTGTGTTGACAACTTTTATTAAATTATTTCGTGTAAACGTCTTCTCTTAAATATTTATAGAATACTCTTGTTAATATTATTATGAAGAATCTAGTATAGTTTTTATATAGGATACTTGTAATCCGAGAAAAAGCGACACAGATTGGTTTTTTGTTTAAATCATAGAAAATTTAATTATAATGAAGTCTTATTATTTTTTTTGGTGTATACTAGTATTTTAAATCGAATAAATTACATAGGGGGTAAGCAATGATCAATTTGCCAATACAGGCAGAGAAAAAATCCACTAAAACAATGGATGGATAACAAAGCCGGTACCGGACCACTAGTATACATATAACAAAACATAAAACTCACTATGTGTAGTGGTAATGGCAGCCGTGGTAATATAGTCCCTGTGAGACCGCAACGACTCAGTCACGTATGTGCCGTCCACTATGGCTCCGATCACTCCGCTCGCTGTCAGGATTACTACCCCACTGGTTGCTACACCACTGGAAAATATATGAATAGATAGATATATTCGTATAATCACTCACGGGTATCAATCACAAAACAGGGTAACCCGAGCTTCAGAAATTACTCAGCCACTTTTGTAAGTTGAAAAGTGAAAATATGGTCAAATACCCTTAGTCGCCTTTAAAGGTGCTCCCTTACCGAGAGCATTCGCGTGTAACGTAACATTACAGATTCGAACATTAGGTACATCAATGAAGGAGGAGAAACGAGCATTACAATGCGCACCTTGTAATGATATGTAAATGACTACACGCGAATGCCCTTCAGTCAGGGAGGTATTATTGTAATGTTATTTTAAAGACGAATCTATAATGTCATTACACATTACAGGCGAATGCTTCCGGTGAGGACACAGGAGCACCTTTACGAATACCGACGGGAAGAAATGAGGTAAGGCCATTCTAAGCCGGCACTACACAGAGTGATTTTATAAAAGCTTAATATATAAATATAACATATTTAATAATTGGGTGACTTTGTAAAAGATATTACATATCACAATGAAATATGGGATTACATCGGGAATTATTATGTTGAATTATATGTAACAATATTTTTCTGTCAAAATTTATCCTTAATGGCATAACTACCTACTGCAAATTCTATTTGAGAAAGGTTAACACTATTCAGAGCCAATGCTAAAAGTGAATTTGGTTGAACTTACCCAAAGCCACCGAGTGTCGGAGTGCCTCGCAACACCTGTATTTTCTCCGACATAGGAGCATCCGGTTTTTTATCAGTTAATACTAACTTTCTCCCATCATGAAAGAATGCAGCCTTCACAATGTGCTCACCTGAAAATAATAAACACTGTCAAATTGTGTGAGCAACAAGTATTGGTAAAAGACATTCTTATACTCACGGCTATATCTCCCAAAAAGGGATAGCTAATGTTTTGTAACTACTGACTTAATTTTGAAAAGCGGCAAAACAAAATATGATTCAGGAAAGTAATGAATAGTTGAAGATAAGCTTCTAGCCACATAGCTCATCATACACCCATAAGAAAATAAAGACTAACACTATTTGGCTATTTAAAAAAAAAACTTGAAGGCGTCTGAAGTGTGAAGAATAAAATAGCATGTATAAAAAGATTAATAAACTTAGACGAAGCTAAAGAGAAGTAGAGAGGTTTGCGGGGATCGTACTAAGTGGCGATCAATAGTCTCTGCCTACCCCAACGGGAACTAACGGCGCGACGTGAGTATATGCATGTGATATCCCTGATCTCTGTAACTATGTCATTTAAAATCAAAAGTTATCAACGGCTTGACATCGGAATCATTAATGTGCAATTAATATTTCATTAGATATTATTCCTTTTTAGCCGAGATTACATCGAAATAAGAAGAGTTTGGATCCCAAATCAAAATCGATTTAACTCAAAAGTGTTAGTGCGTTTGTGTGTATAAAAATACCGTACTTTTATATAACGTGTATAAACTACTCTTGTAGAATCAAGAAATCTCCGTAGTTTCATATTTTAAATTCGTAATAATTTCATCATCTGAATAAACCCGTAACAATTTTCATAAATATAAAAGCTAAACTTGGCTCTGAAGCTTATTGAACAACAGTATCTGCAATTTTATCTTCTATTCCCTGAACTATCTGTTTTCTTTCACTTATTACAATAAAGTAAAAACGTAGAGTAAATAAATACTGAATAGGGTCACAAATGTTTTTTATAGTATTTTCTAAGATTTTCACGATTGCACATTATAAACTGACTGACTGTACAAAAAGAGCTAATACAAAAAGAGCTAATACATAGCAAATATTAAACGCAAATGTAACTTAAAATTTTGTGAAGGTAGTTAGTATTAATAATTTTATAGTACTGTATAATGACAAATAACACCTCAGTCTTCCCGTGACCATGATAACTGAAAAGTTTTCGAAACGTCGGGCTTTAAAAATAATGCAATAATACGCGATTAAAATATCCGAAAATCAAAAGTTGTTTCAATCACAAATGTTTTTATTTTTACTATCATACATTTTTTTATTTTAGATTTCAAAAGATGGGAAGGAAAATTAAAATAATATTTCATAAACTATATCTATCCTATTCTTTCTACTAAACTTACTTGGAGCTCACTGAACGCTGAATGGGAATGTATCGTGAGGAAACCCACATACATTCTTGTAACAATAAAAATCTATTCTTTAAATATTTCTTTTCTGTAAGATACTAGTGTTATTTATATAAAGTATTTCTTAAATAATAATTTTATTGGAAGATACTCTATTTTAGTGTTTTACTCATAGTCATTGTGACGAGCAACGAGCTGTGTAAATAGTTTAGCGATCTTTTACTGAAAGTTTCTGTTAAAAACCTGAGTTCCATTTGTTTCCATTTAGACGAGAGAATATCAATGTTTTTTAAATATTTGATACGTACGAGATTAGAAGATAAAGCGCATTTACCATTCTTCAATGACATACATACATATACTCACGGCCAAAGATCCCAAAAAGAGGTAGCCAGAGCTTCAGAGCTAGAAACTCCTCAGCCACATTTGAAAGTTGATAGGATAAGATGGTAGAAATAAAGTATCGTTGGTGATGGGTCTCCAACCGCATCGCCCAAAAACCACTTGAAAAGCCCCATTCCCTTGTGGCCTCTTACGACACCCGTGGGTAGAAAGGGTAGTAACATTCTAAGCCGGCACTAAACAGCTTACAGCTGCAATTACTACCTTAATATTAACATTAATAAACATCAAAATCACGGTTTTCTAATTTAACCGATTAAACTTAAAAATATATATTATAAGAAGTTTGTAAAACTATTGTAACTCACCAGCAAAATTAACGGTGCTCTGGCACGTCCATTCATTCAAGAGGTAATCTTTTTGTGTATAAATTGAGACTTCTCCTACAGTTGTAGCAATGAGTAGCTGTTTTCCTTCTGTGTCCCATTCTAATACTGATACCTGACGGAAAATATAATAATTTAATTTAGGGTCTAACTAACAAAATGATAGACCAATATTATTTGGCATTGTCAACAAACAAAATTTGATAGATTATTAAAATGGGCATAAAGTTATTTACTTATTTAAAAAAGTAGTTAGTTTGCTACTGCTTCAAATCAAACATTAAAATTAAGTTATTATGTTGTGAATGATTTTCTTTACGTATTAAAAAAAATTTGGAATAAACAATCGACCCAAAACATTGTAGATGTTACAAGCTTACCGGATGAATGGTGCTCGCCACTTTATGACTCTCCCATGGTGTGTCAAGGTCACACACGTAGACGTAACCACCCCAGGTTTCTCCTTCCCAATCAGACAGCTCAGTTGACGATGAAAAGGCTATGATGTTAGCACTGGATATCGTGCATATGGGCCGGGGCACCTCTGGATCCACTAAACTGAAAGGTAATGTTGAATTGAATGAATTAATAATGATGAAGATAATATATAAATAGAGAGAAGGGTGAAAAACGGTAATGCAATTAATAAGGCACTGAATAGTTTAATGTCTAGTCAGTTGGTGTCCAAAAAGGCTCAAAGCATGATGCTGTTCTTGTTCCTACGCTTATGTATGGCAGCGAATGTAGGGTGTGGCCAGAAGAAGCATAAGAGCAAAGAAAATGCAGAAGTCCCTCAGAAAAAAAAGGTTTTGTGATAAAGTGAGAAATAGAGTGATTCATGAAAGGTGCTGTTTGAAAGGTGATCTAATATTTAAAAAAAAAACCGGCTAAGTGCGAGTCGGCCTCACGCACGAAGGGTTCCGTACTATCCACATTAGAAAATTACGTTTTTGTACGGGAGCCCCCCTTTGATATTTACTTTACTCTTATATAATTATTTGTTTTGAAAGGTGATATACAAATACATATTCTCTCAAAATTTAAAGCGTTTACTACCATGCGTACCATTTTAAATATTGAGCAAAAAATTACGAAACTAACACGTTTAATGTATGGGGACCCTTTTAAATATTCTATTTCTTTTTACTTTTTAGTTAGTGTTATAGCGGCAACGCAAATACATCACTTGTGAAAATTTCAGCTTTCTAGCTATCACGGTTTATGTTATGTATGAGATACAGCCTGGAGAAAGACAGACAGTGGAGTCTTAGTAATAGGGTCCCGTTTTACCTTTTGGTACGGAACCCAAAAAAGATAGTAAAAGGAATGTTCTATCATTCATCCTCTTTATGTGCATATATGTGAGAAGATGAATGATTGTAAAATAGTGAAAGAGATTTATACAGCCAACTAGCGGTCCGCCCCAGCTTTGCACAGATGGTGTTACCTATTTTTCACATCTTATCCTCTACGATATTTAAAGTTATATATAGCCTATGTTGCTTCTAAAAGTTAATTTTTGTGAAAGAATTATTGAAATTGGTCAAGACGTTGCGGAGCCTTTTCATTTCCGACATGCAAGCATACAAACAAATAATCTTACCTTCTTTTAATTTAATAAAAGTATTCTATGTCCTTTTCCTGGTTCTAAGCTACCTTTACACCAATTTTTAGCCAAATCGGTTCATCCGTTCTTGAGTTATAAATTGTGTAACTAACACCACTTTCTTTTATAATATATATATATATATATATATATATATATTATAAAAGAAATTATATGTGGAATGTAATGTTAGTAGAGGACGACCACGGAGGACTAATTCAGATCAAATAGAGTATGTGCTTAAAAAGGCGGGCGTCCGAAATGAGAAGAATAAAAAAAGCACGTATGAAAAGATAGGTTAGCGTAGACGAAGCTTGAGAGACTTGCCGGGATCGTGTAGAGTGAGTCTCTGCCTACCCCAATGGAAACTAACAGCGTAAGTTCATGTATGTATGTATGAAATGTATGAAAGGTAATTCTAGGGATTTAGAGCCGTAAATATACGTTTGTGATATGTATGTATGTAACTGTATATATGTAACTCTGTCTATTACGATTTCACGTCGATATACTGATGATGAGTTATATTATACCTTATTTTAAAGCCCGAAACGTCTACATGTACTTGTTTAAAGCGCATTATTGTGGGGTATGGAAATATAAAGCATTTAAAAATCAAAAAGTGACTTTATTAGCAATTGAATATCAAAGTAAAATAAATATCCTTGCCGAGAGCTCTTTTTTTATGCTTTATGTATAAAATCATAACAAGAATCTCAATAACAATGTAGGTATTAAATAAATAGCTGTGTAGTGTCGGCTTAGAATAGCACTACCCATATTTCTTCCGGTGGATGCACGCAAGAGGCCACTAGCGGTATTGAGGCTTTTAAGGGATTTTTGGGCGATGCGGTTGGAGACTCATCACCAACAACTTTTATTTCATAGTATTTTCTAAGATTTTCACGATTGCACATTATAATTAAAACAACTATTGATTTTCGGATATTTTAATCGCGTGCTATTACTTTGTTTTTAAAGCCCGATGTTTCGAAAACTTTTTAGTTATCATGGTCACGGGAAGACGGGCTTTAAAAACAATATAATAAAACGCGATTAAAATATCCGAAAATCAATAGTTGTTTTAATTATAACTTTTATTTCACCATCTTTTCCCCACGCAACTTTCAAAATTGGCTGAGGAATTTTTAAATCTCTTCCTTAATCTAATCAAATCCCTTTAAGGATTTACAGCCGTGAGTATATGAATGTAAGTAATGAATAAAAAAAATACAAATGTGAATTCTGTGATGGTCTGAGTCACTGTGTATAATTTTCTTAATTATAAACTAATATTATTGAGTATTAAAACGTGCAAAAACCATAACATATTTTTGTTAATATCTCCAGATTCCCATTACTTTATTTTTAAGAAACAACACAGTTATAACTTGTGTAAGGTTATCTTCAAACTAATATAAGTTTCACTTGTGTTTGCTGAATTTCGTAAAGCGGGTCACATAGGTCCCTATGTCTTTTGGTACAAAGAAAGACTGAACCTTGAGAAAGGACATAGGCTTATTTTTATTGCTGAAAAAATCTGAAAGGGGTTGAAAATTAGTATTGAGATCTTCTCATTTCTGAATTTACAAACTTGATTCAATGGTTTGTTTTAAGATTCATATAAATACTTAAAAATCATTTCTTAAGGGGGTGTAATAGGAGTGTAAAGTTTATATGTAACTTATAAAATTTTATGTTAAAAGTGTGAAAATTGTTATATCAGTTACCAATATCTCTTATTTTAGTAATTTTTTGGTGAAATGTATAATTGTAGGTATTGACAGTAATTTTGTATGTTTTTTTTTGTATATTTCGGCCTAGAAACTTGAAGTATGCTAAAGAGGTTCCTTTAATGATAAAATTGAGCACTTTAAAACCCTCAACTCAACTCAACTAAAACATACATATACATACATACATATTCTCACGCCGTTAGTTCCCATTGGGGTAGGCAGAGACTATCGATCGCCACTTTGTACGATCCTGGCAAACCTCTCTGGCTTCGTTTACATCCATCAATCTTTTCATACATGCTCTTTTATTCTTCATACTGCGGACACCTGCCTTTTTGAGCACATGTTCTATTTGATCCAAATGTGTCCTCCGAGGTCATCCTCTACTAACATTACCTTCCACATTGGCTCTATATATCTCTTTCACCAATTTACTGTCATCCATCCTCTCTATGTGCCCAAACCATCTCAACATACCTTTTTCTATCTTTCTTACAATATCATCTTTTACACCACACCTTTCACGAGTCACATCATTCCTCACACGATCACATAACCTTACATTACACACTTTTCTGAGGGATCTCATTTCTACTGCATTCACTCTACTTTCATGCTTCTTCTGCCACACCCAACATTCACTGCCATACATAAGCGTAGGAACGAGGACAGCATCATGCACAGCCATTCGGGCCTTTTCAGACACCGACTGACTAGACATTAGACTATCCAGTGCTCCATTTACCGCATTACCCTTTTTCACTCTTCTCTCGATATCTTCATCACACTTTCCATCCCTAGTAAACAAACTTCCCAAATATACAAACTCTTTCACTTGTTCCACTTTCTTACCATTAATCTCAATCACGCATTCGGTCATATTCACCTCTCTCTCAACTAAAACATTCAAGCCATATATCCATAAAGAGGTTGGCAAAGGTACAAATACTTTTGAATGGTCACCTGATGTTCAGATTACCCACATTTTGCTTGGACGGTCTAATCACGTGATAGGGGGCAGACCCATCGCCGCACCGTTCAAAAAGGATGTGTTATAGTTACATACATTCATAAATAAATGTTCATGAGTAATTCTTCAGAGATAGGTTAATAAATAAAGGTTGTTAGTTATGGGTCTCCAACTGCATCACCCAACAATCACTTAAAAAGGCTCAATAATCTTAATATCCTTTACAACACCCGTGGAAAGTTTTCAGGAATAATACAGACGTTTGGCTGTAAACAGGATGCAAAAAATTTATTCCAAGCGGACATAGTCGAGGGCATACAGCTAGTTATATAATAAATAAAAGTGTATGTAATTGATCTCAAGTGTGTGTATCCTTTGAATTGTCATCTACAATAGAGACTGACGTCTAGTACCATATCCTGCATTGCCTGTTTTATATTAGTCTAAGATTGTTTTACCTAATAAATAAATAAATATGAAGGAAAGGTACATTTATTCATTGCTACAACATATAAACCTTGCACACATACACAATAGACACTTTTAGTATTTTAGTATTCTCCTAACTATAAGAAAAAAATAATTTTTTCCATGTTCCTAGTATGGAGAAAGTATTTCAGGCTTTAAATATAGTTCACCTGCTTCAAAATACCTGTCTAGTTAATGGTATATATCAACTTGCAGCAGTGATCAGAATCCAGTTTGGGTAGTGAATAAATTGATTACTTCTACAGTTCTCTTTATTTGAAAGAAGCATTGATTGCTTAAAAGCATGCAAAGATCAATTACCAAACAAAGCCCTATCCTTATATTTGTAAATCTTTTGGGATGAGATGTAGCTAGTCAGCAAATTTTATGGATCAGAAGCCACATGACATATATGTTATTAATTACATGTTAGATTTCACATAATTTTTTTAATGACACTGATGTACAATATTAATCGTAAAGTCTCTTGTGTAAGTTTTTTTATACTGCATATTTAAATTTTTATGGTCTTCCATTCTCACAACCTGGATAATGTACAGTAAGTAACAAAAGGTATTAACTGTTAGGAACAATTTTGTGTCTGCCACTTTACAGAAAAAAAATATGTACATAAACAATAATTATTCTTTTTATAAAATGTAAGTAAAAAATTATTGATGTCCCAAATAAACTAACTACTAAAAAACTATGAGTAAATGTAAAAAGAAAACTATAAAAATATTTTTTCTTCTATTAATTTTTGCTCAAATTCCTTCACATACATATACTCACGCCATTAGTTCTCATTGAAATCGGTAGAAACTAATGATTGCCACTTTTCATGATCCTGGCAAACCTCTTGAGCTTTATCTACCTCATCAACCTTTTCATACATGAACTTTTACATGAACATTCTAAAGACTATGTGCGCCTGCCTTATTGATCTCATTCTCTATTTGATGCCGATTGAGGAGATATTCCTCTATGGTTGTCTTCTACTGACATCGCTGAATTCATACATTTTACAATAATTCAGTTATGCTTCTTACACAAATGTATGGTGGTGAATGTATGGCAACATGAAAGCAGGGTGAATACAGTGGAAATGAGGTCCCTCAGGATATAATGTACAGTATTTAATAATACAGTTATATAGTAATATTACATTTTGCAACAGAGTGGAAAAGAGTGTATTTTGTAAAAAATATATGGTGAAAATTGAGATTGATGAATGTGAGGGAAGCAAGGTTTGTCAGCATTGTACAAAGTGACGATCGTAAGCCTTCAACCCAATGGGAACAAAGGGTGTCAGCTTTAGTTAGTAAGCAACGTTCAATGACGTTATTGTTATAGTCACTGAGTTTCAATACTTACTTTTCAAGATGCGGTGGTTCACTTTTGAAAGGTTTTCTTCTCATAGAATAAATCAAATCCATGTTAGTGGTTCTGTATATTCACTTATATACTCGATACAAGAATAATTACAACACAAAATAGATTAGGTTAGCATTTTGAAAGTTATAATAGAAGAAGAATAGAACCGAATCTCGAGTAATAGAGCCTTGTTATCTATAATGATGCATTGTATTAATAAGATACATTAGTCCAATTTACAAACGATAGTCATTATATTCTTTAAATTTGGAGAAAACAGAAATAATATATGTAAGTATTGAAGATTACGGTTTTTTTTAATTCTAAGCAGAGTAACTCTGCTTCCTACTCTGTCAAAAAAAAACTAGCTCCCAGTCAGTCATTCATTCAATATCTGTAAAATATACTTACACAAGACTTACACTATGTACTGTTTTACTTTCGACAATTTGAGTTGATATCTATTAGATATGTTAATTTCCTATTTGAATGTAGAATTTATGGCTTATATTTTCTTCGAAGGGATAACCAGAGCTTTAGAATAGGCAATTCCTCAGGCACATTTAAAAGTTGAATGGGCAATAGTAATAGTTAAAAAAACCAATACCCTTAGTCACCTCTTATAAATACCTACGGAAATAAATGCAGTAGTGCTATTTGAAGCCGACACTGCATGCCTAAATATAAATATAATATTATAGCTAACATAAATAAACATAAGTGTGGGGCTGCTGAGTTACTAAACATACATACATTTACTATAGCTATTATTTCCCATTGAGGTAGGCAGACACTATCGATCGCCACTTTGTTCCAATCCTCTCGAGCTTAATGTTCGTGTATTTTTATGTATTTTTTTATTCTTCAGATATTAGACGCCTGTATTTTTGAGCACATTATTTATTTGATATAAATATGATCTTTATTGATGAGTGGGAAATCCATGGAGAGACCTTTGCCCAGCAGTGGGACACGATAGGTTAATAAAAAAAAACTTTATTGACATCAAAAACCACATTGACTCACTACAACTCTTTTACTATTTTTTTTTTATTCATCATCTGTATATTTTAAAACCATCTTAACATTCATTTTTTACAATATCATCTGCAGTTGGTACATGATATCAAATGCAGAAGGCAACAGATAAAAAGAGTTATAGCTGTAAACATACATACATACACATACATATTCTCACGCCGTTAGTTCCCATTGGGGTAGGCAGAGACTATCGATCGCCACTTTGTACGATCCTGGCAAACCTCTCTGGCTTCGTTTACATCCATCAATCTTTTCATACATGCTCTTTTATTCTTCATACTGCGGACACCTGCCTTTTTGAGCACATTTTCTATTTGATCCAAATGTGTCCTTCGAGGTCGTCCTCTACTAACATTACCTTCCACATTGGCTCTATATATCTCTTTCACCAATTTACTGTCATCCATCCTCTCTATGTGCCCAAACCATCTCAACATTCCTTTTTCTATCTTTCTTACAATATCATCTTTTACACCACACCTTTCACGAATCACATCATTCCTCACACGATCACATAACCTTACATTACACACTTTTCTGAGGGATCTCATTTCTACTGCATTCACTCTACTTTCATGCTTCTTCTGCCACACCCAACATTCACTGCCATACATAAGCGTAGGAACGAGGACAGCATCATGCACAGCCATTCGGGCCTTTTCAGACACCGACTGACTAGACATTAGACTATCCAGTGCTCCATTTACCGCATTACCCTTTTTCACTCTTCTCTCGATATCTTCATCACACTTTCCATCCCTAGTAAACAAACTTCCCAAATATACAAACTCTTTCACTTGTTCCACTTTCTTACCATTAATCTCAATCACGCATTCGGTCATATTCACCTCTCTTTCAAAAACCATAGTTTTTGTTTTATCCACATTCACCCTCATTCCCTTTTTTTCAAAAGACGCACCTGCAATATTCATCATCTCTTGCAGCTCTTCCACCGATCATGCAAGTAGCACTTGATCGTCGGCATATAAGAGGCATTTAATGATGAATCCACCCATTCTCAATCCATAATCAGTTTCACGCAACTCTGTTAAACAGTCATCCATGAACAAATTGAAGAGCCACGGGGAAGCTACACAACCCTGTCGGACACCCCGAGAGATCCCGAACCAGTCAGTATTTTCCCCGTTTACTCTCACACATGCACTGGAATCCTCATAGAGTGATACAAGTGCACGTATAAGTTTAGATTTAGAAAGGGAATGGGATGTATGGACCAAATCTTCTCTTTAAGGAGCATCACCGAAAAGTTCTTAGCTAAGAACCGAAAGGTGTATTGCTCCTTCATTGA
Source organism: Bedellia somnulentella (assembly GCA_963576735.1). Taxonomy (NCBI): domain Eukaryota; kingdom Metazoa; phylum Arthropoda; class Insecta; order Lepidoptera; family Bedelliidae; genus Bedellia; species Bedellia somnulentella. Next base: position 1,199,259 of record OY755170.1, read on the forward strand.
TTTAGAGAAGGCGTATGATAGGGTGGTAAGAAAGTGTTTATGGGAGGTGTTATCCAAGTTCGGTTTGGGGAGTCGACTTATAGCTGTAAACATAGATTAAAAAACGTTAGATAGGTTATTTACGAGGAAACCGGCGCTTACGAGTGGCACCGATTGCGGCTGATGAACACACACCACTAGAAATATATCCAAACAACACACCAAGAAATACATTTGAAATGTAGGCGATATAGCATATCTTAAAGCAAGCGCTAAAAAGAGATAAACATATTTTCTCTGTACCGTCGTGAAATATGACACTAAGACGACCGTTTGACAAAGAATTATTAAGACCAATACCCACGATTTATTATAAATTATAATTAAAACGTTGTAAATTTATAATACTTACGAACGATAAGTAATCTCATCATTTTAGTAGTTTTTCTACTATAGTTTGTGCAAAATCTCATCACAAACGACAGCATTCTCGATTATTTTGATAAACAAACACGCCAAAATAGGCGACGATTACGACGGCAGCTAGTGCGCGACTAAAGTCAGATGAGCCATTTAGCCTGTTTTTTAAGTGCCACTTATGAGCGCGCATGACTTATCTACGGCTTTTTATAAGTACTTCTATGGCTGTAAACATGTATATTTATGTACTTGAATAAGTACCTTGCAGTTAAACATGTTTAAACATTTTTTGCTTTGGGCTATATTGGCACACTTTTGTCAAAACGGGTTCGTTATTTTTGCCCAATATATTAAAATAATTCTAAATAAAGGTTTGAAACTGAGGAAATGTTAATGGCAAAATGATATGATTAATTACTGTTTTCAATAACCTCATACATTCTCGACCACTCGACCTCATACACTCGACAAACTCGACCACTATTTCTTTTTTTAACCGTCATCTATTAATCTGTGAATACGATCTCGGTCAATACCCTTTTCTCGCATTTATTTATTTTCGTTCACTCACGTCGTATTTCATCGTCGGCTTCGCATTCGAGAGCACTGCACTCATGAACGAAGTTGAACATGGCGGATAAAGTGATCTCGTATCGGTTATTCAACTAAAGATTGAATTTAAATCGGAAACTTTTGAATAAAAAGTGAAAATGTGAAAAGCATAAATTCTCTAATCTTTTGCATTTTAAATATTGTGATATTTAAAATGTTGTGGACAGGCATGTGTCGATATTACCAAAGGAACTTGATCTTGATGTTAGCGGCCCTTCATTTGTTTACATTTACACAAGGTTAGTGCCTTTTTTTGTTTTACTAATTCTTAGTTTTTTTTGTTATATATTCTTTGGCATTTTTTATTAAGACTTTTATTCATAGTATTGATTGTGCTTCAACAGGAGTCAAGAAATTAGCTTTCTCCGCCAAGGTTTTGATCTCGTATAGCCAGCGCAAGGGAACAGCGTGTAGACGTTTTTTCTTGTTTTTTGATCGTACGGTATATCTTTATCTTTTTTTGTAGTAGGTTGTACAACAAGTTATTATAGCAATAAGGATTGAGAATGAAATTAAATGTGATCCTATTATCTTTTCTCTAGGGTTTTTGCATTTCGATGTATACCACGATTTTCAACTTTTTACGAGAAAAAGGCATAACAACGCGTAGATTTACATTTTAAGTAGAAGTCATGTCTTTGCTTCCAAAAGGTTTATTATGTTTTTGAGCGTGAATACGACAATTTTATAAAAGGAGAATTACCTATTTGAGTATTTTTAATTATTTGGTTCGATTTAAGTTATCAAAAATTTTCAACAGGCTAATATTCCTACTAAGTCTCCTTATAATGGTTTTTTAGGAATTTATTTATCACTTTGGAAAGCACTTCCATAAAAATACTAAACTATTCTGAAGTTTGAAGGGCTTTCAAAACTTTTGCGAACTTGTCACGTAAACGCATATTTTTTTATAGACATTTGGTTTCATTCTCTTCCTGAAATTTTGTTACCTTCGTCCATACAATAATATATGAATATTCGTTATATATTTCAAAAGGGGGTAGCCAGAGTATTAAAATCAATGGAAGCCACAGCCCTGATTCGCTGCAAAAACTTAAAGCATGACCGGTCCTTCATGTTAAGATGAAGATAATGTGATTCAAACAGAAATAGAGCTATATATCAGTAGAACGAACAATTGTTATCGAATTGTTCCCAAATATGCAGATATTCATCTTAATTTGATTTATGTACTTTTCATGCTAGTATTAAGAGGGTTGTCTTTTGAGTTTTATCATTAGTAGACAAAATCGTGATAGATCAATGGGTCGGGTTTTCTACCTATCTTGTAGGCGTGGTTTCAAATCCCAGATGACAATGTCACGTTATGTTTAGAAGGGTTGGTAGCTCTGCCAAGCCCTTTGGGGATGTGCGGTTCAATGTTTTTAGTCTAGAGTCTTTAAGGTATTTAATACCCTTTTTATGCCCTCGAACCAGTTATCAAATCATTTTTCCACTCCGAAGTGAAGGGAATGTGTGATTTGAAAGAATCGACGGCTTTTTCGCCAGCTGAACCTTTGACAACGAGGAGTTTTCTTAATTTTAGGGAATGAAAAGAAATCGTATAGGTCAGCACTGTACCGAAGGCAGTATAGAATTTCTACGTTGTCCTGCTTCAAATAATCCATCTTTTGAGGAGCGCTGTGCGTGAGGATGAATCGACTCTTTTCGACATTAGGGTATAACTTGTGGAAAACATACTGTAGCATAATACTTCGCATAAACTGTTCTACAGAAATAAAGTGCCGTCAGCGCAACACGGCCTGTTTTTGCAACTAACTCAGCCACCTTGCTCTATGAAGTGCTTCGGAAACAACAAACTTTCGTTAGCTCATCTGGTGAACCAGGTCGTGGCCTGCTCTTTATTTTCCGGAGCCATTATTCGTCACTACTAATGTCGTAGACCTGATTGCTCTCCCCTCAGATAAACCTCTTGTTTTCTACAGCATCTGACGCGAGCCGTCTTTAGATGATCAGAAAGAAAATTTGGGATCCAACGGCAAACCTGCTTGAAGAAACCAAGCGCTTCACGTATCATCTTTTGAACGGTTGCGTCTGAGATGCTTAATAACTCTTATATCTCTCGATATGTCTAATCATATTAGAGGATCAGTTTTCCAGCATCAAAGTTACGTCCAGTGTAGGTGGATTCTGGGCGTCCTTCCTGAGATTTGCCTAGAAAGACTAGTATTTCCACACTGAAATTCTAAATACCAGCGTCCGATGGTCCGCATGCCTGGAGGTCTATCGTGAAAAACATTTTCCAGCTCTATGAAACAATGAAGTTCCGATAATCCTCTTGGAAAGTTGTAGAAAATCACTACACGGATATTTTTCCTTATTTCGATTAATATCGTACATGACCCGACAGATTCACGCTATGAAATTTTCAATTGATTAATTGTTCCAAATTAAATATATATATTAAACAGTTATTAATTAATGTCGTGTAGTGTCGGCTTAGAATAGCACTACCCCATTTCTTCTGGTGGGTGTAGGTAAGAGGCGACTAACGGTATTGGGGCTTTTAAGGGATTTTTGGGCGATGCGGTTGGAGACCCATCACCAAAAACCTTTATTTTTACCATCTTTTCCCCACTCAATGTCCAAAAGTGGCTGAGGAATTTCGTATTCCTTAGCTCTGGCTATCCCTTCTAGGGATTTATAGCCGTGAGTATATGTATGTATGTAATTTAAAATACTTAATCGATAGGTTAGTGTAAAAATTATCGATCGATGGACGATCGAACGAACGATCTATCATATTCTTATCGTCTTCTTTTTGCTGCCAGAATGAGCTGAGATTCCCTCCAGTATTGTCACCACAAGATTATAAATAAATGTTAAAATATATGTATAAAAGAATGAGAAAAAATCGTAGACGAAAGAAAAGAGTTCAATATTGGGAAGTGGTTTGCAAAAATTGTCGTGCGTCGTGGAACTACCCCCTCATAATATATAGGTACAAGGCGCCTAAACTTTGTGATTGATATAATAAGACTAGCTAGTAACAAGAATATTACCTTTCAAAGAAAAAATATATCTTTCGCCAATGCTGATCATTAATCATCCTGTCGTACACTTACCAATGTTTAAAATAAAATACAGGGACGGGATAAATTATTCAAGCTAAATAGAGCCAAAGTAAGAAAATCAGACTGAAATTATATTTGAATTCGTCGCAACCGCAAGTTCCAGCTAGGAAATATTATCTTAAGCTTAGCCGGCTATCAACCGACTAGAGTTAGGCGAACCGTACGTTTAGCTATAGACGTATCATTTTAGGAGGATATTAAATGATAAATTTCCCGCTAACGGTCCCGGACCGACGGCAACTAGAATTTGCAGAAATAGAGATATCGCATTGTCACTCACTAGGGTATTACTAGCCGTAATGTATTTCTATGAAGAAAACATTACATCTAAAAGGATGCGGCTGTAAACTATCGATAACGATAATTATTTAGGGTTGGCCTCTCTGTGTCGGTCTAAATGTTCGTCACAGCAATTTATTTCATAAACTATTAAGACTTCGTTGTTGAAAATTGACAACTCATAGGTAGATGTGAAATAAAGGAAAGAATAAAAAATTCGGGGGTCCTCATATATAACACTAAGCAATAAAATACTTTATTTCATTCAACACGTACATGTAGGTATCTATGAATAGGTCCTAAAAATCCTTTCTTTCCTTTCTATACGGCCATAAGTACAGGTATATATCTATAGTAATACAGTCAGGTGTAAAACGAGCGGTAGCATGAAATCTGTCATGTTTGGAAGAGATAGGTTCGGGAATAATTGAAGGCTTATCAAGCCTCACAGTTCCGGCTGTTCTCCCGCTAGCTGCAAACTAGATTCATATTGGAATAGCGAATCCCCTTGTTGTCGTGTGCACTTTCAATATTTTTTCAATTGTTATAGAATCCTAAAATGGAATTAAAAATCCTATTTTTATATTGAAAGCTGTGCGAGTAACAGCTGCAAACCAATTCGCAGACCAACTTTATATATGTAAATAAACTGAAATTAACAACGTAATATTTAAATAATCTTTGTTGAATAATACAAATCGGAGTTTATTTACTTTGACAATGGATCTCTTTTGGATCTCAGAGCGCCTACGCATCTTTGTTCTTCTTATCTGTAAATCTTCGCAGGAGCCTGATATTTCACTAGGCCTTACTAATATTACTCATGTTTAAGATTGTGTGTGTGTGTGTGTGTGTGTGTGTGTGTGTGTGTATTCTTGTATGCAAAAAGCTTGCATTCTGTGCTGTTTGGTATTCTTGTAATACCACACATATATAGGTACTTCTATTACATATACTTGCAAAAAATTAAAGGTATTTTTTCTGTTTACTTCGCTGAAACATGGTAAAAACATTCAGAAAAGTTTCTATTTACGTAATAATCCTGCTGGGAAAATTAAATAAATACTAATTAATTAAATAAGTACTTGTGGGATTTGTGCGTTCGTGGAAAGATAATTTGTAATTTACTTCGCTCTTGTATCAAGATTGTAAAGAAATAACTCTACATGATCCATATAAAAGTAGTAAATAAACATACATACATACATATACTCACGGCTATAAATCCCTAGAAGAGGTATCCAGAGCTAAGGAATTAGAAATTCCTCAGCCACTTTTGGAAAGTTGAGTGGGGAGAAGATGGTAAAATAAAGGTTGTTGGTGATGGGTCTCCAACCGCATCGCCCAAAAATCCCTTAAAAGCCCCAATACCGTTAGTCGCCTCTTACGTACACCCACCGGAAGAAATGGGCGACACTACACAGCAAAAAGTAAATAAAATGCAAATGAAATATATGAGAATAACGCAACAGCGCCATGTGCGCTATCTATATGAAAACCAAACAACGTAGGTTTGAAAATTGAAATTTAAATGTAAATGAGATCCCAAGCGGGGTAAATGTAAAATATGCTACATTAGCTTTTGGAATAGAGTGACAGAATATGTGCTTGAAAGAATATAATGTAAAGAAGACGACGTAATGCTAAGTTGACTTTAGCGCTTATTTTAAAAGATGAAAGGGAGCCGTGTAGTGCCGGCTTAGAATGTCGCTACCCCTTTCTACCCACGGGTGTCGTAAGAGGCGACTAAGGGTATTGGGGCTTTTTATTGGATTTTTGGGCGATGCGGTTGGAGACCCATCACCAAAAACCTTTATTTTACCATCTTTTCCCCACTCAACTTCCAAAAGTGGCTGAGGAATTTATAATTCCTTAGCTCTGGCTACCCCTTTTAGGGAATTAAAGCCGTGAGTATATGTATGTATGTATGAAAGGGTTATATTTTTCGCAATTTTATGCAAAACTAGGGAGTTTGGATAAAGCGCCTTTTCGTAGTATTTGTTAAATGAAAACTGTCATCGCTCTTACGGCTGCACAAATAATTACAAAAAAACCTATGGGTTTCGATCATGGGTTTCGTTCGTTTCGATATCTATCCGCTTGGAAATGGAAAGATTGATGTGCGAGTTTCATAGAGCGGATGTCACTTTTGATAGAATACTGTTATTATTCATACACCCATACTCAAGAATACTACTAGCACTACCGCACACATTCTATGTGGAAGTAAATAGGATTTAATATTACGACCTCAGTTTTTCAGTGGTTATTAGTCCATGTTCAGCAGCAATAAGTGTATTCTGGTCGTAACATGTAGGATTATACAGAACCAGAGTCAGAAATCAATTAACAAAATTAAATACATGAAAGACATGTTGTTTTCATATTATACTATCCTAATTATCCGAATAGTGAACTTTTGTAACATTCCTATCTGTATTTTTCGGATGTAATCGAAAAGTTAAACCCATTATAGGCTAAAAGGGATTATGCATCGCATCTTCTCTATTTAAGATTTTCATCATTTTGAAACTCACTTATTATCCAATCTTTTTAAAAGCCCACATAGGAAACCGCCAGGTGGACTAAACTATATTATAAATTTACTTGAGCTGGATTTGTGGCCTTTGTCCGAGCACTAACTCGTCGATTCCGATTATAGATTCTTTCTTTAATATCGTAGTTTCCGATATCCATTGTAGTAGAATAGAAGTAACCACTTTTCCATTAACGAGGTATTCTTAGAAATAGGCTTGTCCATTGTAAGGTTGGTTAACAATAGTTAATTCACGTTGGATCACCTATCTAATCTATTTAATATTCCGGCAAGTAGCCGCTGCGTATCGGTAAATTAACACTGTTCGACGTAACAATAACTAGTTTTGTTAATATCCGATTGTCAAGTTGAATATTATGTGACGACCTGACATGCTGAATTAATCTGACATTGGATGTTAGCGCGACATCCTGTCGCTCGCTACTTCGGTTTAATAAAGTTAGCGCTGTGAATAGACAATACCACTGATTTGTTACCTATCTGCATTCACAGCTATAGATCACATTAAAGGGCAGCCAGATGTGGGGAAAAAATGATACATAAAGGATATTTGGTAATGGGTGTCCAGCCCCATCGCACATACATACATACATGTTCTCACACCAATAATTCCCATTGGGGTTGGCAAAGACTATTGATCGCCAAATTGATCGATCCTGAGAAACCTCTCTAGCGCATTTTCATGAATTTTAGCATCGTACATGATGCTAAAATTCCATTTTATGCCAACATTATATGATCATTGATGGTTTATATATAACAGTATTTAAACTCGATATTTTTCTAATTTGTGAGATTTATCTCTGTTTGCGTAGAAAATTGCAGGCTGAATTGATTACCTACCCAAACAATATTTGTTATTTTTTGATTTGGATGATCAGATGTACCTACCTCGGGTTAACTTTTGACGTAGTCATCAATTAAAAACTTCAATTTCATGATCTATGGTTGTTAATAATAATGTTAATAGTATTTTACCTCAAAACATATTTTATGTATCTTCATTTATATTATAATATAAATTTTATATCATCCATTCAATAAAACAAAAGCTTTAAACCTACATGATCCGTGATAAAATATTGCCACAATGTTTAGCTACTCTACTCTAGAGTAACATGTCACAATCACAAAGCACGTTAGAGGTCCGAAAAAAAAGAATATCGATGCCCTCACGAACCACCTCGGTTAAAGCAAGATTTTGAAACACGAATAAAAAACCTGCATAATCTGTATTGAAAACTGCACCGTAACACCCGGTGACATTTTCCTTGGCACAACATGAATCGTGCCCGTAACATAACTGCAATACCTTTAAAATGGTGGATAATATAAGATGTAGTGGAGGCACGTGTAGCGCCCAGTGCGTCACGACTCGGCCATAAATCAAGAACGGGCCAGGTTTGAGACTCCGCGCATCGATGAAAGCACGCGCGCCGCTTTTTTGTGCTCATTTAATTAACATACGTTAGTATACAAATGGAATCTCTTTGGGTGGTGCCTCGGATATTAAACTTTTGCCCGAATTTCTGATTAGCCAGCCAATGGACCGAAACTTTGAAAAAAGTGGAACGCTGCTCGACTCGGTCAAATGTAGATTTGAAATATGCATGAAATGGAACACGATTTTTCCTGACGGACGGACTTTTAAAACAAAATGACAAGTGGAATTAAAAAAAAAGTATTCAATCCGGGGCGTTGGTCGGGGAAATTCGGGTATTAGATATATTTTTGGTTGATTTGTCATGAAGAGAGGGACAAATATTTTGTCAAGTAAAAATCCCATACGCGTATCAATTCTTTATGAATGAAGCAATAAAACTAATGTTTTAAATTTTTCATATTGACGATACTGTCTTAATTGTAATCCGTCGAAATTAACATTACTTAATGTTAATTACGATTAATCTTTATGCTTATTAGGATGTAACCGATAAACAATATTACAACCGCAAAAAATCGGTTAGAAGCTTATAAATAAATTTATGGAAATCAATTGATTTTAGTTTATGAACACTTATATTTTTATAATGTTCTCAAATATACCATACTGACAGACCAATAAATTTATAGCGGCCTAGATAAGGATTTATAAGTGATTTCGGTTGTCGTCCCATTGCTCGTTAATGTAAATTATTTGGGTGAAACGCGGTAACGACATTTTTAGAGACCATTTCGGTAGCTATGACTGTTCGTAGCGTATAAGTCTATTGAAAATATAGAACCAATAACTTTTCCTTGTTTGTGCTCTATACTATTAGTATAACTACAAAGAAACATAAAGTTAAACTAAGCATTTTAAGCAAAATGCATTTCACATAAGACTAAAGACTGATAAGTATGGTATTACCTGTATGCATACATACATATACTCACCGCCAAAAATCCCAAAAAGGGGTAGCCAGAACTTTAGAGCTAGAAACTCATTAGCCACATTGGAATTGGAAGTTGATAGGGGACAAGATGGTAGAAATAAAGTATCTTTGGTGATGGGTCTCCAACCGCATCGCACAAAAACCACTTAAAATACCCATAATCGCCTCTTACGACACCCGTGGGTAGAAACATACATACATTACTTACATTATATATATACATTACATTATTAGTACATTCTAAGCCGGCACTACACGGCATATACCTGTATAATATCAATTCAAAATACCTTATCTCATTTTTAGGGTGTTCTAAGAGGTGAGGCTTTTAGTACCCTTACCTTTAGTCATTTCAAGAGTAGAAAACAAAGATGAGAGGATACGTTCGGTGCTTTGTTGAGCCAACAGTACACTGTTGGTTTTAACGAGCTGAACTTATGACTCAAAATCCACAAAGACTTAAATTCTGCAGCCATAGCGGTAGGAAGATATCGTTGGTGATTGATTAGTATCAAATTATATCGCCCTCCATAGAACATAGTCTTAAAAAATCACATCCTTAGTTAATCATTTATGTGACATCCAAATCCAGACCATAATAATACCTAAAAATTCATACGTCATTCGAACCAATAACTGAACATGATAGAAAAAAATCTAATTTTCTCCGCCAGAGCATTTCCCCGCTTCATTCGAGTGTTATTTATATATTGGGATTGCATCGACCACTGCCAGCCCCTGTCGGGATTCTGGTCACGTCTGCCATCTCGACGGCCGCGGCGTAATGTCAGTAGACGAGGAATGCTTACCGGAGCAGCTCAGCATCATGCCTGGCCAAAGAATACCTTCGATATGAGGCAATTATAACACGTTCTATAGACTGTTTTTATAGAAATAATTGCGTCTCCTATACTCTTCAAGAGGGAGGATGTGGGGTGAAAGCATGATGTAATGAAAATGTTAAAATCAAATGTATTTATTTGCGATAATGTAGCTAAGCTAGGTACAAATGTTGTTTGTACAGCTAGGTTCATTGTACAATCCATATGCTGCCTAGTAGGCATACATATTAACTTTTTTTTATTAAATTTTGATCGTTCTAAATACGTGAAATTGACTATTGTTTTTTTACCTATACTTGATAGATGGATAGTCAAATCCTCACCCATCAGTAATTTTGGTTTGCATTATATATTACAACTAGCGATCCGCGGCATATTTGCTTGGGTAGTAAGCGTTTTAATTAAATTGAATGTTACGTAGCTTTGAGTCTCGATGAATTCGCTTTCTAGCACTGTAACAAATACTCAAATAAGACCAATACATTATAAACTTACCTCGTTCAAACTAACAAACTTAATTTTTTTAAATAATAACATACGTATACTCATGGCTATAAATCTCTAGAAGGGGTAGCCAGAGCTTCGGAGTAAAAAATTCCTCAGCCACTGCTGGAAGTTGTGTTTGGAAAAGACAGTAAAACAAATTTTATTAATGGGGGTGGTTATTAATTGACTTTCTGTTCCCCATGACTTGTCAATGTTCGAAATTTGCTGCAATGATCTTTATTGACTCCCGCTTTTCGCCCCAGACCAGAGACTTTTGAATTGTAATACTAATTCTCAAAGTCATGGGGTAGGCTTCTATTAGAAATAATTATCAGAAGCCATATTTAAAAGATATAATTATATCTTTTAGACAAGCACTGTGTGTTGAATAAACACTAAAGAAATAAAAAAGCAAAGACATAAAAGATACAAATACTTAAATAAATTATACTGGTCCTATATCTGTCAAAAGAGGCCAAACTTAAGTCACTCAAAACTATATCGAATTTTCATTTGTGCTTTTTTCCGTCCACTTTCTCCTTTCAAGATATGTAAAACTGCTCGTCTATTATATTTTGAAGACCACACACGGTCGACGAGCAATAAAATGTCCAATAAGCTTACAACTTAAACATTTTATTCAAAAGAGTAAACATTGTAAATAACTATAAAATAAAATGTTCGTGTCATTTTCATTTCAAATCCGATACATATCATAGTACCAAAGACAGGTTAGCCCATTTTGAGCGAAGCGATTCAAATGCCATTTTGATCGAATGTTAGGAATTTTTACTCTTTAATCTTTACTTTAATTATTATCGTCAGTTTGAGTTTGTCTTATAATCGCAATATTACTCGTATTTCGATCGGGTATTAAATACTCGTATCATACTATAGACACTTCGTAAAATAAAGTAAATAACTGCAATTCAAACGTTAATGTTATATGCAAGAAACGTAGTAGTAGCAGCTAAAATGGTTAAATAAAGTGTTTTTGTGAGTAATACTTTGCAGACACTCCGTTTACACGGCAAAGACACCAGCTGCAGAAATCCGATAGTTAAATATCTCGACAATTTAAACTCACTGATAAATCTATAAGTATATTCGAAGCTATCCTTGTTCTTCGATGTAGTATTGTTGAGATCGATCGCAATAATATAATATCTTGCAAGGCGCAACACTTTGATGAACGACAGATTAATTCATAATAGTAACATAATTTCATTATACTCTATAGAAGGAAGAAGAATTCGATAAAGAGTGTGTAAGAAATATTTATACTCCAATTCGATTAACCAAAGAGACGGTTAAAGTTGTGCGTGCCCTATGTTTGTTCATCGTGATACCGACAATTATATAAAGATGAAGTAAGTAGTATATTGATAAATATTTTCGCGTAACAAGAACAGTGTTAAAAACTCCTGCCCCTTACAAACGCTGGGGTGCAACCCTACGCTTGTCTTTTAATCAACAAGAATTCGACCTCCCCTTTGTATAATTAATCTAGATTAGGATAAGCAGAATTCTGTTTGATTATGAAATTTAAGCTAATCTCGAAAGCAATAGAGACTAGACTAAAGATAAAATCATCTTAACTTTGATTGTTTTAACTTTGATTTTGAGGAAATGTATCCACTTATCTTTATTTTAATAAAAGTTATCACAACATTGATAAACATGACGAAAGCGTAAGAGCTTGGGAAGAATCCTTGCGAATGAATATCGCAAGTATCAGTCACATTGTAAGTCACCAAAACTTACGGTTACAATTTTCAATATTAGTTTATTATAGTATTAGCTTTGGAATAAAAAATAAAAATAAATACAAAAATTGAGGACAGTAAACATAAGCAAACATATAATATACTCACGCTATTAGTTCCCAATCGGGGTAGGCAGGTAGGCGATTCTTAAATCTATCATTTTTCCTAACAACACCTACGGAGATGAGGTAAGGCTATTGTGACTAATATTACCGTTACGTTATGTATTATGCACCGTTATGTATTATTTAGCAGGTAACTTTTAAAAACATTACAAATAGGAAAAAAATGAACCCGGCCATGAGATTCGTCAGTTTTAGAACAAAATTACACAAGTGCTACAAGACCGATTATTTTGTCAAATTCAATAATCTACCGCCACAATGTTATTAATAAGATAACCATACCTCACGGCTGTAAATCCCAAAAAAGGGTAGCCAGAGCTTTAGAATAAGAAGTTCCTCAGACACGAGCAATTGAGTAGGAAATCGTCAGAAAATTATAGGCGTTGGTGATGGGTCTCCAGCCCCCGTAGCATGAGGCGTATGAGAGCGCGTATGTCGCGTGAGAAGTGAGAAACTGACAGATTGTTCATACAACATCTGTCAGTACCTCACTTCTCACGTGACATCTACGCTCTCACACGCCTCTTGCTACCTATACTGCTGCACCTACCAATAGTACCTAATTTCAAAAACCCCAATCTAATGATACATTATAGTGCATTAGCTACCTATAGTGCAGCTGTGACCCTACATAATATATTGTAAACGTTATTAGTTAATGTGTTTGCCACTTTCGTTTTATTATTGTCAACTTTGAAAAATAGCATTATGACACATATTGAAAACGGTTTTTTCCTTTCGCACTCAACCTATATTTAATGGTCATCCATAACTTTGCAAGCTGAAATTTCTGTATAAAAACTGATGGCCCAATAAACGGACTATATACCGTAAGCTCTAAATTAAATAACGTGTAGTACCGACTTAGAATGTCACTATCCCTTTCTACCCACGGGTAACGTAAGAGGCGACTAAGGGTATAGGGCGTTTTAAGCAGTTTTCGGGCGATGCGGTTGGAGACCAATCACTAACGATACTTTATTTCTACTATTCTTCTTCTAAATTCCAATTGTGGCTGAGGAGCTAGCTCTGAAGCTCTGGCTACCCCTTTTGGGATTTATAGTGAGTATATGTATGTATGTCTAATTAAAGGCATTGAAATATATTCCGTAACACAAAGTGAAAGTATAAATGTAATATAAGCAATGATATGACTGCTGTTTAAATAAGTAACTTTTCTTTAAAAGTAAGATAAGATGTACAGTAGCGTAATCCCCGTGGGATTTTACTGCTATGAGAGGAAGAGAACGTATGATCTCGTTTTTAATGCTTCCATCCCACGATATAAGGCTGTTAGTTTGCTTTCTTATACTCGTGCCCTTTGTTGCCATTGGTGTAGACAGAGACTATCAATGACTACTTTGTATGATCATGGTGACATGGATTTGACGACAGCCGTGGCCGAGTGGTTAGAACAAATACATACATGCTCTTTTATTTTTATACTTCCGTCTAAAAGCGTTTTTATCTAGTATTCAAACGCCTTCCGTGGCCGTCCTCTTCTAACAATACCATCCTTATTGGCCCTATATATCACTTTCGCCACTAAACTCCCATCCATCCGCTCTATGTGCTAGTTTGTTAACAGCTGTGCAATATTAGGTATAGAGGAAAGAGAAATAAATTATGCGTAAGAAGATTCTATATGTCTAGGAAAAGCTATCTGGGTAGAACTTAAAATGCATGCATTATGTATATATATATTAATAGTTCGTGCATCACCTCTACTTGGCGGTGACTGAAAATCAGTGTTGTGAGTTATTAACTCACAACGAAAATGCTGAGTCATCTGCCAATTCATTGCTACGCAGGTAATGGCTATTCTTGTGACAGGTTCTTAATAATTTTATTAAGTCATCATATATTTTGGTTCGTTTTTATTTATGTTTGCTTTTTTCTTATGTTATAACTCATGTTTTATTTTGAGTTTTTTTTTATTATTATTTATTTTTGTAAACTTATATATTATTATTTTTTTTCTTTTGTTGTAAAACCAACCTTAATATTATTTTGTTGTTATGTTTCATGTGTTGTTTACTCAAGCTTAGCAATGAATAAATGTTTTTCTTTCTTTCTTTCTTTAAAATCTAAGTGTAAAATGCAGGTTTCCGAAGTATGAAGAATAAATTAAAGAGCATGTATAAAAAGAAATATGGATGTGAACGAATTAAGCTAGAGAGGTTTGCCAGGATCGTACAAAGTGGCAATCGATAGTCCCGGCCTACCCCAATGGGAACTAACGGCGTGCGAATGTGAATGTATGTATTACATAACAATATAAAATGTTCCCATAGCTATGCCGTAACGTAAGTACCTAAAAGGAAATACTTTGTTTTGTTGGCCATATTAATAGTTCCGATGAAATAGTTGATTTGCCTCTAAGTGAATTGGGCCGTCAGTAATTTCCATTCGAGTGATACGTACCAATTTTCTAACTGAATAATTAATAATATTGAAATTGGACGAGTGTCGGTTCCAGCCTGGGCTTGTTTGTAGATGCTCCACTGATTTGTTAATATACCGGAAATTATACAGAGGTAGACCCGTTAGCTTGTAGCTGTAACTTATGATTTTGATTTAAACAAATATTCCAACCAATTTTTAACGATTTTATGTAACTATATAGTAGTAAAGTATTATGCCTACCCATTGAAAGTTTATAAATTACCCATCTCCAAACTAATGTTTTATGATCGCTCCTGCAAAAACTCTGTCGTCGGCGGGCGCGCTTATGAAGACATGACAGTTAACATGTTTCAGTTGACTTGTGGGATGGTAAATATTCAGCAGCAAAATAACAATTGTCACGTTTACAATAGCTATATCAATTTTATAATAAATATTATATTAAAATTCTTTACTATATATGTTTAAGTATTTTAACAGATTTCACAATAATCGGATAAAAGACCTTTCCTAAAATAGGATCACTTTGTTGTCCGTCTGAATGAAATTATGGTTTTAACTTGGAATCCCTTGTTGTCTATTACTACGATTAGTAATAATTAAGAGGTCAAGTAAAAAAGAATCGGAACTCTCCTTAAACTTTAGGTCCGGAATTTTTAGGAGCTCATTTCATTGGGTTAGTTTATATGGAATCCTCGGTAAAAGATTTGGACTTGCACTGCCCCATTTATTTGGTAATAACTTGATTTTATCCATATAAAACTAGCGATGCATAATGTCTTACTTAGAGGGTGCCGCAAGAAGCAACTTAAGCTTTAGATACTCTTTTTGTTGGGCGATGTGGCTGGAGCACTTACACCAATCACCTCTAGTTTACCATCTTTTCTCTACTCAACTTCTAAAAAAGGCTCATGAGGTTCTAATTCTAAACATTGTGGCATTGGCTACCACCCCTCTTTGCGATTTTTAGCCGTGAGTTTAACAAAACAATAATCTAGTCAGTATGTATTAGGTAAAACTTATTCTTTTACATTATCATAACCACAGTTCGTTATGTCTGCATTATGTGATTGCTGTTGAACTGATGGTGCCCATTTAATTACCCCATCTTCTGCAGTGATTGCGTCGGTAATGGTGGAACGTGACTGAGGGTGCAATGAACACGTAAATTAGTTGAGTGGATAATCAACCTAGTGATTAGAAACCCTTTGTATAGGTAAATTGGCATGTAAGTGGCGAATGAATTCAGCAATACTGAATTCTGGCTAACCCTTTATGATACCGAATTTCATATTACTTATATAAATACATGTAATTATTCTTTGTGCTGTATGTGTTGGTTGAATGCAAATACAAATATTTGAAAGCACCACATTTATGGAAACAAATTAAGATGTAATTTGATTGCAAATACAAAGCTGGCTATCCGTTCTTTGAGAATTATAGCCGTGAGAGTGAGAGGCGTATACATAAGCTCACGCTATTAGTTCCCATCGGGGTTGACAGTCCTTCACTTTAAGCGACCATGACAAACCTATCATTTACATAATAATAACAATTATTAGTATGTGATAAATGAGTTTGTTAATGCTCATTGGCAACCGAGTTAGTTAAAGCACGTAGTTTTAATTTCGGCGGCCTAATAGAGGCTGGCTCGATCGATAAGTTGCGCAATGCAGACTTGTATCCGAGCCTTGTTTTCATTATTATCTACGTTTGCGAGTTCCCACTCTTTATTGTAATTCCACTTGGACCAAATTGAGAGTGTGCTCAAAAAGGCTGGCGTCCGAAGTATGAAGAATAAAAGAGCATGTATGAAAAGATTGATGGATGTAAACGAAGCTAGAGAGGTTTGTCAGGATCGTACGAAGTGGCGATCGATAATCTCTGCCTACCCCAATGGGAATTAATGGCGTGAGTATATGTATGTATGTATGTATGTTGAACCTACTTGATCTGTGTCATATGTCCTTTTATATTTATTTATTTAGTGGCAATTCAGCACTGTCTTTGTCTGTCTGACATGTTTCTAATTGGTTTGCTGTTTGGTGAAGCTCATACAAACTTAGATTGAGTTAGACAGTGATAAAACAGAAGTTTACTTGTAGTCGGTCTCAATTTATAGTTTTGCTGTTCTCAATAATGGTATTATGTGAAATATGATATTGAAAAAATGAATGGCAAGATTGTTTGGGCACATAGAGAGGATGATAGTAAATTGTTTAATATTCTTTAATAGCGTAAATATCGATGGTAATGTTAGGACTCCATGACGGAGGACATTTTGGGATCGAATAGAAAATGCGCTTTAAAGCCAGGCGTCCGAATTATGAAGAATCATAGGGCACGTATGTAAATGAAGCAAGAGGTTTAGGTTTTAAGTATGTAGAAAACTATCACGCATAGTGGTTTCTATCAGATTAAAAATATCTATAAGTGTAACTAAAGAATATCAATCGTCGCCATGTGTGATATCGGCTGTCCTCTCTCGACCCATTTACAATCATAAATCTTTTTAAACTTTCCGCATTTTTAAGTCAAATCCATATTATAGTAAAGGCTGTACTATAATTATAACAACTCTGTAATCATTATCCACTTTACAACTAGTTGTTTCAATATATTGTGCGTTTAAATTGTATCGATATATTTAAAGTAGAAGGTTAAAGTGAACCAATTTTTCTAAACGAGCAGATAATGGCGCTGTAATGCGGTGCAGGTAGGTGGCGATATTATGCCCATATACGATAGGCTTGTTCGACTGCCCTTAACTATGTCGTGGGTTTAATCACCGACCTACCGTTAGCGTTTTTATTACCAGGAAAAGTATAAAAATTTTATTCATGAGTGTGAGAATGAAAACTAGAACTACAAACTAGGCTTTTCTATTTTTTTTATATTTTGGTTCTGTGTTATGGTTTAGTAAGCTTAGGTAATAAAAAATTATAATCAATTATTTAAAAAAAATTTGTTTTTTGAATGTCCAATTGTAACTTAATATTAAGTAAAAATATACTTCTACTTCCGAGTCGGAAGGTGTATTGTCGTGAGAAAAACCCGTAAGAAACTCATCAACACACTTCCCTAGGTGCTTACTAAACAGCTTAAAAACAGATTCTGGTGTTTTGTGCACCGCAGTTTTTTTATTTATCATAGTCCTCTTTTATTTTATAAGCCATGTTTTTTGTATCACTACCAAATAGTAGAAGTTTTTTTCAATACATAACCCTATTTTCCCAATTATGAGCCTTGCTAGAGTAATGGATGCCGTTTTATATAAAATATACTTTGCCTCAGGCCGAAAGGAATCAAGGCCGGATGTTTATGGATTGAGATCGACAATAAAACAGGAAAATTAACCTTCTTGTGTCCAGTTAACCGTAACTACTGAAATAAATTATTTATATGGATTGCCATGTTTAACTTTAGATACATTGAAGATCACTTTTAAATTTTATTTAATGCTTTTCGCCTTAGTTGTATAGATTTAATGCGCTTTATCTTACTAGCGTTTTCAATAATTGCTATATTCATTCAATGAGAAGCGTTTTTAATGCTTTCAATAACATACATACATACATATACTCACGGCTATAAATCCCTAAAAGGGGTAGCCAGAGCTGAGAAATAATAAATTCCTCAGCCACTTTTGGAAGTTGAGTGGGGAAAAGATGGTAGTACAAAGGTTGTTGGTGATGGGTCTCCCACCGCATCGCCCAAAATCCTTTAAAAATCCCCAAGTCCGTTAGTCGCCTCTTACGTACACCCACCGGAAGAAATGGGGTAGTGCTATTCTAAGCCGACACTACATAGCTATTTCTTCTAAAGGATATAGATACGGTATAAGGTTGCCAGAGCTTTTGAATAAGCAATACATTTCTCGTCTGCTTTTTGAAGTTGAGTGATAGGTTTCCAGTCACAGTTTCCAGCAATCACTTAAAAAAGCTTCATAAAAGTTAATACGGACACTTCATATTCTCAAATAGTGAGTGTCCCTAACTAATGTGTCAAAAGTTTTGAATTCAGTATATATGTCGCAGCCAACTGGTTAAATCAGCCAGCTGACAAAGCAGCTAGCCGCTTAATTAATCACCGGCTCCTAGTAAAGGGCTAAACTTCAGTCAGCCATTTAGTTGAACACAACGTCCAACCACTTGGCTGAACGTTATATCGCCGTCTGGTTATCTAGGGTGACTATCACTAAAATATTTTTCTTAAGTACTTCTTATGTCGGCAATACTTTAATTATATTAATTTAATACAATATTAACAATTAAATGGCACAAGCACAAAGCTTTGGCACAGTAACTAAAAGTACAAACAGGTACCGACTTATTAATAATGAACATGAATATAAAAATATAAAGTTCTCTTATGTATTAATTTTAACTATGTATTAATTTATTTATTGAAATTTCCATAATTTCAAACTTTTTTAAACAGTTATCCTACAAATTTTAACAGAAAAATAATGTAACGTCAGCCCAAACCAACGGGCTCACTATTCAACCAGCCGGGTGATTGGACGTTCGGTGACGACAATTCATTTTACTAGCGGGCTAGCCTTTTAACTAGGAGCCGGCGTTTAAGTCGTTTAATTAAGCGGCTAGCTGTTTTGTCAGCTAGCTGATTTGTCCAGTTGGCTGCGACAGTGATGGGTCTCCAGCCGCATCGCCCAAAAATCCCTTAAAAGCCCCAATACCGTTAGTCGCCTCTTACGTACACCCATCGGTAGAAACGGGGTAGTGCTATTCTAAGCCGACACTACATAGTATCGTTTACTTTAATCGCATTCTAACCGACAGCTACGAAAAAATACGCTTATACTAGCCATCCTGATTCACTTACTTAACTTTCCAACTTCTTTTTACTGCTTTACTTCAAAATATAATAGCGCGTTGAATCTAAGTAGCGTTGTCGCTGTCAGTGATATATTATGAATACTCGTTATAACCCTAGTATCGGGTACCAGTTAATTAACGTCCAGATAACAGGTTTCTAGAACAAGTGCGTCTTGCAGTTTTTGTGAACCGATTTACACCACGTGTCTAGACTCACATTTACTATCGGGTCTATATTTCAATCAGTTTTTACTAGGGCTTTCTGATCTGGTCTCGACAACTGATGAATTAACGAAGATGTCGTAGTCTTCATTTTTACTGAGATAGGAGGTGTATAATCAATCGTTATAGCTAATTATCTTTGAAAAAGTCCTAATGAGTTTTATCGCAACTCATTAATGTTTGAGTTGTGATAACTGAGTAAAACTTATATTTAATAAAATAAAATGAATACATATATCTATAAGCTCACGTTACTATTTCAATTGGGTTAAACAGTAAGCTTAAAAACATATTAAAAGAATAAAACAGAATGAATCTATTTCCTCATCACATTGAAAAATATATACAAAAACAATAAAACTGTTTTACAAAGAAGTACAATAGACAGTCTTTGCACTAAAAGTGATCTTATCGAAAGATAGTTCTGTTAGGCAGATCTACAAAAACATGGTTATATAAAACCAAACCGCAACCTGTATAAAAATATCTGTCTGTACAAGTTCCATATCTTTGGAAGTATAATAAGTTAGAGATTTTTGAGCTGGAACGTGTGGTGGCGTGGCAACCGTTTATGATCTATCAGTTATCCTTCAGTTATATATTTAAAATACATACAAATGTACCTGTCCCTATATAAATTCTGCATAAGCATAAACAAATTGTATTAAAGGATGCGTCTCGGCGGAGATCAGTATTCGATAAAGAAATGCCGCTATCGAGTTACCGATACTATCACAGCAACGCTATTGTGTACAAGAAATAATATTGCTATTGAAGTTCCCAATTAATGTTTATGTATTACCATAATGATCGATAGTCTCCCTACCCTGATACTGCTACGATGCCTACCCCTACTGGAAGTCATGGTGTGAGTATGATGTGTATGTAATATATATTTAATAAGAAAATTTTAATTATTTGCTATATATAATTAAGTAAAGGCGTCTTGTCAGCCAACCCGCACTAGGCAGTGGAGTGCACTACGAGCTCGGTGGGAACATATATAATAGGCTGTGAGGGGTCTTAGTGGTTAAGTAGCGCCCACGATGGCGTAAATACCATTTCAATTGCCATAATATTGCTACCTGTGATCGCAACGAATGTCGCCGTTTCGGAGCAAGCTATCTTTTGTCGTGTCATAAGGCGGAGGTGCAGCCGTTTTGCAGCTACACAATTATATTACCAAGGCTTCTGAGGCAACCGTTTGTAAGTCGGAGGCAACCGGAGCCGAGCTTCAACCGTGCCTTTTTAATAGGCTTGTTGCGACGTATCGAGTTGTCTCCTTGTCATGTGTAGTATTGGTCGCAATTTCTTGAAATATTGGTTTAAACTCTGATATTATTTTGCACGTTGATATGTTATGTACTCGTAGCAACGTGCTTTTGTATTTATGGAAATGAACACATCGAAAATACTAGAAATCTTATAAGAGTATATCAATGAATTCAATTTATGTAGATACACATGGTATCAGCTATAGAGATCTACTGCTAGTATTCGAAAATTTTAACGACAAGTATTTAACGATACATCAATAAAGTCTAACCTAACCAAAAACTGATGTTGCATCAAAAATATTAATTGGTGCACAAATAATCTGAGATTTGGTGCTCATTTAGATATGTTGGTGTTCATTAAAATCATTTTCGGTGAACTAATAATTAGTTTCCGATTTTAACTAAACACGGGTCTTGTGTTAGCCACAAGCATATGTTAGTATTAGGTATAGTACGGTACGGTATAGTACGGTACGGTAGTAAGGTACCTTAAAGTTTTCATTTGAGACAAACATTCATACAAATACTCACGCCATTACTTCCCATTGTGGTCGGTAGGGACTATTGATCGCTTTTTCGTACGATCCTGGCAAACCGTTGAAACAAATTTAAAAACGCTGTTTTGTGTGGCAAGTTTTCTAATTAAATAAAAAGTACTAAACGTAGTTTACGTGCAACGTTTGCTTAGTCGCCTCCTATATTTAACTGTTCCATGTTTGTTGCCGATATAATCTGTAGCGATAACGAATTTGTACCGGTTTCGTCCTTAACTTTTTAGTGGTAAGGTTCATATTCGAATGAGACAAGTTGAACGTTGCTTTCTACAAATTCCCACACAGATATCCTTTTAAAATAAGCAAAATAAAATGTCTGCTTTGTAGTTCGGTCTTGGTGTGCCATTAAAAAAATATAAAGTATCCCAAAGGTGGTATCGTAAATTTATGTTGATTCAAGTTGCAAATACTATCCAATTTTACCACTTCTTTCTAAAAAAATAATCATATTGGTATTGATATAAAGATATATATATATATATATTTAAATATAAATAATTTTCTGTAGTGTTAGATTTATCATATAAATGATACCAACTCACTATCTGTCCGGTCTAAATGTTTTTCTACGGGCTGCTTTTAAGTTTATTGTATATATAAGCCCTTTTTTTGCGCTATGGATGTTCCGGTTCGAAAAGAAACAAAGTTAGGTTTTAGGTTCATTAAACGCGCTGCGCCACGCGTATTGCTAAATACGATTAATATTAGAAATTAATTAAATTATCATGCAGGACACCTTTATTATCGTTCTATTATTTTTAGCTGTGAAGATGATGATGATGATTGACTACACATTTCACATCCGATTATAACCGATTTTACCTATTACTTGCATCGTAATCGTGAGTTAGTAAACCATTATTAACAATACATACATACAGGCAAAGTAGTAGTTGTACTATTACTTAAAAAATATCTATTTTGATTTACGAAGAGCCTACACTTAAAGTAGATTTTATTACACCGGAATGGATTTGATGACTTCTAAAAAGATGGTCTTGATGTAACTATTTTTGTAAAATTGACCTATTCATGCCATATGGAGAGCGTTTTAGTGCAGTTAACTTTCCTGTAATTAAAACTGACAAGAACATTTGATTGCTGCATCCATTTAACAATAGTGTGGGTTCAGTTGTCTCGTTGATTTCCCATGACAGCGATTAGGGATTTTTGTTTAAATGACAATGAATATTTGAAACAGCACTGCCTTAGATTGTCCATAATTTTACTTTCATCCAAGCATTTAAAAAAATGGCTTTACTATTAAACTTGCTGTGAAGTTCATAAGATAAAGAGTTTCAGAAGTTCTTAACATCCAAGTGCTAGTCGCTCCCGCGTAGTCAAAAGTTCCACCACCACCATCTTACGAAAGGTAAATAAAGATGTAAGTTTTATGGAAGCCCGAAAACATTGAAGTTTTAAAATCGATTAACCATTTTCGTATTCATACTTAAAGTAGAGATGAGATTTGTATCGAGATATGAAAATGAAAAACACTTTAGAAACCTTTATGAAGATATATAGTCAGAACAGGAAATAAGAAAGTAAGACTCCACTAAAGGAAGTAAGTTTTACACAAAAAACTAACTCAAAGAATGAACTTGTATGTAAAATTTAAGCCAGCATAAATCCATTTCATCTAACCAAAGGTTTTCAGTTACTATTCCGTTCCAAGGTTTCCAAAACAGAAGTCCAATAATCCTCCAAGAATATTCTAGCAAATGATTGGCTCCATCGCTGCGGCGCTGCAAGATATCTTAGGGCAGATGTCGTGTCACTCGGAAATAGCAGGCGATATCTCATCGCTGGATCGCGAGCCATTGTGCGCCCGCAATTGTTTATGACGCTCCATTTGTATGGAATCCAATAAAATTCACTCGACCGCTTTGTCCGCGAGAGCACTGGGAAACGAAGAGATGGGTTCGCAAATGTTCTGTTTAGTGCTTTGGAGTTGAGTAGCGAGGTGTTAACGCTACCTGAACTTCTTGCTTTTGGTTTGCATGGCTGAGTTGTAAAACCTAACTGTTTTTTATTCGTCCTGTGCGTGTGTCATAACAAGTTAGTGGCATACATTTACGTATGTAAGCTTGTACTATTGACAATTGAATGAAATTTCATTTTGATGCTTCTTACTGATTGTGACACTTTTGAAACTAGGGGTCTAAGTATGTCCTATTATAATATATGGGCTGATTAGATTACTGATCATTTTTTATGTATCCGCTCCAGTTTTATTGCTACATCAATGTATACTTCAAAATCACATTAAGTAAGTCCAAACATAGTCATCAAAATTGCCATTGATATGTTAAACTTAAAAAATATTTACCGATATCTAAGTTCTATGTCAAAGTAGCTTTGATATATGAACTTAGACGGAGTATATGCGGCTTCCGATGCCTGTTATTCTTTTTGCTCTTCCTTTATAAATAATATCTAGAAAAAAGCGCAGTCAGAGAAATTTATTTAAAAGTTATAGAAAGAAATAAAACTTCTCAAGGAGTTGTTTAATAGATCTTGAACAAAACCGATCCGATTTACGCTTGAACGATTTTCTTGCAAAACTTACTTGGAAACTTTGCTCTATAACACTGGAATCATTTGTAACTTGAAGAAATTTCCTGGGAAGAAAATGATCTGATTATGAGAAATAATATGCAGGGGAGATGCAATTACGTGAGTAATCAAACTTATAATTATACTGGAATAGATACGCCATGGCCAATACAAAGAAAAGAAATACTTAATAGGATTGCCGAATGAAAATAACTTCGAGACTTGTATTTTCAAAACTTCATATATAAATAGAAGTAGAAAAAGCGTCTTTATCATTGTACTCTTCAATCAACTCACTTTTACTCCAGTCGTTCACATAAGGGTAGGCAGAGATGGTTCTACACTTAGTACAATCCTGGAATTCAGTCGTGATTCACTTACATTATCTGATCTTTTCATACATGTCTTATTATTCTTCCCGCCATTGAGCACATTTACTATTTGATTTTAGTTTATTTAAATGAATCCCAATAAATTTGTAATCACAAAATCACTCATTGTGTTACAGAGTAAAACACCCTAAAATTAAACGATCTTTATTGTATCAAAAAAAGTTCGTTTCATATCACATGTACGCGTCATTCTAGGACGCGCGGGCTTCCTCAAGATGTTAGATGTAACTAATCTAAACAGAAAAATATGGCCTGTCACGAAATCACCCTACCCTTGATATAGGATGACGGATGTGTTTCAAAATTAGCTTTATGAATGTATGGAGTATGGCCGAGCAGTTTACAGTCGTATTTTGTAACTATTAAAGTGACGATCTTCATGTATTCTTACGAAGTTAACGGTAAAACTTGTTGACAACTAAAAATATACTTAATAGCTTCTATGGAGCTTCACGCTTACTTTATCAGCCATATTATAATAAGGGATGGTAAAGATGTTGAAAGAAAGTGGTTGCTGGTGAGGTACAATCGATTCACCTATTTATAATATTACAGCCGACTAACGGCTTTTCTCAATGAAAAGCTATTTTTAGCAAAATTTGTCGATAAAATAATTTATTATTCAAAAGCAATATTTCATCTTAATATAAATTATTGGAAACATCCTTCCAATTATTAGAAATAAGTTTTCCAATAGAGCCCGCCCACGTTGCGTCTATCCAGTTCAATTAAATATTTATTTCTCAGAATAAATTTTATTCGTCTGTAATTTGAGTAGCTTAGAGTCGGGTTTGAATATCACGAAATCATATTTTCCCGTGTTTTTTGTTTGTAATGCCCCTTATAATTGAAAGAGACAATTGAATATATGTACATACATATACTAATACATATACTCACGGCTATATTTCCCTAGAAGGGGTAACCAGAGCTAAGGAATTATAAATTCCTCAGCCACTTTTGAAAGTTGAGTGGGGAAAAGATGGTGAGAATAAAGGTTTTTGGTGATGGGTCTCCAACCGCATCGCCCAAAAATCCAATAAAAAGCCCCAATGCCCTTAGTCGCCTCTTACGACACCCGTGGGTAGAAAGGGGTAGCGACATTCTAAGCCGGCACATAAATCTTTTAGTTTACCCTCTTAATAGTGTTCCTACTAGATGTTGTTTCCGATATTCGGACTGACTACCTACTTAAGTTTGCAGCCGTTCACGTCAGATTGATATAATTCCATAATGCCTTACACTGGCATTGTGGCGTGAGCGAACTAGAATGATTGAGCTGTAATTCAATTTCCGATCTAAACTGACTTAATATATATTTCTGAACAGAGCATTAATATGAATAACCTACTTTCAAGGGGAGTGTATTCTACGTCCCACCCTACGTTTAATATTGCACAAAGCCTCAACATTTGTGGTAGAAATACGAGTATATTCCTTTCAAATCATAACTTACAAGAGAATCTTGCCGAAATCGAATTTGTGATCAGGAAAACGATCTTTTTGTACAAATCTAATCGAGATGATTCATAATGGGCACGATTTTAATGTTACTACATTTTTTAAGGGTTTCGTGATCACAAAAACCGTTGCTGGGATACACTTACTTTTGAATAAGAAAACGTTTCTACAAAGGTACTATGACTTATATATAAGTCATAGTTATAACTATGGCAACTTTACACAAGTCTTTGTTGAAGGAAAACGAGAGATTCAAGGAGAAACTTAAGAAAAACATGGTAAAACAGAACATGTCTGACTTTCGACATGATATATTCATAGGTCTCTATAATATATGTAAAGCTTACCTTTTATCACGTGGGTTCACTGACCAGCCAAAAAATCTGAACACATTAAATCACTTTAAACACCAAGTGACAAAGTGTAAAGTATGTTTCCATACCAGGCATAAATGGAAAGCCGGTTTGGTCTCGATATAGTTGTAGGCAAGCTACAAATAATATCGCCTGACTGGTAGACCTTCAATTCCTTTAATAGACTTTGTTAGAAAGCCTAAAAGTATAGACTAAGCTAGTTTTGTTATTTTTATAACAAAGCGACTGTGGTGTTATTTCTACGCGTAGGTCGTTATAATATAACATTAATTTGCAATTTTGTTACTTGGTAATTTTATTAATAAATGTATAGTGTTCATTTTTATCGCGTTAGGGGCATACAATTTTCCTTACAGAGCTTTCGAAAGTTTTCTAAGGTTGCTTTTCTCGCCGTTAAACGTCTGTGAAGAACCAGCGTACAGACGTGGAAAATTAAAGCTCGATTCAGGTATAATTTACTAATAAATAAAGGAAAGAAAAATATTTATTTATTAGTAATAATCCCCACATGAGGTTTTCATAAACAAAAACATTTAAATCAGGTATAATTTTTCTTATCGACTATACGCTTATCTGAACGCTTACAACTAATTTTTTTAATGACTACATATATGACATATATATATATTGCTACCCCATTGTCTGGCTGGATTAGGATGATATCATATTCTCTCATTACCTACTGTCCTGAATATCGGAGACAGATTACAACCTAGCCAGTCACATATCTCCATAAGTAAACATATGTTTAACCAAAGTAAACCCTTCTCTTGCTAGTCGGCTCACTGATAGCTAGCCGGTAGCCGAGTAGTGACATTCACGTATGTGTCTAACATTAGAGATGTATGTCCAATAATAAAACGAAACACGCACCCAACTATACGTACAATCAGGTAAATATTTTTGTAATCCCCTCTTTGAAGTCTGAGAGCTCTCATGTAGAGAGTTTGTGTACTATCAAAACTGTATAAACACACGCGTGGTAATTGCAATCGTTCTTATCACAATCACATTAAGTCCAAAGTCGCGCACTGAATTTCCCCTACCTTTTTAAGAGTTTATGCTTTTAACGATCCCCACAAATTAATAACATAGAATAATTACCGCAGGCGCGGGAGCAAACGATTTAGTTTCATAAATGTAGGGCATTAGGGTTGAGAGTTGCTAAAGGATTGACGGACCCATTGATAATATTTAAGAATGGCTTATTTTTAAGGTTCATTACAAGTGCACTCGTATTTAAGCTTTAGAACACACGATAAGGTGAGTACATTTCTCTAAGCCATAATATTGACGCCTATTATAATTGATTACGCTAAGTACAAAATCTTTGCTATGAATAAATTTAGACAATTGTAACTTGCTTGAACAGATGTTTTTTTAACAAAATATTAAGGAATTCATGACAAAAATTTCTTAATTTTCATATAGTATAGCTCCATATTTTGTTTATAAAACCATGAAAATATGACGATATTAAGCTTCAATGGAAATAGACTTTCTGTTACAACTGATGAAACTTGATACATTTAGTCAATATATTGTCATGGTATCGGTCAGACTATTCGCATTAATGATGCTGTTGGAGCGTCCCCATGTTACGAACATCAAAGAGGTTCTACCTTTATGCATTTATGCTGTCAAAATGATTTTGGTTATGTGTGTTTATTAGTTTCTGAAAAAAAGTATTTTACTTTAGTGACAAGTGACTTACCCTTTTGTTGTTTATAACAAAACAGTACAATACACTTTGGCGATATCTAGTCCTACTACCCTGGATGGGAACTACTGGCATGAGAACATGTATTAATTATGAGCTTTCATTTATCATTTACTAAGTTTTTTTTATTTACTTTTCAACAAAACGCTCCTGTTGTTACGGTAATGTTCCGGAATTTAGGACTTTGAATGTTAGATCTCTTGTTACCAAAACTGTTTTTTTTTCATTTAAAATTTCGCAAGTCATTGCCATAAAAAAAGATTGCATATAAAAAATATATGGGGATATTTGCTCAGTATAGATGCAGAGTTTCAGCTAAATTATACTAATTATAAATTTGATTCACATACAAATGTAATTTTTAAATGATTTGCAATTGCATAAGGAAACAAGTCATTTTGTCGCCGTCTGTTTTTTATAAATATTAAAATATTATATAAGCAATAAGTCATTATAGCGCTCGGTTTCTTAAAGACTCTAGACTTTGGAAGGAGATAACTCTTGCTCAGAAATCGCAGAACGTTCCTGACATGTATCATTAGGTGATTTATGCTGTTCTTAAATCTTAATAGTTACAGATTGTGTGTAAATGTTAAACAGTCCTCGTCACCCAGTTTCAAATGAACAAATGACATTTATTATTAAAAAAACGATACAAAACGGTTCGAATGAGAATTGTAGAGTAGCAAAGTGTGAAATGGCGTGTCGCGGCCCATTAGCGGGAAGCGGTTGGCCGTTGGTCCAAGTTACCAATACATAGTGACTGGATTGGCCCATTTCATTCACCGGTCAAGGAACCACGTTATCGAGATTATTAATAAAAGATTATTTGGCTTTCGTGACGCAGTAGAAGTTTAGAACGCTTTCATATACAGGGTGACCCACGGATTTTTTATATGTCTTATTCATACTGAAGGAGCTGGGTTATAAGAACTGTGGTTTAATTTACTGATCCCGCTAGCAGTTTTACTAGCATAATGAATACATACTCACTTATCTGCATTGCTAATATCTACAAACATGCTTCAAACCTTATATAAAACGACGAAGTTCACTGATTCGAATCACTTAATAATAAAAATTGCCCTATAACGTTCGTTCTAAAACACGTACCAATGTCATGAAACTACACATTGTATTGACACTCAGAGATGTCAAATATTTGCTGGCAGCGCAGCCGTGCAGACATGTTCAATTTTGAAATTGGCGTCATGTTGCTGTTCCCGTCTGTCTGGATTTCTTACTTTGTCTGTGTGAGTATCAATAAAAGTAGGTATCTTGTTGGGCCGCTAAGATAGTCGCAGATAACTTTTAACCGATGGAACTCGAAAGAAATTATCTATAGGATATAGGATGCGTTGTTGTATGTATGATCACGTATCTATCACTTTTGACTGAGTAACTTAATTGATTGGTTTTTACGCCAATTTATGATCCGATGCACGTTTGAAGACTAAATTGCAGTCCTAGAAAAACCAGTAAAGATTGTTGTTAACCAGCGATTTTAAAGCTGAGTTGTTTATTCAAATGACAAATAGTGGCAATATATAATCAAAATTATAATGATTGGAACTTAGAATGTGGTAATTAGGTGATTTCAGCTACAAAAATTGTACCGACCAAAACTGAAAATGGAAAATAATCATTGTTAAAGCGATGGGAGTATAAAAATGACAAATAACCTTTAAATGATTAAAAACCTGTTAGTTGAAAATGCAACGTAAAATCGCCGATGTTCCAAAAATTCCTCTATATTAATTGTTTGTCGCCAACTCATAGTTACAAAGGTATTCTTCCATCACTATAGTAAAGTAAATTGGTTATAAAGGTCAAACACTGAATTTGAATGAAATGATGATAATATTTTGCGTTTCATTACATACATACATACATACATATACTCACGCCATTAGTTCTCATTGGGGTAGGCAGAGACTACTGATCGCCACTTCGCACGATCCTGACAAACCTCTCTAGCTTCGTTTACATCCATCAATCTTTTCATACATGCTCTTTTATTCTTCATACTTCGGACGCCAGCCTTTTTGAGCACACTCTCAATTTGGTCCAAGTGTGTTCTCCGTGGTCGTCCTATACTAACATTACCATCCACACTAGCTCTATAGATCCCTTTTACCAATCCGTTTCATTAATTTCAGTTAAATAATTTAAAAGTGACAATAAAGTTACATACATTCATATACTCACGCCATTAGTTACGATTAGGTAGTCTATTTTATTACGGAGGACTCCCAATTTCCTAAACTTTTACTTGCTAGCTTATTATGTATTTATATATTTTCTGGTCTCCCCTTAGTTCCTTTTAACTTGATTCTCTTAAATAAACATTTCAATGTCAATGGATGCCAGCGCGAAATTCTTCTATCCTTTATTTCTTTTACACGGTAGCTCAATTGGCAGAGCGACGGGGGCGTATACCCGAGGTTGCGGGTTCGATTCCCGCCTGTGTCGAAATTTTTCTTTCGTTTATTTATTTCTTAGTATTTCAATATGAAGTTTTTTAAAAATGGGAGTTCTTTATTTTCGGTTACCTACATTAGTCAGCAAACATACTAATAAAGATTTACATTAATCTTTAGTCTCAGCCTACCCCAATCGGAAGTAATGGCGTGAGTATTTATGTATTAATATTTAGTATACAACATTTCTCAAAATTCTAAATTACCAAGATTTCCACCCTTTTTTTACCTTTGGTTTTTATTTAATGAAATATAAATTTAAAAAATAGCACTGATTCATATATATTACTATTTTTAACTACAATATATCGTAAAATGTAATTTTATTTCGTTAATGTAAAAAGCGGGGCTCTTTTTTTCCACTGTAAATACTATCAGGCCGACTTCCTGGTTCAAGTTTATAATTGAAATGTAGGACACATTATTTATAGTTGGTGACATACCACCATCAAAAAACAAATCACCACATAAAGAACTAAAATTTTCCCTACCATTTGCTAGAAACTACCTATTGTAATAAAATGTTTGTAATAGAAATGTGTCTGTAAATTTAATATAAACACCTAGTTTTCCCACAGCAGAAACCCGAGCAGTTCACAAAGGAATGTCATCTTTGTGACGCGAACACGATGCCTTCTAGTTAGTGTTTGATAATAATTGTAATGTTACTTGATAACATCGATTAATTAATTCATTCATGTACATTGATGTGTATGTCTTGCTTGTCTGACCTAAATTGTTTAGTGATAGCGTGAAATCTTGTTTCGTTTGCGACATTGTTCGATTGATTGTGATTGCATTACGTATTGTTTCGAACTATTAGAATAGATTCGATAGATGCCAACTGTTAAGTATATACAAAAATGTATATTATAATGGTAATAATGTTAGTAATAATGGTAGGTAATGTTAGTAGAGGACGACCTCGGAGGACACATTTGGATCAAATAGAAAATGTGCTCAAAAAGGCAGGTGTCCGAAGTACGAAGAATAAAAGAGCATGTATGAAAAGATTGATGGATGTGAATGAAGCTAGAGAAGAGAGGTTTGCCAGGATCGTACAAAGTGGCGATCGATAGTCTCTGCCTACCCCAATGGGAACTAACGGCGTGAGAATATGTATGTATGTATTTATGTATATTATAATATAAACAATTATTCTTTCGCTGTCTATAGACTGATTATGGTTTTGATTTTTCTTCTATATATTAAGGAAAACTTGCCAGGCAGCGTCGGCTCATAAGATACCGGTGTTGTTTTCTTTTCGTGGGTAGTAGAACTAGACGATTAAGGGATATGGTTATTCTGGGTTTAGTGTGTCTTAGGGTGATACCCTTTACCAATGAATTTCATCATCGTCACCCCTCTTATAAATTACAAGTACCAGCTAAAATTATAATTCTCATACGCCATATTGGCGCCGTAAATCCCCAGGTGGCAAGGTACTGATACTTCTGTACATCAAGTGCCAATTTTTTCACCTGGTATTCAGGGTACACTGTCAGACTAGATCTGAATGAGAACAACTCAGCCTTGTAGCTTTCCTCACGATGCTTTTCATACGGCTAGTCTATGTTTTCACAATATTTAGATTTCGTTTGTTTCGTATTTCAAATATCAAGTATGTATCTGTAATGACAAGTTGATATCCTTCTCTAGTATAAATATAGAGTACTGACGGCTCAGTTTATATTGGTCAATTCACGCTCAATAAGCCTCACAATTTATTCATTGATGTTTAATGAAATAGTACTTAAATCTTTTATTTCCACGTATTTTGATTGGGCTACTGATGAATATTTAGATAAAAAGAGTTGAAATGTAGCCGAGGAATATGTAGTGGTTTATTTATTACCATTGTGATACTTGTTAATTTTGATATTTAACCAATTATTAATGTATTCTGATCTTTTCCAGGTATGTATCGGGTTCAGGAGCTCGACAGGCTCAGCAACAGTGAGTACCTAGATATATAATAAAATAATTTATTTTGAAAAAATTTTTGCGTTGCGTTTGTGTCTGCGATTGTCAACTTTCATTATGATTTTCCACAAGTTTTTAAGAAAAGCAAACGAATAAACTCAACTTATTTTTTTTATATTTGGTTTTTAATACCTATATTGTGTCTGCTGACAATAGCATTACCCAATTCGGGTATTTTTTTATTATTATTATTAAATTAGGTATTAGGGTTCATAAGTGATTTTAGGCCGATGCAGTTGGAGACCCATCACCCAGAACTTTTATTTTACAGTCTTTTCCCCACTCAACTTCCAAAAGTAGCTCAGGAATTCTTTGATCTGTAGCTCTGGCTACCCTTTTTAGGGATTTGTGTTGGATTTGTAGTGTATTTTTTGATAAATGCACTAGGTCTT
Source organism: Bedellia somnulentella (assembly GCA_963576735.1). Lineage (NCBI taxonomy): Eukaryota > Metazoa > Arthropoda > Insecta > Lepidoptera > Bedelliidae > Bedellia > Bedellia somnulentella. The sequence goes on from OY755170.1 coordinate 1,232,453, forward strand.
CGTCGGTTGTGAGTCATGCTGAGGGTTCAGTAAATTTAACTCTCTCACTCAGTAACACATAATTTATTTTTGAGAATACAGTGTTATAAGAGCATGTATGAAAAGATTGATGGATGTAGACGAAGCAAGAGAGGTTTGCCAGGATCGTACGAAGTGGCGATCGATAGTCTCTGCCTACCCCAATGGGAATTAACGGCGTGAGTATATGTATGTATGTATGTAGTGTTATAAATATTGTTCAGAGCTAACATTATATCGTAAGACTGAAATTGACACTCAAATAACTTCATCTTAACAAAATGCTTTTCGGCAATCTCCCATTTCTAAATAATTGATTTACGTTGAAACTTTAATTATATGTGAAGCGGACTCGTTCCTTTGAAAACAATGAGAATTATAATTAATCTGGTTCATATTACCTATTATAAATACGATCTTCATATTCATACATTTCATTTTAAAACGTTATTGAGCCGTGAGTGGGTGTGTGTTTCCGAATGTAAAAATAAATCTTTATTTGGGAAGTAAAAAGGTATGTATGACGATAATTCATAATTTATACGTATAATAAACTCTCCCCTCAATTTATATCTGAATTCTTGGCTTGATTCAGACTTTCTTAAACTTTGCTAAGCCATTTTGATATGACAGTTCCTCTTTCAGCAACCGTGATAGCCCAGTGGGTAGAACACTCGGTTATCGTGCAAACGACTAGTGTTCAAATCCTGGGTCGGGCCTACACCAATTTGTCTTTTCTAAAGACATATGTGTGGTTAATTTATCATGGTTGTTAACGGTGAGGGAAAACATCGTGAGGAAACCCACATGGCTGAGTTGTACTTAGTCATGTGACAGTGTATTCGTACAAAGCGGCGATAGGCCTGCCCCCTATCACGTGAGAACACTGTCCATGCAAAACGTGGGTACTCTGAACACCAGGTGACAAAGTCACGTGATGTTCAGAAGTATTAGTACCTCTGCCAACCCCTTCGGGGATATTCGGCGTGAACGTTTATGTTATGTTATGTTCCTCTTTCCTATTCAAACCACGTATTCATTTAAAAAGCTACATTATTTGATTTTAGCAAATTCACATGTTTTCTTTGCTATAAGCTTAATTTTAATATGAAGCCCAAACAATCAGTAGTACAAAGTAATGCAATAAACGGCCAGTGTTGCCAGGCCGTACAGCGGTTTTCCTCGGCACGCAACACTAACAATGTCCCAGCATAAAGGCTGTAAAACTTATAAGGACGAATAGCCGAAACTGCTGTAATGTTATTCAGCCCGTATCCAGCCATTTCCATACGACACATTAGCATGCTCGCTAGTTTGCTTGGCCCCGCGCCAGCCGCTCCTATCGCCTAAAATAACAATGCTGAAAAAATGCAACGGAATATATCTTTGATCTGTCGATGTGGCTTTCTAGACAACCCTGTAAGAAAATATCTTGGTAAGGAAGATTCATAGTTGACAGTGTATGAGAAGATGCGGCAACTTGTATGAAGAGATGTGTAACAGGATCATGGCAGGTGGAGAGATATTTTCTATCAAATTCTGCATGATATACGGTTGACGATTTAAAAAGAATTCTATGCTATTTATGCTATGTTACAAGTTGGAGGATAGAAGGGTGGATGAGTCTGACGATTTCACTTCATCTGTTTGTTATGCTAACAAAAATCGTCTTTATATCGTTTTTATAGCGATTTCTAAACCGAATACTTTACCATTTCTCTTTAAGCAGCATCATAAAGCACATTCTCATACTGCATCAAACGATTCAATAGCTAAGAAAGTCTAAACAGCTCATTCAACCAAGCCAGGGCTGTAAAGAGGTGTATCCGTGCGAGTGCCGACAATGGCTCCGACTACCCAACGCGGTCGGGTGTTCGAGGTCCGCGCCGCACGTACCGAACTGGCACGTACTCTGCACGTACAATAGTGGTAGGGCTGGCACCACTACTATTCGTCGTAAATAAAATCTTTAGAGTTGTGTTCTGGTATTTGGTTTGAAGGAAATCATTTTATATGTGTGACTTTCAACTGGTGAAGTTGGTTTTAAAATCTATGTAAATTCTGAATTAACCTCCTGCGAATTTAACATTTATTTATATAGGTTTAGGCAAAGACTATCGATCGCCACTTTGTATCTCCCTGAATAGTCTCCTGATATTCAATTACGTTCATCAATCTTATCATACATGCGCTCTCATTCACATTTCAGATAAAAAATTACTCTTTTTAGATCTTATTGAGTAATATTTATATTTTGTTCTTGAAGATACGTTTATTTTAAGGTAAAGCCTTATAATAATCCTAATCAATTAAACAAAATGAAATAAAAAAACCTAAATCTTTTTTTCCAAAAAACCGGGGCAACCCTATCACAATAAAAGAAAAGTATAAATCCTCATTTATTGAATGCGTTTTCATGATGTTCTCTTAATAAAAAACAAATAAGTGTGGAGAGTGCGGAACAGAAATTAATACGAGAATCCAAACGCAGAAAGACCTTTTTTTTAAAGAGCTCTGACATGAAAACTCCTCATTTTAAAGTGGTTGAGCACGCTCCGCGGTTTCAAACTATTAGTTTATATAACAAAATTCCCAACGAGATAATAGCGGCCTTATACAGCAGTGAGTTTTTACCTCCGATATATTTCTAGTTGATTTACTCGCGGTCGCGCCCGTACATCTACCGCGCTCATTGCGATACAATATCAAATGGAATACTTAATACTGTTACGTTTTCAACACATTGTGTTTCTTTGAGAACAATTGTGAAAATGTTCTTTGTTGTGGAAGATATAAAGTTATGCAGTTAAATTGTTTTTCAATATCATAACTATCTAGAAAGAGATGAAACTATTTTAGAATTTTAATATGTCTTAAACAAAATCGTGATCCTCGATTAGGGCTTCGACGATTAACTTACTTCTACTATTTTATACTGGAAATATAAGCTGAAGGAAATCTATCAGTGGGCAGTAAATATAGCGCTGCCCCATATTAGCCGTAGGTGTCTTTTGCGTTTTGGGAATATATAAGTGACTGATGTCTGTTTAGGTCGAATTGTTATTTATAAATCTTTAATTCGATTATCCTTGTTAGAATCTATTCAGCCTTGTTCAGTAACCATGAGTAGAAGGTAAGCTTCAGGTGTAAAAGTGATTAGTCAGACACAACACGCGGAGCTTTATTTATTAGAATTTTCAAGTACCATATGCGGTTACACTTTATCCCAACATGTTTTATACGTACTTAGAATATGAAGTGTATGCAGTTTAAGATTAATTATACTCCTTATATTTCATATTCACGAGAACGCGACGTACTTGACTTGGCTGTCCTTGTGATATCGCACACCTTGTAGTTGCTCTGTTTAACAATTTTATATTTTCCTAGCATAGAAAATATAATACATACATACATATACTCACGGCTATATTTCCCTAGAAGGGGTAACCAAAGCTAAGGAATTATAAATTCCTCAGCCACTTTTGGAAGTTGAGTGGGGAAAAGATGGTAAGAATAAAGGTTTTTGGTGATGGGTCTCCAACCGCATCGCCCAAAAATCGAATAAAAAGCCCCAATACCCTTAGTCGCCTCTTACGACACCCGTGGGTAGAAAGGGGTAGCGACATTCTAAGCCGGCACTACACGGCAAAATATAATACTACCTAATTAATATCTTTAATCTTTTATTAAAGTCCTTTTACGAAAAATCTTTGATATTTTCATTACAATTATATTGTAATTTCTTGATGCTACCATAATAACTAAGAGGCCGCATATTATATTTATAGAGCTTGCGATTCCTGTGAGCAGTATTTCAGCTCCAATGTAAATGGTTCCTTACATATATTGATAGTCCCTGCTGCAATACCTCTATGTTTGATTAAACTTTCAAGTAAAAGCGCTGAATACTGAACGTATTTGTAGTGAATGAATATTTCCGATAGTCATCCGTCGCACTGTTTTGCCTTTACAATCGCATCCATTCAAAGTATTGTGTAGTAGGATTTAGAAGTCAAAATTCTATTCAAAAATAACTCAGACTATAAAAGGACATATAGAGCCAATATGCAAAGGAATATCGGTAGTGGACAATCAAACAGCGAATGTGCTAAACAAGAGAGGCATTCTATTCGAAGAATAAAGGACTTGCTCTGTGAAAGGATTTTTATAAATGAAAACAAAGCGAGAGTATTTTGTCAGTGGTGAAAAAGTGGATTCATGAATATTTTCAGCTGTGTAGTGTCTGCTTAGAATAGCACTACCCCATTTCTACCTGTGGGTGATCGTAAGAGGCGATTTAGTTTATAGGGGTTTTTTAAGTGCGACCCATCACCAACATCTTTAATTTTTACAATATTTTCCCCACCCAGGTTCCAAAAGTGGGTAAAAAATGACATAATCCGAAGCTCAGGCTACCCCTTTCAGGGATTTATAGCCGTGATTATATGTATGTACATAACTCGCTAACTAACTTGGACAAACCCAAAGAAATGCTCTTAAGGATTACGAGAACGTTTATAGTCCGTTGTTGTATTTTTTTATGTACCCTTAATTGGGTCCAGTAGAATGTTTTGCATTTATGCCATTTTTGTCTTCCGTATAAATACAAATGTGTCCATAGTTTTACTTGATTATAATAAATTGTACAGCAGTAAAAAGAGATATGTATAATATTAATAAAAATAGCCAGAGTGGAAGAAGCATATTCAATTTGCTTATCAAACTTGTGTTTCGAACTGTACCTATAATAAGAATGAGTACACACACGCACATTTAATAAGAGCCTCCATTCAAATAATTCGTGCGACCTCTCAAAAGCTCACAATTAATTGTGTCCATGATAATATTTAATTTAAATGAATGCCGCAATTATTTTTAATGACTCGTCGATGTGCAGTGACACCGTAGTCGGGGTGGATCGTCACGTGACACGCGACGTCCACGCCCTCTATTATGCCTTCACTGAAAAATAAAAGAGTCTTTCGGACAGCGACTTTTGACGACGATAGTACTTTTACGTTTTTTAAACACGCTAACAAAGTACTTTATTTTACAAAGTGGACTCAAATAGAACTGGGGAGTCAATACGTAGCGATGTCTTCTACGAGGTTCCTGGAATGAATTAAGCTATAGTCAGGTCTATAATTAACAAAATAAAAAAAAAGTATTTTAGAAAACTTCGTAAGAAAAACAATGGATATCCAGCCACATTGCTCAAAACCCCAAGTGGGAAGTTATGGGTTCCTGTTATTTTAAGCTGACACAGCTGTGGTCGATATGGACTTAAAAAATGATTTACTATACATTTATCTTATACTAAACAAATTTTCAGTGAGGTTATCAGAGCATATTTTACACCTAGGTAATTGTATTTGATGACCGGAAAATTAGCGCGAGCGGTTTTCAAATATTGTACTAATTAACAATTGTTCGTTTCTGTCTATTTGGTGGCAAATGAAATTGATAATATAAAACGGTATTTGTATGCTCATACTAAAACTGAGAAAGAAACTTTATGAACAGCATGAAAGACTAACTTCGAAGCAGTTTGAAATCCGTTTCTGTAATAAAACTTATTTTCCTATTTCATTAATGCAAAGTCTTTACAAATGCACGACAGCTTTTCATATGAAACTTGATAATTTCTCAGTTGCGAATGCTAAGTTTTACTCGTATACGCTCCAGTGCTAAGCGACGCGCATTACGAACTGTAACGGAGAAAGGTTGTACACTTTTTCTAAGGCTTTTGAGTATACCAATTACATACTTTTGAGTCAAAGCTGAAGTTTTCTTAATTATATTTACGGCATTTATTCCCATTGAGGTGGGCAAATATCTTCAATCATCACTTTGTATCTAAATAAACGTCCTTGCCTTTTAGATATTATAATTAAAAGTTAATCGCCTAAGGATCTGAAACCTTTAATTGTAGTGCCGGCTTAGAATGTCACTACCTCTTTCTACCCACGGTTGTCGTGAGTGGCGACTAAGGGTGGGGGGCTTTTTTCCAATCAACCCATCACCAACGATACTTTATTTCTAACTTCTTGTCCCCTATTAACTTCCGAATGCGGCTCAGGAGTTTCTAGCTTCGAAGCTCTGGCTACCCCTTTATGGGATTTAATGTCGTGAGTTTATGAATGTATGTATGTATTTACATTTATTGTGTAGCCATGTCTAGTTTTTAAAAGCAGCTGCGATCATCTTTATCTCTTTTTAACCGACTTCAAAAAAAGGAGTGTTCTCAATTCGACCGGTATTTTTTTTTTTTTTTTTTTTTTTATGTTTGTTCGCCGATTACTTTGCCATTTATGAACCGATTTTGATTATTATTTATTTATTCGAAAGAAGATACTCCCGGATTGGTACCATGATGAGGATATCAGGGTCTGATGATGGGATCCTGGACAAATCGAGGGGAACCCTCAAATTTTATAGGCAAATGTACCGCGTTTTACATATTTTCTGAACTTATATTGGCATTTGCTTCTGAAAATCATATTGTTATGCTGCTGAGCTGATGATAGAAGGTGTGGATCCTCAATCACTAGGTATTAGGAAACAGTTCTTTCCACATTCTATATAGATTTATACTCCTCTTCGTAGCTTTTATGAAGAGAAGTACAGGTTCACTAAACATTTCTTTTGTTATGTTATTGTTACCGAGAAAGTACCATGAGACCAGGATCTGATGATGGCATCCCAGGAAATCGAGGGGACTGTCGAAACTCACAATCATGTGACAGTGTAATTGTTCAAAACGCCGATAGGCCTGCCCTGTGTAACGTGAGAACACTGCCTAATAAATCGTGGGTACTCTGAACAACAGGTGACAATGTCACGTGATATTCAGAAGTATTACTACCTCTGCTAACCCCTTCAGGGATATTCGGCGTGAGCGTTTGAGTCTTTCTTGAGATGTAGAATTGAAGACCATCGCCTTTCGATGGATTTTAAGAACAATGTAAGGTTACATATGGTTGAGCCTATTTAATATCGTACTATAATAGAAATACCGGATATACGAAGAATAATACAGTAACTGTCGCTTCCTCATCCGAGAGGCATCTTTGCCAGGTCTACCCATCTCTAAAACTCGTAAAATAAAATAATTTTTAACAAAAAGAAAACCGACTTCATAGAAAAACGACCGAAAATAAACAATCTAGTACTAAAAAGTACGAAATAAGTTTTTGTAATTGAATATGAGTACTGTGATTGATACCTTAGCAATTTATTTATTCCACACGCGTCAGTTCAACCTACCTAAATATTACAATTCTCTTAAATTAATTTTTGAGTCGGTGCCAGACAAACAAAAGTAAATTCACCCTGCTATCTATCTCTGATTATTACAATCTAAACAATATATATCTATCGCCTAACGTTTTAAATGATAATACGTACAAAAATCAATTAACCCTACAACTACAAGGTACCCTACATTTTACATGTATATGAAGTGCGAAATACACACTTCTTATTATCAATTATCATCGAGGCTGGCACCGGCTCACAAATTAATTTAAGAGAATTGTAATATTTAGGTAGGTTGAACTGACGCGTGTGGAATAAATAAATTGCTAAGGTATCAATCACAGTACTCATATTCAATTACAAAAACTTATTTCGTACTTTTTAGTACTAGATTGTTTATTTTCGGTCGTTTTTCTATGAAGTCGGTTTTCTTTTTTTCTATCTTTTAGTTTTTTATCTTAATTGTGTAGTGTCTACAGTAATACAATCGTAGGAAAAAAAGGTGTATAGCTTTGTAAGCCGACACTATGAATACACAACATAGTGTTTGCAGATTATTCCACAAAGACGCGTTACAAACTAATTATAAATAAGAACATCTTTTAGTAGTTCATATTAAACTTCGTCGGGGCTTGGCTTACAAGTGTCGACCAACTTTTAATGATCGACGACTGTAGCTTCAGACTGTAATATGTAAGAAGTTTTAATTCAAGTGCTACTGGGAGTTGATCTGAGCTTATCTTTAAACACATTTAAGTTAGTGCCTACTTCGATAACCACTTTAAGAAAATCTTATTTTGAATTCTGTAAGAGCTGATTTGTTTTTTTTTTTAAATTATTTATTCATTATAAAGACAAAATACATTATACAATGGTTATATCGTGGTCACTTAATCCTCTTCTAAGGTTTAATTGTGACCACCGTCCCCCACTCTTACATTGTAAATCACAGTTGATTGTATTGCGTCTTAGTGACGTTCTCTACTTAAGAAATATGAATATAAATATAATTTACTTATAAATTTATATACAATGCTGACTGACCATCGTAACATGGCCCAATTTCACACGCTAAATTCTGTACTATATCCATTCATTCGTCGTAGTAATTAATTTGTATGATCAATTTTGTAATTGACAATGCAACTATAGCATTATAAATTTAATTCATTAAAAACGTTATTATCGATAGCTACGCTTCTTTCCTGGCATATGTAGCTCATTGTCTACAAAAGAACTAAATTTCATAAAAAATAAGTACCTAGTAAGAAATAAAACAATAAAAAATCTAACTTTAAGGTGAAAAATCACAAGATTTAACCGAAATGAAACTTTAAAATCGTTTTAACTGCGTAAAAACCAACAAATTTGGACACGTTACGTATGGCTCCAAACCACACAAAAACTTTTTGCTGTTTTCAACTACAAACACTAGAGTGGAGGGCGGCGGCGGCGGCGGCGGCGGTTGCAAGCCCGTGTAATACAAGCTAGAATGTAAAGGAAACTCGAGTGTTACTCTGTGTTTGAAATGTTGTACAGTTGACTGGACGTGAAACTCTATACCAACTAATTGAAGGTTTTTTAGGACTTTCAAAAATTCCCGCAATGTTCATTTGAATGTGGAATCACTGTTGTGATTCTAATCCATTTCATAGGCCCTTTTGTATTTATAATGTAACGAAAAATAAATACAAATACTTTTAATTACACCGTTTTATCAACAGATTTATTCCTTGTTATTGTTTTTTACATTTACTTTCAAGCGTCCACACATTAAAATAAAAGTATCAAGGCGTATGTTTATAAAAGAGTAAATTACAAAAGACATCTTTATAATATTGTATACGTGCCCGTATTCGCTGTATAAACTAATTTTCGGACCCACTCTTTGAAGCTGATTGTGTAGAAGATTGTCAAAGCACAAGTGATATTTTTAGACCAATAATTTACCATATACTTACAAAGCTTCAAAGCCCTACAGATTATGCTATCCACGAGATGAGATGCTATTCAAACCCCGGACTAATTACCAATATCTTGTTAATTGCGAAAATCGATTCACTTTCATTGTATTAAAGTTAACAGGATTAATTTCAAGCCGATATGCCTGCGATAAGCTGAGCTTTCAATTATGGATGCAACTCGCTGAGAAAAAGCCATTATTAAAGAAAACATATTAGCAGGGTAGTGGTTAAAAGTATGCTGTTTTCTAAAGCATTTTAATTGAATAGGCCGGCCGGTTGTCTAGCCGGGTGTACGCTGTTCGCTAGTCCTACAGTATAGCGGGCGGTTGCGAAACGGCAAATAATTTGCTCGCCCACACATCCACTATTTGCATAACTGTTTAATAAACGTGTAAATTGGACGCGACTGTACGCTGCCATCGCCGACTCTCCCAGTTTTTATGTCATCGATCGCCGTTTGTTTTATTTATTTAATTCGCTCGTGTAGAAAAGTTGAATCGTAAAAGTTTGGAAGCTTACACCGGTAGCCGAGATCGGACCTGTTTGCTCTAGATTTATTGATAAGTGTGAGCTTATTTAACAAGTGAGCGAGAATCTTTTATGTTGGTTTGCCGTTCTGTTTGAGATTGTTTTGATTTATTGATAATTGTGAGTCAGACCTCTGTTTTCTTAATGCGGTTACTTTTGCTATTGTTTTAGTATCGCTTTTGAATCCAGTTGTTGCTCGGTTATAGTTATAGGTTAGGTTAACATTTTAAAATTACTGAAATGTGTAAAGTAATAATTCCTAATAAGTTCTCCTTATCCATATCTGTTGGCCATACTGTGATAAAATTCGTTAGTGGAACAAAGACATTATGTGCATTAAAAGTAATAGGAAATATTCATGTTTTTCTTTTTTGTCCTAAATTAATAGTTTACTATTTTGTGTTTATGGGAGGTGTTATCCAAGTTCGGCTTGGGGAGCCAACTTATACGTGCACTGGTATCACTCTATGAGGATTCCAGTGCATGTGTGAGAGTAAACGGGGAAAATACTGACTGGTTCGGGATCTCTCGGGGTGTCCGACAGGGTTGTGTAGCTTCCCCGTGGCTCTTCAATTTGTTCATGGATGACTGTTTAACAGAGTTGCGTGAAAGTGATTATGGATTGAGAATGGGTGGATTCATCATTAAATGCCTCTTATATGCCGACGATCAAGTGCTACTTGCATCATCGGTGGAAGAGCTGCAAGAGATGATGAATATTGCATGTGCGTCTTTTGAAAAAAAGGGAATGAGGGTGAATGTGGATAAAACAAAAACTATGGTTTTTGAGAGAGAGGTGAATATGACCGAATGCGTGATTGAGATTAATGGTAAGAAAGTGGAACAAGTGAAAGAGTTTGTATATTTGGGAAGTTTGTTTACTAGGGATGGAAAGTGTGATGAAGATATCGAGAGAAGAGTGAAAAAGGGTAATGCGGTAAATGGAGCACTGGATAGTCTAATGTCTAGTCAGTCGGTGTCTGAAAAGGCCCGAATGGCTGTGCATGATGCTGTCCTCGTTCCTACGCTTATGTATGGCAGTGAATGTTGGGTGTGGCAGAAGAAGCATGAAAGTAGAGTGAATGCAGTAAAAATGAGATCCCTCAGAAAAGTGTGTAATGTAAGGTTATGTGATCGTGTGAGGAATGATGTGATTCGTGAAAGGTGTGGTGTAAAAGATGATATTGTAAGAAAGATAGAAAAAGGAATGTTGAGATGGTTTGGGCACATAGAGAGGATGGATGACAGTAAATTGGTGAAAGAGATATATAGAGCCAATGTGGAAGGTAATGTTAGTAGAGGACGACCTCGGAGGACACATTTGGATCAAATAGAAAATGTGCTCAAAAAGGCAGGTGTCCGCAGTATGAAGAATAAAAGAGCATGTATGAAAAGATTGATGGATGTAAACGAAGCCAGAGAGGTTTGCCAGGATCGTACAAAGTGGCGATCGATAGTCTCTGCCTACCCCAATGGGAACTAACGGCGTGAGAATATGTATGTATGTATGTATGTATTTTGTAACGTAGAAAAAAATATTACTGGGCTTCAAAATACTCTAGATAATTTTAAAATTGAAAATTTAAACTTTTAAAAAATTTAAGCAGTTCAAACGCCACCATTTATGCGCGCTATACGTGACGTCACATGACACGTCCAGTAGTGGGTGTTTACCTTAGCGTTTTCGACGCTTTTGAATACAATTTCGTGTCAGGCGACGTCACATTTCGTTCAACCGATGGTGGCGCGTTTTGGAAGTTTGAATTTCGCTCCCTTATTTTGCACTTTTTGAATATTAATTTAGGGGTTTAAATAATAAGTAAATTAAAAAAAAACCTTTTCATTATAATATTGCGATAATAAGTATTCGTGAAAAAAAGTTTTAGGGCGTTTAAAAATTTATGCATATTCCCTATTTCTAAATATAAACAATGTTTCCTTCATTTAACAAGATGAAACTATTTGTTTCCATTCCACAGCAAACGCTACCGTAAGATTTTATCTTTAACATTACATAGGGTGATTCAAAATCTCCGAATTCGTGCCGAGAGTAAGACGCTAATGAGCTTGAAGATGGCTCACCGGCTTACTACGACTTGATAAAAACCGTTTAAAGTGAAATCTTTAAAACCTCAGCCCCTTCAATTAGCGGGAGAAAATGCAAATGGAGGTTCACTGACCCTACTAATGAATTCGGAGAATGCACAGAACAGTATATTGTAAACTTATTCATTTTATAATGAAACGACGTACTGTTGATGTGCGTACCTAATTACACCCTGCTAAACCATCACCGCTTATACAGGCTGTCCAAACAACAAAGTTAGATAAACTTTTATTAAGGCCTTGAAAAATCGGTGATATAAATCAAACGCGCATAGTGAGGTACATACGAAAAATGTAGGAAATTTTGTCAAGTTTTTTTAAATAAAAGACTAATAATTAAAATAAGAATGAAAACGGAAGTAAAATCCAAAATAATTTACTGAAATTTTGCGATATCAAACCCCAATATGAATAACATCTCGGAGTTATTTCCGAATATAGCGATACTTTTTAGTTCCGCTTTCGTAACCATAAAGATGAAAACATCTGAACTTATTATGCCAGCAAAATTCATTTCTCAAGCTCCCTGTATACAAAAGGTTGTTTTTGTTATTTCCGAGAATTATTTCTGTGTGTAGAAATAAGTATGTTAAGATTTCCATCTATAGTATACAGTTGCCGTATCTCACGTGATACTACTTATACCAACTTAATTATCTAAGTGTGACTTCGTAGAAATCTTTTGACACCTCTCAGCTATTTCATTCGTGTACGCGACACTAATGAGTGTTTATGTCGACAGACGCTGCACGCTGGAGTTTTACTTTAACTAGTGTAGTCCGAATTTCAGAGATCGCTTTAGTTCGTATCGGCTTAGAATTGCTGGAAACCACCTGTCCTCAACTTTTAGAAGGAGGCGTCACAGTGTAACACGACTTTGAACGGGAAGAATAATTTCCGTCATTAAAATATTGGTGTGACACTTTTACTCAGTACCTAGTTATTATAAGATATATCCGGAATGTATGTTTATTATATATGTGACTGACCTTCTAAAATATATTAATGACCCTATGATATAACGATAAAATATGATGGAACTTTAGCCCACAAACAACATATCAATTAGCAGGTAAATACATTTTTTGTAAGGATGAACACAAATTACTTGACCATTAATGTAAATAACACCAAAATAAACACAGTTTTTCCACCAACATGATTCCATAAATTAGCTTATTGTTAGTTAATGCTTACTGATTGCTTGATTTAAATACAATCAAAACTACACTGGCAGATTACTTGGAATTTAATTGATAAAGTCTGTGAAGATTTATACTAATATTTTTTTTCTCCTTTTTTCTTTCTTGTGGCTTTAAGCTAGTAAGAAACCATTTATTCGCGGCTATAATATAGCTGACACCCTTATCAATTTAGTAAATACGCTGCATAAATTTAAAAAAAATCAGCTTTTGTAATACTGCAGATAAATCGTACGAGCCGAAAAAATATGCATTTCGCTCGTGATTTTAGTTACTTTACTTTGGTAAATCCTGTCTATTGTCCATATTTTTTGTAATTTAAAACAAAGAATTTAGCAAAATTTTCAGAAACTAAATTAGGAAGGTTATGCAGTAAAACAACCAGTTTAGATTTTCTGCGAAGAGCACAATTCAATTAAGTAAAGCGTTTGCTGATCCAAAAGCTGAATATAAAATAAAATGGTGCAAAACCTTCGTTCTCGTTTTTCGCAGGTTGGCAACACAGATCAAAAGCTCAGCTTTTCACTTATATCCGTCGTAACAGTTTTGCTTATTTTCCAAACAAGAGCTCAGTTAAAAAACTTACTTTAAAAAAAGAAGAATTTACATTTAATATCATAAATGAAATTCATGTTCAACATAAATATTGTACTAAAATGCGGGATGACCGGTCCTATGCTGTCCTCATCCATCGGCTTCCAGCCACCTTCTCCAAGTCATTGGTCCGGTCTTGAGTGAGCCTTACCCAAAATGCGTCGTCCGGTATATAGTCGCCGCTACCAAATCTTAAAAATTACTAAAATAATTTTAAAAGCAACTTTCCTGATAACTCAAAATAAGATATTTGCAAAGGATTCGACATAATAGCTCCTGACTCAAGACTTGTTAAAGTTGATGAAATAATAATAGCATCTCTTTTTCTATTTTCCATTATTTGCCACTTAACTGACAAAGAAGTTTATTATGTACGTAAGCAGAGATTTTACTCGCCTTCAAACGCAAACTTTACCAGACGTCTTTTTTGTAAGCCTACTTAAAGAACCTTATACAACTTCGCATTGTATCGACAATAATAAAATGCTTCCCAGGCAAACTTTGATGAAAATATTTTCACACAGTTTTGCGGAAAACTTTAATGGTAAATAAATATACTGAAATGAAGGTCATAAAAATCACAAAGGTTTTGAATGCTTCGTTTAGAAATAATATGTTTCCTTTTTTTGGTAGCAAACTAATCATACGGCCGACTAGTCTCCGCTTATGACAACAAATACGATTCATGATTTCCAATACAGAAATGTTGTATTTTACCTTTTTGTTCGTGACCCGAGGACAATGAGTAAGAATTTTTATCTCAAGACGAATGGGTGCAAGGATTAGCTGTTTATTTATATACGGGTTCAAATCGTTTGCCTGTCATCGTTTTATATTTTTATAATTCCACAGTGCGGCTGGGTGTTACACTCGACCACTCACTGCGGTAATACCAATAATAACTCAGCGCTGTGGCATAATGAAACCATTTTACCCCGTGGGCGTTGAAAAATCCAACAAAATCTAATTTGCTGGTGACATTCCGTTACTGAGGATAAATTTCTTCTCTTAATGAAAAAACATAGTTATCTCTTCAAACACTTCAGTAAAAAAGTTATTGTGCATTAAGACAAATAACTACAATAATATTCACTCAAAATTCAAAACTTATTTGTTCAGTAAACCAGAATTAAAACCACAATGATCACATAAAAAGACGAAATGAATACCCAAAACCAAGTGACGCTAATGAACCTTAACATTAGTCAAGATTTGATCACCAATACACCGTTGTTTTAATCAAAGTTAACGACATCTTAAATTAAGTCAATAAATGAGTATTAAATTACTCGTATCGATATCTCGGAATTAAAAAAGATCATGTTTAATGTCAGTTAGTGTCAGTTTGGTTTGTCGCGTCTTAATTTAACATTGCCGCCGAAAGTTCAGCTCCAACAGTGTTGTGAGCGTCCGAGAGGTTCTTCAGGTCTTCTGAGAAATAAGTTTCTCCTTTCAGAGGTTTTGTCTTTCCCCCGCGGCATTGAAGCTTACTTTGGAAGCTTGTTGAAATTACTACAAGAAATAAACTTTGAACTGACTTCAAAGCTTTTAATATTAGTCTTAAATTAGTTTATCTTTTAAGATAGTAGTTAAAAACAAATTTAGTTAGAGGAAGAGTGTTTTTGATTTTGTTATTTGAATTTAAAATGTATTCGGTCTAAAATTGAGCAACTATATTGTTAATATTTATTATGATCTATCAGTGATATTGTCTAAAGAAATGATGGTGAAGCTCTCGAAAGCAAAGTGTATCCAACAAATCAGGGTTGACATCGAGTGACAGAAGTGGGTTGTCCGATGTGTCATGACAATGGCTCGTAATAGGTCAGCTGTAGCAGCTGTGTCGGCGCCATGTTTGTTTTGATAACCGACAGACGCGTGCGCACACGGACGACACGCTTCTTTACCTAATATAGTATTTGTATCATTCCTTATACGATTTGATTTATGTCAACGATGTTGCTCTCATGATTGTTATGATTTCATTTTATATTGACAAATGTATACCGTGTGTGTTTTATAGGTTGATAGAGAATTAATATTTGATTTAAAAACCTTACCTCCAAGTAGGGTGCCAAAAAAGAAAGTATTTATTGTACGAATTATTCCAACAAAATTTAAGCATTAAAAATATGGCGATTATAATTACAAATGCATTTATATTATAACAAAATAAGAAAATATCAAAACATTATGGTTTAATAAATTCCTTGGATCGTCAAAAATATAAGGATGATTTAAACTTTATAATAGACTAGCTGAATTTCCGTTATTATGATCGCGATTAAGAAGTTTTATATTATTCCTCGATAAAATGATTATCCAATACAAAAATACTTTTTCAGTTCGATCTAGCAGTTTCTGAGATCAGCGCCTTCAAACAAACAACGGAAGCTTTCAAAGATGAATAATTTTATAATTTTCCCTGTTTTTTCCACATTTTCCACTAGTTCTTCGCTTCTATTGGTCGCAGCGTGATGTTAATCCAACACAAAAAGATAATTTCAATTGGAGCTAGTAGTTCCTGAGATAAGCGCGTTCAAACAAACAAACAAGCTCTTCAGCTTTATAATATTAGTATCGATTTTGCTGACAGAACCTTACTACTAAGGAACAGAGATAGTTAAATTTTCCCCGTGGTTGTCTTACTGGATGAGGGTTGGCGTTTCTTTCACCCCATCTCAAATACAACATGGGTGTAGTAATTTGGCTATTGCTCTGATAAACGAATTATAGTTTGTATAGACTCGGGTGTCTAGTAACTAAATATTTGTAATACATCTTGTGCAACATAGTATTAAATATTAATGGACGAAAATTCAATTATTTCGCGTCTCCAATCTGCATAGTGTTGAATACATTTTCCGTAGTAAATTCAGTGGGTTTTGGACGAAATTTGGTGCGTAATGTAGCGAGGACATATTATTATAATTATAAGTGATGTATGATGATCGAAACGATGAATGCGTTCCATTAATTAAATGATTACAATATTAATGGGTACGAACATTCGCTAATGGATTAACGAGGAAACTGTACAATTACCTCTTTGTAAACTGTAATTGCTAGGTATTATTATGATTCCTATAAACAAGCATTTACTCTCTTCATGAATTCCCATCGGATTTGGCAGCTACTGCCGATAAGTGCTCTTTTAAACGATTTACTTCAACAAACCTGTATGTTTCGTTGATATTTATCATTGTGTATTCTTAAATCCCATCTTTTTAAAACCTTAGGTTGGTAGATTTTATAAAGTTAGGTATATGTATATATTTGTATTTATTTTATTATATAAGTATGTATTAAGATTTTGTAGAGTATATTTGATATATAGTGGTTAATTTATCATGGTTGTTAACGGTGAGGGAAAACATCGTTAGGAAACCCACATGGCTGAGTTGTACTTAGTCATGTGACAGTGTATTCGAACAAAACGGCGATAGGCCTGCCCCCTATCACGTGAGTACACTGTCCATGCAAAACGTGGGTACTCTGAACACCAGGTGACAAAGTCACGTGATGTTCAGAAGTATTAGTACCTCTGCCAACCCCTTCGGGGATATTCGGCGTGAACGTTTATGTTATGTTATATGTTTGTTTAGTAGCTCGTATATATCTTCAGTGATAAACGTAATAAGATCCTTTATAAATAACTTACAATTTGTTCAATGTCGTAGAAGTGTATGTGCTAATAATTTAATTTCCCAAATCGTTCACTAGCACATAGCTGTTTTGATTAGAATATACTCGCGTTTATGAAGCCGCTCGTTTACTTAGATCAATTAATAATAATCTAAATAGATCACCTAATTACAATAAGCAAGACTGCATATCGGGGCCGGTGATCTTTGCCACAGAGCTGTGATTATCAAACAAGTTAATGTTTTAATGTATTCGGTTGCTCTAAAAGCTTTACAGCTAAATATGGCCGTAATTGTATATGGGTAAGCTATTTTGATTCCTTCCAACATGTCTTGTTATTTCTTGTAACCGTTTTAACTACCCTGGGTTTTTACTTATTAAGGGCCAGTTTTTTGATCCGTGGTTAACTCAACCATTTGTTAAAAATCGTAACTATTAGTTAAATATCAGCCAAATGCATTTTTTGACCCGTGGTTAGAGTAACTAATGTCAAATATCGAACCAAAATGGATTTACGATTTGACTACTGGTTAGACATTTAACTATAGTCAATGTCACGTCAATGTAACAAATGGTTATATTTTTAACTACGGATCAAAAAACTGGCCCTTAGTAATGTGTGTGGTCATTCGAGATAGGAATATATTTCTCTGGGCTTTGCTACCGTATAACTTACGTCAATACAATGAACATATATTATTTTATAAAGGGATATAAAGAAAAGGACGAACACACAGTAGCAACCGTAATAGCTCAATGGTAGAACGCCATTTATCTTGCAAACGACTAGTGTTCAACTTCCAGGTCGGGCCTACACCAATTTGTCTTTTCTAAAGACATATGTGTTGTTAATTTATCATGGTGGTTAACGGTGAGGGAAAACATCGTGAGGAAACACACATGGCTGAGTTGTACTCAGTCATGTGACAGTGTATTCGTACAAAGCGGCGATAGGCCTGCCCTCTATCACGTGAGTACACCGTCCATACAAAACGTGGTTACCCTGAACACCAGGTGACAAAGTCACGCAATGTTCAGAAGTATTAGAACATCAGCCAACCCCTTCGGGGATATTTGGCGTGAACGTTATGTTATTATATACACATTATACAATACATAGCATTTCCCCCTTTATTTTGTACTTTTTATTTATTTTTCTTTTGAAATATGCTGTGTAGTGTCGGCTTAGAATAGCACTACCCCATTTCCTCCGGTGGGTGTACGTAAGAGGCGACTAACGGTATTGGGATTGGGGCTTTAAAGGGATTTTTGGGCGATGCGGTTGGAGACCCATCACCAACATCCTTGCCCCGCGCAACTTCCAAAAGTGGCTTTAGCTCTGGCTACCCCTTTTACGGATTTATAGCCGTGAGTATATGTATGTATGTATGAAAAATAGAATGACTAATCTATAGGTGTTTCAAATTTGATTCTACTGTAGTTCGTGTTAAGAACGAGTATTATTTAGTAATACAATAAGTATCTCATATGGTGCCCCCTTAAGTATTAATATTAGCAACAGAAATAATTGCTCAATTTTAGCCCTCTCAGTATTACTATTTAAGAGATGAAAGCCTGTTGACAGACGAACGGAAAGAGGGTGGAGCCTCATTAATAGGGTCCCGTTTTACCTTCATGAAATAGAACCTTAAATATGTTAATATTAAAGAGAGTAAAAATTATAGCTGGAGCATAATTTTCAGTCATATTTTAGTAAAACCAGCTCAAAGCATTACCATTCACTTCAGTTCAACTTACATTCTCAACTTTGCATGTCGGAAATTTTCCTATTCATATTTACCATTTTACTATTGTGAGATTTCGAGATAAGAACGCGATATATTTTTTCTTTAGTTGTTGGGTTAAAATAAAAAGGTCCATAGAAAATACTGAATGTGTCGCCTTAATTTACATGTTGACTATTAAGCATATTGACTTTATTAACAACGATGACATAATCTAGTGATTACAAGTAGAGGACTAGCTAACTGCATCTGGAGGTGGCAACATTTGAACTGGAAGCAAACTTTAATTATAGATTTTGGTTTTTCGGTGCATCTCTCCTAATACAGGCTAAAACGGTATTGCATTTAATTGTATTTATCTAAATATATGCAAAACAAGACAAAGCAACATTTCCAATTGATACTTCATAGTAACCGAGCATTAATGAACACTAGTAACATAATAGTTTGCGTCTGAGATCGAAGCTCAGGTGACACAATGCCATTACCGAAATTTCAATCCGTTGCAATATCTTGTCATTACGTTCATTAGTTTCACTGCAATATTTCCCAGATAGGGTTTTCGGTAACACCCACCTTGGTATATTGTATATTGTCACTTGCTTTGTACACGCCGTTAGTTCCCATTAGGGTAGGCAGAGACTATCGATCGTCACTTTGTACGATCCTGGCAAACCTCTCTAGCTTCATTCACATCCATCAATCTTTTCATACATGCTCTTTTATTCTTCGTACTACGGACACCTGCCTTTTTGAGTACATTTTCTATTTGATCCAAATGTGTCCTCCGAGGTCGTCCTCTACTAACATTACCTTCCACATTGGCTCTATAGATCTCTTTTACCAATTTACTGTCATCCATCCTCTCTATATGCCCAAACCATCTCAACATTCCCTTTTCTATCTTTCTTACAATATCATCTTTTACACCACATTTTTCACGAATTGCTTTGCACATAGCATCTAATACGTCAAAGAGTACGGTGAACATATATTAGGAGGATCAAACCCTAAACTCGAGTCTGCATGTCTAAGTTGTGAGCTCAGCCCCGCGCTCGAGAATTATCCGCTGATTTACTTGCTTTGACAATACACGCAGTGTACTAATTAGTATATACTCGTAGAACATGTATCAAGTAAGCTCTTAATAAGATCGGTAATAAGCCTAAGTATGAGATATTAACTAGACCCTAGAATAATGTTAAGCTGCATTTGTTTGGCTGTTATAGTGTCGGTTTAGGATACCACTAAACCATTTGTTTCTGCGGGTGTCACAAGAGGTGACTTAGAAGAGGGCATCCCAAACTGTACTTTATTTAATAATATTTTCTATATGTGAAGCCATTTATTTCTATGATAAACTTTTTATAGTCGATTATTTGTAACGTTCAGAAAACAAAGAACTGTTCTTTTTATTTTGAACTGAAAGTTTTTTAATATGCCTTACTCTGGTTAACAAACATGCGTATTGTGACGTCATTCAGAACTTCAGAATCACTGACTCTAGCTGATAAAGTCCCATGGGTCTCGCACGAGGCGACTACGCGATCGCCGGATTTTAAGTGATTGATTTTGGATTTTGGAGTTTCTAGGCGAACGGCAAACGGAACTTTTATTGAATCGTCATGATTCCTATGTCACTGCTGTTTATACCCGAAACTATGAAAATTGCTTACACCATTGAAACTTGTCATATGATGCAAACCCATACTTTCTCAACTCCGATATTAACACTAAAGAAAATACTAAAACATAAAGTGAATCTAACTAGCCCTCCAAGTGTGAGGCAAGGTTATTGAAGCGAATCTATGTTTTTTAAACAAATTCCTCGCTATGCATCCTCGCACATCTGTAGTGGCTTCGTAGCCTTAGCCGGCTAATAGCCTTAAACTTATGTTTGTACTCACAATTTAATTTAGTTATAAATTAAGACTATGCCAGAACTGAAGTTAGTTAAATCAAATGTTCGAGCACCAAAACTTTGTTGTTTCAGTATAGCATGCATTCCTCTCAAACTAAGACCACTCCATCCAGGCACATGACAATATATCACCCGACTATCTGTTGTCGAATACTTAGATGTTATGCTAGATCAACGCCTTTCTTGCCATATTCAATTAGTCATTACCCTAATTTGATTAGAGCCCTAGGAAAATATTATGAGTCTTTTGGGCTTTAAGATGTTTAGTAAATCGTCAGATGTTAAACCAAATTTATAAATCCTTAACATCTGTAAGGTTAGGGCAACCAAAACTAAGTTTTTAGAGATGTAAAGAAAGGGTAGAAAGAAGCTTTATAAAAGTTATGTACTTGAAACCTTATAGGTTAGGTTATATGGAAGATATCAATCACAAACTAACACTTTGTAATACTTGTAATTTAAATCTTTTTGTTCATGAAAACCTCACGTGGGGATTATTAGTAATAAATAAAGGAAAGAAAAATTTCGACACAGGCGGGAATCGAACCCGCGATACGGGGGCGTATACCCGAGGTCGCGGGTTCGATTCCCGCCTGTGTCGAAATTTTTCTTTCGTTTATTTATTCTTTATTTATTAATACTTGTAATTTGTTTGAGCTTAAAAGACGTCCCATACTGTTTATAAATTTGGTTATACAAATTAAGAAAATACAGTTTTTTTAACATATCAAACCACTTTTTAAGTAGTCACGTAAAATAATTTCTAAGTACAATTTGTTTATAGATATATATTGAATCGCTATCGATCTCGGTTGTGGTGCGACCAACTGCGAAAAGTATCTTGAACTTTCAAAATTTGTTTCATACAACTTCCTCAAATTAATTTCGTGTTCAATTTGAAGTTGAAATTTGATTGCGATTGCGAAGTTTCTACGTCTACCTGAGTTGCTTCACCTTAATATTATTATTTAGTTATGTAATAAAAATATTGGTATTACTAAACACTTTTTTTCATTTTAATGTTTTAGGGATGTTCTTCATTAAACAAAAATGGCTGTTTAAAAAAAGAAGGAGTTGAAAAGTAAAAGTATAATTAAACCTTACTATCCCCGGTGTCATATCAGGCTCATGAGTTTTTCTTTTATTTTAATCATAAGAAAGTTAGAATAGTGACCGCAATAACATAAAAAATGCTGTTAGAGCTTACAGGATGATATTTATTTATTTGATGAATAAAAGAAGCTGGGTAGCGCCGTTTTAGAACAGCTCGAATCAATTTCATCCCGCGGCCTTCGTAAGACGCGGCTAAGGGTATGTGGCTTTTAAGTGAAGGGCGATATAACTGAAGACCCCTCAACAACCACAGTCTAAAAGCTGGGAATGTTTAATTTTGTGTAAAGAAAGAAATTGTCCCGCCATATATGACGTTAATTTACAGTACAAAGTATTATTTGCCAACGCAACCGAGTTAATTGGTCAGTTACAATTCCCATTCCCCCGAACAATAGGAATGAAAAGCGGTTGTTATAACTTCCACAGCGGTCTGGTCGCAGCGTCGCGTCCCTCGGGAACCCACCGAGTACTGAGAAATATGTTTGCGAGCTCTCTTTACTTTTACTTTCATTTTTATTTACCTTCAGCTCTCTACTAAAAGAAATACAGCCATGATTAAGACTTTCAATTAACTAGAATTAAATTTCGTATCGGACTCTGTAGCGAATAGTTTTATTTATTAAGCAATCGTTGTTAGCTCAGTTAAGTAATAATAATATATTGGATTGAATCAGGCGTTACTTTGCGGAAGTCCATAGCAATACTAATATTAATAAATTTCTTCGCTTAATTCCGCTAAATAATACCTGCAGTCTTCATGCAACATGCACTATGCACCGCCCGCCCTCCCACTTACAAGAAATCGAAAAGCAGACAATGCACCACACACACACCCGCAAGCGAAAACCACAGGCAACCACAAACATGCGACGCGTTTCGACTCAACACGAGTCATTGTCGAGCAGTAGACAGTTCGGCAGCTGACCACCGAGTGGTCAGCTGCCAAACTGTTTCTTGTAAGTGGGAGGGCGGGCGGTGCACAGTGCATGTTGCATGAAGACTGCAGGTATTATTTAGCGGAATTAAGCGAAGAAATTTATTAATATTAGAATTGTTATAATAATAGTCAAGCTTGCAATGCTTTTAAGAGAAATGTACGTAGTAATGATCAAGATTTTCAATTAACAACAAAATCAAGGATAATGATAACTTACGATATATTATAAAACAATTATTAAAACAATATGAATAACTAAACGAATTTGTTCGAAACTCAATATCATGCTTGCTATATTTTCACTTCAAAATGAAATTTTCAAAGCTTGTAGCTGACAACTTGTAGATAATTGTATAATTAACTAAAACTATTTCACACCCGACTCTCTGAGGATAGTTGGATTTCAAACGGATGTAACTCTGTAAAATCAATATTCTTTAGAAGCAGCAAATAGTTGAAAAGTTTGTTCGAAAGAGCCTGTCGAGAGCCGAACTCCCGGAACTTTCTCTAGAATGGCGTTTAATTAATTAAAATCATTTAAATTGGGATTTTCAGATCATTTGCGCTCTTACTTCCATACCGTCTACATTAGTTATTCACCGCGTTTATTTCTCAGTTCAGTTTCCAAGTAATGGTTCTAGTGTCTTAGATATTTAGTTATTATAAGAAAGGTTTCTGTTTCTATTCAATTGCGAATACTAGATCATTACTCAAGTAATATATTAATATTATAAAAGTATGCATAGGGTTACTGACGAAATATAGATAAACAAATATTAACTAAAGTATATTTTAATCATGGGAGGACGTGTGTACGGTTATTTACCTATTAAAATTCTTATCCATTTGGAATGAAATAAAATGATTGAATTACACACACACATACACGCGTTCAAATAAAATAGTTTAACCGTTTAACAGTCCCAAACATTAAAACGCCACTTAAAATAAAACTAACAAAAAAGCAAAGAAAAAATCATATATAATTGTGGTGCATAGTTATTTAAATGATAAACATTCTGGATATGATGACAAATGAATGAAAATACTTAAAGGTTAAACATTTCATGCAAAATCCGATCGTTTGTTAGTCGCTCCAGCCATCGACAAAGCTTGCGGTAACAGCGACAATAGTCTCGATGATGAATGATGTAACAGTTTTATTTATTCAGGTAAATGAGGACGCACCCTCCTCATAAATAACCCGTTAATCTCCCATTCTCGGCGCTGATTTACAACTGATCCGCTATCTACTGCACTTCCGACCCTCGCTTGCAGCGTCCTGATAACTCCAATACTGAATATCATGGCTTATTCCCGTACGGTACCACCCACACCCCACTCTATTGGGACTACAGGAAATGCCTTCGTCGTTATGCAACAGCTGTGTGGGACTGCACTGGAATATGCCATATTTTCTGTACTGCCGCCGCTAAGCTGAATTATGTACGCGTGATCAAATGTTGGTTTTCGCTTTTACATCGTAATGCAGTTTGTGCGCTATAAAGAATATTTAAAACTTCTCTGTAGAGTGACTAACGATTCCTCCACTTAAGTATGAAGCTTGGTGATGGTATATCTAAGCTGCAAGTTATATTATATGTAACAAGGTAAATGAAAATATAACTCAAGTGTCTCTCGCTTTTACAGCCCTCAATATAAATAGCGTATTTATTTATCTGTACAGTTTTCATCTCGTTCCCCAGACACTTGGTTTTGTATTTTATTTTAGAGTTCCAACCTTGTTTACACTGCTAGTTGTCAAACAAAACCGTACATTTACTCTCTCTCGATATTACCTGTTAGTCTTAGCAAGTGTTCAGTGTTAATTGAACATTAAACGTGCTCGAGTGTGTCGCTCACCGATAAACCATTTACTACAAGAGTAGTCCTTTTAGTTTCCAAACACCTACACTCGGCCTACTGACAACCGCCTCTTTGACGACAATCGTCGAGATTACCTTTCTCAAATTATTTAATGCGGGGCACTGGCTGTTGCTTGTTGCTTTTTGCATTATACTATTCATCATATTTCAATATTCTGCTAACAGCTAAATATAAACCTAAAATTATGAAAACAATCTATGAAGTCAAGTCAAGACTGTTGAATGTTTGGTTAAGAGAGATTCTAAACCCAATAACCTATTTATAAGCTTTACATGCATGATTCAGATAGTGATGAGGATGTTTTTGAATTGCCATATTTTATTATGAGGCATAAATATAGAACTGCAGCTATAAATAAAAATCCTGAATTCATATCAAATTGAAATATCATTGCCGGTCTCAAGGAAAAAGTAAAAAGTTGCACTAAATATAAGTCATTAATGGTTCCATTTTTCATTTTCAAATAAGAAATGTTTCAATAGAATCCACAGCGTGAAGTCCTTTCATAGAGGGTTCGAAGTTGTGGCGATTGCTTCAGTGAATTCAGCATCTTTCGTCTTGGTGCTTTTCAATAAAATGTACATTGAAATGGTTGAAAGCAGGCCGGGCCGGCCGACAGGCTCTCATGCCGCGGTAGACGCCGCTGCGCCGCACTCGCTTGGAATTGCATAGAATTTCAAAAACCCCATTCCGTCCGTCACTTCGATCGAATGAAGTGTTGCCCTAACGCGATCACTGTCAAACCGAGCCGCAGTGAGGCGTGCTCCATTCTTGGCTTTTGAATTTTCAATCCCCGGTCCATATTGCTTTGCTGTAAAGTATTTTACACATTTTGAAGTTTTTCCTATAACGTTGTTATCTGTTTCTCTGCAGCGCGGGTTGCAAACCAGGAAACAATGCGAGCGAAAACATGTTTTGGAGTGGAGTGGGTTGGCTACTTTCGTGCTCCGTTTCTATCTTATCAATATTTCATAACAACGCTACTACTATTTACACAAATGTTTAAAACTAGTTTGACAGGAAAAAAACTGTATTTTTTATATTATTCTCTGTATTTATTTTGCATCGTTGATCTCCGTGATGCGATGAAATATTCTAATGAACAACAGTCGCTTTGTCAAAAACAATCTGTGTAAAGTTTTATCGGGACTGAATTAATTCAATTGTGCTTGTATTGTTATCAAACAACCAAAAGTTTCACATTTTGTTTTATCTGTGATAGTTGCTTCTATAATAATATGTCCAGACTAATAGAGACGAAGCCAATTAATTGTGCCACGGCTAGCCAGGTGTATTCGGCCCCGGGGACATATTAACACTCTAAGTGGACCTCCGCTACAAATTACTAGAAGATCTAATAAAATTTAATATTAATACGTGGGCTGCTCACTCGGCGCTCCTAAGAGATATATATTCCCTTAGTACGTTGACAATCTTTTACTCACTGCACAGTATGTAATTGCCACGAGAATTGTGGTATAATGCCATTCCAAATCCAATTTATTTGCAAGCAACGTATATTTATTTATATCTACTAATACATACATATACTCACGCCGTTAGTTCTCATTGGGGTAAGCAGAGACTATTGATCGCCACTTTGTACGATCCTGGCAAACCTCTCTAGTTTCGTTCACATCCATCAATCTTTTCATACATGTTCTTTTATTCTTCATACTTCGGACGCCTGCCTTTTCGAGCACACTATTTATCAAACAAACTTTTACTAAAAAAACACATAATAAAATATGAAATCAATTTTAAAAGGTTAAAGCTATAGAAAATACAAATAATAAATACAGAATTAAATTATCTTTATGATATGTTTTCATCTAGAAAACTGAACAACTTGCTTTTTGAATTCACTGAAGCACACTTCTCCATCCTGTAGCACCTAATTAGTACTTATTAGAACTGACCATTACTGGAAATTAATTCGCTCTAATAAATACGAACTTACGTTTTATATAAGGTGCAGCGAGACTATCGCAACAAAAAAACTTATAACTCAATATATCGTAGCACTATTCTGTGAAACGCTTTTAATTAATTGGCAAATATGACGTATTGTTTCCTCTCGCAACTTTAACAAGAATGGAAATTGTTTACAATAATAAACACACTTATATTTTTTTTCGAATAAACTAAATTATTTTATTCAAGCGTAATAATATTCAAAACATTCATATTATTTCAATAATGAAAAAGTCTTACCTGCAAGCACTGCATAAAATAAAGTAAAAATTGTTGCTTGGTAATATTAATATTTCTTCAGTTCGTTTAAAACACATTTTCTCGGGACTCTTGTAAGCTGCATTCCCGCCCTAAAGCTTTCGTAAGATCAGAAATTTCAAAAAGTTTCTGCAGTCTTTAAATATTTTTTAGTCAAAACGAGACGTTGAATTCTCTATACCCTATTTTCCGCCTGATTTTGCCCTCGCCTTGCGCGACTTGGCGGGTGTCCTTGTGTACCAACTTTCTGTCTCTTCTCATCCTTCAGTTTGTAGGTGCTATCGTAAAATAAAAAATTAAAGTGATCTGACTCTACCTTTCGTTGGTACAATATCGCTGGTATTTTGGGAGAGTTGGTTTATCTTTTAATATATAAAAACTATTCTCTTTTGGGTTTACCCCGTAATTTAAAAACTTCTTCACAGATTTAGTCAATAAATTGTGGTGTGGGCCATTGTTATAGAAAGCTTTCGTTTAAAACTTTCTGGACGGCGAAAAAAACGGTGCAAGACAATTTTTTGTTTTAACTTTGACATCATGTCACGGTAAGAATTCATTTAAACTTAAAGTGATTACCTTATAATGAAAAAAAGGCACTTTCTTTAGTTATCCAGTCTGATACTGATAAAAAATAACTGTAAGGTATATAATATGGATAAACTATACTACAATGTTAAATTTGTAACCAGAGCCGGACAGAAACGAAAAATAGTCTCGATATAACAAGAAGGTTTTTACTATTTGGATATTTTTATGAGTCTGTACAATTTTTGATATATCAAGGTGAGAGAAAACTTGCGTTCAAATAGTGTCAAACCCGAGCATGACTTACGAGACGTAATTCGACATGATGTGTTACATTTAATGGCTCCAAACAAGAGCGCGGCGTGGGCGGCGCAATGCGCAAGCGCGACTGGAATTTTAAAAGCATTTCAACTTTTGAGGAGAGTACGCCGCCGCCGGCCGCTCCGATGACGCCTTCATTCATACTTGATGCGAGAATTCTCAACAACACTTCTTCGCGTAATCGAGATTACGAGCCAGGTGATACACCTGACACGCACTTCCAGTTTATGCGTCGAGTATCATTCAGACGGAGGCTTTTAGCTTGATTTCATGACATTTAACACTCTCACACTCTCGGATGACTGAACTCTTCTTACTGTTTATCTTGATTCTGTATGTTCTTTTTGTCTGAAAGAAGTGATTGTCTTAAATGTTTTATAACATAGAACGTCTATAGAGGTTTATTAAGGTCGCACTAAGTGGTGGTTATTAGTTTTACCTCATACAACTCTTTGGAAAAAGTAGCTAGGTTTGTGTTTTATTTCTCTGTTTGTATTGGTTTCTAATAAATAATATTTCAAATATTTGAAAGCAAAACCGATATGGGGACATAATATTTAATATAAAAGTAATATATATCGCATAAAGTTCGATTTAACAAACGAAAAAACCGTGAGCTTGTATTGAGAAAAAGCGTGTGGGTGTATATAATGCGATTGACTTATTTCAAAGAATTTATATCACAACAACCAATAAAACTCTACTTACGAAGACGATGTTATATGCGATATATTTTCCTTAATCATAAAGCTTATTCTCGTTGCCAAGAGAAAAACTTCAGCATTATTGTACAAATAAGAAAATATATAATATTTAACATTTCTGATTAAAAATGTGATCAGCAAAACTTAAAAATATTTAAAATTATACATTAGGCTTACATGGAAGTGTCCAAATATGTCCAGCCGTACGACAATTCGTACAGAATATTCGCTCATCCCTTGATGAGAAAATTTCATATTTGCCGTTCACAAATACATGTACAACTACCAACTGAAAACGACGATGTAATATCAAACATAAAACTAACAAACATAACATCAAGTTATTTTAATAACATATATTAAAATAACTAAACCCCATCTCTGCCTTTGAGTCAGTATGTTGTCTTATTTGAAACAACTTTCATAGCAAATGTTGTGTTAGACGACACTCATCTAGCGGCCGCTGTTGCAGAGCTTTTGAGTAAAACCTTCCACCCCTTGGCAATATTAACTTAGCATAGTAATATATGATGTATGTTTGCGAGGAACTGTAAATAATTTCTGTTACTCACTCTATTTGCTCGTTCATGCTGTTTGCGTAACTGTCGGTCGCCAATGAATTAAATAAATAAGAACTTTGTATCTGACTAAATTTTAACGCGAAGTTCTGGTATGCTCTCTCCTCTCTGGAGCTTTTTGATTAGTGGCTCATGATCATGAAGCATTCGGCCTTCCTAGCTAAAGACATGAGTTCATATTATGTATTGGCCTAACTTGTTTGTGTTTTCTCTGAATATTTATTAGCTGTTGTCCGTAGTAACATAGAATCCAACTCCTCTCGCACTCTTTAGCCAGGATTATAACATAACTGTTATTCAGATATGTTTTATATTTTATTATTAAATATCTGTCGTTAATCTATTTTATTTGCCGCTTCTGAAAATCTGGTTAAAACGTAAAAATTACTGCTAAAATTAGTATAAATGGATAACGGCGACACTATAATTATGTTAATCCAAATACATGGTCGCGTTGTACATATTTACTACATGCTGTAAAGTGCCGGCTTAGAATAGCTCTACCCCATTTCTTCCGGTGGGTGTACGTAAAAGGCGACTAACGGTATTGGGGCTTTTAAGGAATTTTTGGGCGATGCGGTTGGAGCCCCATCTTCAATGACCTTTTTTTCACCGTCTTTTCCCCTCTCAACTTTCCAAAAGTGGCTGAGGAATTTCTTATTCCTTAGCTCTGGCTAAACCCTTTTAGGGATTTATAACCGTGAAAATATGTATGTATGTATTTATGGTCGCGTTGGACAGTAATGTGATAGATATTACCGGATTTATAATTTATCACTAGGCTGGACGATAAAAGGAAAATATATATTTTCGTCCCAATATTATTTGGTCCGTCAGTTACCAAATAATATTGGGAATGTATATTTTCACTTCGTCAATTCAATTAACAAATCACAAAGACGAAGGAAACTCAGGAAGCTTCGAGTATCATAGCTTTTCATTTTTTTACTGAGGTTTGACGTCAAGGGAATTTTCCACGATCTGCATCCTTGTCGTTTTGTATTTAACTTTTAAATGTTACCGGAGCTAGAGTAAAAAAATCTTGTGATTTCAGGCACTCAGCCTAGCCTTCTTGTGTTTGTAGTTAAGTCCGACTATGATGTTTACAAGTTATTTAGGAATCATTCATGTGGCAGCTGGTTGCACATATTTCTGTGTAGTGTTTCGGCTTTAGTTATGGCAGCCGTGGAATTTGACTGTTCACTTACTAATCACTGCCGGCATTCACATGTCTGTTTGGCTGGATAAGTTTTAACTATCTAGGTTGCTCTGAACAATGGACACAGGATTCCTCAAACTCTAATTAGAACTCACTACGGTTCGGACTCGGATTCGGACTAACTTAATTAGCGATGTACAGGTGTCATTCCTTTGACATATCCCGGACAAGTTAACAGAGGTACCTACCTTTGCTTCTGCGCGTGAAATGTCACCTGGTGTTCAGAGAACCTACCTTTTGTCTCAACAGTATAAGTGCCTTATAAGATTGTGAACTGCGACGGAAAAGCGTCGCGAAATCCACGGGGAATCTTTTGTTCCCAGCTCCGTGACTCTATCGCGTATATCCTTCAAAGCGTTTGCTACCTTTTAAAGAAAGTCCAGTTACAAACCTTTGTGAACATTCTATTAATACTGAAATCATATCAACGAAGACAATCTAAATATGACATAGAATGAAAGCAACAAACACCGGAGAACTAAAATAGCCGGCGTCCCTTCAGCGCTGTTTGATCGTCCTATCAAGACAGATTCCGTCCAGATGATATTGGAATAAGATAATTGCTCTTCGCTGTGGAATATTTAAACGGAAATTTGTTTCATTTATGCATCTCTCCGATGTTGTTTATCAGAACGATGAATTTAGTTTTCAATTTTCTTCTATGATTTTCATATGATTAAACTTAGAGTTGCTATTTTTATCAAGATCAAAAAGCAATTTGTATGTTCGAATCCACTAAAAATAAACCATTGCGTACTAACTTACAGATATATGTCCCCATCACAAAAGAGTCTGAGTAGGGTAGTTTAATTTATAGTTGGTTTTATTTATCTTGGAACACCAAAACTTCAGATATCACATATCTTAATACTATCTGAAGCTGCGAGCTTTTATGTGGCTGAAATTATTTATTTCGGCCACATAAAATACGTAAAATAGGGAAATGCTTTTCTTAACCTTGCGGCTTAACAAGCATATTGATAAGAGTATGTATCAAAACTACTTTTGACTACTACATTCAATCATATCAATCTCTTCGGACTTGAAACTCATTTAATTTATGACATCTCTCCTCCACGTTGGTTTGAGCAAGATCACTCTTTTATATGTTTACTCGGAAACACTGTTGTAAAAGCTGTGGAAAGCTCCGGGTTCTTAATTCTCTACATGTTTTACTACTAAAAGGTTATGGGAGTTTTAAGTTAAAAGCTTATGATGTAGTAGCACGAATAGTTCTACTTAAGTTCTCAGTTTACCGAAAATTTTGTTCTAAAAATAAGTGGGTTTGTTTGGCGTCGACTAAAGGATATGGGACATGTGAAGTGAATGGTCAATTTAATGTTAATTCGTTTAGTTGTTGTTGTTTTGTGTAACTTTTAGAATGTGGCTGAAATAATATTGTTGAGCTCTGGCTATCCTTGTCCGGATTATAACCGTGAGTTGTAGGTATAAATTGAAATTATTATATAGAGTATTTGAATATGTGATTTAGTCTATATTTATAAAAGGCAAAACTGACCAACTGACTTAGAATTAACGTACAACTGAAACTCCAGGGACGTCTTTCATTAGATAATTAAGTGACCACTAAGAAGGGAATTTCAGAAATTTTAATAATGGGATATAATAGGGTTCTGTGAAAGTTTATGTGTAACTTGTTGAATTGTAGACTTAGAATTTTGAAAAAAGTTATATAGGTTTTCGAATACACTTTTCAATAATTTGTGTAGAGGGCTGAATTAAAAAAAAACTAAAAGGGTAAATTGGATAGAATTTTTTGATGCTTAGATTATTGGTACTAAATACATTTATTAAATAGTATCATCAGAATATTAGAATCTTATTTTTGTAAATAATCACTTAAAAAAGGAAAACGATTTCTGTAAATATATTTAAAAGAAGATATAAAACATGTTAATAAAGTATAGACGCAAGCGTCAAATGTGAAACAGTTATATCATACAAGATCCTATGTAAAACTGCACCCACATTTACGACGATTTAAATAGTTTTAATGGTTTTTTAATGAAAAGTAAAAAAGTGTAACGTTCAAATTATTGAATTTAGGATTTGAATTTTGAATTGTCGAGCTCCTGAATAAAGTGGCCCGAATATACATCTTAAAAGATACATTTCGACATTATTAGGTTCTAAACTTTAATTGCTTCTCGTATTCGATCGCGGGCTATGATGTGTGGTTCCACCAACCTGAGCGTTTCGCAGAATAAGGCAATATGAGTAGCGAACTGTTGGAAGTTGCACCGCGGCGAACAAATAGTGCTTTATTGCGGCTTTCGGCTATTCGCTACAAAGCTAATCGGAACTACTACTTTCGCTTCACCGATCATACCACGCAGCTTACGTTTGACGGGCGCCGTGTCTCCTACTAAATATTGGCTTTTACTCTAATTTGATACTTTGGAGTATCTGCGAAAATTATCCAATAGCTCTGAACATGAGTTATTGGATACATCACATACACACGCCAGTAAATAATTGCTGACGTGCAAATAAAGCCGCTTGCATTAGACGTGGCTTTTTGTGATTGCTTGCATATTGGAACTATGTACTAATAATTATGAAATAAATTGAATAGGCATTAGGAAAAGAAAAACTAGACTAATGTGATTTTTCGCCTCGTAGTGTCAACTAACAATAACACTATCCCGTCTCTCACTGCGTGTGACACTCGAAGGGACTACTGGTACAGAGATTTTATGAGATTTTTTGACACTGCGCTTCAAAATTCATCACCGACAATTTTTTACGAGTACTATTATCTAGACTAATCTCAAACTAAAAAAATGCCTGAGGTTAATGTTGTCATTCTGGCTTGGCTACATCATTTTAGAATTATAGCCATGAGAATTATAGGAGTGAGTTTGATTATTTTTTCTGCCAATCTAGAGTTTCTTGAATAAATATGTCGCCAACGGAATAAAAAAGCATTAATAATTTTGTTTAAACCTCATTACCTACACCATTGTGCGTGGCCGTATTTTCAGCTTCGTTTATTGAAACTTAATACTCTATTACGGAACTACAATTCTCCCTTACACAAGCTTTTGATAAAATGAGTTGATTTACATTTGTTACTTGCCTATTTGTTCACTTGGATGTTATTTTGGTAAGGAGACTTAGAAGATAATAATAGTGTCTCTTCTTTTTATATATTTCACATATTAGAAGCTCAAATGCTAAATGCGTAATATGTTTGTGTGAGAAAAAAAATAAGCTCTTAATATCGTATTAACCCACCGACGACATCAAATTTAAGTGTTAAGTTGTTTTAACTTAGTATTTAGTAAAGTAAACTTAGAGAAACAAGAAATAGCCGAGTTTCCAAGAAGAATGCCCAAGAAATGCAGAACTAAATAACAATGAAAGCTTTGTCGCTGCGAGTAAATTAACTCCAAAAGAATATTCCAATTTACGTGCAACCAATGAACACGCATAAAGTCACATAAAGTGGTGTTATCAGCGTGTTTTCCCGTTTCATTCAATAAGCTGCAGAATGCTCGGTCATTTTAATACTGGATTAGATAAGAAGGCCCCACGCGAGCGCGCGGACATGAACCACCAATAAAGAACGAATAAAAGTAAATTTCTTTTTTTTGTGTGCAGCAACGCACGATAATTGCTTGCGGCTGTGTCGGTATTGCTCCTTCGAACCAAAACGCTCCTTTTCGCCCATTGTTGCTTGACGCGAGGCTTTGCTTTCACATCAAAACCCTTAGTTGTGCCTCCATTTTCAGTTCAGCAAGTACTTCATCACTAAGAGTCATTTTCGTCCGAACCCCCGTACTGTTACTCCTGCAAAATACTAGTCGACCGCTCCATTTGTCCTCCATTCGAAGTTAAACGTATTTTCCTGATGCAATTTATTAACGAGCCAATGTATTCATCGGTTATCGCGTCACAATTATTTCATGTTTGCGAGAATTGTGCCCAACAATTTGGTTTTACGGATTTGTTCTTTACAAAATGCGGTGTGTTTACTTCACGTACAAATAAGCGGCTATGGGTGTGGTTAATGTACCGCAAATTGAAAACACTGGGAAATGAAATATTATTTTAATAAATGTTATGAAAAAAACACTAATGTGTTATTTTGATACTAAATTTGTTCCGTTTTTTTCTAGCAGTATGCTAAATATATTTAGTAAATAAGGCTAAGAAAATAACTTTCTAAAAACAAGTTCTAAGCCACCTCCCCCTCAATTTTCAGCTTGATCGGTTCAGTCGTTCGTGAGCTATAAATAGTGTAACTAACACGAATTTCCTTTATATATAAAGATATGTTCTAGAAGCTCTGCAACACAACTATAAATGATAAAATTAGCGACATGATTCAGATCCCCGTTGCTGCTCTGGAGTTTTGTCTTTAGTCTAAGTTTAGGAAAAAAGATATTCAACAATCTTCTAGACGGATATTGTGAAGATAAGGTTTATGGTTTTCATTAAAGAATATAAACATCATAATTTTTAAATATATAATAGTGCCACCGATAAATGTTACTAATTTAGGTGATGGATTATTAAGAAAATTTAGTATTTCAATAATGATTAAATTGTGCGAAAAAACGTATGATGTGGTTGATATTAGTAGTTTTATATAAAGAAAGGTAATCAGTCAGCAAATTTGTCTTTCTGTTAAATGTAATTATTATTAGTTTTATCAGTTTTAAAACATCTATTCCAATTTAATATTTTTTGGTGACTTACATTTAATTGTCTTATCAAATATAGAATGCATGTTGCACATCCTATCAAACTGACTCTAATGATACCAGAATAATAATTAATATTGATCTCCATGTACTAGCTGGGATGGTACAAATAATGCATATTACAGAAACTTTATATTCAGTAACTTCAATGTTCAAATAAAACCGACATCATGAAGTGAAATTAATGTAACCAACGGAAGTATGCATAAAGTCGCGATATTAAAATAGTTGTCTACAAACTAAAGCAATGAACATACTGTTTCACGCAGTTCAAATAAATGTCTGAAAACCTACCGGCTTCACTATTTGTTTTCGGTTTTAACTACCCGAACCGCATAAATATCTGTAATTATACACCTTATGACCTGTGTCATAAGGGTTGCAATGTTTGCGGTTGTTGAATGTCGAGGGTGACTTGGCTGAAGTTCCCCGGGGAAATGATTTAATGGTCAGCAAATACGACCCTCGCTCTATACTATCTTCCTAATGTCCTCCCTGCGCAATGTTTAGGTACGAAGGTACTTTTATGGTACATTTTACATTCTACTTCGGAGCTTATACGCCCGTATGAACAGGTGATTTTAAATGGTTTGTAAGTAAAATTTCATAATTTCATGTTTGTAAGAATCGTAGTTCTGTCTTCTTATAAGCCACGGTATGGCTTATTATTTCATTGTATTAATTGGAATATCATTTATAAATAAGTATTTTAAAAATTTAAGTTTACTTTCTTTTTGTTTACTTTATACATACTTTATGAGAAGGTATAGCCAGTGTTTCTGACCGAACAACTTCACAGCTGTCTTTCGAAATTGAAAACGATATATATCACATAAGCGACCCTTAATAGTGGTACCCTAAATAGATTCCACATAGTAGCATATTCCTATCTCTATTTATTTGATATTTTTTCAATCAGGATTGTTTCAATAGATTTAACCTATTCAGAAACACTAGGACGAAGTGTTTAAAGTTAAATTTAACTTGTGCCCTTTTAATATCACCGAATCATCCCTTTGAAGGTAACAGGAATCCTGTTATAAAATAAAAACTCTAGGTTCGGAGAATCGGCGTGATAGGTTTTGAGCTCTTTATTGAATTATGTTTTGTTCACGTTGTGTTGGTGAGTGAGCACAAAGCTTAGGGGCTGTTTTTTAGGAAAAATGGTGTGTAAAAAAATACTTCAAAATATTGTAAAATTCAATTATTTTCTATCCTGCTATCGAAATCCTGCTGTAAAATTGTCATCATACATTCATATGTAAATGTTTTTACTGATAATAAATATGTCCTGAGGTTTCCCGCGTTAACACATTTATCGAGACCTTTTTGCCTATTTGAGAATATGACATCGTACTAAAATCCTTAAATAGCTCCCAAAAGCGGATTACTCCTGACATCCTTATTATCATACCCGCAAAGGCTGTCAATGATGAATATTCTCAATCCCAAGCCTCACAAAGCCGGATACATCGCAGTAAAATACTTGTTTTCCTCCTCACAAGTTATTTGGAAAAGTCTGTAGACTTTAGTGGAACTATTTTCCAATTTGAATAGATAAGTTAGTATTGGAAGACGGAGGCCATTCACCCGTGGCGGCTGGCCGTAGCCGGGTGTCGGAATGGCGCGAAATCACAGCGTTCGTTTCACACTCGACCTGCCGCGGCGCTTTCCTGCGAAATTGACATTTAACCAACTCGAGTTAAGGTTTAAAAGGTTAACGAGCTAAACTAGCTTGTGGTTTAGCGCCTCCGCCTTCGTCCCGAACTGAAATTCAGTTATGAAAATGTACTTGTTAGTTAAACATTTATGAGCACGGAGCGCTTGCTCCAGTACTCGTACTTATTAGTCCGATTTCGAAACACTTTAATAGTTATTTCTGCTCTTCTATTTATCGGGAAATTAAATTAGGTATCGGTCTCGATAGGGTTTCTTGCTATTGGCAGAAATTGTAAATGAATTTTCAATTCAATTCATGTAAAGTGTTTTAAAACGTCAACATTTCTAATAATAAGCCGACGACGACGACGTTCAAAATATGCACCCCACTCAATCTTGGCTTGAAATGAAATCTTTTCAATAATAAATCACCGAGTAATTGAATTTCGCACCGAAAAATAAGTAACAGATTGAAGAATTAGCTTCGTTCCCAGTTTTCTCAGTTTATTGATGACGCGTCGAAAATCGTCTGCGACGGAATCTGTCTTATGCATAACTTGTCGACACTTTCTGCAGAGCGCCTTATTACAAAATGCATAGGGGCTATATTCCCGCGCCGCCAGTTAAGTTGTTGATGCAAAGTAAGTGTCGCATGCGAATTTCAAGTTAATTACTTGTCTTGTCTGCGAGATTTAATATGCGCAGTTTACACTGGAGATGGATCGGAATATGAGCCTTTATCTTTGCCAGCACACGCTCATCCCACATACTGTGAAGACAACGGAGTTTACGTTGCATCATTTTCTATTGGTTTTCCATAATTATGGAAAGCGTTATTTTATTTATTAATAAAAAAAACAATAACATAACACTAGTTTACGTTTTCTTTCATTTGTTTGTCTAGATTTACGTTGTGTCCATAATAAGTGGCTGAAATCCTAAGGTGATCAAAGTAAATGATAGGAAAAGAACTAGAAGGGGTAGCTAATTACCCATGACTCATTTTATTCACCTTGATCCCAAATTTTTACGAGTGTTATTATATAAATACTCAGAATATGTACATTATTTTATCTTTAGAATAGAATAAGTGTTTTAGTAAAGTAATTTATAAATTTTGTCTTCCTTTGAAAATAAAATTGAAAAACAAAACGGGCACACACAATATCATCAATATTTTATAATTCACCTCAAGACATTTTACTTGAATTAGTCATTTATATTCATATATTCTTCATTCTTATGGACGTCATTCTCAGGCTTAAATTGGTGCATTACTTATTCGATCAGCAATCGATATTCCTGAAGTACTAAATATCACACATGCGATTTTAAAAACTTTTAAAATGATCGGCATTTTAAAAGATCCTTAGCTACTTGAGGCAATTTTCTGTATAAATATGTTATTTCATTATTAAAACAATCTTTTGTATACTAAAAATTATATTATAAGTAAGAGAAACAACTTAAAACAAAAAATTCTGTGGTTTCCTATCAAAGTAAGGAAGAAATACATTTATCCGCTGTACAGAAAGAGAAAAATGAATAAAAAAATATCGCAATTAAAAAAACATTAAAACAAGCAATTACGTTGGAAAAAAACCCTGAAAATATTATGATAATATGAAAAACAATGTAAAACACAACATAATTATGAATCAAACTTAAAAAACATACAAATGGAATATCACTTTAGAATTCTCGGGATATTTAATTTCTAATGACAACCGAATCATCATCGTTTTAATACGGATGCAGTTATACCATTATCAACCATCTTGTACAATTTAAAATCAACATATTACAATTTCAATCTTTTCCTCACTGATCCGAAAACAGCTAAGGATTTGGTTATTCTAAGAGTCTAGCTAAGCTACCCCGTTTTGGGATTTATTGATGTGACTATAAGAGTGTGTATTATATCCAATTAAATACTTAAAAAACCTGAACTTGACATACCTCCTCCTTTTTAAGTCCGCTACTTATTATGTCAGTCTAAGCACCTTATCTATTGTTTTGTTCCGTTACAATAGGTTAGTAAGAGATAATACGGTAAGCGGTTACGATTAATGGTATTCGATTACCATTGTGGAGGAAAAGGGAAGATCTTCCGCCAGGCGGTGGTATGCCTGGGGACCGCGGTCCAACTGTATTAAGTTGGAACTTGTATATATAGTGAATGTTTTAGAAACTCCGATTGCGCGATGTACGATTTGTATGGCGAGTGTTGATGACGCGTGTGACGTATATTACTTGGTTTCGTGTTGCTGTGGAATGTGATTCTTGCACTGTCAGCGTTTCTATGTAGTGCGCGTCATTGTGTACTGACAGCGCGTCGCTACATTACTCCCCCTCCAACAGGAAATTTTGACTCCATATCATCGTGCCAGTGTGCTCGACGGCCATGTGTGCCGGAACCTCAATGCTGACTCCAATAGCCACGGTGTGGGTGCCCCGTTGCGTGTCCCATTGCTGCCGTGCTGTGAGTCGTGTTTCGTGAGCCGTGGTTTCGAAGCGCTTTTTTGTCTGCTGTCCTTTGATATCCTTTTTGCTGCTCGTACTTGTCTGGCCAATCCAAATGACTCCTTGTGCTTTGAAGGACGCCATCGTGCTCTGTAGTCGGTGGTCACCAATGTGGAGGAAAAGGGAAGATCTTCCGCCAGGCGGTGGTATGCCTGGGACCGCGGTCCAACTGTATTAAGTTGGAACTTGTATATATAGTGAATGTTTTAGAAACTCCGATTGCGCGATGTACGATTTGTATGGCGAGTGTTGATGACGCGTGTGACGTATATTACTTGGTTTCGTGTTGCTGTGGAATGTGATTCTTGCACTGTCAGCGTTTCTATGTAGTGCGCGTCATTGTGTACTGACAGCGCGTCGCTACACCATTGATCGTAAGTTCATTGTTAGATGTCACGTCAAATACTAACGTCCGATTTCTGAATTGAGTATTCCAGCTGAGAACAACTTAAGTATCGTTCTGTCGCATTGAAATCTTAGCAACAAAATGAGACAAAACGATACTTAAGTCGTTTTCAGCTTGAATACTCAATTCAGAAATCGGGCGCCTTAATGTTGAGCCTAGACATTGAGATGAGCCCTCTCGTTTCATTGTTTTCTCTGCATCGATATCATTTTAGTGGAGCCATAAATATCAGCCGTGTGGTGCCGGCTTAGAATGTCACTACTCCTTTCTAGCCACGGGTGTCGTAAGAGGCGAGTAAGGGTTTTGGGCTTGTAAGTGGTTTTTGGGCGATGCGGTGGGAGACCTATCACTATCGACACTTTATTTCTACCATCTTGTCCCCTATCAACTTCCAAATATGGCTGAGGAGTTTCTGACTCTAAAGCTCTGGCTATCCCTGTTTGGGATTTATGGCCTATCTGTATGTATGTGTAAATATCAGCACCCTTACTGATAAGTATCTTGTTGTATATTCACATCGAAACAACTGGAGCTTATATTGACGGACTGCTATTTTTGTAATAGGCGCATATCGATTGTTCAGTTACTCATTCATTTATAATTTAATTGACTGAGTGCATTAATCGTGGATACAAAACTTTTGTTGAAGGTAGATGTGTAACAGCATTTTTCATAATAGAAACAATGATTAAAAAAAACAATGTAAGGTGAACAAGTTAAAATATTACTGACGAGTTCCTATACAACTTTCAAGCCGTCTCTAAAAAGTATTTTCTCTGTTCTTCAGGTCATTAGATGACTAAAGTTTGACAAATTTTGTAACAAATGCCAGTTTACCAGAAATAGGTATCGCTTTTGTAACTTGTTTGCACATTTTCCGAGCAGTCTAACTTATTATTTTTAGCTGAAGCCTTGCAGCGTCCGCGTCCGTCGCAGAGTTTTGCTACAAAGCATTAAAAAGAACACTCTTATTGCAATGTAACATATTCAGGAAAGCGTATAGATATTCGTTCGTACTTAATTAAAGTATGCAAAGACTCACTTGAGCCAGTATTGAAACACACATGCAAGTAACCCCGGGCTACTCAGCCCGGCTGCTCGTACAATCTGTGGAAAAATGAAAAAAAAACCTGCCACTCTGTACCACTAGATTGGCTTAGCCCTAAGCCCTTTTGTGTTTTGCTATTTGAATGGTAAAAGCAAATGAATTTTGTTTTTCAACTAAAGTTCTTTTGATATTGTTATTGAGTTTTCCTCATCGATTTAATAAGGGGTGAATTGAGCAGAGCTGATTTGTACTCGTTATATTTGACTTATATTCCACTGCCAATTGATTAATTTTTGTCAAGAATCACTAGATCATAGTCCCCTGCTGGGCACTAATGCGATATCATGGAATGGTAATAACCCTGTTCAATCAAACTTATTATACGTCGGTAAGTTTCGGGATAAGCCCGCGCCGAGACTTGAGCAATGAGACTTATGAGCCGGGTTTTACCGTCCCAAGTTTTAAAACAGATTACTAGACTGAAGAATGATAAGACCACGTCATTTTTATTCAATTGATTATTGTCAAAAGAATATAAACTTATTTCTATACCATATTCTCATAATTTTTGAAACCGCTACTAAATGCAAGCTTTTTGCCGCGAGTACACAGCTTCCAAAATTAATGTGACGTAAACCTATTTGATTAATAATTTATGAAATAATTTCGTAGTATGTGTCGCGTTTTATGACACAGTAACGTGGAAATATGATTAGGCGAAATTTTCAATGACTTCGTGTCACGATTTCGTGACCTATGTTAATATTGTTTAGAGCTTAACGCGGTTGCAGTTAGACAATTAAGCTGTTCCGTTGCATACTTCCTTTGACAACTTAATCATATATAATGCTTCGATTGATTACATTGTTTTAATAATTTTGACAAAAAATTTGGAAATAGATTTACAATGTTCTAAAGACTAAGGCTTGTAATTTTAATTAAAAACTCGAAAATATATTTCAGTTGAATCATTACTTTAGTTTGGTATTTCACTTTATACATTAAATAAATCTTTTATACATTATCTCAGATACCATTTTCTTAGGAAATGAAATTTTATCTGCGCGATAAACTCGTAAACTAACCAAGGGAAGACAATAACTGTTGTTAGTTAATTTTATTTATTTTATTTTATTTTATTTGGAAGATTTACAGCGTATACATTAACTAAACAATAAAGTAAACAGTGCAATGCCAATTAAAAATCTCCACCTATAACAATAAAAACTAGAAAACAACAACTTACAGACTAAAAGAAAATTCAAATAACAGACTGAGAACAATAGAAATAACGGTAACAACACTAAAAACTAAATTAATTATTGCTAAATAAGAAAAATATAAAAATTATTAACTTAAATGTTTTGAAAAAATGAATTGGTAAGTAATCGCTTAATTGCTGAAATGCTGGAGTTAAATATGTCGAAATCATTTTGAATTTCATTATATTCCCTAGAAACTCGTATTATAAATGAATTCTGCCTGTAGTTGGTTCTGGCAGGAGGCACATGTAATAAAGACCGCTGACGTAATGCCATCGGATTTGTACAACAACAATTTAACAATCGACTTATAAGAAAGCGATAACATTTCATTACTTCGACATAATTGTTATAAACCTATATACTTCATCAATGATTACTAAGCATTCATAGAAAAGTTTTAATAGTTGAAACGCGTGTAACACATGAGGCCGAGTGTGAAACGCACTAATTGCCTATTGTACTAGACGTCGAGTTCAACGACCTCCCTAATCACTTCCTCCTCTAATGACAACTACGAATGAAAAGTTATCGGAGCACTTGAAGATAGGGTGCGAGCTAACGTGATGGGTAATGACGGTGCTGCCATGGTCGAACAGTCTGGGAGTTTCGAGTTCCTTTCGTTCTTTTTATTTTACCGGGAGGTTCATTTATAAATATTTTCTTTATAAGTTTACTTTGGTTAGTGTTGGGTTGGAACTTGTTACTAAGTCGAATTTCTGAAAATAAAGATGTTTCGGGCTTCTATCACCGTTGTGGACATTAATGTCTGCCAACCAGTACTCAGCCAGGTTGTGGAAGGTTTATGGGTGGTCAGTGGGAAAATATATGGGCTGAAGTGAAATTATTGTCAGGCTTCATTAACTTTACCTTTATTATCCCCAAAAAGAACTTACATCTAGTATTGATATCCTCATGCTTTGAAATAAAAAAGTCATTTGAGCAGATTTATGACAGTATAGTACTTCTGATTAGAGTATTATAGTTTTACTTAATGATTTTTAATAAGTATCTGCAAAAGTCTTCAGAAGACTAGAACTAATCAAGTAGAAATTAATATGGCGCTCGCTGAAGTTCATATAAATCCAATTATGTTACGCTTCATACATAACAAATACGATTTTATGTGACGCTAGAAATCTAGAATAAAATGAAATTGGTTTCTTTCCCAGGACAATAGTAACAAGTAAATAAAATCAAAAACTAATTTAACAGTAATAAAATTAAGACGTCAGAAAAGTGTATTAAAAGCAAACATTGTTACATACCCTAGACTCCTTTGCGAATTGCTACGGGGTATTAAAAGTAAATAATAAAAAAAACACTGACCCAAAAAATACAAAACACTTGCGGAGAACAGAGTAACTGTCGTTTGAATTAGCTCAATGATTGTGGTTGATTCTAGAAATCTAGAATATAATAAAACTAGATGAAAACCCGGCTTTGCTCGGGTGAAATGACTCATAATACAAATCTAGGTACAAAATGTACGTAGCTACTTCTGCTTCGTTTATTGTTTTTATCTAGTAATTATTAGTATAGATACTCTTTTCTTCAGTCAACACAACCTGCCTAGGTAGACGGCCACAGTCTAGGATACCCCATGGTAGCTCTAACCGCGCGCGCCCTTAGTGGGCTTATCGAACAAAAAGAACAAAAGGGGTATCCTAACGTGTGGCTGACCTACATACCTACTAAATTTACCATCTTTACAAAGAGCCCTTCGCTGCATCCACTTTCTACAATTGTGACAATGTTTACCAAATGCAAGGAATTACGGCTGTTAACAAAATGATATAGTAGGTATCATCAAACAACAAACAAAGACACGACCAATGAAAGATTTTATGAAATACTTATGACTTTCGGCATAATTTATATAATCAGAACAAATTAATACAAATAGAGACACAGAAACTGTCATTACTGTCGAATAGATATAATTCTCTCATGAATTATCCACTGAATTCAAAGTACCTGATGGCGCTAGGCTGATTGTATTGTAGTTAGGAAGTTCGCGCACTACAATAAGGTGATGCACTACAGATAAATAAGTTGTTAAAACAGTATTTTCGCGAAACGTCAACGACTGAAGAAAAGAGTATCTAAAAAATAATTTTATCAAGGAGTACGGTAGACTCAATCGAAACCTTCTTTAAATGTC
The DNA here is from genome assembly GCA_963576735.1 of Bedellia somnulentella. NCBI lineage: Eukaryota > Metazoa > Arthropoda > Insecta > Lepidoptera > Bedelliidae > Bedellia > Bedellia somnulentella. Next base: position 1,276,744 of record OY755170.1, read on the forward strand.
TACGGGTGTCAGTCAATATGGCGACTAAAATTTGTCGGTCAGCACCATTAGAATTTAGCAAAATACTCGATAATCCGAATTTTGCGGATAGATGTTGTCGACTCAAAATCATTATTTTTTTATTTGTTATTATTCAAGTAAGGATTCGATCAAGTCTACCGTACCCCGTGACGAAATTATTAATATAAATTGGTTTTTCTCCCAAGACAATAGTAATAAGTAATTAAAATCAAAAACTAATTTGAATAATAATAAATAAAGCTCATAGAGCGTCACAAAACTGTATTAAATACAATCATTGTTATAGACCCTAGACTCTAGACGCTACGAAGCATTAAAAGTAAATAATAAAAAACTGGTCTCAAAACAATAGAAAACATTCGAGAGCAGAGTAACTGTCGCTTGCATTAGCTCAGCACCCTCCCCTGGATCACGAGCACGTGGGCATTACGGTACGCTGTGCCCTCCAGCCATACCCGCCGGTCGATACCCAGCTTTCATTACGAAGCTCACTCGTTCTTACCTGCGGCTGAACACACAAATATTTCATCTTCAATAGCCAACATTCAATTATTGTTCGTTCACTACATTGGAAGCGATCAACGCCGTTTGTTTGGTCACGTAGCGTGGTTTAAGTTTTGGGTGGAAACTGATTGTCAACTAATCACCAATTTATTTTAACAAACAAACTACATTTTACCGACACGTTGCAGTATAAAATAATGGAATATTGCATAGACTTAACGTTATATGAGCATAAGATACAATTAAATTTTTCAACTTTTCATTACTAATTCAATATGATGGTGCTATTCAAGATAGTTCTTTTGTCATTGTTTATGGTTAGTTAGGCCAATTTGGTAGAAAAGCAAGTTGCAAAGTTCTCTTCATTCAGTATTAGTTTATCGATGGCAACTCGCGGCTCGCAACTAAAAGTGAAGTTTCTTTTATCTTTGAAACCACAGTGGTTTGCTCGTGTTTGTTGAGGGTAAAGTAACAAATAGGTGAGTTAGTATTGCAGCAGTTACACAATGCCTTTCTATTGATATTGGAGATGACAGCTTATTGAACGTATTATGCATGTGTAATTAACTTGAAACATAATAGCCACTGCCTCGGTGGTTGCAGGAGCCGACTAAATTAATGAACAGGAGCTTAAATTCAAGACATGTACTTGCGATAGTGTGTAGGTGAAGCAGTGACAATTTCACGTAGAGCAGCCACCATTCATTAAGAAAGCTTATTTTATAATATATGTGCATGGGAGAAGGTGTAGCTAAAATATGCTTCCAATTGATATTCTGCGCATTTAGTCTAGATTTCTCAGTTAGTTTAGACTAAAAGTAAATAAATACAATAGCGACAATTGAGTTGGTTCAATAACATTGTTAGGCGTAGTGCAAGTGAATGCCTCGGGTGACTATTAAACAATCGATAGGGGGCATCGTGTTATGGTCCAATGCGTGTCAATAATGTGGGGTACTGTGCCACCCCATCTGACATTGCCATTTTATGGAAATATTGGCGAATTTGTTGGGGACCTTAATGCACTTACGTTGAGTGAAGTCAACTTTGTAATTGAACTATAAATGAAAGTTATAATAGCAATTTATTTTAATGTTAAAAGTAGATTATCTTGCAAGGCATCATAAATCGTTTGCATACTTAATAGTACTTGACAGTTTAGTTTGGAAAGCGTTAAAGACGTATCAGTAAGCTCTTGCTAGATACGTCATTGTTGTATCTTAATATTATAGAATATCTTTTAAGGTGTGTCCCACTGTTGATTCGCGTCAAAGATTCTTAAAATAGTGAAGACAGGCAGTGGCAATCACAAGGCGCGGGTGATCGATCGCCGCCGCCGCCGCCGCCCCGACCCCATCAAAACATTGAAAAATAATACCAACCCACCGACTTGCTGCCCCACAGACTGCCAGCGTTATTGCATTCAATCCTTTATTACGCATACCTCAACTATCTTGCTTCACGACGATCATCTCGAGCATCTATAAAGTTTATGTAAGATAATACCGATAAGTGAACCGAAGCAAACTAGCTGTGACAAATAAACAGATTGACTGTCATTTAAGTTAAGGGCTTGGTTTTTTTGTCATTTGAAACCTTAAATAATACCTTCAAGCGCCAAAACCGTAATAATTTTTTTAAATTTTATTAAGCAACTAGTTCTGCGGCTCCGAATTAGAACGATCCTAACGTTTTTAAAATAATTTTCTAAATCATTTTAGTATATCCAACAACTTCTCCTGCTACTTCTTTGTAATAAAGTATAACTCAGGGATTCCAAGCTAAAGGTGTTTTTCTGGTATTCATTAAAATTCACGTGCTTTGGCTCATTAAAGCAATCGTGTATTAAGTTAGCAGATAATTATCATTATTTGACACAAGTCAATGATTGATTGTTGGCTGCGGTCAATTGGCGCGGCTTTGCGGCTTCATCTCTGCATTCCTCTTTAATAGCCAATTAATTATTCGACTCTATTATTTGGTATTTGGACAGGGATTTAATTGTTTCACTATGGCAACGTTGCGTGCGCTATGTAATGAACCAACTTTTGCGGCAGTTTTTAAAGTAATACAGTTATCGTGAATGTTTGTCCCCGAATGTCCATTTCAAATATTTTCAATTCAATTGTGGAATTGCTCACCGATTGATATGCAGATAAAATATTTGACTAAATGTCATTACTTTTTCCACGAGAGCCACACAATATGAACAGCAGAACTGAGTTCATAAAGTATTTAACAAATAACTTTTGCGACTCATGGATTGTATTGAAATGTAAAAATATTTAAATATTGTTCTGCCGTTCAATTCCAGGATTTCTATATGTTGGTGATAATTGGATTTATCGAGTTGTTGCTCCATGTCGCACATTCAACATACAATTCTAAAATAACAACAATAAATAACAAGATTTGCATTTTTATTGTAAAACATGCATGGAAACGTTATCACTGTTTTCTAGTTCTATGTCCCAAAGAGTTTAGTCTGTGTCTTAGTTTTTCAAGATAATGTTAAACTTAAACGTACGGAAGGAACAAATCGCTAATTATTGTTAAATTAAATTATCAATGACATTCCTTTACGTGGATGGTAATATGAGTAAGTGACGACTAAAGAGGATACATTGGCGATAATTATGTACAAAAAGATGGAGGAATTGGTAGCTGCTGCGTTGAAGCTGTGTAGTGTTGGCTTAGAATAGCTCTACCCCATTCGTTCCTGTGAGTTTTTTAAGAGACGATTAAGGGTATTGCGGCTTTTTAAGAGATTTATGGGCGATGCGGTTAGAGAACCGTTAGCAAAAACCTTCATATTGAAATTTACTCTTCACTCAACTTTCAAAAGTGACTGAGGGATTTTTGTTCATTTTATTCAAATATTAACAAAGCTGCGTGGTCCAAAACGCTTGCATTAAACAATTTCGGCTATCGTCTACGTTTCTCGGTAGTCAGCCGAGGCGCCGCGTCCCCAAGGAGCGAACCTTTCACCGGGATGCTCGCACGATGTTTGCGGACCGCGCGTGCCGTTTTGTTACGGCCATGTGGCGACAACCAATATCTCTGATGAAGTATCAACGCTATAAACTATACAAAATAGATAGGCAGAAAACTTATGATCGAGAGAAAAATATCGTGATTTGTGAAAGTTATGATGTGACATATGATATTGTAAAAAAGGTTATAAGATAATAAATAAAGGTTAAGGCATATAAAAAGGAGGGATGATAGTAAATTGGAAGGCAATGTTAGTAGAGGACGACGACGGAGAACACATTTGGACCAAATAGCGAATGTGGTCAAAAAGGCAGGCCTCCGAAGTCTAAAGAATGAAATAGCTTGAAGATTGATGTTTTTAAATGAAGCTAGACTATGTTTGCCAAGATCTTGCACAAATGGAAAATAATAGCGTGAGTATATGTATGTATGTAGTTTTATTAATGTACAACTCACTTTAATCTTAATATTATAATCCTAAAATTTAACCACAAGTACAATGTACGCAATCAATAAAAGCCAACTGTTCCAGTAAACTTTCGGCTGTTGTTGGCAGTAAATAAAATTTCACGTTAAATAAGATACTGTAAACGGAATGAATACATTTTAGGGGAATCAATTAATAGGTATTTAATTCAAATACAGATACAAACTTGTAACTAGTTTTTTATTTTTGTGTATTTTAAAAATATCCTTTAAATACACAGTGTTCCCTCAAAATAAGTTTAAGAGGACCATGTAGTGATACAATTTTAAACACGTTAGAATCAATTCAATATCTAAAGTCGGTACTGGCTGAAAACTTACTAACTTACTTATACTCACGCCCATTGTTTCCATTGGGGTAGGCAGAGACTATAGATCGCCACTTTGTACGATCTATAGTTATATCATACTGGCTGAAAAGTGGCTTGATTTTTTGTTCCCTTGCTATAACTATGTATTAAGAAATCTTCCAAGAATTTCGCAGTATACGTAAAGTTGTCATTTCGAATGATGTGTTTTAATCCATATGAGAACAAAATACTTGTTTTGATTCGTCTAAATATATTGTCGAAACCCATTACTTAAACTCATTTTATTTTTACACAAATAGCTTTCCAATTATTTTATTCCCATACTAATAAATATTATCGAGATCGGAACTAATTAGCGGAAATCGTATTATTATAAGAATACTTTATACCTTGTTTCCAGCAATATCTTAATATAGCAAAATAGGAAATAAATCTTCTTAAGAAATCGCACAAGTTCTCGTAATTAATTAAAAACTTTCCACGTCCCTTACTGCAGAATTGTTCCTAGAAAATTGACTGTAACTTGTTGTTCATAACTGTTCATAAATAAAACAATATATTTTGAAATTATTCTACTATCATTCGATTTCTCATTGCCAAAAGGTATATACTAAATTTACTCTAGTATGTTATTGGATTGAATCAGGCGTTACTTTGCGGAAATCCATAGCAATACTAATATTAATAAATTTCTTCGCTTAATTCCGCTAAATAATTATTAATAACTAGCTGACCCCACAGACTTCGTACTGTCAAAAGTGTAGACTTTCACGTCGTCAAACTGAAATATTTAACTGACCTGTTGAGGGTCTCTGTCATGCGATGAGAAAAAAAGTGTTTTTCATAGTGTCCTCACAATTTTTTCACTTTATAAATTTTAAGTTTATAAGTATAGTAGTTTCGGCTGAGCATTGATTCTTAGTCTGTTTAACCATTTTTTAAGAAAATTTATATTGATCTCTTAATTTTTCTGGGATAAAAATTGTCCTATTGTGTTAATTGGGATCATTATCTGGCTTCCTGTAAATTTTATTTTAAATACGTTCTGTGAATTAGTCTTCATTTAGCTACAAACACACAAACACCTAAACTTTCACAGTTATAATATCAATAGGATAAGGCTTAACATAAGCTTCTCGCGCAGGTGACCTCGCTCGCCGGCCAGCGCAGCGTCTTGTCTTGCGCTTCATGCACGCGTGTAAATTATGTTACGGAGTAATTTAAAAATTGTATTATCTTCTAAGATATTAAGAAAGAAATTAAGTGATGTCAAGGACAATTTTGTTCTCAATTAAATACTCTCAATCAACAACATATTTATTTGGATAAAGATTAATATTATGTTGATAAAACATTATGGCAATTATGCATTAAATTCGACCAATTTATTTACCATAAAAATGGTTATAGTAAGTGAAACTTAAAAGTTAGACATATACTGTCGCGGGCATTTTTTAGATCATTTAAAGAGAAATAATTCTTTAATAAATTTTTTTTGGGTAACTTAAACCGTTTACGCAGCGCACACAACGGAAGCCTTAGTATGAATAATTATCCCCGTTTTTGCAACATTATTCGCTGATAGTTTGCTCCTGTTAGTCGCAGCGTGATGATATATAGCCTAAAACCTTCCTCAATGAATGGACTATCCAACACAAAAAGAAGTTTTCAATTTGATTGGGTAGTTCCTGAGATCCTAGCGTTCAAACAAACAAACTCTTCAGCTTTATAATATTAGTATAGATTTATTTAGCGGAATTAAGCGAAGAAATTTATTAATATTAGTATTTCTAGTATGTTAACTTCTGTATTCTGATAGAGAATGCGTTGTCGTGCAGAAGAGTCAGTCAGCTAAGTTTATTGATATCCGGAGCGCACAGGATGTACACGGGACGGATGTAAAGAGAAGTTTTTTTAAAGAATCTAGCTCTTGTACTTAATGAGTCTTTGGTGGTATGTATTTGCTCTATGTGCTTTCATTTTAATGACTACTGAGCAGAATATACTTTTTGAATGAAATGGGAATACTCGCTTGGAATCATTTCTCTACCTTCTTCTGTCAAAAAAAAAGTTGTCTGTATTAGTGTACCGTGTAAAACTGCTGGAATTAAAGAAAAAGAAAAGATTTTAATAAACATTCCGACATCAAAGTCAAAGTGAAGCTCTGAGTGTTTCATGCTTTTTCCTCCTTCTGTTTAATTTTTACTTTTCGAATTAAAATGTTAGTCTACGAAGGCGGTAAGGGCCGCGATTTTATTACCTTGTTGTTTATGTTAACATATCGCACGCTCTTGTGGTTCTTTGTTTAATATTAAAGATTTCTTTGTTGACAACCCTTATTACTGCTTATTTATTCCTTGGGACACGGTGTCTTCACACTTTTACTAGTCCTCTTACTTGATTTAATCTTATTTTTCTCTCTTATTTCCCAAAAATTGTTCAAGTAGACATATTCCGGAGTAAATATACATTTAAACAGTTAAGTGTTTCTGGAACCTCTTACTTGATATTTTACTTACTTCTTTGTAACACATTAAAGGCCTTATTTACTATACTAAATAGTTTAAAGTAACAATGTTGCTGTATGCTTCAAGTGTAATACTTATTTCGGAAATATGGCGGCCGAGGGCGAGTGTTTGGTTCGTGAAAAACAAGGCGAGATTGGAATTTTCAAAGAATATCTCCGAAAAACATAATCTTGTTTAACAGAATTCCCCGTTCTTTTACAAAGCTTTTTCTAATATTAAGGCTTAGCTAAAGAATTTATTTAACTTCCGCATTTGTTAATGTACGCTCCTTTTTAAGAAAGAAAGAAAGAAAGAAAGAAAAACGTTTATTCGCCATTTGTAGGCACAAGAAGAACAAGTAACATAATACAAAAAATAATTTACAACTTAATCTTAACAACATTTAAAATAAATTACTTATAAAATAAAAAATAATAAAAAACAAAAAAAGAGAATCAATAAAAAACATACAAAAATTTGTCATGCACTTCCCGTGCCACCCGAACAGCGAATTGGTGCTGTCTCAGCATTTTCTGTGAGCTTTTGACTCACAGAACTGATATTACATTTTTGACGGATAAATGAATTGCGAGAGTTCTTATATTAGTTCAATTACATTTCTTGTATTCCGGCGCGATAAACCTGATAAGGCTTTTACAATAATAATGTTTGCATGAATATTGGTATAGAATTTAAATATATTTGAAATATTGCCGTATTAACATAATATACCGCGCAGGTTACCTAAAATCAGGACTGCGAGCTAGTGCTTTAACTTTAAGCAAATGTTAGCCTCAAAGAGGGTGGGGTACATTTAGGGCTTATTGTCCAGCGTAGCGGAAGTCCGGATTTGGTGAACCAATTTGGCGGATAATTTGATGCCCTAGGTACATTGTTTTCAAAAGCCTACATTATATTCATGCAAACTTCTGATACATGATATTTAAATCATCTCATTTGGATTTCTGTCGAGCTCTACAACTATTCACTAACCCACTCGTATTTACATACCTCATACAAAATTGAAGCTGTTAAAAGTAATGTTTAAAAATCATTGTCTCCGCCCGGTTACATAGATACTGTTACTTCCCAGATCGTGCTGCGTCTTGTCACGTGATCGTCTAATAGATATGTCCCGTCGCAATTTGCAGGCGCAATGATACCCCAGTGTCAGCACAACTTCCATAGCTTTCGTACGATAATGGCAGCTTTCGAGCTGGTGCCTTCGCCGCAGTGCCACTTATAAAACGAGCGACTCATACTTTCACGCCTTCAACCCGGAAGGGATTGTCATCTGTACACAGATTGTAACTGATGAATCTTACTGTCTGCTGTTGCTAATATGGAATTGTAGGTCGTAATAGTAGTTAAAATTAGTAATTTAAGTGCACGGGTCTTTTCTTTTCCATTTTATCATAGTCTAAACCTGTTCAACGCTAGAAAACCCTGACCAAATTTTAGTTGATCTTCATAAAACTATTTTGCTACTACAAAACATAACTAAATTACATCCCATGCGTCCGGAGACCCTTAAAATCAACCCTGAATTACAAATTCTATACATTTACATATTAACGAGTTTTGTTAACAAGTCATTCTCGACTTGTATATAAACACACATTTCACCGAAAAATCACAAATGCCTATAAACATAATTTATACTAAACGCAGTTAAGACGGAATTTAAATTGATATCATTAGAACATTAGCCATACAATACACAGTCTCGTTAACATAATATGTTTATACAGATATGTGCACCGAGTGTTACGACATTAGTAACAACAAAAACAAGTCAAGTGGTAAAGCTATCTATTCGCAATGTTTAACCGTGTGTGATCTGCCGCCTCCCTCCGTCTGAGTAGGATAGAGTGCACACGTACTTATCTTTCAGATATAATAGGTGTTATGAGGCCTTAGGTTAGGGTCCCGAAATACAAAATTGAGGATGTGGTATACCACAAAACCTATTCATGGCTTTTACATCAAAAGTTTTCAAGGCACTGCTAAGTAGCTACCAACCTTCTAATAAGGATCTTTGCATCATTTTAGAGATCTCTGAGAGCCATTCTGAAATTAGTCATAGTTGATCAATAAAAACTTAGATTTGCAAAAAGTCAAAAACTATGTTGTAGTTTAAGGCCTATAATATAAATGCAATATAATTCTAGCTTAGTGTTCTTATTTCCTGCGCCTGCATTCATAAGCAAGCCAACGGAATGGTAAATTTATTTGGTCTAGACAAATATAAATGCATGGTACTAGGGTGTATAACTTTCGCAAGCTTTATAGGACTAGGAAGAGTCAAGCTTTCGCTAATTAAGTAGATTTCTTCCATTAATACCGAAGTATGCATTAAAATACTTGGAACGTGAAAATAACTTACGATTTAAAAAACTAAAACAAAATGTAAAATATTCATCGCAGGGAAATTCATAAACCACGGTATTGAGCGAAAAATGCTTTTATTGGAGAAATAATAAAACAACAGGGTACACAACACATTTTCTATAACATAGGCAAACAATCTGTTTGGAAGAATTTCCTTTATTGCGCTCCGCATCGTATGAATAAAATTTCTCATGCCATTCCTTCTTTTTACTTACTCTGTTGGTTGTGGTGTATAGTTGTATAGGTGTCTACGTTCGGTACGCAGCTCAAACAAAACACACGCATTCCTCACAAACTATTGTTCCGGTCCCTCTGACGCCCCCTCTGTGCTCGGAACTGGTTTATTCTGGATGCGGCTTTGACGTCCACCTCGGACACCCATGTCATGACGAATATCTGACGACAGAACGCTATTCAATATTGCATCAAACAATGCTTTAAAAACCCTGGAAATAATCAATACTTCTATACCGTTGGTTTTTGAAAGTTTAATTAAGTCCGGGTTTTATTCAGTGGTTTGGAATAAAAACGGAGGTCGGATGTGAGATAAATAAAAGCACGCATATGCACTAGAATCATAGATTTCTCTTTGAATAAGTGGAAACAATGCTCAATAATGATTGAAAACTTTTGAACTGGGATGTATGTATATTTTCGTTCGCAATGGAGTAAATAAAACGGGAAAGCGACAACTTACTGTGGATATTTCATTAAAATTCAATATAATACGTATATTTGTAATTAAATCGTTAAGCCGGTATTATGATTGGTTAGCTTCACCAACAATAAAATCATTTGGTTATCATTCACTAGTGTTATTCTCAGTAAATGATTTCGAACGATTTTCGATTCGAATACAATTTGAAAATTAACAGCAATTTAACTTTTAAACACTTGTTATTATAAAATGAATTAGCTAAATTAATATAATCCGCACCATTTTGCGATTAGCATGTAATTTGAGTTTCGGCTACATTATTTATGGTTTTTGTGACCGTATGGAATTACTGGAACTTTTTGTTTTTAGCAGTTCATTGAGACGTAATCATCTTATTTTACGTTTATAAACACATACAACAGCACAGTACTTCTTATGGGACATCATCGTATATTAAACATTTTATTACTCGCTAGTCCTTTATTTGGTTTACAAGTTCAACACAAGTCGTTTATTGCAGCTCGATTAATTGCTGATTGCTGATGTCTGGAATGTCGCAAATCTCAGATAGATTTATTTAAACATGGGTAATACACCGAATTTTCTTTATCTGCTGACTGAGAGATTCCATATCTCAGTTCCCAAAAACATGAATATCATCCGACCCTCAATCGACCCTTATCAGTATCATAAAAAGCTTTTGAATCATTTCATTAGAAAACAAAAACGTTATATACGTACATAGATAAGCGTAGTAGGTCCAAAGCGCTCGCGGCGAATATTCCCCAGTGCTGTATGTGAACTCCGCAAATGTAATATATGTTTTAATAGGATGGGACGTATGTTTGTTGTAGTTGTAAATCACTGGAGATACTCTCATACCCTGAGGCTAATCTTTGTGCATCGTACGAGCAACAGTCGCTTACTCCACCGACTTAGTCCTTATTATACATACATACATATACTCACGGCTATAAATCCCTTAACGGGGTAGTCAGAGCTTTGGAATGAAAAATTCCTCAGCCACTTTTGGAAGTTGATTGGGGAAAAGATGGTAATAATAAATGTTTTTGGTGACGGGTCTCCAACCACATCGCCCAAAAATCACTTAATAAGCCCCTATACCCTTATTCGCCTCTTACGATCACCCACGGGTAGAAATGGGGTAGTGTTATTCTAAGCCGACACTACACGACTAATTAACTAATTATAATATAATATAATTGGGTTGTCTGGAAGAGATCGCTCTTAGTGATAAGACCGCCAGTTGTACTTTAGCTTTTATACCGATCTTTTTTTGTAATTGTTGTTTTTATTTTGTAATGTGCAATAAAGAGTTTTATTATTATTATTATTATTATTATAATATCCTTATTACCGTGTAGTGTCGGCTTAGAATAGCACTACCCCGTTTCTACCGATGGGTGATGTTTAAGGGATTTTTGGGCGATGCGGTTGGAGACCCATCACCAACAACCTTTACTTTTACCATCTTTTTATATGTTATATGTTATGTTATAATATCCTTATTATAATAATAAAATAATAAATATACACTACTTCCTTATCTCTTAACTGTGTGCTGAAATAAAAAAATATTCTTATTCTTGGCAGTCATCAATCAGAAAATCATGGGTTCGATTCCCGGAGTAATTTTCATGTATGAGATATAACCCGGTTTGAAAGGATATTGCAGGCTTGAATCCCCTGTTTATCCAAAAAATAAGATTAACCCGGGCTAGGAAAAACAGTTTAAGCAGTCGGTTTCGGTTACTAGCACGGTAGTTACCAAAAGTCAGCACCCTGCGCACTTGTCTATTATTTGGTTAACTAAGTTATTAGACCATCCGCACCGAGCTCTAATGATTTCTATACTTTTCCTAAAATAAACAATAACTGTGTGGACAGAGATGTTTATGACCTGAAGAAGCTGTGGACGGCCATATTGGAGACCCCAACTTCCGAATGAAAGTTTGCTTTGCAGGAATGGTTCCATCGTATGAAAAAATGTGTCAAATTTCGCGGAGAATACTTCGGAATTGATTCCCGAAATTTTTGGTGCCGCTCTCGTACTGATTTCATTTTTTTAAACCCTAAATCGAATGTCGAATTCCTGTTACCGGCTTATCGTTCACCATTGGAACACGTTGTATATTTAAGATAAAATCCGTCATCAGTTACCACTATCTCTGTACAGTTTATTGCATGCCGTTTCGTTTTAAATATGTAGGAAAAGTTATGGACAAGCTTACTATTTTAAATAATACACATTTACACACATATTCTCACGCCATTATTTTCCATTTAAGTAAGTAGAGAATATTGATCGCCATTTTGTACGGTCCTGGAAAATATCTCACGATTGGTACACTTTTACTAACTTTCCACAAAGCTCTTTTATTCTTCAAACTTTATAGGAATAAGATAAAAACAAAACTGTAATTTATAAAAAGACTGAAGATTAGTAATCAAACCGTAAGAGGTCCTTTTTGGTCGATTAACTGTCAAATATGGTCACTGGTGGATCATACTCGTATCATTACAGTCCATATATTTCCCCGGCGAGGGACCCGCGCTTACCCTGAACAAGGTAATACGGTCGTAGTACTCCACTACGCTAGCTAAGTGTGGGTTGGTCTCTGGTGTTCCTTTATAAAAATGGATGACGTAGAATATTTAAAAACGAAACGAGCTTAAACTTAATTTTGAAAACCCCTAATGAAATCATAATTTTATCGACGACACATTTTATGTCAATTTTCCAATACCTTCACTAAAGCGTCAAAAATCGGCGACGAAGTAAATTGCCAATTTCGTGTTTATTAAATACTAGTGGATCGTCCCAGCTTCGCACGGGTAGCGTTGTTTTTTTAAATATCTGAGGTTTCTTTCTTCAGTCACTGCTCAAGCATTGTGAAATTCAGCGTAATGTTTTCAATTTATTAAATTTATAGCACTCCCTTAACAGTTTAGTTTGGTGATTTTGAATGCGCTTTAATGAACGGTTCAGTATTTCCGTTTAATAGCAAATTTTGCAATAAAACGCCATGAAGTATTTATAACAATCTAAAAAATATACGTTATGTAGGATGCAACTACTGGCGCCATCTAATATGTTATATGTAAATTAGTAAAGATTTGGTTTCGATCACGGGCGCGATGGCTTATTTTATAAATAATTTCGGTGTTTGTCTACCGATTTCTATGATTCTTTTTTTATTGAGTAGGTAATAATGTTACCTTTTTTAAATTAAGGATGAGTAATGGGTTTACATACGTAAGAGTAAACAAATATAATCAGGATGTTCCGAACTGCTAAGCTATCAGGAATTACACGTGTTATTGTGAGTCAACTGTAAAAGATAGACATAAACTGTTTAGGATTTTTTTAGATAATTTTATGAAAAATATTTCCGCCACACATGATTTCTATGTAAGTTTAACCATTAAGGCTGCACACGCGACGGAAGCTTAAAAAATGGAGTAACTTCTCCCGTTTTCCCAAAATTTCCCAAAATTCCCCCTTACTTCTCTGCTGGAAAGTATACAAAAACCTGCACAGGAGTATGAAAAATAATTGTACCAAGTTTCGTTAAAATTCGTCGAGTAGTTTTTGTTTCCATAAGGAACATACAAACCGACAGACAGACAGACAGACAGACAGACAGACAGACAGACAGACAAAAATTTTACTGATTGCATTTTTGGCATCAGTATCGATCCCTAATCACCACCTGATAGTTATTTTGAAAATATATTTCATGTACAGAATTGACCTCTCTACAGATTTATTATAAGTATAGATGAAATATCCCTTTTTCAAATGCAACACGTTACCTTGCTATAATTTTATATGATTTTCATTCGGAATAGCAATGTATGTAAAAAAAGATGTGTGATATGTGAGTTATGGATCTAAAATCCTACAAGTTATTGAGTTTGTATAATTGCTTTGAAGGTTATACACTATTCTTACCTTGACCTTATTATTAGGGTCCACTTAGGTGATATGGTTAAACAATTTTCAATCCTTTTAAGACGCATATATGTCTGGGGAAGCCTATCAATCTCCAACGTCCCACGTTTCTTCCAAGGTATAGGCAGAGACGACCTCTACACCTGACACGCAACTCACATACAAAAATATTTCTTTCCTCTGAAATACACCAAAGCGTATTCTTCCGAAACAGTGCCCACGGTATTGTATACTTCAGACTTTAATCATCAGAAATGCAGCAAATGTCTGTGTTAAATAATAACGATGGAACTGCAAACTCAATCAGATTGTTTACACAATTTATATCGTTTTAATTAATTGTTGTTTATTTTCACGAGTAACGGATAGTCCGAATCCAATTCAGCAAAGTATCTGTAAAACGTTCAACATTTAATTTATTATTGTTTAGTAACAGCAATACTCTTAATAATTGTAGTCCTTTTGAAGCGATTGGGTTTTATTTTCATTTATTTTGTTTATTTATTTATTGCCCCCTTTCTACGTTTATTGCGAGATTCACACTTGTCTGTTACATGATGTACACGACGAAAACAATTAAAATAATTTAGGTACAAAAAATAGACATCCCGCAGTAGCTTTAAAGGAATCTTTGTGATCTTATGGCTTCAGCTCCCTTCATCATATGTCTTAAAAGTGTTTTGATGAGGATAAAAAATACACTCTAGTTTCTTTAAATGGATGCACATAATGTTACTATATTACCTGTTATTTTAGTGAACAAAAGAGTATACAATTTGATTGTTTTTTGGTTCATGAAAACCACATGTGGGAATTATTACTAATAAATAAAGGATAAATAAAGGAAAGAAAAATTTCGACACAGGCGTGGATAGTTAGGCGTTCTCAACATTTGCATTCTATCTGAAAAGGTAGACAAGTGGCCTTCCGAATTTGTAAAAAATTCGGAGGTAGGGAACGCAAACACTACTTGAAAGTGTAAAAGAAACAAAGGATAGAAGAATTTCGCAAAAGAACGATTTGGCAGAGCGACGGGCGCGTATATCCGAGGTCGCGGGTTCGATCCCCGCCTGTGTCGAGTATACAATTTACCAAAATACAAGCTTTTTGACTAATAACAGCTAAGGAAATAGTATAAAAAGAACTGTCTGTTTTACTTGGTTAATACTTAATTTAATTAAAAAGGAATGGCTTTTATGTTCAATAAAAATAGGACTTAATTTTTTTTGGATACCAAATCATGCATAGGGACAAAGATGTTTGATTCCGAGCCTGTAAGCGACCCTTCGTAAAAATGACATATTTTTATTTGAATCGCAACACGAGCAGACTGAGGCCCGTTGCTGTAATCAAATCAGCAATCCAAATTACCATTATTGAATCTCTATCGCAAAGTTGGGAGTTTTTCAAAAGAATACAAATCATTGGAAGTTGAGACTTGAAACTTGATGAAATAAATTAATTCAATTCCGCCGTAAAAGCAAAGTCTAAATTCATGCTGCCAAGTTTGTTTCAATGAAGAGTTGATGACAATATGAAATTACAGATAACTCGGAAATAGCTTCTTCGATTCAGTCTCCATTTAGTTAATAATTATCTTTGACATTTACAGTGAGCAACTTAAACATAGCTACAGAACTTTATCTTGCTATGTTAGGATACCACTTAGCAATCCAATGAGAGGGAATGTATCTATCTTTGTACAGTAGGTGAATAAATGTTGGGTGTGAGTAAAGAAAGAAAACAAGAAAATTATCGTTGTAAATATGGCCATATGGAATACAACGCAAAAAAATAAAACTTATAAATATAACTAAAAGTAGCCGAGTGAGTGTGGCACAGCGAATGAGTATTCTGAAATTTAATTGTAAGTAAAATTGTTATGCGGTAAATAGATAATTTATTTATGTGTTCCCGATAAAAATAATACTTTTATGTAGAAAATATTAATTTTTTGTTTAGCCTTGGTGTTTTTTTTTTTTATTATACGACTATATGAATTTATCATTGATGGTGTAATACTGAAAGATAAGTTTATCGTATCGATTTAGTAAAAACTGCTGTGTAGTGTCGGCACTACCCCATGTCTTCCGGTGGGTGTACGTAAGAGGCGACTAACGGTATTGGGGCTTTTTAAGTGATTTTTGGGCGATGCGGTTGGAGACCCATCACCAAGAATCTTTATTTTACCATCTTTTCCCCACGCAACTTCCAAAAGTGGCTGAGGAATTTCTTATTCCTTAGCTCTGGCTACCCCTTCTAGGGATTTTTAGCCGTGAGTATATGTATATATGATTTAAATTTAGTTTTGTATCAAAACTTACGAATAGAAGAATATCTTTATAAATGGATAAGTAAACTTGCAAAATATAAATTGTTTTGTGAATATAATATCTTATACCATTCTAGTTAATATAACAATTAGAAACTTGTTTAGGTAAGCTTGTTTTGAAAATAGAATTAAGCTGAATAAACCATTAGACTGATACTATAGCGAATAAACGCGCCGTTTCCATGCTAACAAATTCCTTTTAAGCCTTCTAATTGGAGGCTTAATTTGCTCGTGAACACTTAACACTTGCTATTTTTATCATAATAACTGATCTGGTTCTATATTGGTGTTAGTAGGTATGATAGTAAAATATACAGTTTTACTACATATTAAACTAGCAGTGCTCAAACACGACAAC
Organism: Bedellia somnulentella; assembly: GCA_963576735.1. Classification (NCBI taxonomy): domain Eukaryota; kingdom Metazoa; phylum Arthropoda; class Insecta; order Lepidoptera; family Bedelliidae; genus Bedellia; species Bedellia somnulentella. The sequence continues at coordinate 1,293,282 of OY755170.1, forward strand.
GGACCTTTTTTCAAAGATAAATACTTCCATGTGAACAGCTTCCCATATCTGATTTATGATTATATCATAATGTAACACTTTAATTAACATTCAAATATTTATTACTGATTTAGTCAATATTTCTCCTTACTTTTATTTGAAACAATCAAAGGTTATGGGTCAATTGAAGGTTACCTTCTTAAATATTCATTTGTAATTTGTATACTAATATTTTAATTCTATAGTTTTTCAACTGTAACAGCGTTGGTTGAGTCATTCAAATATTTTGTAAATTAAAACATAACTAAACTGTGTTGTACTTTCAATCTAATTTCTAGTATAGATAACGAGACAAAAAAATCATTACACGAAACTAATCTCCTAAATGCTTAAACCAATGGTATTGCAGCTTCTGCATTTTGAAACGGTTATTGCCAATCCTTTAAACAATATCTTTGCATTGATTCTAGATTGCAGATAACGTGAGTAATGTATTCCGCACAGAATTCCTAATTTAGGAGATATGACGTCCATGTCGAAATAGTCGATGTAAAATGTGATATGTGAACGCTGTCATGATAAGCTGTTGTAGCGATTTCGAAACATTACAAGCCAACGAGCCACGGCAATATTCAATAGGCATTGTTTGGAAATCTATCAGTCGTCAATCATTCGTAAACACAATTTGATAAATACACCAATACTCCCTCAACTAGGACTTTACTATCGCAACGCAATACCGCCCTATCTTAACGGAGTAAGAGTTATATTCCTGTGAAGTTGACAATAATTGATTTAGGAATGCATCGCTATTCGTCGCAAACAATTTGTGCAGTTGCGGCCGTGACCAAAGTACGCGGATGCATGAATTAGCTTTGTACTCCATGTTTGTATTGTGTTTTGATTTAGACAGTTGTTATTTCTGCGATAGAAGATACAAAATATAATAAAGTTTTTTTTATAATGTTATTATTTTTTCTTAACCCCAAAAATTTTGCAAGAGGACACCGACGCTACACCCAGATTCGTTATTTTATTCTTTGGAACATACAATAGACCTAGATAATTTATTATAACACTTATATAATACATACTATTGTAAAATTAAATACACGAATGTATAATTATATTCATGAATTTAAAGAAAAGATGTAAATTAACCTAGAATATTCATCATGTAATAACTTTGTTCAACCAAATCACATTAACCGTAGAGACGGGGTAGTGGCTATCGCCGGAATGCGTAGTTAAAAGCTGCGATTGGCGGAAATTGAGCATAATATGGGCGCGCGCCGCCACCGGACTTCCGCCGAGTGACCGGCCGCTCCAACTTTGAATTGGGTTAATCTGCTTTGTCAACTCAAGAGTGCTCCATTTAGTCTGCGTCAACCCTTTTAGCAGCGCCCTGCGCAAGTTAGATTCAGTTAAAAACTTTAACTTGCATGTAAGAGACACTACTCACGTCATATGTCGAAATCGCTGTCAGGGTAGTTAGTAGTAGATTCATCATAATGCCTCCGTAAGGCGGTAAAGCGAATAATCAAAATAAGTTTTTCGCAAAAGTGATAGTTATTTCCACTTTCAGTTCCAATATCCATCAAACTAATATGGTACCGTACTTCGATGTCAATAATCTTTAGCATTTCTTTGGAAAGTAAGTTTTAACACAAATTTATAGTGTTTTGAAAAAAAAACCTAGAAAATGTAAAAGAATATTTTGTTGAAAGAAAGCAAGCATCATGAATAAATATTGTTGCAGTATCTTTAGTATGCTTACACTGAAACTTCCACTTGGATTTTAACAAAGAGAATATAACCGATGCTCTGTGAGTAATTAAATCAACAATCAGGGGACCAGCTAAGGTTTTCATCCCTTTGACCTATGGCCTTTGCTGGTTCCAACGTATGTGTCAATTGAGGTCAGGTTCATTATCTAACTGTAGGAAGGTGGAGCGCGAATCAATCACCAATCGACGGAAGTGGGCGCTTCGAGCGATCACTTGATTAAATGTATTTTTATAAATCCACTCGGCAGGCCCCGAGCTTCTTTGTCTGTCAGTCATTTGCGTTATTACATTGCTTCTAATCCCTCAAATTGAAGGAAATATTCTACGAGAAGAGAACATAAGAGAAGCTAACATTATAATATTTTTTAATTAACTAACATAAGGGATATTATTATTTGTTCCCAAGTAGATTGTTTCCGTCCTAATCTCAAGTCTACCGTTTATATCACCTTTGGCTGCAAACGAGATAAGTTATTAATAAAGTCAAACGTACGCGTACAGACCGAAAAAATCTTCCAGCATTTCAAAAGGCGAAATGAAGAGTTGCAATTTTAGAGAAAGCAGTGTCTTTGTTTGTCAATATGGGCCAGTTGATAGTCACTACGGTCAGGAGCTTGATTGAGGGGCGCGAAAGGGAACGGAAAATCAGACCGGTCCGGGAGTAATTGAAAAATGCAGAAGAACAACCAATTCGGGTCGGCGAGTCCGATCCGCTCCCCATTGCGGCCGGGCGCCGGGATGGCCGAAATACGCCTTTTCAAAGCAGAGACACTAGTTCTAGTTTTTATTAGACTTTTTACAGTCATTGGAGCCTCGCTCGCTCGTAGTGCAGGTAATGATTAGATGGGTTTTCAGCAGGTTTTGCATTTTATTGTTTCCTGTCAATATAGCACTTATACACATAAACAGCCGATTGGTTAGAATTTTAAAATATGACTAAAAAATAATTGGCCTATAAATTAGCATTTTTGGGTTGCGAATGTAAATATTGGCATATAGACATTGGCAAACAATGACTGAAAAAATGTATGCAAATTATTAACAGAGATCATTTAAATTTAGACAAAAAATCAAAAAGATAATTATACGTATACAATTTGATAAAGTTTAAGAGGTGAAACGTAAAGAAAGAAGTCTTGCTGGCATCATAAAGGGTAGGCTACATCAAAGGACAAAATAAATACAGTATAAAACATGCTTCTACCATACAATGTTAAATTAAAGATGAATATTGGCAATAGTAACACGTGCAATATGTACTAAAGTAATTTCGTATATCGATTGCTGAAATGTGGGTTAACTGCGGCAGGGTTAATATACGAGTAATCGCATATCCAATTGTGTGTTCCTACAGTAGCCTTTCGCCCTTACAATCGAACGATATTACCTGTCAATAGGTGAATTCGATTGTTGAACATCCGATATGTCATGTCAAACTGCAGATTTTGAGGTATTATTCGCTGCAATTTGCATGAAACCTTTATGTCCGATGTCCGTTACCGGTTTGTTTTACGGACAGGACAGTGTTCAGTAAAGCAATCTCATAATTGACTATTACCGAAATTACTAATCACTATCTTCTATGGGTTCGTATTGTGCTTTGACCGCAGTTGTTTGTGCATATTCGAGTTGTGCTCTGGCTTGACAATGCTTTCGGTAGATTAATTGGCAAAAGCTTGTTAACATGTATATGAAATGAAATGAAATTATTCGACGATTATAGATTGCGTGCGTGCATAATCATTATCATTATTAATCTTATATAAATCATGCGAGCTAAAGAAATAATGTCAACAAAAACCTATAAACTACTGGAACCAATACAATACACATGTCAATTTTCTTCAATAAAACATAAAGTTATGGCAATTAACATATTAATTACAAAAAAATATACATGTTAGCTATTACGAGTATTCGTTTGAGAAACTGTTTATACTATATTCTCGCCTAACAACTTTGAAAGTGGCTGATGAATCAGGAATTCCAATGCATTGGTTACCCCTTAAACTCTTATCGATACTTTTTTCAAATATATAGCAATATTGTGGAATACAACATTTATTGCTTTGATTGTTTCCAACTTTTTACATTTGCGAGTCGCGGGGGCATTTGTTTCAGCGATTGGAGCCCTAGTACAGATTTATTGCCTCATAGATACATTTGTTACCCAGCTTTGCGAGCTCAACCAATCTTCTTGTACTCTGTGTTCATAATGCCCTTCGAAATAATCAAATACAGAGTTCAATCATCAATAAAACATAGTGAAGGTTGGCTGTTCAAAGACATCGTCGTAATCTATATCTATCTATACTTATAATAAATCTGTAGAGAGGTCAATTCTGTACATGAAATATATTTTCAAAATAACTATCAGGTGATGATTAGGGATCGATACTGATGCCAAAAATGCAATCAGTAAAATTTTTGTCTGTCTGTCTGTCTGTCTGTCTGTCTGTCTGTCTGTCTGTCTGTCTGTCGGTTTGTATGTTCCTTATGGAAACAAAAACTACTCGACGGATTCTAACGAAAGTTGGTACAATTATTCTTCATACTCCCGCGCAGGTTTTTGTATACTTTCCAGCAGAGTAGTAAAGGGGAATTTTGGGAAATTTTGGGAAAACGGGAGAAGTTATTCCATTCTTTAAGCTTCCGTCGCGTGTGCAGCCTTAATGGTTAAACTTACATAGAAATCATGTATGACGGAAAAAATCTGCATAAAATTATCTAAAAAAAATCCTTAACAGTTTATGTCTATCTTTTACGGTTGACTCACAATAACACGTGTAATTCCTGATAGCTTAGCAGTTCGGAACATTCTGATTATATTTGTTTACTCTTACGTTTGTAAACCACTCACTTATCCCTAATTTAATTTAAAAGGTAACATTATTACCTATTCAATAAAAAAAGAATCATAGAAATCGGTAGACAAACACCGAAATTATACATAAAATAAGCCATCGCGCCCGTGACCAAAACCAAATCTTTATTACTTTATATATAACATATTAGGTGGCGCCAGTAGTTGCATCCTACATCACGTAATGATTTATTTTGCAGATTGTTATATATATTTCATAGCGTTTTATTCCAAAATTTGCTATTAAATGGAAAAACTGAACCGTTCATTAAAGCGCATTCAAAATCACCAAACTACGCTGTTTAGGAAGTGCTATAAATTAAATAAATTGAAAACATTGCGCTGAATTTCACAATGCTTAAGCAGGGACTGAAGAAAGAAACCTCAGATATTTAAAAAAACAACGCTACCCGTGCGAAGCTGGGACGATCCACTAGTATGTAAAATAAGTTGTATATTTTTTTCTTGGTAACAAGTATTTTCTGAACCGAGAATCGAGCTCCGGGCCGGATATTAATCATATTCTATTCTGAACAATATTGTTTTTTTTTACACTACTATTCAGATAACATAATTCTATTTTATTATTATATTTTTATTTTTCTCGTGGCAAATTTGCTTTAATGGACACGTTTTCGGTAAAGATTTAGTAGCTTGAACGAGGTCGATCACTTGAATAAATGCCTACCTCATACTCACTGCAACAACTCTAGTTTCTAAGATCTAACATCATTATTCAAACATAAACTGTTTAAATGTCGCGTCAATACAGTGTCAATTTAGATCTGTGTATTTATAAACTAGCTTTTATCGTTGAAAGAATGTAGCCATAGTTTCGAGCTGAGTAATTAGTTTTCGGAAATATTTCATTATATCAGCTAGTCGTATTGAACAATAATGAAACACATTGCATTTCTCAGAGGGTTGAGCTACTTTTGCTGCAAATATCCTTTAATAAAGGCGATTTCAATCATAAATTGTTGCGCGCCAGTTTCGCTAAAAACCACGACTGTTCCGTTTTGCTGATAGAATTTGATGCTATTTTGCAGTTCCGTTTAATTGCGAACACGGACTTTGTTAAATTTGCGTAGTGTTTCAGAAGCGAAGCCGTACAGTTGAAAAGGAGGGACAGAATAAGTTTTGAAATATCCTGTTTGAACAGTGAACTCGGCTAAATGAACGTGCAATTGCAGTTCAGGTAGAGTTCGGCTCTAGTTCCGTTCCACCGCACCGGACGTGCGTCCGAGAACTCTCAAAAATCCTGGAATTGTTTCAACGTGAAAACTATTGCTCTGCTAATATTTGCAAGTTGTGATTAGTTCAAACATTCATAACTAAAAGTACAAAATGCTCTAGCTGAGAAAATTCCATTCGCTTGTTTTATTTCCACTGAAAGCTAACATTGGATATGTTGAAGCATAAAGTGCAAAGAACAAATTAAATGTTAAATAAAGCGAATTAATCCTGCCCGGCTCGCTGAAGCTTAGTGCAAATAGAGCTTTTAAAACTTTTGCATTAATCGTAAACCCGTGTCATACTTTCCGACCATTGCTGGATTTATTACTTTTCTATTAAATTATTCGCCATAATTTTATTATTTTCATTTTGAATTCTCTTATTAAGGCATTACGTGCAAGTGATGTTGATTTTGTAACAATATTGGTGAAGAGTCTGTCCTTTAGAGACGCGCGTCGTATAGTTGATTGTAGCCGTCCATTGTCAACTAAATCACAACAGTTCCATAAATAAAAATCTAAACTGACGATCCCGCATGCGCTCACGCACTACCTCTAATAAATCAAAGCAAATAGTCCACAATTAGCCTTTTCTTTCATTCGCCTCAATGTCAGTATACTTAAAGTCGAAAGTTGTGTGAGTGTAAAAGTTTTTTGTCCGTAGGGTGGGATTTACCCAAATGGCAGCAGCTTTCATCTATTGACAGACAGTCAGACGTGGAAGCAAATAATTGTTATAGACATTTTATACGGCAGATGTTTACTTGCTCAGGATTTTAGTTTTAGAATAAACTTGTTTACAGTTGCGTTCAATTGAAATCAATTCAAGTATTGATTTTATTGGTATGACTGACAACGTCACTTGCACTTATTTGCTATGTCAATGTATTTGTGCATTCTTATGAATCTAAACTAAACTTTTCAACCGTTACTTATTTTTTTCATGATCAACCATTTCTTAACCACGCAAACTTATTATTCTAGTTTCTTCTTGAGAAAGAAAATAAGTACTATTATATAATTACTTTATACTAACTCATTACTATCATAATCACAGACATTTTGTACTAAAAATATCATTAAAAATATATTTTTGATAATACGCATATTGAATATTTTTTTTATTTTTTTTATGTAGCCTTTACTATAGTGTCCCACTGCTGCGATCTTCGCCCATCTGTCTGGGTGCATACGACTTATGTGACCGGCCCAGTTCCACTTTAGCTGGGCGGTTTGTGCACCCACATCAGCAATGCCAGTTAAGGAGCGCAGTGTGGTGTTCCTTACGCGGTCAGACCTGCGAACACTGAGAATGCTGCGCTCTATTGCTCGCTGGCAAACCTTGAGTTTGGACTTCTGAAGTTCTGTCAGTGACCAGGTCTGAGCGCCGTAGGTTAGGATAGGCAGGATACACATGTCGATGAGCTTGCGCTTGAGTGTTAGCGGGAGGCTACCCTTCATTAGCTCCTTCATTGACCAGTAGCTCTTCCAGGCGTTAGAAATCCGTCTTTCGATCTCTTTATCCTGCCTGTTTTCGAAGGAAGCTATCTGGCCCAGGTAAATGTACTCATCAACAAACTGTATCTCCTGCCCATCTATCTCGACCCTACGTTTTCTGCTGTTGGTAATGGCCTTGGTCTTTGACCAATTCATCTTCAGTCCAACTTCAAGGCTTGCGTCACTGAGTTCCTGTAACATATGCTGGAGCTCGGGTGCAGATGGGGCAAACAGGACAATATCATCTTTACTTAAATTATAAGAATATTTTTTTACTTAAATTATTTTCTGTTATCCGTTTTCGTCTTCGATTTTTCTCGTAGGGTACTTAGGAAATCAATTGTCTTGAAAACCAGCTTCAATAGTATTTTTGGATCTCTGTCAGAAGGCTAGTAGTTCAGTAGTCAGTAGTCACGTATATTTCAACGAGAGAAAGGTGCTTAAAGTAACACCAAGCTAAAGCAATATGAATATTTAAAATCGTCTTAGTGGGCACGAACTCGAGAGCGTGGAGCCGAATGTTATTGCAATTTCGTCTAAACCGAAAGCGCTAATATTCATGAAGCGCTTTGCCACACTCGGAGCCTTCTCAGCTCGCTTTTCAGAACTAATTAGGTCAATTAGGTCTCTATAAGTATGCAGATGACCTAGCTCTTTATAGATCAGCTCAGCCACATACCTAATATCAAGCAGCGCCGCAAAGAAATTAATGGACAAAATCTGTCTAGAGTTTTAAATTGGTTTTAGGGATGACGTTAAAAGCTTAATGAAGTTTCATATTTTACAGTCGAATAGACAGATAACTTTTCTGGAAAATGAATATGTGATAGAGCACATTTTGTTGCTCAACTCAATTACTGTTTCCAATCAATTCAACTGGTATTCTTGCTCAAAGTAGAACTCTGGCCCTTCAGAAAATATACCGTTATTACTTGATGCGTGATTATGATTACCATATGGAAGTTATCAAACAACGTAATTCTTACGTTACTCATATTTGAACCTATAGAGCAACATTACCATAAAATAATTAAATTTGAACTAATGTAATTCAATCTTAAGTAATTCCATCTTTTAATTGAAATGAAGTTTTAATTCATGACATCATCCGTTTCCGGAGTGTGATGGATGTACCCACGTACAACTCTTTCATTCGTGTGATAGTTCATCACTACTCTAAATATTTTATTATAATATATTACACACATATACCCACGTCATTAATTCCCATTGGGGTAAACAGAGACTATCGATCGGATCTTTGTACGATATTGGTATCTAGCATTACTTACATTTATTGTATTATATCTGTTTGTTATGCCCCGTAATGACGTATTGATGTGAGATTAATGGCGAAAGCCTTATACGACACCCTCTTGAAGAGCTGGTTTACTGCTGTTGCAAGCTGACATCAACAATTTAATTTACATGCTTGTATATATACATTATTTGACCAACCGTTAAGCCTATCATATATATAAAAGAAATAATTCTAGAAGCTTTTTGTATTCGTTTTTGTCCATGTCTTTTTGTTAGTTCATTGATATCCCTTTACCTTTCATCATGAATCGCTGCCACTTGAAGTTTTTTTCCCAATGTATTATTCTCCGAGTGGGCCGACTGGCTGATCAATTCCTCTTTTATTCAACTGATGTCTCATCAAAGGATTCTTATTCGTTAACTTTGCCAATCTGTTTAATCAAAACTTTGAAAAGATTTCCAAACCCTGCTTAGAAGACTTCCTTTTTTTCTTAAAATATTTTTTGTCTTTACTTTTGTGAGTAGAGTGTATTACGAATTCACTTATAGATAAAATTTATTTAGAAAATTAATGGTATCTGTTTTTTTATAAGCCTGATAATATTTAAACCTTTATTATTTCCATCTTCTCCCCAATCAACTTCCAAAAGTGGCTGAGGAATTTCTAATTCCAAAGCTCTGGCTACCCCGTTATGGGATTTATAGCCGTGAGTATATATGAATGTATAATATAATCACTTGTAAATATTATCTATATCAATTACAATACGCAAAAACAAATAGTCACAGTTATGTCTAGTGTGAAAATACCAAACGAAAACAATAATATATTTCGGAAGCGAATAAAATGTCCATCATCGCTACATCGCTGGCAATTGATTGATTGATTAAGCGGCAACACCGTACGTCGATAAAGATAATGTAATTGGGATGAAAGTTTGATTGAAAATACCTCGACTGTTATTAATTATAATGCACTTGTGGCTTAGCGAAATATTTTACTTTTTCTTGTTTACTTTGAAGCGATTATTTTGGAATGTAAAATGTTCTCATTTATTTTTTTACTTTATTTTTTTTGTTATGGCTATGTATGGCGATATAGCTGAGTATTGACCTGAGCGATTTCTGTATACTTTGTTTGCTTGCGTTCTTTTTGGATTCCTTTTTGACTTACTTATACTCACGCCAATTGTACTATTGGGGTAGGTACAGACTATCGATCGCCTCTTTGGTTACCTTAATTTTCCTTACCTGCCGCACATTCTTCATTATTCTCATACATGTTTTATATTCTTTTTACTTTGATCTCCTATAAAAATGATACAACTTATTTAATTGTATTATAATTTGAAATGTATGATTGGCAATATTTATGTAGAAACGTTAAATCTACTTAATTGGAGCCTTATTATTAGGTTTAGTGCGAATTTTGCTATATATCAATCGATGCTTCTGATAAATTAATCAATTTGCATGCGACAGTATCTATAGTTATAATTTCAATTTCTGAATCTTATTTGATTAATAGCGACCGGTGATCAAATATTGCGAACCTTTGACGCAAGAGATAGTTTCCCCTCAGAGTAAAAGCCTTTGATTCAAAGACACTCGTACCAGTACCGTATTAATGAAGAAAAGCGAACGGTGAGGAGTCTCGTCTTGTATGAATTTTCGTAACCTGTTTATTTATTTCTAAATGTAACATTTTAATAGCATATGCTTGCGAATATTATTATTAAAACATAAAAATCATTTTGATATTTGAGAAAATAGTTGATGTGTTTGCGATATGTAGCATCTGTGAATTTTCTAAATCATAAACATAACATAACATAAACGTTCACGCCGAATATCCCCGAAGGGGTTGGCAGAGGTACTAATACTTCTGAACATCACGTGACTTTTGTCACCTGGTGTTCACCAACCGTGATAGCCCAGTGGGTAGAACACTCGGTTATCGTGCAAACGACTAGTGTTCAAATCCTGGGTCGGGCCTACACCAATTTGTCTTTTCTAAAGACATATGTGTGGTTATTTTATCATGGTTGTTAACGGTGAGGGAAAACATCGTGAGGAAACCCACATGGCTGAGTTGTACTTAGTCATGTGACAGTGTATTCGTACAAAACGGCGATAGGCCTGCCCCCTATCACGTGAGTACACTGTCCATGCAAAACGTGGGTACTCTGAACTCAATCATAAACTGGGAACTAATTGTCATATATTGTGTAATCCAAGTCATCATCTATCTAGAATAGTAAGAGCCATGCGTTGTTAATATTCGGAAGAAGGGATAAATGTCTCGTTATTGTGAGTACCCTGGCGTGTTTTAAATATTTCAAATGCAGTCTTAAGTTCCAAGTTCCATTGTTGATATTTTTTAAACATGTGCGTCTTGCTTCAGCTTCCAAAAACAATGTAGTTAATGAAGTAATAGTGATTGGAGTCATTGTGTGTGGACGGGAAGGCGGCCATTACTTCGCCTAGCAATGGATATTGTCTTCGCACTCGACTGCGCGTCATTAGGTGCCCGAGAGCATCGTCTTGCCATACATACTCTGTCATCTCTAATGGACTCCTCTCCCACCTTTATCTATTGTTAACTTAACAAAATATACTGCGAATGAAAAAAGAGCTTAAATTGAAAACTAATCTAGAGTTACTTAATGTATTTCTAATGGCGACGGAAATGGAAGTTAAAAAAATATATTGAAATGCATGCCACTTATTTAGACAAAACGTGCCAGTTAAATACCATGCTCTGGTAGGGTTAACATCCCTAAGGCTAAAGGTCGAAAATAATCTTAGTGATAATGCACCAATAAATTATTGTTTTAGACTAAACATTTGTTTAAAACGTATTATGTGTTATTATGCATGTTATTATGTTAACTTTGTTGCGATCTAAAATAAAGTTTTACATTTAATCCAGGATATATACAAGAGCGTCATCTGCATAAGTATATACTTGTATAAGTTGTTTGCTAATGTTGCTTATTAGTCATCTGTAAATATTTCGATTATAGAAAATTATTAAATATTTAAGAGATTTCATTGTTTTGGACCTTAAAATTCGTAGCATATTTTAGGCTAATTCCGTAATATTATTATTACCTACTTTTTGTGAAGAACATCGATCAACTGAACAGTGTTAAGCATTATTTACACTTTGGATAAAGCCTTCAGCCCCGACTATGATATATTCTTACCTGCACCTGATAAGTTTTTGAATCAAGAATTCACTTTAAGATTTTGGCAGGGAATATATTATTAGTTTTATGTTTCCACGTTTATCGTCTAATAACAACAATCAGGCAACAATTCTGTTTCTACAATCATCTCCCGTAGAGAAATATGGGGTGGCTAATATGGCTATATACTTATCACACGGCACCACTTTCTATTTATGACAAAGAGTATAGTCCTTTGCAAGTTTGTCTACAACTAAGTCCCCGCATTCCAGGCAACGAGATCGAAGTGGTGCGGCTGACGACGGAGCCGGCGGACGCCGTGGTCCCGCTGGGCAGCCCGCTGACGCTGTGGTGCGCGGCGGCCGGCCCGCTCAGCGGTCACCGGCCCCGGCTCACCTGGCGCTTCCGAGCCGACGGGCTGCCCGACGCCGATCATATTCTGTCTGTTAATGATCCGCAAAGGTAAGTGTGCGAATATGTATATTGTAGCTGTACTTTCTTGGAGTGGCAACAACCAATTTTGACCGTTGTTGGTGTCGGCTTGAATAACACTACTCCATTTCTACCCGTGGGTGATCGTAAGAGGCGACTAAGGGTATTGGGGCTTTTTAAGTATTTTTTGGGTGATGTCGTATGTCGTACGAGATAATGTTGAAGATTTTTAAGTGCTTGTTGGGCAATGAGCCTTCAACAATCATTCTTTATTGTATTATCGCTCCAAGATTGGTTGGGTTTTTTCAACGCTGAAGCTCAAGCTCTGGTTGCCCCTTTCTGTCTGCGTGTTTTGCTGTTTTAATAAGTATGTTTTGTTTTGTTGCGGGTAAGTTATACAATAAAGAGGTGCCTTATTAAATGAATTGGATTTCAAGTACACAATTGTTTCGGATAAAAGCCATAAACCTTATTGTATTTTTTTAACAAAAATATCATTCGAAATAAGATTAAAATCTTTGCCGAACTCGTATTCACATTCCTTTTTCTTTAACCATTGAATAAGTACGATTATTATTCCACACGCTCATACTCACGGCTATTAATATCAAAAAGGGGTAGCCAGATATTCCTAAGCCATTTTTGGAAATGTTGTGCGGAAACGATTGTAATAAAATGAGTCTTCAACCGGATCGCCCAACCATCACCTAAAAGCCCGAATACCGTAAGTCGCCTCTTTCAACACCTGCGGAAAGAAATTTAAATAGTGAAATAATGGTGAATCTATTCTTAGATTTTTCTAAATCGCATAATGAAGTTTAGCTCGGATATAGATTGGCTTAATGAAATGGAGGACGAGAAAATCCGTAGTAGATAAGGTAGTAAATGTGTAACACGTTATATATAATCTAATGACCGCTCTGCGCCCGAGCTGTGAACATCCACTAATTGCTCTCACGACGGATAATTGTATCACCGATCTGGTTACCAGCTCTCCGGTGCTAGCTCGAGATACTGCGCAAATACATTTTACTAACATTGTTTCAACTGCTTTGTGATTATTAGCCAAATATGTGCAAACACCCTCAGTTAGCTTAATTAGAAACTATGTGCGTTTTACTAATTCTCAAACATAAATTGTTTGTTATATAATACTAGTAGTACATATAACATAGGGTAAACTTAAAGAAGTCGGTTAAAACTAAATCAAAGAGTGAAAAAGTATAAACATTTGGCTAGTAATTTATCAATCAAAGGCTCGAAGGGCTCTTAAAATAAATATAAATGAACTTTTATACAACAATATCTTACAACATAGTTTGAACTGTTTAGACAACATTTAAGTAGCACTTATAGTCCATTTCACATTAAAAAATGTTTCCATTAAAATATTATGCACTGTTTTAATTGAATCAGCGAGCGCATGGCTGAATTAATGAAGCTTTTAAAGTAAGTTTGTATTTTTATGAAATAATTTTCTGAGAGAGAATCTAAACGTGACTATCAGTGCAATTCTGGTATTTCCAACGTTTTAACTACAATAAACAATTGTTTTCAACCAAGGCTGCTATTAGCACTCTTTAACTAACTAGCACTTCAAACCAGTAATAAGCTTAATATAAACAATCTAGCGGGTTAAAATAATGGTTGGATTCCCGGGAGTCAAACAACTAATAAAACAATGAATCGACAAGGGATTGTGAGATTAATCCCGGTTCTTATAATATCCCGGGTACGACATTGTGTGAAAAGTTAAAAGCCTTCGTATCTCGATGGGCACCTAAATCCGTATATATCCGTTTACTACTATTGGTAAATAGCATCATTTAAGACGTATATGAAATATGATATAAATATATTGATGTGTAATGTTTGGTACAGGAAACAGCTGTCGAACGGTTCGCTTGTGATCGAGAAGATGACGATGTCGACGGCAGGGCAGTACCAGTGCGCGGCCGCGGTGGACGGCATCGGGACCGTCGTGTCCCGGACCGCGCTCGTCATCGTGGCAGGTGGGACGCAATGTTTGACTTGCATGTACCTGTCTTAGTTTAGCTAGAAATTGCAGATGCGGATGAATACGAAGCTTTGGTGCATATGTATATTTTGAGACACACAAACATATCATCTAACTCTGTTTACAATCAATCGAATGCAAAAAAACACTTTCAAATAGTTGTCTCAGAGGACAACAAAGTGCATTATATAAATAAAAGTAGTAACAAAAATGAAACATGGAACTATTAAAATAAAAGTACAAAAAAGAACAATTACAGACATACATAATTGGGCTCATGTCGTTCTTACGTGGGTTAAAACATTTTTCAGTTATTGCTTAATTAGAAGTCAGTGGTAAAGTTAGTGGATATACAGACATGACAGGTAAATGTACAAAACAAAGACAATATATTAAAAATAAACTAAACTAATGTAATTTTATTTTAGGTTAATGTGTGGGTGGTTGTATTATTGTTCCATAGTTTTTAATATTTTGGGATCACGAAATCATCATAAAAACTGGGATAATCTATTACACCATACATTTTGTACTGTGAAAACCAATTATTAACTTCTATTTTATGGTTCAGTGAAAGAATTTCATAACATTATACTCTGCATATTAATACTTGTTTAAGTTCAGGAATAACCGCTATAATGTTGAACTAATTTAAAAAGCTTCTAAAAGTATTTAAGCGCGTGTCTAAAGCAGTAACGTGAGTGCAACTTTTGTTTCAACAAAAATGAGCAATTTCGAACGGCTGCAGGCTCTATTCTGATTCACGAAAGAAAATATTCCTTTGAACAATTAAAATTGCAGAAGCAACGATACCAAATAGGAAATTAATTAAAATTAACCCAGGAAAGGGACGTTCGCTTTGTAAAACTTGCATTTATACCGAGCTGTCAGTGGCACTCGCTTTTAAAAAGTATTTTTATTGTATTGTTGTTCTCGGAACATTCTCTTTAAGGTGAGCCGGTAAACTTAATATACTTGCGTTCTTTTCACAGTTCCTACTTAGTTGTTTTTTTTTCTATGTTTACTTGATTCAATGTATTTTAACAGTTTGTTTTCGAAAGTAAATGGATGAAAGCTTATTTCAAGTGAAAAGTTTACGTGTTGACACGCCCAAATACAAATTGTACATTTTCCTAAATTATAATAAAATTAAATATTTCTACAATTTTTTTGATTATTGAACAAGCATTCAAAAACATTTATAATTTTAAACTGGTCACGGTTATAGCGACTTTATTTTACTTTCTACCTGGGATTAACAGCTTCGGAGTTACAAAGAAGTATAGAGTTACTCATAAACTTTCTTCCGCGTAGCTCTTCCGGAGCTCGTACCCGGGCCGCGTAGCATCCTGGCTACGGAGGGCGGGCCCGTGCTGCTGCCGTGCCTGCTACGCTCATCGCCGCGCGTCGCCGTGCGCGTGCTCACCGCAACACCGCGCGACCGACGCGTCTACGGCGTAGCCAAGACGCACTACGAGCCGCCCGTGCTTTATGTTAATGTGAGTATTGGTGATGATTGCTAAGGAGTGTGGTCGCTGCAGTAGCATTAGTGACTAAATCATTTGCGTCTAATCTTATATCTTTAGTACTTCATATACTTCAAGAATCAAATATTGAAATGGATTCTATGAAACAGTCATAATTTGCCTTAAGTTTTCACATTTATTTCTTGGTGGCTATTCAGAGACTTGAAACATAGCCCTTGATTTAACGCTACGGCGCACCGACCTAATGCAGAGAAGGCAGCGACGCCTGTATTATATATTTTCATTTATTTTATCAACAAATACAATTGTATATCGCAGGTGAACTGGCTAAAAGACGGATCCCCCCTGACCCCGGAAGGCGAGCGCATATCGCAGACGCCGAGCGGCGCGCTCGAGATAGACCCGGCGACGCCGCGTGACGCCGCGCACTACACCTGCATCGTGGCGCTGGCCCATACTGATATGGTGGTGACTCAGTGAGTATAGTATACGTGTGGGTTTTAATACATGTTATAAATACTATAAGATGGATCCCCTCTGAACAAAGAAAGGCGAGCGCATATCTCAGACGCCGAGCGGCGCGCTCGAAAAAGATAGATAGTGGTGGCTCAGTGAGTACAGTATGCGTGTAGGTTATAATATAATACTAAACAAGTGAATCGATAGGCTGGAAGTAGATAAAGTTATGAAACTTTGAAGACATTTAAAAACCTAAGAAATCTAGTCTATCAATCAAAATTTAATTCATTTAGTTTCAAGTTTTGCAAATGTCACTCCATATCTTCGGTATCGATCGAAATCTCAATATGTAAAATACAGAAAGAAAAACTATGTATATTTCATTTCAATAAAATTTTGAACATTGCTCTGTCACATTTTGGAAAAGCACAACCTTAAATTCTATCAATGAAACAAATATCAACTATTTTACATATAGAAGATTTTTTCCTTTCTCCAAACCAATGACGGACATTTTATTTTCATTTAAATTTAATAATAGGTCTTTTCACTTGATCTACAACCTGCTTTCGGCTAACCGTTAAACTTTGCGAGAACTACAAACTTTTCGCAACTGATAGACTAACGCACAGCTAAAACGGTCCTTGAAAAATGTAAAAGACATTAAGATGGAATTTTCCAAGTTTTCAAGGATATACAAAAAAACTGAAAGTTGGTTCTCAAAACTCAAACTCAAACGTTCACGCCGATTATACCTGAAGGGGTTTGCAAGAGACCAATACTTCTGAACATCACGTAACATTTTCACCTGGTGTTCAATTACCATTTTGCTTAGACAGTGTACTCACGTGATAGGGGTCAGATCTATCGCAGTTTTGTACGAATACACTGTCACATGACTAAGTACAACTTAGTCATGTGGGTTTCCTCAAGATGTTTTCCCTCGCCGTTTTCTACGAATACACTTGTCACATGACTAAGTACAACTAAGCCATGTGGGTTTCCTCACGATGTTTTCCCTCGCCGTTAACAACCATGATAAATTAACCACACATATGTCTTTAGGAAAGACAAATTGGTGTAGGTCCGACCCGGGATTAGAACACTAGTCGTCCGCACGATAAGCCGGTGTTCTACCCAGCGAGATTTTTATTCAAAAATATGTGAACTGAAAATTTGGAGCTAATATTTACTTCCAGTAAGATGTGAGTTTACTCAATATTCTGAGCAAATAAAGAACTTTGAGTTTTGAACTTTGTGCCGCGGCTGTCTTGGCGTGAGCGTGTAAAGGCCCCTGACACATATTTTAAAGTCAAATTCGTGTCACATAGCCTGCTTTTATTTGTCAGATATTCATGTTTGACGTTTTGATATTGCATTTCTCGGTCTCATATTATATAATGGTAATGTGAGTAGAGGACGACCACGGAGGACACACCTGGACCAAAAAGAGTGTGTGCTCAAAAAGGCCGGCGTCCGAAGTATGAAGAATAAAAGAGCATGTATGAAAAGATTGATGGATGTGAACGAAGCTAGAGAGGTTTGCCAGGATCGTACAAAGTGGCGATCAATAGTCTATGCCAACCCTAGTGGGAATAATGGCGTGAGTATATGTATGTATGTATCTGGAAACTAGATGGCGCTTGCCATGTGAGTTCAGGAGTGTTGGTACCTATGCCAACCCCTTCGGGGATAAACGGCGTGAACGTTTATGTTATGTTATGTTATATACCTAATGCGATTGAGCCAGCCAAATACAAAACTCCAGTTATGGTTCATAAATGTTTCGATACTAATAAAAACTGCGCGTTGTAATAAAGTAGGATTCCATATTCTAAGCTAAATAGTATGTCAGCCACGACACCAAATTCGCTGTGTGATCTTTCTCTCATTCCCACATCGCGCCATGACTTATTACCATACATTTATTATGCTATACTTACTTACGTACATAGATTGGCAATACAAAGACGACAGGCGAGACCAAAAAAAGGTCTTATTACATTATAGAAATAGCATGATAGTCGCCATATAGATGTTCAATTCGATTAAAGCTCATTATCGTGTACATTTTTTGAAATTTATTTATCCATTGAGATATGCCCGTGCATAGTAATTTTTTTTAACCATTACTACTTTGTCTTCAGATTGTAATGACTTGCCAACACATCACAATAACATATAAAACTTTTACTAGTATTTAACGTACATCAATAAAGTCTAACCTAAACTAACTAAAAATTGATTTTGCATCAAAAATACTATTATTTGTGCACCTAATCTCAGATAAGGTGCTCATTTAAATAGTTAGGTGTTCATTTAAAAGATTAAATAAACATAAAAGAGCAAATTATTTCCGAAAACCTTTTGTTTCACTTTACAATACAAATATGTTACACTAATAATATAATAGTAATTAATATCATGAATTACCACCAGACGCAGCGATCCGATCGAGCTGCGTGTGACCGCAGACGTGGACGAGGCTGAGTCCGCTCCCAGGTTCATTGCCCAGCCGCAACCGCTTACTATTATTGAAGGTACTCATTTTTTAACTAAGTTTCAGACTTTTGGGAACTTATTGGGAAAAATGGAACTAATCATCTGTAATTTGTTTATTTTCATCGTACATGCATTTAAACAATAAAATTTTATTTTCACAAAGATAACATATTATATTTTAAAATACATTTTCAAAACGTGAAACAAATAAAGGAGTTCTCAAATTCAACCCTTTGAAAGTAAATTAAGCAAATGAGTGACTACACTAGGCTACTAGTCACTCAATACCACAGCTCAGTTGGCAGAGCGACGGGGGCGTATACCCGGAGGTCGTGGGTTTGATCCCCGCTGATGTCAATTTTTTTTATTTGTTTTATTTTTTAGTAATAAAAATCATGAGGTATTCATGCGAAACAAATTATGGAAACATAATTATATATTTTTAAAATTAATATATATATATATATATTGTCAATGTCCTACAACGAGTTTATATTGCAGGAGCCGCAGTGACGTTGGAGTGCGCCGCGGTCGGCAACCCCAGGCCGGAGATCAACTGGCTGAACACTGGCGTGGAAATCGATTTGAAGTAATTTCCATATTTATTTTATCACATCAAATATGTAGCCCAATGGAAAATTTTATTATCTGTGCATTGATTGTATATTTTGTGAACAACAAGTATTAAAGAAGCTTCTGGTAAAATTGGTAAACAAAATAAATTGCGAGACGCTCCTAGGTCAATTCAATACTTGTATATGCACCCTAGTGTAAAAAGTAGGCTATATGTGTTACAATATATGGATAATATATAGAGACAGTATATTGTTGCAACCTCACATTGCTGGACTCACACACAAAACATTATCACATAGAGATACTTCACATCGTGGTAACAAAGCATTCAAAGCATTTTATTATTGGTTCCCAGTGGGATTGTAATGGCTAGCATATCATAGCTCAACTGATGAAATTGAAACAATATTACATTCTATTGTATTTAGATTATTAGTATCGTTTAGTAGGCGTACTTTTTAACAACTTATTTTAGCATTCGTATAATTTTATATCGGTTCATACATAATTCACTACACTCAACCCACATACTCTCTTTTAACCATTTTATATCGGTTAAAATTTTAAGCTATCTATACAATCTCTCTCAAACACCTTCTCCCGCAGTGACTTGGACTCCCGTTTCTCTCTCTCGGGCGCGGGCTCGCTGCGCGTGCAAGCCGCGCGTGCATTGGACGCCGGCGCGTACACTTGCCGCGCGCACAACCGCCTCGACTCCGTGGACGCGACTACGCAGCTTGAAGTGCTGGTCAGTGTACTATTGTTTAATAAGTCTATATGATATATGATAGATATGGGCTAGGCACCTTTTTTATTTTTGCTATAAGTTTATATTAGAAGTTAACTATAAGATTAAAAAAAAAATTTTTTAGGTTTCTCTCTTATTTATGTTGGTTTAATGTCTGTTTTTTATACATTTTTTTTTTCATTTATTTGAATATAATATTTTTACATTTTTAGGTTTTACCGTATACTCTAAATTGTCACTAAAAAGGATTGGTGGGTAGTCAGGGAAATGCGGTTTCGAATTATTGTGTGGGTTGTGTATTTAAAGTAAGATACAGGCTGATCCAAAAAGTAATTTATGAAGTATGAGTGTAACTAAGATTTAGGTTAGTTATAAATATACTCATTAGAATATTAATATATTTTATATTTTTTAATAGTAGTTAAGTAGAGTATGTTAGGCGTGATATGATAGTAATAATAAATTAAACATATATATTGAATTTTTGCTACCCTTACTACTGTTATCAATTAATAATTCGCGTTACATCAGGAAAATAAAGACACAAACTTGTGTGTCACAAATTTGAGTCAATATATCCATAATATATATAATATGTATGTGTGTATACCAAACATATATACATTACACATTATATATCATTTCTATCGTGACGAGGAGCATAAAGTAGTTTTTGTGTTACGGTGTTGAATATTTAACTTTTTGAAACGTTGTTTTATATACTCTGTAAGCTTGAGAATATAACTAAAAATGGTGTCCCAACTTTAAATAATAAAATGGTGTTCCCAAAGATTTGGCAGTTTGTTTTTACTCATAAGGCAATTATTGGTTCAGTAAGAATAGGAATTGTTGTTTCTTGCTTAAATTCAATAAATCTAGGATCATTAACCCATTTTTTAAACAGCTTACTAATAACTAGCTGTGTAGTGTCGGCTTATAATAACACTACCCTATTCTTTCGATGGGTGAACGTAAGAGGCGACTAACGGTATTGGTACTTTTAAGGGATTTTAGGGCGATGAAATTGGAGACCCCTCACCAACAACCTTTATTTTACCATCTTTTCCCCACTCAACTTCCAAAAGAGGCTGAGGAATTTCTAATTCCCTAGCTCGGGCTACCCCTTCTAGGGATTTACAGCCGTGAGTATATGTATGTATGCTTACTAACAATATATGTGTTGCAGACTGCCCCCCGCGTGCACCTGCCGGGCGCGCCCGTGGTCCGCGCACACACCCGCGGCGACGTCACGCTCAAGTGCGAGGTGCGCGGCCGCCCCGCCCCCAGCGTGCACTGGCTTAAGGACGGCGAGACGCTTACACCTAACAACCAGGATATCGCTCTCGTTGATGGGTAAGTACTTTTATCAGAAGAGAAGCTGTATGTAGGTTAAGAAAATAACAAGAGGGAGATGGAGCTTTCCTAAAAACTAATATTGAAATGTTTTTGGAAGTGCGAAATTGAAAAAGTGGTGAAATTGTTGGGAATGGTTTTGTGACGGCATCGCTGGTAACTCAATTTAAAAGTAGAATTTATGTAATAACACAAGATGGAAGAAATAAGGAGTGCTATGCAGCTATACTATACATTATATAGGGTGTAACAAAAATGGGAACAAGAGAAAAAGAGGTAGTTTCGACCGTCTTGATTTTTTTGATATCAGTACATTGTGTGACGAGAGCCCAGTTGATTTATATCAAGAAGAGATTTAACACACTGTAGCCACCAAGAGAATTGTCACACCCTTCCCATTGCTACAACCTGTATACACCTACTGCCTATACAAAACATGAGTACCTACATTGTCAATCTTAACTTATCAACAACATACGTATACAAAATATTAGTAGACAACATACAAAAATAACACTACCCCTCAGATCGTCGCTCCGCATCTCGGGCGTGTTGTCGGTGGACGCAGGCATGTTCCAGTGCGTGGCGGTGTCGCCGGGCGGCAGCGCGCAGGCGGCGGTGCGGCTCGTCGTGCTGCCCGCGGCGGACGGTAAGCAGCCTAGTTTTATAGATTACAAATTTCGATATATGTTTCTCGTTTTAGGTCGAACCGCGTTAACGAGTATTAGTCAGTCCAAAATCATCTATCAATCGTGACGCGCATATCAATATCATTTATATCATAATTTGTTAATTTTATCAGTATATTTATTATCATCTGTGGACTCGTGTTTTATTATTATCATTATCAACTATCACCAACACTTATCCGCACAAGTGGAGTATACTTTAGATAGGCTGGTTTGGGTATACACTGGGGTAATTGGTCATGCGTTGCATTGTTTGTCATAGCTTAGCATATGATGCAGGAGACGCAAATGCAAATCGAGTCTAAGATGGTTAATGGTACGGGAAAACATTGTATGGCTCAGTTATAAAAGTTACCCCGCTTATGGTATGCCCTAATAAAATATTAAATTGGGTATGTTATTAAAACGATTCATAAATTATTTTTCGAGACCGTGTTAAATATTCTTTCTTTTATTACTATTTTATATTTAAAATTAAATGTAAAAGTATATATTTTTCTTCGTAATACTTCTGCTATCCGTTACATACGACTCCTATCGATTTTAAGTTTTTTTTAACATATTTTATTTTTTGTCTTAATTTCAAATTTGCTCAAACATTATGTTTACATTTTGTGGAGCCATCATTGAGTTATTTTATTATTTAGTTTTTTTCATTTTGTTTATTTTGGTTTTTCCTTCTCCTCTCTTTTCAGATACCCAGACAAACATCACAAAACCCATAAAATTTAATTCACAAATCAATCCCAAATCATTCTTGAACTCCCTTAAGACGGAATCGAGCTCAAAAGACTCTATCACAACCCCTGCCATAAACCTATCGCATGACATATTCTCCAGTCTTATATCCGATTCGGATAACTTGGAATCCACTTTATACCCGGACACGGACATCGCGTTCGCTTACACTCAGAATCCGGATGTGTTTTACAAAGATTACGAGGACTATTCTGATTTTCACGCGGCCCAAGGATTCGATTTAGATACTTTACGGAGTCAGAATAGCAGCCTGGTGCTCCCTCCGAGGAATCTCAGGGCGGTCATCGTGAAGCATCGATTCGTGACCCTCAGCTGGGAGGAGCCTGAGGAAGTGGTGGGGAACGTTACTGGATACGCTGTCGTCTACCGGGTTAAAGGGAGTGAAAGGTAAGATTCTTTGTTATGTTTTTTTATAGCTACAACAAAGTGATGTTTTCGGGACAAATGTGATTTTTAAATTTGATGAGTAAAAGAAAATCATATCAAAAAATAAGATTAATACCTATAAAAACCTTTCTACCTATACTCACGGCTAAAATTCAGAAAAAAGCGTAGTTGGATCCCGAGAATTTAATATTACTCAGCCACTTTTGGAAGTCAAAATGGGAAAAGATTGTAATGTAAATGTATATTTAGGACCTCTGGTGATCGCTGTATCACATAACTCAGCACTCACTTGAGGATCTGCAAAACTATGAATCGCGTTACAATGATATTCTGAGATGCCAGTAAATCAAAGTGTTTAATATCTCCATAAATGAGGTAGTGATATGGTACCATACCAGTAAAATAAATAAAAATAAAAAATATAAATATATATACACAGATTAAGTTAGCCCCAAACTAAGTAAGACTTGTACTTAATATTATATAATACACATA
Organism: Bedellia somnulentella; assembly: GCA_963576735.1. Taxonomy (NCBI): domain Eukaryota; kingdom Metazoa; phylum Arthropoda; class Insecta; order Lepidoptera; family Bedelliidae; genus Bedellia; species Bedellia somnulentella. The sequence goes on from OY755170.1 coordinate 1,316,998, forward strand.
TAAATAACACCCAAGATTAGTCTTAGGAAACAATCATTTATGCTCATCACATAAATATTGCCCTTAGCGGGAAACGAACCCGCAACCTCCAGACAGAGAATTAAGTCACCTATCCACTCGGCCACGGCTCTCGTCAAAATAAATAAAGTATTGAAAAAAAGTAAATAAAGTGTTTAAACACTCCATTAATTATTTCACCAGGGAGCAAGTGGTGCAAGGCATTGGTTCCAAGCACGAGATGAACGTGGCTGCCCTACAACCCAACACCACGTATCTCTTCAGCGTGCTGGCTTTCACCGACGATGGAGTCTCGCTGCCTACACCCGTAAGTGTTTTGGGCATTGAGGATATCATTTTTGAGTTTGTGATTGTCACCGCTTATAGATTAGTTAACTTGAAATGATGGACGTCGGGATCAACGGTTCTGAAAGTAGAAATTAGAGACTGACACGGCAATAGTTGGCCTTCAAAGTACGTCATATACTTTTTTATCAGCCAGCAATATTTTTATCTAACTGGTATGTTCCGAAAATTGAAGTATTGAGCTTTTCACCTCGGAAATCTGACCTAAGAACTCGGGAGCATTGGTGAAATGCTTTAACAGTTGAATCTCAGCGGCAGAGTTTTGTAGAAAATGTAAATTTGAGGTAAATAAACTAGTTCATTCCTCATAACCATTAGGATGGTTTTGCATGAGATATTTAAGGACACTCCACAGCATATTGCATGTTCTTGGAACTCAAAACTGGTGGCAATTCTACCATAATGGTACTATTGCAAATGATATAGGTACATACTCTGGACAAGGAGTCAAACCATGACCAATGTTGCTCCGAGCCGTCAAAATGACTGCTCAGATTTTATTTTTAATGTTTTTTAATGTTATTTATTAGTATAGTAAAAGAATACAATTATTACGTATATGTAATATTTCAGATAATCGAGGTACACACTCTAGGAGTGGAGTCTATCCACGACTAACGTATGCACAGAATGATTAGGCTATCATTGCTTCTTTCTTTCTTTTATTATTTTAGTAGAATCCAAAATTTCATGACTGCCTTATATGACATATATGGGCTGTGAGGAATGCTTATAATATTATAAGCCTCACAGCCTATATATTTCCCCACTAAGTGGCTCGAGCCTACCCTATATAGGGCATTATATTTTACTTTATTTAAAGCTTATAGAATTATATTAATAATTCAATAAAATGTGTTGTTTCCAGATAATCGAGGCGCACACCCTAGGCGAGGAGTCGAACCACGGCGCGCCGTCCAACGTGGTCGCCGAGCCGTTGGGGCCGCACACTGTCCGGGTCACGTGGGACCCGCCCACTACTAACCCGGACACTTATCAACTGCATTATCGAGAGGTAGTTAAATTAATAATAAATAAATAAAATTGTTTATTGCGCATTTTGAATTACATAGTGATTTTTCCAAAGGCCCCTGCACTAGGTAAAACCTGTATAGTGGGTGGCCTTTCTCGATATTTACATTGATAATTTAGATTGAATAAAGAAAAACCTAACACTAAAAAAGTTTACAAAAAAAGCAGAACTAAAAAAATAATTAAGAAAAAAAACCTATTTTACTTGGGTGTATAGTGTTTAGGAGTGGGTGCGTCTATGTGAGTGTGAGTATGTGTGTGTGTGTGGGGGGGGGGGGCGTGTGTGTGGAGGGTGGGAAAACGAATGCAAATAAATTAAACAATCTACAATAAACGCTTCATAGATTGTTAGATACTTGAAACCTACCGTAAGAAATAGGAGAATTCATAGCTTTAGACTACTTAAGAAATCCAGACCAGCAACTGGACTGTGAAGAAGACGCACTTAAGTGACCTTAATGGTTGTTTTATAATGTATTTATATATACTGTGCAATGTTGGATGAATAAGACACGTGTTTGCTGGTTGGTTATATGTTTATTACTGACTAAAGACTTAAGACTAACTTACATTATATAATGGCAAGAGGGGGACAAGATGCACTCACACTACACTACACCTTGCCCCTTTGCAAATAAAAAATATATTTATAGTTAACATATTTTTTAAAGAAATTATTATTCAATAATCTAATCATTAAATTACTATCAATAAGAATGCAAAATATCAAATAAAAATAAAAAAATATAGAAGAAGAAATTGCGTTAAGGCGATAAGTCTACCTTGTGTACATAGACTCTAATTACTGTATCTATTTAGAAAAATACTGTCGGTAAAATACCTGTCTGTATGTATATAATAAAGTGAGTAATAAATACTTTGTAACGCACTTTCTTAATTCTCTACTTATCCTAATCCCATATCATCTAACGGTACCCGTATTCCCAGCTGGAAAGCGGTCGCGAGCAATACGAATGGGTGACCGGCGGCAGCACCGGCACGCTCAGCGGGCTCCGCGCTGCCACTGCGTACGTGATCCGCGTGGCGGCGGCGGGCGGCGCACTCAGCAATGACGTGCTGGTGAAAACTACAAGCGACGCGCCCGCCGCGCCGCCCTCTCGGGTCGCCGCTACGGGGACCGGGCCCACGGTAAGCATACATTCTAAAGATTAAGTTTAAGTATTTACTCACACACACCCACACGCACACACACACACACGATTACACTTGTACAAACACAATCCCATTTAATAGATGTATTAGTAATAAGCTTTATAATGTTTAAATGCTGATTAAATATTTTTTCATGTAAGTTTTTATATGTTTATAATGATAAGATAAATAGAATAATAATAGAAATGTATATATTCTGTTATGAACAGTTCTTAATAACTAATAATAAAATAACGGTTAGAGTGAGATGGCAGTATACGATACTACGTAAGTGCGTAAGAGATGGCTGCTTTATCCAACGCGATAACTAGTTTAAACACCGCTCATACTAGCCGGTCAGGATTAGGACACGATTTTCATTCACTTAGTACGAGTGGGGACCACTAAGTCAATGGTACCTACAGAAATGCGCTGTTGGTTTCGTAGTACGCCGCTTAGAAAACACTGTTAGTAGTCACGTAGTACGTGTGGAACGACCGAACAGTATCTGTTATGTAACACCGAGCGACGTAGTTCGTGTGGGACGAACGGAAGAACACGCTTCAGAATATATTGTTAGGTTAAGATACGCTGTAAGGTGACGCTGTTAGTTACGTAAAGCTGTTAGGAGACGAAGAACGCCGTTGAACACACGTTGTTAGAAATGACGTAATTCGTGTGTGACAAATAGTAGGACTCCGCGGTAGTAACACTTAGTGACGTCGTTTGTTTGGAACCGCCGGGTGAGTAGCGTTTCTCGGGTTGCGTGCAGCCAAAGCGTACGTGGTGCGCACGGGTGGCTGCCACGGGAACTGGGCCGACGGTAAGCATACATTGTAAAGATTTCGTATCTTATACCCAACAGGATTGGAAGCAAAGGATGCGCTATTGTGGGGACGATCGAGCTGTAACAACATCTAGTGACATAGTTCACGTGAACTTGACCGGGTCCGATACTAAGACGTAAGGCTATTTGTTAAAGCGTACTACTAGTAGCGATACTCTAACGGAGAATAATAGAGATTCGAACTTGATCTCTTCCGAATTGCTGAAAATAAATACTTCAATAATAAAACATATCTAATAAACTCTCTTCCCTTCTCAAGTTTATTGTCGTACCTTAGAAGCGCTTCCTTCACTCTCACATCGCGGTCAGCTGACCGGGTTCAAGATCCGGTGCAAACCCGTCTCTGGCGGCAACCGGAACAAGACCGTGTTACACTAACTTAAGCATCCTTTTATTCATTTACTTAAAAGCAACCGTGATAGTTCAGTAGGCATAACACGGCTTATCGTTCAGACGGTGAAGATTCAAATCCCGGGTCTACTCAAAGTTGTATTTAGTCATGTGGCAGTGTAACACTAGGTGACAATGTCACGTGATGTTCAGAAGAATTAGTACCTCTGCCAACCCCTTCGGGGATATATGGCGTGACTGTTAGAGTTAAGTTCTAGCATCTAACAAACTCTCTTCTCTTAGACAATCGTAGTCCGTTGGAAACCGCCCCCGTCCCGCACACATCGCGGGCAACTCATCGGGTTCAAAATCTGGTATAAAAACCCGTTTCTGGCGCCACTGCCGAGTAACACTAACTAAAGCATCCAAACACTTATTGTTTAGTAACAAATAATATGTAACAAACTCTCTTCTCTTAGACAATCGTAGTCCGTTGGGAACCGCCCCCGTCCCGCACACATCGCGGGCAGCTCACCGGGTACAAGATCCGGTACAAACCCGTCTCTGGCGCCACCGCCGCGCCGAGTAACACTAACTAAAGCATCCATACACTGTTTAGTAACAAATTGTATGTAACAAACTCCCCTCTCCCTTAGACAATCGTAGTCCGTTGGGAACCGCCCCCATCCCGCACACATCGTGGGCAGCTCACCGGGTATAAGATCCGGTACAAACCCGTTTCTGGCGCCACCGCCGCGCCGAGTAACACTAACTAAAGCATCCATACACTGTTTAGTAACAAATTGTATGTAACAAACTCCCCTCTCCCTTAGACAATCGTAGTCCGTTGGGAACCGCCCCCATCCCGCACACATCGTGGGCAGCTCACCGGGTATAAGATCCGGTACAAACCCGTTTCTAGCGCCAGCGCTGAGTAACTCTAACTAAAACATCCATACATTTACATACTTACATACTTTTTGTAACTAAACAATAGTAATAAAAAGTATGTAACAAACTCTCTTCTGTCTTAGACAATCGTAGTCCGTTGGGAACCGCCCCCGTCCCGCACACATCGCGGGCAGCTCACCGGGTACAAGATCCGGTACAAACCCGTTTCTAGCGCCAGCGCTGAGTAACTCTAACTAAAACATCCATACATTTACATACTTACATACTTTTTGTAACTAAACAATAGTAATAAAAAGTATGTAACAAACTCTCTTCTGTCTTAGACAATCGTAGTCCGTTGGGAACCGCCCCCATCCCGCACACATCGTGGGCAGCTCACCGGGTATAAGATCCGGTACAAACCCGTTTCTAGCGCCAGCGCTGAGTAACTCTAACTAAAACATCCATACATTTACATACTTACATACTTTTTGTAACTAAACAATAGTAATAAAAAGTATGTAACAAACTCTCTTCTGTCTTAGACAATCGTAGTCCGTTGGGAACCGCCCCCGTCCCGCACACATCGCGGGCAGCTCACCGGGTACAAGATCCGGTACAAAGCTGTGTCCGGCGGGAACCGGAAGAAGGCCGAGTCGCTGACCACGCCGGCGGACGCCCGGCGGGCTGAGTTGAGGGATCTGGAACGGGCTACTAGTTATCAGGTAGGTTATTGTGATGGGGTGATTCAATAATTTATGTTAATAAACATCACATTTTAAATTATACATAAATATGTTATATAGTTGACGAAAATGTTTGTTTGAACGTGCAATCCCAAGAACTAGCGGACTGATTCGAAATATTATTTTTAATACAGGTGCTAAAAAAGTGGCGTATTGCAGGGACGTATATCGTTCGTGATGTGGGCTATTACACACTCGTGTTTTTTTTGCCATTCCCGCACTAGTGCGTTTTCTTTCCCAACTGTCAAAATAATGTATATTATAAAGAACAACAACCATGAAGTTATTAAAAAAAAACAATGTAGTTTTTATGTTTCATGCAAATAGGTAGATATTTTTCTTAAAAGAAGCTACTAATTTGTTTCAATATCAGATTTAATGATTTGATTGAATGAGTTAGGTTAGGTTCATTTCATGCCACTTAATTTCATTTTTTTTCAATTCATATCAATAAAAAGATTCTACTGTAGACGGCTGAAGGGGCATAGTCTCCTTTATCCACCAGAATGGGTGAAAAAAAATTATCTCTGCTTAAAGTCTACTTTCTCTATGGTCTACGGTTGCCGCCATTTTCCTGAAATTTTGTTTCTCGGTATAATTGCACAAAATGCTTCGGAGAACATTTTACCGGAAAAGTCAAAAAGTCGCTACATATCTACATACGACGAATTTATTGTGTGGAGAAAAGAGAAAAAAGCAAATAGTCTTAATAAGAAATAAAATGATTAGTAAGTTTAGTTTATTGTGTTTTTATTATTTTATTAAATTGCTTAATTTTTTTGCAACTGTATTAAAAATAGTCGTTCAGTACACGTGCGGTACCGTCATTGCAACTCGTTCCGAATGACATTTGTCGGAACTCTTTGCAATGACAGCCATTCCGCACTTGTAATGAAATATACTATTCAGTATAACTCAGTCATGGGAATTTCTTTACTATGTTTTGTCTTATCTTTAACAACCTTCATAATCGCACTTGACATAATCACATTGTTTTCATATGCAGGGTTTGAATCCAAATGTTCTTATGAAATAACTACTCATACCAATGTAGTAACTTCAAATAAATAATAAAATAAAATCCAACAGATCCGCATATGTGCCATCAATGCCAACGGCTCTGGCCCGTTCAGCGAGTGGGTGACGGCGACCACGCAGCAACAAGAGTTAGACGAGAGCACCGTGCCGCAGCAACCGCCGCCGCTTACCAGTACGCATCATTTATCTATTTACTAGCTTGTCGCCCACGGCTTCGCCCGCGTGGAATTCGGTTATGTAATCCCTCGGGAATCCCTTATTTTCGAGGATTCATTATCGGATCATTTAGCTTCTAAATTCACATGTTTATATTCGTGTGCAATATATTACCTTGTTTTTAACGACACACAGCGCCATCTCCAATCCACACAGCAAACAAACACTATTTTATTGGTTTTTACTCGTGAATATCATTTTTCCGGGATAAAATTACCCTATTATTTAATATGGACTTTTAACTACCCTATTATTTATACGTCTTCAAAATTTCAAAGCAATCGGTTTTACGGCGTGAAAGCAGAACAAACAAACAAACAAACTCACTTTCCGATTTGTAATATTAGTAAGGATTTACTAGCTGACCCGACATACTTCGTACTGTAATTTTGCTCATGCCAAACTTTAGGCGTTTTTTTACGGTACTCTGAGTTCAATCAGGCGTGAATATTTTATTGGTAAAATTATTGCGGGATAAAAAGTATTCTATTTGATAATAGGGGTCATTATCTAGCATTCTGATACATTTCATTCGTATACATTCTGTAATTGAGAAACCTTTTCACTTCAAACACACAAACATCCAAATATCTAAACTTTCACATTTATAATATTAATAGGTTTTGGAAGACTTGCAGCTAAATCATAACAACATAAGTAACAGTTCATTGCATCGATGCCAATTAAAAGTCTTCACTAATAGTAATATCATCATCACATGTCTTTGTTAGGAGCAGGGGTTTAATATTGGATAATGAACACTGGCAGATGTTAAGTGTTTTAGTAATAGTTGCTGACACTGACTAAACGGAGAACGGAATGAAATCCATACTAATATTATAAATGGGAAAGTGAGTTTGTTTGTTTGTTTGTTCCGCTTTCACGCCGTAAATACTGAACCGATTGCTTTGAAATTTTGCAGACGTATAGTCAGAAGTCCAAATTAAATAATAGGATACTTTTTATCCCGGAAAAAAATATGTTCCCAAGGGAAATCCAAAATATTGTTTGCTTGCTGGATGGATGGATGCTGAAAAGTGCTTTAAAATAGCATATCCGTCATTTAACTTGACGCACTCATAAGTTTTCCTGTACAGATTATTTTTGTTATATATTTCTAACAACAATTTATTCATCACAAAGAATAACATTAGAAACCGAATAGTGGTAATAAAATGATTGATATAGCTATTGACTTCATAACAAAAAGCACACGTTAGCCTTTATAAATAAATATCAATATTAGTCTTTTGTAGTGGTAATAACATTGTATGAGAGTTTGGAAGTTCATAACAAAAAGATGAGTTCGTCCTCGAAAAGGTCATAGTGCCAGCAAACTACAAAGATTCGATTCGAGGAGACGTGCCTCTCGTGTTGCGATACGAAATCAATATTGACAACTCATCCATACTAATATTATAAATGGGAAAGTGAGTTTGTTTGTTTGTTTGTTTGTTCCGCTTTCACGCCGTAAATACTGAACCGATTGCTTTGAAATTTTGCAGACGTATAGTCAGAAGTCCAAATTAAATAATAGGATACTTTTTATCCCGGAAAAAAATATGTTCCCACGGGAAATCCAAAATATTGTTTGCTTGCTGGATGGATGGATGCGCTGTGTATCGTTTAAAACAACGTAATATATTGTAAACTAATATAAAAATCAAAATTTAGAAGCTTAATGGTACGATAATCGATCCCCGAAAATAAGGAACTCCCTAGGGTTCTCTATCGTATAAACAAATTTTTACATCTACTTATATACTTATTAATATAATTTAGAAGCTAATTGAAACGACGATGATTCCTTGAAACTAAGGAATCAGCAAGGGTTCTCATAGGAACATCAAAAAACCTTAACTCATATATGGCTCGAAATATTGCAGTGATGATTTTATCATCGATGGAATTCACATCAGACACTTTCATTTTGGAAAGATTAAGGGGTTTCATCCATTTTCATCAAAATAAATGAACATTTAAATGAAAAATTTGTTTATCAATAGTAAAACTAATATAAAATAAAGCGTAATAAAAATTTGACACCGCCCCGGTAACTTCTCCGTGGCGTAGCGGTATAACTAACTACTATGAATATCCGTATCTGTACTTACTAAAGATATTCTCATTTCTGAACATAAAAACTTGGTATGTTTGTTTCATGATTCTTATGAACAATTAAAAAGGAATTTTTGGAACTCAACCCCTAACGGGTTGATATAGCAAATGAAAGTTAATGTAGAGTTTTTTTTACATTTTATAATAAAACTTGGTGCGATTGAATTTATGAAATCCATCTACCAATCATTCATGAGTATATGCTTACAACCATAAATTCCACAAAAGGGTAGCCATAGCTTCAGAGATACTAATTCTTCATCCAATTTTGGAAATAGATTGAGAAAAGATAGTTTAATAAAGGTTGTTAGTGATGGGTCACAAACTGCATCGCAACAATCACTTAAAAAGCCTCAATGTCCTTTATGTCATTTACAACGCCCGCGGGATTATAAATATAAAAAATAGAAGTTGAGATAGTGTTTCGGTATTTTGGTATTATGTAAACTGGATGCAAAAAATTAAATCCACGCGGACGAAGTCGCGGGGCAAAAAGCTAGTTAGTTATAAGTAAAACAGCTATTATGCGACAAGGTGCAAGTTCTGTGGTGATAGTGATAGATAGTGTAAAAAGCTAAGAAAGTCCAAGTTACCTTATCACACTACTAGTCATAAAGCCTTGCATTTCCCTAAAACATCTAGAATGGTCTAAATACTTTTCTATTCTTTACGTCTTGTCTGGAGGTTCTGTGACATGACCATATTAACATATTATTGCCTCCCCAGCTCGTTCAGGCCGCGACTGGATCTCGGTGTGGTGGGGCGCTGGCGAGGCCACGACCAAGGTCCGCGGGTACGCGCTGGGCTGGGGGCTGGGCGTGCCCGACGAGCACGCGCGCAATCTGCCTGCGCACACGCACAGCCACGTTATCAAGGAGCTGCGTGAGTGCCTTCTGTGTTTGTCTATAGAATATATGAATTTATGGATCAAATCTATAGGATAAAAAATGAGATTTTTTGTGAAATCTTAATAAAATTTTAGTTATATTTTATTAAAAGTAGTTAATTGAAAATGTTGACGATAAGTATAATATATACGATGAGCCACTCGAACTAACAACTCTCCCAATATTTCATAGAACCAAACTCGTAATTCATGATAGTTTTCCACGCGAGCAACAACCTGGGTCTGGGTGCTCCGGTGTACGCCACGGTGCGCACGCTGTCGCCATCTAGCGGAGACGACACCAAACTAAACTCTAATAAAGATAGGGAGGACATTTTTATAACCGCTAAATGGCCTGAGGATTGCTTAGTGTGCCATCAAAATGGAATCTTTAACTACACCTCTTCATTACCTAATACCACCATTATCAATTTAAAAACCAAACCCGTTAAACCACAGAACCGAACGCTGAATACGTGATATCTCTCCGCGCGAGCAACAACCTGGGTCTGGGTGCTCCGGTGTACGCCACGGTGCGCACGCTGCCGCCATCTAGCGGCGACGACGATGAAATAGAAGAGAGTGAGGATGAGGAAGATGAGGATGGCGTTAAAGAGGTGCCGAAATTGATACCGCCGCTGGGACTTAAGGTGGGTGGATGTTGGATTTAGTGTATTAGACTGTTATGTCATTATCATTATGATAAAGATTGCAGATAATAAAAAAAAGTCTAATCAAAAGTGTTTTCTATTAACTGAACTGAATCAATTGAACTGGAAAAAGCAGTTAAGAGTCATATTCTTGATATAGTGTGATACATTTTTTTATAAGTATTGTAGGTGATTGCCTTAAACCTGACAACGAAATGTATATGCTATTTAATACGTTATTTTTCAATCAAAAAGAGTATGCTAATCATAGTAACAAGGTCATAAATGAAGTAACATGTAACATTACATATTCTTTTTCTTTAGGCAATGATGCTGAGTGGAACCACAGCTGTGGTGTACTGGACCGACCCCACTTTACCCAAGGAACAAGTAAGTTTTACGACCTAATCAAAGATTATTATAACGTTATTTGAAGATGTTTTCCTTTTATTTAACTTTTCTCTATTTTTCAGACTATTACATTCATGAATAAGCGATGTTTAGCAAACACCTAATTAATGTATTAAGTCAGAGTGTCAACTCTTCTCATCGAGAATGATAATAAGCATCTGTCTCGCTTACAGGAAACGAATATTCGTATTTTGACATTGCTGATATATAATAAATCTTTATTATCAGAACATAATTCCATTTCTTGTTAGTAATACAACTTAATCAATATGTTAGTATGCACACCAATTATATCTAATATCTATATACAATTAAAATATTTATTACAATTAATTAAAACTGGACGCCTTTACCCAATGTTTTAAAACTGGGTCATCACGTATATGAGAATACAAGGTGATATTCGACGAATCCAACGATACTTCCGTTATCGTTGGTTTCATCGACTAGAAAGCGCCAATGTTAAAAATGTTCTATATATTTCAAAATGTCAAAATCCGACTATAAGTTGGAGATACATATCAATGTTATTTTGGGTAGAAGAGATACGTACGCTTATTATCGTTCTCGGTGTAAAGAGCAGACCTTCTGTATTTGAATATATTACTGTATCCATGTATATTTGAGTATTTTTCTGCATGTTTAATGCTTATGTTAGAATAATTTTTATTTCAATCATAACCAATTACGTATAATTATTTGTATTATCTAAATATCCCAAATTTCAGACGGCAACGGACGGCCGCCGCTACGTGGTGCGCTGGTCGAGCGCAGGCGGGCGCGCGCGCATGTATAACGCAACGGACCTGAATTGTATGATTGATGATCTCAAACCGTTCACTCAGTACGAGTTCTCGGTCAAACTTATTAAGGGTGAGTGTTTGGATGTCTTTAGTAAATAATAATATTGATTTTTGTGAAATAATAGATTTACTGCGCGGAGCATGGATGACTAGTATAACGTTGTGCTGTGATTTCATTTGTTAACGCATACTAACAATATACAATTTGTATTGGCAGACAAGATGTCAAATATCTAGCTTGTAGCCAAGCTTAAGTTATCGCATCAATAATTTTATTTAATTTATTTCTGTAGAGATGAAAAAAAAGATATTTAGATAGTACATTTAATAATTGGATAAAAGTCAAAGGAAAAGTAAATTGCAAAGAAGAAAATGATAGACCACTTTTAACCCCTCAAAGGAACTACGTTTAAAATTTTAAATATCATTTCCGCTAAAATAATTCATCGAGCCCGGCAGCTACGATTCAGCATGCAAAACAAGTCTTTATAACTATTACAAATAACGTTTTAAGTGGCACACTCCGATAGAGGCGCCCAGGCACCTCTCAACCGTTGACGGAATTTAATAATTATAAGCAGACGTGCCTGGGCGCCTCTCAACCGCTGAAGGGTTACGCGAATTAATAGAGTTAAAATGCAGTAAAAGTAAAATGATTATCTTATGCTATATTGTATTATATTAACAGGTGGTCGCGAATCAGCTTGGTCGTTGATAGTTACAAACACTTCCTTGGAAGCTCCCCCCGGCTCCCCACCACGTGACATCCAGGTGACCCTTGGCGGTGGAGGCGGCAGGGGTGGCTCGGCTGACCTAACGTGGCAGCCACCCACGAAACCTAACGGCATCATCATTGGTAAGTTACACATTTTTTATATACATACATACATATACTCACGGCTGTAAATCCCTAGAAGGGATAGCCAGAGCTCAGGAATTACAAATTCCTCAGCCAATTTTGGAAATGTGAGTGGGGAAAAGATGGTAAAAATAAAGATTGTTTATATATTTTTTATATATGTTTCAAAATTGTGTCTACGATGTAATTTGAAATTAATGTTATCCTAAAAAATAATCTAATATTACTTGAATTCAGTTAGAAAAACTATTTACATTTGAATAAGTAATGTAACCCAACTTAAAATCAGTAAAGCCTGTTCTAAGTACTGAAAACCAAGAACAACAACGACTTCTATTCCGTGCATCTAGCTACATCTCACTTACACTCATAACAGACATCTCTCAGGTATACCATATCGCGGTACCAAAGCGTTTAATTTCTTAAGCATGAATACAAAACATAATTGGTTTAAATTGAGCCTACACACTTTAGTATATCGCTGTACCCACATTATAAAATGTTTAACTTCCAGATTACGTAGCAATGTAATTTACTATTACAAAATGGAGAATGTAATTCGCAGGCTGCGTATTAATGTTATAAAACAGAACATTCCATTTCCCTAATAATTCAAGAATAAATAAAGGAAAGAAAAATTTCGATTTAGGCGGGAATCGAACCCGCGACCTCGGGTATGCGCCCCCGTCGCTCTGCCAATTGAGCTACCGTGTCAATTGCTGCCAGCGTGAAATTCTTCTATCCTTTGTTTCTTTTATACTTTTAAGTAGTCGCTTTAGTTTTAAGAGGTCGCGGGTTCGATTCCCGCCTGTGTCGAAATTTTTCTTTCCTTTATTGATTCTTTAATTATTAGTAATAATCCCCAAATGAGGTTTTCAGGAACAAAAACATTCAAAATATTCCATTTCCCGCCTTCGAAACTAATAATATACTTCGATTCGCAGGCTACGTAATAATGTACTCGATATCGGGCGGCTCGGCCCCGGAGCAATGGACAGCTTCGGCTGTGGTCGGTGACCGGCGCGCAGCCCGCGTAGACCGCTTGCGCCCCCGGACCACGTATCAGTTCAAAGTACAAGCTAGGAACAGCGCCGGCCTCGGACCCTTCTCACAAATGGTTACCCTCACCACGGGCGAAGGTAACTTTGTCTGTTTCTACTATAATCAAAGATAAAAAGATAAACTAAAATATTTATTTGAAAATAAAAAGAAGTTCTTCGTTTTTTGAACGTCACAAACTTACGTATAAGTTAAATCTAACTATACTGACTCTACTTCGAAATCGGCAGGTGTGTTGTTGCGAGAAGAACCCGTAAGAAATTCAACAACACACATCTTTTCTTAGTCTTTTTAATTCTAATAATATTCGCCCATACCATATTCAGATCAAGTTATCCCAAAACTAAGTAAGACTTCTATTACTATCACTCAACGATATATTTAATATTATACAATACACATATAAATATCATCCAAGACTAAGAAACAATAATTTATGCTCATCACATAAATGTTGCTCTCAGCGGGGATCGAACCCGCAACATCCGGACCGACGAGCTAGTCACCTATCCACTCGGCCACGGACGAGTCGTCTATATTATTCCATAGGAACATTGGACCAATAATAATACATCCATCATCATCATGTAGTCCTGTTATCCCTCATCAGGGACATAGAGCCCGAAGAAGAGATCTCCACTTCTCTCGATTTTGTGCGGCAGCTTCCAGGTCCTTCGAGCTAATAATATTACATTAACCAATTATAATACATTAACCTCGTAACCCCGTTCCACAGACAGCAACGAAGGTTCAGGCCTGTCGGGCGCGACGTCGGCGTGGCTGTGGGCGAGCGCGGGCGGCGCATGCGCAGTACTAGCCTTGGCCGCCGCTCTAGCTCTGTCTCTATGCTGCCGACGAACCCCCCCACCGATGGAACCGGACAGGAGGTAAGAGGGGAACATTTAATCACGGGGGGGGGTAGTTTTGGAATTAAACTTGTAATACATGCAATAATGTATTGCAGCCTAGCAAGAGCGATCGGCGCATGCGCGATGTCGCCGATCGAGCCCACTAGGAGGTAAGGGAGGGAATGTATGTGTGTCATAGTGACGGGTTAGCTGTGGGCGGCGCATGCGCGGTGCCGTCCTCGCACCGCGCCGCCGCCCCTTTAGCCGGACAGAAGGTATGCTCGTGACGTAGGATGAGGGTTTTAGGGTTCCGTACCTTAAGGTAAAACGGGACCCTACTACTCAGCCTCCTCTGTCTATCTGTCTGTCTGTCTGTCTCTCTCATAAACCGTGATAGCTAGAAAGCAGAAATTTTCATTATGGATGTATTCTTGTTGCCGTTATAAGAAAAACATTTAAAAAAATGCATTGAGGGGAGAGGGGCAATACAATTTACGTAATTTTTCGTAATTTTTGCCCAGTTTTATAAACGGTAATAAGAAGACGCTTCATATGATCACAGAATATTCACTTGTATGTTACCTTTCAAAATAAATAATTAAATAAAAATAAAGTAAATATCAAAAGTGGGCTAAAATAAAATAAACGGATTTTTTAAGAACTTTTACACGATCTTAATAACAGTATCTACTTGAATATAACGTAACTTAACATACACTCACGCCATTATTCCCATTAGGGTGCAGAGACTATCGAGCGCCACTTCGTACGATCCTGACAAACCTCTCTACCTTCGTTTACATCCATCAGTCTTTTCATACATGCTCTTTTATTCTTCATACTTCGGACGCCCGCCTTTTTGAGCACACTCCCCTTGAGGACCCAACGCGCACATGATCGTGTCCGTAAAGCTATCAATCTTCCCTCGTTATTCCTAGGAATAATTGTCTGGTGACGATTTTTCTTCTTATTCTTCTCACGTTATGTGATTGTTTTTTTGTGATGGACAATTTATTTTTATTATGTCAAACTAGCACTTGGTTTTGGCGCATAGAAAATCTTTTATAAAGTAAAAACATGTTAATAAACTGAAATTGTACAAACCATGTTTTAAAAATGAAAAAATGTTAATGTAAAGAGTTTCTTTGTTGCTTCTTCTCTTTACGATCGCCTTCTGAAGCAACGGACTAATGATAAATTTTAAAAATTTAACGTTCAAAAATGTAAGTTTTTTACTTAATTTGAAGAATGTACTTTTCGACTTTTTTGACTTTTGACACCCTTAATTTGGTCCAAGTGCGTTCTCCGTGGTCGTCCTCTACTAACATCACCATACACACTAGCTCTATCCCTTTTACCAATTTTCTATCATCCATCCTCTCTATGTGCTCAAACCATTTCAATATACCTTATATTAAACTTTCACTTGTCACAGTGTTTTTCACCAAACTTCTCCGAAACGGCTGAACCAATGGAAAACGGTGTCTAGCTGCCCGTATGTGTATCGAAAACCTACCTATAATTTTTATATGCAATATACTTTTACCTCTGAAGGTTTAATAGGTCTAATTCTCCTATCGAAATTAAATATAAGATAGTACGGAACCCTTCGTGCGCGAGGCCGACTCGCACTTGGCCGATTTTTGTTCTGGTGTGACGAGAATAAATATTTTTAGTTTGAATGTATATCGCAGTAATGGAATCTGATAGGAAGTTAGAGGTGATAATGATGATTTTAAAAAAGTTTTTTTTTATATACAATTGTATAGCAAAGAAGGTGTATTTAAGGAAAAATTAAACAAAAAACATGATAAAAATAAAACAACTAAAATATTATTAGCTATCGATGTTGTGTGTATTGCATGTGTCTGTTATGTATGATAAATCTTAAACAAATTAAGACATCAATTCTTAGATGTAAATTAATGATGAAGTTACTCTCTTAAACAGATCTATCCTATACATTAAATTCTACTTACTAATAAAATGCTATTAACTATAATAAGAAAAACAGTGACTGCTATAATGAATATGTAGTTGTATGTTTCCCAGCACCTATCAGAAATCTTCGGCCTCTGCAGCGATCAAGCCCCCGGACCTGTGGATCCACCACGACCAGATGGAACTGAAACATTTGGATAAGAGCCTCCATAGCTCTGCTAGTAAGAGTACGACTCATCTTGCACTCATCTTTCCCAAATCATTCACTAATTCAAATCTTAAAAAGAATGACATGTTTGAAATAAATGAAATAATAAGATTTTGAAGCGGAGTACTATGTCATAATCATAAAACATGTTAAATAATGAAGACTACTAAATATTATTAAAATTGAGTCATTCTTTTTGCGATTTTTGCCATTTCCCTCTTATTTTATATTATATTTTATAACCCACCATTTCTTAATTTTTTGCACTTCAAATATTGTGATAGGGGAATAAAAAGAAATGTAGTACTGTAGAATGTGACAGCGAGTTTCATCGAATCGAACTTGAGCAATTTGAAAATAAACGAAGCTTCTATTGAAACTCGCGCTCCTGCAACACACGCTTATCTAACGCTTTTGGAAATGCCTCTATTTTAAAATAATGTAACCGTGTATTCGCACAAAGCGTCGATAAGCCTATCACAAGACCAATGGGCCAAAAATGCCAAAGCTTTTGAGCACCATTCATAAGTAGGTTGACCACATGAGTATAAGTGTCAGTTTGTTGCGCAGTGTCGGCGGGCAGCGTGGACGGGCCGGGCACGCTGGTGTCGTCCACGCTGACGCTGGGCCGCGCGCCCGCCGAGTACGAGCCGACGCGCCCGCAGCCGCCCGCTTCACTGGACCGACGCCACTATGTACCTACCTATGTCGGTCAGTATAATATATTAACTATTATATTACTATTATAACAGCATTATATTAGTATTAAGTATCCAAATAACTATTATTTTACAGTTTTTTCAACATTTTGTTTTTTTAAGATATCTGATTAGAATTCCCAAGTTTTTTATCATCTTGCAAGTCGTTTTTTATATATAGTTGTTAGATTACAGTTGCATTAGTTTCCCGTTATTCATAGACATAGTAAACTCGAGACCAATTGTGCGGAGTGTGGTACTACATAACATACATTGTAAAACATAATTGTCGAAAAAGTGACCCTTGGATTAACGATTAAAATCTTTCGCCGAGCATAGTAATAGAATAAGATTATTTTTAAAATGCTTAACTGCGTCGATAAAAGAGTAAAGACCAATTATGGCCGATAAAATAGCAGATAAACTTACTCATCAGTCATCACCGGTAATTTTAAATCTTAAAATTAAAATATTAAAATCTCACACATAAACATATCTTTCAAAACGAGACACGAAGTCAGGTCACTGTTTTTTCAATCACTGGTCTAGAGTTTATTATGTCTTTGCATTATTAGTTATTTCGTGTATAACTCATCCACTCCATTCTTTATTCACATTTAGAATAGATTTTGTTTTTCAATAAATTGTCTTGATCGAATTTCTTACCCCTGCTTTATTTTACTAAATCAGTTGATATGATACCTTAGACCATTAGAATGTTTATTTTTGTAAGTAGTTAGTTTTAGAGCGCCCTCTTTTTTACATTACGTTATTTTTTTTTTAACGAATATAACATCCGGATCCCGAGCGAATTTTATGCATAGTACAACCATTCCCATTAATTATTTTTATCTTTTTTAATGAAAGAGTTGAGATTACTAAAGGATATAGCTACCAAAATCTAAATTGGTATACACGCGCTCTATATCTACCTACTTATTTTATTTCGTTATTCATCACCATCCATGCACGCGCATGTTAAAATGTTATGTTTGTTTGTTCGTGTGTCGCAGAGCGGTGGTCCGCCTCGTGCTCGGATAGCGATGAGACGGCGGTCGCGCGGTCCGACTCGGCCAGTCGCCGCCATTACCGTACGGAATAATTTCACTTTTATGTTTGATTCTTTGTGCTGTGGTTTGGGAGGCTTATTTCAAATGTATTTGAAGTATTTGTATTTTCTATTTGTTATCTTTTCCCCACTCAACTTCCAAAAGTGGCTGAGGAGTTTATAATTTCTCAGCTCTGGCTACCCCTTTTAGGGATTTAATGCCGTGAGTATATGTATGTATGTATGTATGTAATATACTATTTACTTACAAGTTAACTCTAACAATCAGTCATAAATAAAAGATGTTATTAAAGGAAAGAAAAAATTCGACACTGGCGGGGTTCGAACCCACGACCTTCGGGTATACGCCCCCGTCGCTCTGCCAACTGAGTTGTAATGATCCCCAGGATGAGTAATAATCCTCACATGAGGAATTCATGTCAAAAAACATTAAATTATCTAACAATCAGTTTAAACACTAAATGAAATGAACCTCCTAACCACTGCCATTCATATTTGGTTTGTTTTTTATAGATGTTTGCAATAGTTAGTGTATCACTTATCATAGCTTATAGCATATCATTATAGTACCCATGTGTTTTCCTTCTTGGTTCAAAAATATTATATACAAATGTATTATTATAAAAAAATATTAAATCTGAATTTTTTCTGAGGAATGAGGACTCTCGAGAATTATGATTACTCTTGATGATTGTGAAATTATGATTTTGTTAAAAAGTGGTAATGATTCCTGATGATCATTACTTTATAAAGTAAAGATGTAATGTTTGAAGTCTGGTTTAGGAAACTCTAAAGTTTTGTCACGGACAAAGAAATATGTGCCTTCTCTATGAGGTATTTTCACTAATCCAGCTTAAATGCATCCCCTGACTCTGGTAATACAAACATACATATATCAATCCTAAAAAGGGGATGAAAGAGCTTCTAAATTAGAAATTCTTCAGCCACTTTTACGATAGTATATTGATTTGCATATAATCCTGAAATCGAAAAAGTCAAACCATATTTGTATACAGTAATCTAGGTGTATAGTTATTTGTGAAGTGAAAGAGTGTGTTTCTTTTCTATGTAACAAAATGACCTGTACATAATATATTGAAGAGAGAGAATAAATAAAGGAAAGAAAAATTTCGACACAGGCGAAATTTTTCTTTCCTTTATTTATTCTTTATTTATTAGTAATAATCCCCACATTAGGTTTTCATGAACAAAAAGATTTAAATTAGAGTAATAATATGTTGAACAATCAAATTTGGTATGTTACAGCTATGAGCGGCGTTGGTATCGGCTGCGCGGCCACCTGCGAGCGCCGCCCCCACACCAGACTACAGCACTCGATGGCACACCCGGAACAGGTACTGTTTGTATGAGGGTAGTGTTTCGACCATATATAACAAAGATACACCAACAAAGCACGAAAAACGACACAGTCGCGTGTTAGATCTTGCAATAAATAATAGGTCTTAAGAAAATGCCGTAAGGTCGATAATTGTAGAAAAATAAAATTATTTAATTGTTAGTCTCTGTCGCGGTCTACTTTTTTGCGTTGAATTTCTGTGGAGTGCGGCATCTTTGGTATATATGATCAAAGGTATAGTGTTCTTACCTTATAGTATTGATCGTTTGTAAAATTGGTAATGTTAGATTTACATAATCTAGTGAAAAATAGTGTTATCCGTGAAAAGTGTGGTGTGAAAAATGATATTGTAAGAAAGATAGAAAAAGGCATGTTGGGCAGGCTCATAGAGAGGATGGATGATAGGAATTTGATAAAAAAAAATATAGAGCTAGTGTGGATGGTAATTTTAGTAGAGAACGACCATGGAGGACACACTTAGATCAAACTGAGAGTGTGCTCAAAAAGGCAGGCGTCCGCAGTATCAAGAATAAAAGAGTATGTATGAAAATATTGATGGATGTAAACGAAGCTAGAGAGATTTACCAGGATCGTCCAAAGTGCCGATCGATAGTCTCTGCCTACACCAATGGGAACTAATAGCGTGAGTATAAGTTATGTTATGTATGATCTTTTCTAGTTCAAGGTAAAAATGCAGTGTGTTAACGGACTGGTGACGTGACTGGTTTATGATACATTTGCATTGCTACGAAACATTCGGTCAAACCCAAACAATGTCGTAAAAAGCCTCCAAAACTCTAAGTTGTCCCGTAAGAAACTCACGGCAAGCATTGGGCTAATATTCTAAGCTAATCAATAATAAATGAAGTATTTGATATACTCACGGCTATAAATTCCAAGAAGGGGTAGCCAGAGCTAAATAATTAGATAATCCTCAGCCTCTTTTGGAAGTTGAGTGGGGAAAAGATAGTAAAAATAAAGGTTGTTGGTGATGGGTCTCCAAGCGCATCGCCCAAAAATCCCTAAAAAGCCTCAATACCGTTAGTCGCCTCTTACGTACACCCACCGGAAGACATGGGGTAGTGCTATTCTAAGCCAACACTACACAGCAAGGTTTGATAATATTTGTTATATTTCAGAGCACCCCACTCCTGGGAGGAGTGCCGCCTCCGTTAGGATCTCCCCAGTCGTCTTTGGCTTCGTTGGCACCTCTGAATTCTGCCGGAGCTTGTAAGTACTTTTGAATATTTATCATTTAACAGTTTTTTAATATCTGATGTTTGTAAGTCAATTTGAGAGAGAGAATATAAGTAGTGCTTATAAATATTATTTTTTGAGTTCATGTACTATTTAGATAACATTCGACAAGACGTTGCCGCGACCGACCAACACGTGTAATACTAACACAGGAGTCAGTGCTTGTACGACGCGGTTGAATACACATATACTCTCGGCAATAAATCCGAAAAGGGGTAGCCAGAGTTTCAGAGCTATAAACTCCTCAGCCACATTTGGAAGTTAATATTAACGACGTCTAGCAATTTAAATATACGCAAGCGAAAACTTGTGGAGCATTTGCTTTAGGTCGAAGCAGCAGATGATTTCATTAGAGAGGATTAGAATCTATTTATTTATTTATTTATTCATACACGATAACCATCATTACAGGCACAGCCTAATGCAATGGCATCGAAAAACATAAAAACTTATAAAATATATTCATGATAAATTATTAACATTATTAAAAAACAACTAAGTCTAACATATATGTAATTTAATATTTAATTTCTTCACTTGTAGCACATTATGTTTAATGCTACTATTGTGAATTCATTCAGAGTACACCAAACCAAGTCTACTTCCTCAGCAAATAAATTTCGAATTTTAAATTCTCTTCATCCTCAGCAATTAAACAGAATCGATTCATTGCATACGTCTAGAGCTGAGTAAGGAGTTATCAGATTCTAATAAAACGGCATTTAAATCTGAAGGACCATAAATTAAGAGAGTACTTGTACTAGAGAGCGTCGACTGCCAGACTGGGTTTCTGTAGCCACTTGCCATCGCTTTACCTTTAGTTATTTTAGCTAAAGTCATTTTCTTCATATTATCGGCTATAAATCCCGGCAATGGGTAGCCAGAGTTACAGAACAAGAAATTCCACTTAGCCACTTTTGGAAGTTGAGTGAAGAAGAAAAATAAGTTTGTTCGTAAAAATCACTTAAAAATCCCTATAAAGACTCGCCTCATACGGGCCCACGGGTAAAAATGGGGTGGGGCTATTTTAAGCCGATGATACACATTTTTATCATTAACTATTTATTACTAATACTATTAATTATAACTATATACTATTTTATTTTGCTTTTATAAATTTGGTCAATCCCTTCAGGTGGAATAAGCACCTGTCCTCTCGGTGGCAACTGCTCGGCGGGCCAGCTGGCGGCCGGCTCCAGCGGCGGCTCCGACATCTACGCGTCCGCCGCCAGAGAACGCGGACACTATGTGGCTTACGAACCTCTTGGACACTATACGCAGTACGTTACTTGCACCTTTATTCGTAGATCAATCACAACACAGATGTGTGACATTCATAGTAATAGACTTTTTAAATCTGTTCCCAGCAATCCGAAATGCGCACATAGACATGTGTTACTAATGAATGAAACAAAAGATGCGAAACAGCATGCAAATAATAATAATATTCTTTATTTCGCACAACAAGGTACATAACATACAACATACAATGGTTAGTAAGAAGACTTAAGACTATTTTTAGTAAACTATATGTATGATACAAAAAAAAAAGACAATAAAAAAAAATACAACACAATTAAAAAAAAACAACACAATTAAAAAATTTATAACAAGCAATAATTATTTACATTATAAACAAACAGGCTACCTGATATTATGCACAATGAAAGAGATAGTTATAATTTTGATGATTGCCCTTCAAATCTTTTTTCTTCGATCGTTCAATCATTTAATATTTCATCAAAATATGGCGTCTTTGCGTCTGTTATTAGATTGTTTGAAAAATAATTGAAATCGAAATATATTACAAGATCTAAATATATTTGCATTCTCAGATATGGTACGAGATTCCTTGTATTTTGTTTAATTCAGAGTCATGATTGGTACACTTCTGAAACACACACATGGCAGTTTTACTTATTTTGGCAAGGTCTGCAGAGCTTAGATCACGTCACACTCTTGATTACGCTCAACACAAACTACGACAAGACGTCCCAATTGGGACTAATTTGAGTCTTCACTTCGCGCGAGCTTATAAGGCATCTGCCTCTTGTTTTGTATTATATCTGTGGTTATATTGCTATTTTTTATTAATTTACATCCTTTTCCACCACAAAAGAGGTTGCATACTTAAAAAAAGAGTTATCTGTTCAGTAGTATAAATCGGTGTACGTATTAAAATATCAAGCGTTCTTGTTACATAAATTACATGCTAAATTATTAATATTATTTCATTAATTCGAGTATATTGACGTATGTAAAGCAGATGTACTATGCGAGCGCGGGCACTACGCGGCTCTCGAGCCGCTCGGAAACGTTTCATTGCGAAAAGGACTTAAACCAATCTTTTCTAAAGTCGTATATTTTAATTACATACAACTTAAGTAAATAGAGCGGAAACCAAACGTAGTTCAGTCCAAAAATTGCTGATTAAATTCCGCTAAACTCTAATTGTAAAAATTAGTAGTCCCTATAACCTGATTGGTTGATTCAATGTTCTGACTTTTGTTGGTCATACATTTGCTTTGCTTAAGTCAGTATCGGTTATTGACATTCTTCGTTTTTTCTCTATTTAGCTAAGTTTTCCATGTTTACTTATCACGGTTGTTATCGGTGAAGTAAAATATCGCAGAGACAACCATATGATTGAGTTGCAATTAATGAAAAAATGTGAATGTAAAGAGTTTCTTTGTTGCTTCCTCTCTTTACGAACACCTTCCGAAGCAACATATTAATGAGAAAATTAAAAAAAAAAGTTTTTTTTTACTTTTATCTTAATTTAGAAAAATAAACTTTTTGATTTTTGACACGTGAAATTGTATTCTTCTATAGTACATTATCATGGTAAATATATATA
This sequence comes from Bedellia somnulentella, assembly GCA_963576735.1. Classification (NCBI taxonomy): domain Eukaryota; kingdom Metazoa; phylum Arthropoda; class Insecta; order Lepidoptera; family Bedelliidae; genus Bedellia; species Bedellia somnulentella. The sequence continues at coordinate 1,340,634 of OY755170.1, forward strand.
GTATATAACGTATTATTTCTAGTGAAATAAAAGATTGTTGTTGCTCTGAAAGAGATTGAAAACTTTTATTAAAAATATTCCTATCTAATTAACTTTACATGCTCATTACAACAAATTAACTTATCTGAAAGAGAAACAACACATAAAGCTATTATTCCACTTAAATATTATTTTATCATAAGTTATTAAATATGAAATTGTTTACAAAATGACAATAATTAAAATTTGACACTACACAACACATACGGTGACAGCCGCCAAACCAAGTGTCAATATTTTACATCTCCCCCCTAACCGAGTAGGAACCTACGAATTATATATTTTAAATATTTTTATCAGATATTGTTATTAGTTTACACTTGATCAAAAAATGGTAACAATTTCGTTATATGAAAAATATTAGATTCACTTTTTTTATGACCTGTATTTAGTTTATAAATTGAATTTGATATTTTTTCTATTATCTCATATGGACCTATTTTTATCTCATCTAATTTCTTCCGATTTAATTTATTTCCGTTCTCAACATAAACCAAATCTCCAACATTAAAATCTCTATATGTTCTATTTTTATAAAAATATTTTTTATTATAGTCGTGTGATTTTATGCTGTTTTCTAAAGCTATTTTCCTATCCTGTATTAGCGTATTGTTCGCATTATAATCCTTTAATTCAATAGGCAATGAATTAATTATGTTCCCTTCCATTAAATATTTAGGGGCGAATCCGGTGACTGTGTGTTCTGTTTCATTATATCGTGCAGTGCACTCATGCGCAACGGTAGTCCATGCAATTTTATTTTTCCTTTCATTTAACCTACATCGAATTTTATTAACAAGTGTTTGGTTTAACCGCTCGTTTAATCCGTTTGAAAATGGCGCATTAACTGCAGTGAAAACAATCGGTATATTTTGTTTATATAGAAAGTTTTTAAATTCTTTAGAATTAATTCTCGGGTATTGATCCGTTAGGATCATACCTATTTTATGATCTAAAGATACGTTTTGTATAAGTTTAATGAAATCATTTGCGTTTTGAGTTTTTGAAGTCAATATAGAAGCGAATCTTCTAAATGGTCAACCAAGAGATGCAAGTACGTTTTTGTGGAACGTGAGCCGCCGAATCCTCCTATAGTATCTATGGACATTATTTCAAACGGTTCGGTAGCCGGTCCTAAGTGAGACATCAGACCAAATTTGTCTTTATTTCTCGACTTATTTTTTATACATATTTCACAAGAATCGCAGATTTTCTTTATATTTTGTTTTAAGTTTTTTGCTGTATAATATGGTTGTATTTTTTTTATTATTTGTCCTGTTCCTAAATGACAAAAATAGTAATGTATATTTTTTATCATTTTTTTAGTAAAAGTGTTCTGTTAGTATAATTTTTTCTCTTTTTCGTATTTTCTTAAAATAAATATTATTTTTTAATACTAATCGGTCTTTATTTTTTTCGATATTTTTATTTTTTTCTTGATCGGATTTAATATCTTTTAGTTTTATAAAATTTATTAGTTTTCGTCCTTCAATTAGATTATCACTAGGTTCTAATACTGGATTCCTACTTAAAGTATCAGCTTCTATGTTATATTTTCCTGGAGAATAAACTACTTCAAAATTAAACTGAGATAAGTAATAAGTGAGATCTCCTAACTCTTCGTCTGGTCTTGATTTAATGTTCATTTTTTCAAGAGGTTTATGATCCGAGAAAACTGTGAATTTCATACCTATAAGCCAATGTTCCCAATATTTCACCGCTTCTTTTATAGCTAAACATTCAAGATATATAGCCTTTTTTTCTTTTGAGTGTCATTTAATTTCCTAGAAAAGTATGCACATGGTTTTTCTTCACCATTAACTTGAGTTTGTTTAAGTACAGCGCCTATACCGAGAATACTAGCATCTGTGTAAATATATATTGGTAATTCTGGATTGAAAATGGCCAATATTGGTTTTGAACATAAAAGTTGTTTTATTTTATTTAAGGAATCTTGGCATTCTTCTGTCCAAATGAAAGGTTTTTCCTTACGCAAAAGATTATGTAAAGGATCTAATATTATTGATATATTTTGTATACATTTTCCATAGAAGTTTATTTTACCTAAAAATTGACGTACATTTTTTTGTGTTTTTGGGACTGGAAAATCTTTAATGGCAACCAAATTATCTTCTTGTGCGAATTCGCATTTTGTAAATTTTAATCTAAATCCTTCTTTTGAAATGGCCTCTAGGAGTAGTGATACATGTTTTATATGCTCTGTAAATGTCTTTGAATAAATCAAAATATCGTCAATGAAATTTACTGTAAAGTCTGTTAATTTATGTTTTCTGATTATACTACTAAGTACTCTTTGGAAAATGGCCGGGCATGTCTTTAACCCGAACGGTAAACAGGCCCACTGGTAATGCCTTTCTTGGGTAACGAAAGCTGTTTTCGGTCTGTCTGTGAGCCTTAAGGGGATAGCCCAAAAAGCAGAATTGATGTCTAGTTTTGTATAAAATTTACAGTTTCTTGTTTTCACCATCAAGTCTTCTATCAATGGAAATGGTTGCGACTGAGGAACTACTATTTTATTTAATTCGCGGAAATCAATACACAATCTAGTTTTTTTTCCTTCTTCCTTTTTATAAGCTAGGGTTACTGGGGCAGCAAAAGGACTATAAGACTCTTCGATCAAACCTTTTTCTAATAATTTTGATATCTGATGTTCTATTTCCTGTTTATCTTGAATAGTGCATCTATAGGGTCTTTTAGCACAATATCTGTCAACTAATAAATCAATATGAGCTTCATAACCGTCTACCATCCCAATATCATACTTATCTTTTGCAAAAAGTGACTTATATTTGTTAATCAGTTTATCAATTTCGGACCGTTCCATATAGCTAAGGTGGTTTACTGTAATATTAAAATTATCAACATTAACGTGCTCATTAAAGTTTATCTCATTTTTATTTTCAGTGTAATATTTGTTTTTAGTTTCATCATAAACTTTATTTTCTTTTTTACCCGTATAGCCAGGAATTGTTATTATATTTTCTTCATTAAATGAATTGTTTTGTAATATTTCTTTTTTACCCGTATAGCCAGGAATTGTTATTATATTTTCTTCATTAAATGAATTGTTTTGTAATATTTCTTTTTTACCCGTATAGCCAGGAATTGTTATTATATTTTCTTCATTAAATGAATTGTTTTGTAATATTTCTTTTTTACCCGTATAGCCAGGAATTGTTATTATATTTTCTTCATTAAATGAATTGTTTTGTAATATTTCTTTTTTACCCGTATAGCCAGGAATTGTTATTATATTTTCTTCATTAAATGAATTGTTTTGTAATATTTCTTTTTTACCCGTATAGCCAGGAATTGTTATTATATTTTCTTCATTAAATGAATTGTTTTGTAATATTTCTTTTTTACCCGTATAGCCAGGAATTGTTATTATATTTTCTTCATTAAATGAAGTGTTTTGTAATATTTCTAGTCTATCATTTCCTATCAAAAAATCATAGTCGAAGTTTTCTTTATCTATAACAAAAATATTCATGTATTGGACCATATCGTATATTTTTATTTTTAAATTTACTATACCCGTTGATTTTTTTACGCCATTAATAGTTTTTAAGTTCGGGTTATTATTATTATTAGTTAAATTATTTTTCAAAGATAAATATTTAGAATTTATTAAGGAAACATTTGACCCTGAGTCATAAATTCCTAATGCTTCTATTTTATCATTTATGAGTAATTTAACTTTTATTAATGGCGATATATCTAGTTTTTTGGATTCATATCATTTAATTTTACTTCTAATTCTGAGTTATTAATATGTCTGACAATCTGGTCTCTCTTTGGTCTGTAATTGTTTTTATACTTATACCAGCAAACTGACTCCGGATGATATCGATTTGGTTTATTTTCTTCCTCACATATCTTGCAAGGCTTGTTTTCTTCCTTTTATTTTGTTTTTTTTTTCGTAATTTCCCATGTTCTTTTCAACAGGCTTCTTGTTTACTAAATGTTCTAAGCTGCGAATGCTATTAAACAATCCTTCCGTTTCCTTGAGATCATTTCGGTCAATTTTGTCTGTTATAAAGTTTGGTAGTCCAGTAGCAATCAGGTCAATGAGGGTCGTTTTATCCATAAATTTATTCATTTCCAAAAGAAGACGTTCCTTTTTCAATGCATATTCTAGCAAAGTACCCTGTCTATATTTATATGACATAGCATACCTTATCGGGGTCCATCCTTTGTCTGCATATGTAACGCAAAAACATTTTTTCCATATCGACCAATCTGATTCTATTGTGTGTTTTATAAGCATTGAACCATACCAGTCTAAACAAGAATCTTCCAAAAACAACCGAAGGACTTCAATTTTCCCAATATCTTGTGTAATTCCAACACGCACACATTCGGCCTCAAAGATAGCCATCCACTGGGATACATCTAATGACTTTTTGTTGAATTTATCGATAACCATTTTCTCTATTGTATTTTTTATGTTCTGTGGTTTAGGTACGTCACTTTTAATTTCTGAAAAATTCTTGAGGATTTTTGTTAATATATCTTCAGAAATACCACCAGTGGTTATTGATTCTGATGTTTGAGGTGTATCTTCCTGTAGCAAATATCCCTGAAATTGTATATTATGATCCTCATCCATGTAGACACCTTCTAATTCTTTAGTTATCGAAATCCATACTTTTCTGCTCTCATGTCTCCGATGTATTGAATCTTTCACTTTTTTGTACGCTGAAGTATTTATTAGTTCTTTATGTAACGTTACTGGTTGTAATTTTTCTGGTAATAAAAACGTATTATTATCTTTATCCATTAATGATGTAACGCACATTATATTACTTTTTTTATCTTCGCTTGCTTTAATTATAAATTCAAACCTTATTTTTTCCATTTTTAGTTTCAGCAATAGCTGTAGATGTGTTGTTTTATAACGTATTATTTCTAGTGAAATAAAAGATTGTTGTTGCTCTGAAAGAGATTGAAAACTTTTATTAAAAATATTCCTATCTAATTAACTTTACATGCTCATTACAACAAATTAACTTACCTGAAAGAGAAACAACACATAAAGCTATTATTCCACTTAAATATTATTTTATCATAAATTATTAAATATGAAATTGTTTACAAAATGACAATAATTAAAATTTGACACTACACAACACATACGGTGACAGCCGCCAAACCAAGTGTCAATATTTTACAAGTATATTACTGGCCAATACATGCCACTCTGTATAAACTACGACAACGTAATTTGTATTTATACCTAGCTTGAGAAGGTCTTTGATACCGCGAAGCGGATTATGACTGAAACGCTGCTATGTGCGAGAGAGTCCGCTGTAGTTTGCGCTCTAAAAGCACTCCCACATACACAATAAATTAAGACTAAACAATAGTAATAAATTATTATTTCAGCCGCGACTCTCTGAACGGCGAAGGGGTAAGCGGCGCTACAGCTACTGTGGGTATGGGTTCTCTACAACGTCGCGGCGGAGGCATGAGCAGTGGCACTATGCAGAGCTTTACCATGCCCAGCGACGTCGGTAAGAAGAGCGGTAATGAAGTTTTGTACTAACTATTAAACTAATTATACACACATACATCTACTGATGGCTTTTAATCCATTAAAGGGGTAGCAGAAGTTCAGGTCAAAAATTCCTAAGCCACTTTTGAAAGTTAAGTGGGGAAAAGGTAGGAAAGTAAAGATTTTTGGTGTTGGGACTCCGTGTCGCCCAAAATTCACTTAAAACCCCGTAATATATAAAGTTGTCTCTTAAGAACACCTACGGGAAAAAATTGGATAGTGCTACTCTATAGTCAAAAATTAACATATTATGTACCAAAAGCTAAACTAACACCAAAAGCTTACAAAAAAATCATAAACTAAGCGTCAATATATTTTTTTTATTCTTTATAAAAAATATTCTTAATATTTTTGCTTTTAGCGATAAGACCGCCAATTGTACCTCACTTTTAACTGTTTGATCTTTTTTTTTATTTGTGTTTGAAGTGCAATAAAGAGTTATTCTATTATATTATTTTTCTTTTGAATGAAGCTGTTTCAGCCATGTAAATAATAATTGAAAGTTTAAATGTGTGAAAGTTAATTTAGTAAATTGGTTTCAGGTATCGTGAGGGAAACATCTCCGTACAAGAAGAGCAACAATTCCTCACCCGGACATCTGCCGAACCGCCTGCAACTTGGTGAGGACAACATTTACCAACAACAACATGTATGCAGTTTAAACTCAACTCAAACTTTCACGCCCATTATCCCCGAAGGGGTTGGCAGAGGTACAAATACTTCTGAACATCACGTGACATTGTCACCTAGTGTTCAAAGTACCCACATTTTGCTTGGACAGTGTACTCACGTTATAGGGGGCAGACCTATCGCCGTTTTTGTACGAATACACTGTCACATGACTAAGTACAACTTAGCCATCTAGGTTTCCTCATGATGTTTTCCCTCACCGTTAACAACCATGATAAATGAACCACACATATGTCTTTAGAAGAGACAAATTAGTATAGGCCCGACCTGGGATTAGAACACTAGTCGTCTGCACGATAAGCGGTGTTCTACTCACTGAGCTATCACGTCGTCAGTTTTAAGTATAAATTATAAAACAATTTGTGTTTATATGGAACGATATATAAGATAGCGTCTGCCCTTTAAAATGCGTAGTAATATTATGTTATTGAATTTGACCTCTAAATCGATGTAAGATTGAATAAATCATAACGCCAATAAATTTTTGTATATGATGGCAGAATTACTATTAGAACTTAACCCATAAGTCAGTATTTTGTCCTTTCACCATATTGTAACCGAAAACCCTTGCTATTAGCCGAAAAGCTTAATATCTTGATTCCGACCTCCCTCATTTTTGGTATACATTTAGTATATTAACGCCCGATTTCTGAATTGAGTATTCAAGCTGAGGACGTCTTAAGAAACGTTTTGTCTCATTCAGTTGTTAAGATTTCAATGCGACAGAACGATACTTAAGTTGTTCTCAGCTGGAATACTCAATTCAGAAATCGGGCGTAAGTGACCTAACGCAGAGGCCTGTAATCCATTTAATGTTCTTTGCTTTCAGGAGGCCCTGTGGTCCAATGTTCCGATGAACTAGAGCCTCTCACACCATCTCGCTCCACGGAAAGGCTTCACCGCGAAATGCAGAACCTGGAAGGCCTCATGAAGGACCTTTCAGCGATCACCCAACAACAATTCCATTGCTAAACTGACTCGGCTGCCCGGACGTTTGTTTATATAGTTTTATTATCCGAAAACCATTTATTTTATTTGATGAAATGACAATTTATTGCAGCTTTGTATATGTGATTAGAATACTTGCTTCATTTGATGACACAGACTGAGAAGCAGATTCACTGTGGAAGATAAAATGGGGTAGAATTACGTTTTCGAAGCTGCAATATCTTGGATTGTTAGCCCTGTTATCAGTGCGGAATGTTTTAAAGAGACATATTAATATGAATCTAACGTATTTCCATGCGGGACTTTCATAAATCTATGAAAAGGCTGCACTGAACAAACACTAGTCTTTCAACCAAAGTCATCACTTTTATTATGAGTATTTATTGAAAGATTGCACATACTTTAGATTGACTAATAAACTAAGAAATTTATAAGTTGTGCCTTATTCTGGTGTGTACCAAAATAGCTACGTATGCATTTTTTTATTTAAGGCTATCTCTAAAATATGTAACTTTTGCTCTGTTGAAACCATTAACGATATCTCAAGGTAACCTTGACATTAAATGTTATATAAAAATATGTTCTTATCTTCGAGCGAGTGACACTTGCCTACGTCGTTAAAATGTTGCGTTGGTTTTAGGAAATGAAAACTAACCATAGTTATCGACGCTAAGTGTCGACCACGTGATTGTATTATTTAGCAAACAACATTACTAGCTGTATCATACTTTCATGGCTGGTATTTCTAACTTAGGTTAATCAATTTTATTGGAGCTGCTTTGGCAAGTGTTTTAGAGAATGATTTTATCTGTGTAGCTTATTGAAATATATGACTTTCATGTATATTACTCTATATTCTAGTGTATGTAAACTAAACTTGTACCATATTAAATGTGCCAAGTCAGTCAATAAGTTATTTGCATAGAATTAAACTTTTACAAATGTATCAATCTGTTTTCGCGTTTCGCTCGAAGATCTTCAGTTTACTTTCGATAAATACTCATGGTAGAACTGGTTGCTATTGACTCATTAAGTCAACGCCATCTTCCGGGAAATTAAACCTACAACTTTATTTATATGATTTATGTATTATTTAAAGACCATGTTAGAAATGATTTACCAAATACTATTAATTATAATTTGGTCTTTTAGCTAGGCTTGTACGATCGCGTACGGTATGGTACTATGTGTACCCAATTAACACCTAATACATGAAGTATATGGTATGAAGACATAAATGTTAAACTCTTCGAATATAATAATCGTTCTAAATGTTTCTAAGTGTTTAGTGAAATAAGTATTAACTAAGATCACTTCGTTGTACCCTTCCTTCTTGGCGTACCTTATTCCCTTAAATGTTTGTACTTTTGTAAAAAAAAATATACTAAATAATCGTTCAATTTAAATTCGGACACAAACTAAAAGACTATTTATTATTGGCCTAAAGTTAACTGTAAATGTGAATTTAAAATATTGATCATTCTGACAATACTATTTAAAATAATGATTTCATTGTCTCACAATTGTCGGTGTTAGATACATATTTTATATATTACAATTATTTAGAAAAACAATATTTCTACGTCGTTTTTACTCTTTGTCTTTTTGGGCTATTGTCCTAATTTATATTACCTATATATCAGGTTAACCTTTAGAAAAATACAATACTGACTTTTGGTCAGGGATACTACCAAACAAGGTGACGGAGAATATCGATAGAGTTTAATAAGAAAGTACTTTTGTGCTCATGTTGGAGTTTACAGGTAAAATACTGTTGCATACTCTTGCTAAAACACACTATGTCATTCGATCCGTTAAAAAACACTTATTACTATTTATAAAAAAATACTTTTGAAGGATATTATATATTATATCCTTCAAAAGTATTTCGTATATTTTAAAGTATCAATCGAATAATATGTTTACTGTTTTGGCTGTTGTTTAAATCAGCAAAATATCTCAACTTATTTCCGAACCACTGCCCCTTCGAAAACTTTACAAACCTATACGAATTTATCTTGATAGTAATGTCTGACTTATCTAACATACGGTAGTTTTAAAATAATCAATGTTTTATGACCCATTTACTAACACCACAATTGTGGGACATGGTAACTTATTACTAAAATCTAATCGACTTAAAACTTATTAATGTGACCAATGAATTTAAAAACGTCACTATCGGTGTTGTATGAAATTAGAATGGCGTTTGCCTATTTTATATTTATAGGTGTCGTAACTTCATCCCTGTAGAACTTTTGGAATTATTTGTTAGGTATTTAATGGCAAGGGCTAAAAAATGCGCAATTCTCCTTGTTGTAGTTATAATGATTGTAAATATTGACGTATCATATTTTTCGATGCGTCATTTAGGTTTTTAATTTATTCTATCGCTCTCTTAACAACGTTACCTAAATTAAATAGTCTCAGTTATTAATGACGGAGATTTTTTAAAAGCAATGGTATTTATTTACAAGTTTACGAAGGAATTTATTTTTATTCTTTAAGAAATACACGGCAATTCGGTATGCAAAGTTTTACTAAAGTGATGCTGATTACAAAACCATTTCGAAATATTATGGTTATAAACAATATTTTCTTGAAATTATATCAATTGAAGCTAAGATGACTGTTATTTTATCAAAAAACCGTAACAGTGTTTGACCTTCAATGTTGTTTCAAAGTCATACGGTTTTGCAGTTTATTAATAAAATATCGAAAATCATAGGTTTGTTTAGTATAATATCGTAATAATTTCATTTGACATCACAAATTCGTGATATGTTTTGCAATCAGCAACATTTTATAGAACATTTCGCTTCATTTGCATGTCGCTACGAGATTTTATCGATCGATGACGTCATTAAGTACAAAAGTTGAACAATCTTTAAAAAATCATAACTTTACAATTACTCATTTTAAATGGAAAATATTCAAATCAGTCTTTTATTTTCGTGTTTACTATCGAATAAAAATATTTAATAAATACCAAAAAAAAACTTTGCATACCGAATTATAATCATGTTTGGTTGACAATCACGCAATGTATGAACAAAATGAATTTACGAAATATTTCGAATTGAATTTATGAGCACTAATGTTAAGTTGACCCAACGGTCTCCGTCTACCTACCCCAATAAAAAAATGCTAAGTCCAATTTTAGGATCTACATATGGTTTTGAAAAGTTTTTGTAAATACAACTCGTAAGTGTATGTATGTGTAGGTAGCTCAGTAGTTTGTAAGAGACACTTGAATGTTTAGTTGTTAGTCAATTTTTAATGTATTTTCGACCAATTTTAGCTGCAGTTGGATTGATAAATGGCGGAGGAAACAATTGTTCCTTCTTTGATCTCATCTTAGCCACATTGTTGGTCATGACAATCTTAAAAAATAATTATATATTGTCTTCGTGTCCAATGACTTCCCGTTGTTTTTATTATTCCAATTATGTACGCGATCACTTTCTTATCATATATTTCACAGATGAGGCTAAGTTTTACAACCGACTCATCGGTATTAAAAAATCCTTACCGTTTATATAAAATTTTATATTGTTTTTACCTCCCATTTGATAAAATGTATAATGAATATACAATCATGTTTTCGTAAGAAAAGCATATGTAAGTACCTTGTACAATATTGTACAAAGTGTTAACCAGCAGCTAAAATTGGTCCAAAAATCGCACAATGTATTCTGTTTATTTATTTTTAATAGTTGAAATGTTCGTATAAAAGTTATTGTAAAGAGCTAGTCATGTGTGAGAAAGGTCTCAAATATATTTATTAGTTTTACGTCTGTACGCAGCTCAAATCTTTATACACATCTTGATCTAGTTTCCTATTGCAATATCCGAAAATACTTACAACCACACATTAACGCAGTAAAATACTTGTGAGGTACGATGGTTATGAAATCTCATAATGTCAATTCCTCGTCAAAAACCAGAGGTCAAACCTGATTGCCAATCTGTTTGAATCTGCATTTGTGTGATGGTTTTCAAAGATATTTTAACTTATTCAGGTATATATGTCAGATTACAAGTGATGAAATCTCTCTCACATTGATCCATGTTCCTTTCATGTTCATTTCATGAAACTAGTAGACTTATCTGTTAGTTATATTATTTAAATTATTAAAAGACATTTTATACTTTGAAATAGTGATTTCCGTACCTTTAGAAAGTTTGCTTGGTTAGTATTGTTATATCTGAATGTATTTTAAAATTAATAAGATGACTTCTCTTAGTTGCGACTTATGTGTCACACTTAAGATGCTAAAAAATATCTTATTAAAATTATATAATCACTTATATTATAAGGCTATAGTATTCTTTTCCTATGTGTCATTGTTCCAATTGTCTCAATATAAAGTAGTTATTTATAAATTGTTTTCACAAAAGACCATGAATGCTCAACACTGTCACCTTTTTGTTTTTAATATTTACGACAAAAAGACGTGTTTCTTTGGTTAGAGCGTGACTAGAGTGATGGAGAGTTACGATTGAGAATGACCGAATGATAGGATTCCGTTGAATGAAAGTAAATATTGTATATTGCTGACCGATGAAGCGCGCCGTAAAAGTATTTGAAAAATAAAACTGATATTATTTGATTCCCATAGAGTCGGGGGAATTATTCCAATTTTATTTCCAATAGCCATTATTATTATGAAACCCTGTTTATTTGTGGGTGCTCATGTGTATTGAGACTGTAAATCAAGATATTTTATAGGACTGATTTTTTGTAAATGATTTTAGTGATATATTATTTTTACCTAACAAAACATGGTGTTAGTCTACCTGTAAGAAGCTTTTGTGTAAAACAACACCTATCTACTTATAAAGATGTACTAAGCGAATTGGAGATGATAATAAACTCTTTATTTCAGAATGTGTTTTATTTCGTTTACCTTTAATAATTTCAAACCGTAATGGTTAGGAGGTTCTTTTCTTTCTTATTTATATTCAGTTATTTATATTTGCCGTGTAGTGTTAAAACCTAAGATCGTACACTGGCTTTATACCACCATTATTAGACCTGTGATAACCTACGGCTCACTGGTCTGGTGGTCGAGAACTAGATTAACAACAGCCCAAAACGACCTAGAAAAAATGCAACGGCTTGCCTGTATGGCCATCACGGGCTGTATGAGAACCGCACCCACGGCAGCTCTTCAGGTGCTACTGAATCTGCCGCCCTTACACTTACACATACAGCAAGAGGCAGCGATGTCCTCACTTAGGCTGAAAAAGGCAGGACACCTCAAAAATGACTCCAGAATCCTACACACTAATATTTATACAGCGGCCATCCAATACCAGCCCTTACTTACTGCACCATGTGATAGGATAACAAAAACCATTATAACCAAGCACAATTACACTGTTGTACTCGAAGAGGAACAACATGACTACTCCGATATTAAAGAGGTGCGTGTGTATACAGATGGCTCCAAGACCAACCAAGGGACTGGAGCGGGCGTATACTCACAAGACCTCAATATCAAAATCTCCAAAAGCCTAGGCCACCACAATACGGTATTCCAAGCGGAGTGTCTTGGAATAATTGAGGTGGCAATGGCAATCAAAGCCCGTGCGCTGTCTGATATGCATGTCAAAATCATCTCGGACAGTGCATCTGTGCTACAGGCTCTGGATCGTTGTGTGTTCACTTCAGGACTAGTCCTGGAGTGCCACGGTGCTCTGGAGGAGGTAGCCGGGAAAAACATTATAACCCTTCAATGGATTAAAGGTCATAGCGGCTCATTGGGAAACGACGCGGCTGACGAACTGGCTAGGGCGGGGTCGGCCAGGAACCTGCAGGGTCCTGAACCGATTATCCCCCTGCCTTTTGGTCAGCTGCGTGCGTGGCTAATTGACATAAAGCTGACCGGGCGCGCACTACGACTTAGTAGGAAGGACCTGCGGACAGTGGCGGGAATACTCACAGGACATACCACATTAAAAAAACACTTACACACTATAGGCATCACCGACAGCCCTCTATGCCGTGCGTGCATGAAGGCTGATGAGACGGTCGCTCACGTGCTCCAGGAATGCACTGGAGTGGCCGATATCCGAAAAAACACTATAGGAACAATAAAGTCGCTCCCAGGGGCGGTAGCTGACCTGGATAAGCTACTTGCCTTCTGGACGGAATTAGGCTGGGAGAGCTAGTTGACCACTTGGTCCACGTACAATGGTCCGCCATGTCGGGCTCAGTGCGGAAACCCGTGGCGTTTACCGCCCGTCTAATAATAATAATAATAATATAATAAGATCCGAGCCATTAACTCCTGGGTCATGCCTGTACTGATGTACACGTTTGGCGTGCTCAGATGGACTCAGTTCGAACTAGACGCTCTGGACAGACGAGTCCGCACGACGATGACCTCTCATCGAATGCATCATCCGAGGTCGTCGGTTATGAGATTGTATATCCCGCGGAAGTGTGGTGGTCGAGGCCTCTTGAGTGCCAAAACCATGCACAACCGCGAGGTATGCAACCTCAGAAACTATTTTTTGACGATGGCGGATGATAGTATTCGGGGAGAGGTGGTCGCTAGTGATAAAGGACTGACTCCCTTATCGTTGGCCTCACAGGATTGGCGAAACCCGGAGGTACTTAGCACCTCTGATCGGGAGTCCGTATGGAAAGAGAAGGAGCTGCACGGGAGGTTTTACAAGGTACTTCACGAACCTTTCGTGGACCGTAAAGCCTCCCTGCATTGGCTGCGATTCGGGGACCTGTTTGGGGAAACCAAAGGTTTTGTCTGTGCAATACAGGACCAGGTTATCAAGACGCGGAACTATCGGAGATACATCCTAAAGGACGGTACCACAGACATCTGTCGAGCATGTGGCCGTCCCGGAGAGTCACTTAGGCATGTTATTTCCGGTTGTTCGGCTCTTGCTAACACTGAGTACTTGCACAGGCACAACCAAGCAGCCAAAATCCTGCATCAGGAGCTCGCTCTAAAATACGGACTCTTGCAACAGAGGCTGCCGTATTACAAGTATCTGCCGGAGCCAATTCTAGAAAACGACCGTGCCAAAATCTATTGGGACCGATCTGTTATCACGGACAGGACTATTCTAGCGAATAAGCCTGATATCGTGGTATGGGATCGGTCGCAGTCGAGGGTGTTTCTAGTGGATGTCACTATCCCTCATGACGAGGGTCTCGTGAAAGCCGAAACCGAGAAGCGTCGGAAATATCTCGATCTGGCTCACGAGATCACCGACATGTGGGGTGTGACTTCGACAGAAATAATCCCAATTGTTTTGTCCGCGAACGGGTTAATTCCAACCAGTCTCGCGACCAACTTGAGGCGGTTGGATTTCTGTGGCGTGTCGGTTCCAGCACAAATGCAGAAAGCGGTGCTGCTCGATACGGCTCGGATCGTCCGTCGGTTCTTGAACCTGACTCCCTGACCCCGACCGACTGTTCTTTTGTCGGGGAGTACCGCCTCTCCCATTTAAAATTTATATTTTCTTTTTCGGCCATGGGAGAGGCGAGGAACTAAAAGTAATGCCAAAATAATAATAATAAATAATAATTGCCGTGTAGTGCCGGCTTAGAATGTCGCTACCCCTTTCTACCAACTGGTGTCGTAAGAGGCGACTAAGGGTATTGGGACTTTTTATTGGATTTTTGGGCGATGCGGTTGGAGACCCATCACCAAAAACCTTTATTTTACCGCCTTTTCCCCACTGAACTTCCAAAAGTGGCTGAGGAATTTATAATTCCTTGGCTCTCGCTACCCTTTCTAGGGAATTATAGCCGTGAGTATATATGTAATATTCAGTAAATAATAAATTCAGCGAAAAATCTCCAAAAAAATTGAAATAACTCTCAACAACAGCCATCCTAAAGCAAATGGCTAACTTCAATTATGCAATAAAGTGTACTGTAGGTTGACCATATTTATATCTTTTATCTTCAAAATAAAAAAAAGCTGTAGAAATGAAGTATAAAGGATCATAAAACTAAGTCCCATTCCAACAACGAAAGTGTTATTTTAATGGTTCTTCCTGGCGAATATTAGAATACAAGTAAATATTAAGCGATAAAGCGTCTACTTGTTGGAGTGTAAGAGCGTAGCGAACGAAGCTCCATTTACACCCGACTTTTGTATTTCGTATGTCACCTAACTCATCCTTAACGGTATATCCGATCTCAACCAAATCTTGCATGATGGTCAAAGGCATCAAGGAACAGGTTGTGAGGGAGAGATTTTTCGAATAAATGTTATTGAATGGAATGATCACCCTTTAAAGTTTCCCATGTAATAGGCTATTTGACAAAGTTTTGAAAACTATCTTACGGTGTTTATTTGCTTATAAGGAGCCCTAAAAAATAAATTTCAGCCTTCATTTTAGCTATTTTATTAAAAAATCTAAAAAGAAAATGCGATATTTAAAAGTGCCGCGAAAATGCGACTTTACGTAATATGGTGGTTTTGGCACGTAGTGACGTCAATTCCCCAACATACACCAATAAGCGAAGCGATACTCAGTCTGTTTATGCGCAATCTACGTTATTATAGAAATAGCCAATCACGGACGTTTTTAGTCACGTGACAGTGGCACCAAAATACTTATTTTAGAAGACGAATTTTGGTAAATTAATGCAATATTTTTAACTCGCATTATTTTCATATCGCAAAGAAATATTAAGACTACTGAAATAAAAGAAATGTATATTTTTATAACAGTCAAATAGCCTATTCTATGGGAAACTATTGTGAACAAATCTGCTATCTCTTTAATTTTGTCCAGCTTCGTTCCAAATTTTGGCTTGCGAAGCTTTTTTGCCAACCTAGTCACCTTTTTAATATTGAGCAAAATACGTAAAAACACGTTTATTGTATTGAGACCCTCGTAATATTATTTTATAAATATATGACGGTATTTGCTGCTACAGCGGCTACGGAAATAAATCATTTGTGAAAATTTCAGCTTTCTGGCTATCTTTGTGTATGAGATAGAGCCTGGAAAAAGACAGACAAACAGCGGAGTGTGCGGAAACCTAACAAATGGTGATCCATATTCTCTGCCTTTGTAAGTGACATTTTATTGAAATACGAAGCGACTATTTCATTTCAAAACGGATCAGGCACAGCTTTTCTAGTTTAAACGGTTTATCATCCACTTTTGGTGATGTAATTTTAATAGGATTGCTTTTGCTAACAGATACCAAGAAATATAAGGCGGCCCTTCTCGATTTTTTCAATGTGATCGAGAGAGAAATAGTGTGATTTGTAAAAGGGTGCAGTGTAACAGACGATGTAATGAGAGAGGATGGATGATATAAGTGTAAAAGATTTATGGAGCCAATGTGAATGGTCAATTGGTCATATCAAAAACTAAATTCCGACAAACATACGTATTAATGCATTTATCAGAAACAACTATTTTTATTTACATAAGGATTTCATATAAAATTAAGATCACACATAACATTTTTTATGCGAGGAAATCTTTTGAATAGACAATCAATTAAATTTAAATATGGGACGTAGCGGTTGCCAAACTTTAATTATTTACGCAGCATACGGCAAATTATCTCTCATAAGGAATAAATCTACCTCATTTTTTGAATTTCGTATCCCAATTGCAAAAAAAAAACTATTCGTTTTGTCTGTCTGTATGTCATGTGTCCAAGCAGTTTATTTTCCAGAACTATAGAGACTAGGCGGTTGAAAATTTTTAGGTAGATGTCATTGTCAATATGTTGTCAATTCACTGGCTGAAAATTAGCGTCACGGTTGGTGACGTCATCACCCGAGGCAGCATGCTGAGCCAGTGACCTATTCACTGCATAGGGCTTCTTTTCTGCTTTAAGTTTTATTAATATTCTTCAGAATTTACTGTTTAGCATTATGTTGTATGTTGTATGTTATAACATTGCAATAATATAGTACTGTCGAGCTGATCTGATGATGAATCCGGAAGATATGCACTAGCATTTCATAATGAAATAGCAACGTGCACCTACTAAAGCGTGTTTTGTAGTTCTTTTAACTATTCATTTTCTAATTAATCTCAAGTGAAAAGCAGCTTTTTGCCTCTGCATAACAGCGTAGAAGTCATAGACCCTATTTTCAGCAAGAATGCCCGACGTGTTACAACGCCAGGGCTGACGCAGCTTGGCTCTGAAAGCGTCGTTGTACTGTACATGAAGAGACTGATAAGCTCTCCTCATGCACTTGCAACGCAACCATCCGGTGTGAAGCGCCTGACTGTATGCCTTAAACCAGGTCACTATGACTTGGTCTGTGATGTGTATAAACCTCCTACCAGCATGTTATTTTTACGTGCTAAACTTTTTCTCTGTCTATCTAGGTCGGTATTATCTGACAAATCATGTGTTATGATATGTCCAAGATATTTAAACTTATTTACAATTTTTAAGTCGGTACCATATACTGTCCGTGCAGTTATTTTACCTGTAGACTTAAGAATTTTTATCTGGAGCTACTCTGAATCCTTATCGGCATATCGATATACAGGGTGGCGCATTCAAATCGGTCAGTATGGGAAAGTCTGAGACTATAAGACATACGAAGATTTGTTCTTAGGAACCATGTCACCGATTTTGATAAAAAGAAAAACTGCATTCATACATTTGAAAAAAAATCTGTAACCAGCTCGGGAATCGAACCCGGTTGTTTTGAAAAAATAAACTTACACTTTTTCTATTATGATATCGATTGTTAGGTCTTAAGCTGTAAATGTCTCCATAAAACATGATGTCTAAAATGAATAAAATGCATTGTTTTGACATACTTTAATTTCTCAAAGTAGGTGTTCGAAGTGACCACCGTTACAATATTCAACAAGTTCAGGCATGTAAAATTGTCTCTATGACTGTTTGTACCTCTCAACTTATTAATAATAAGTTATTACATACATGCACCGTATCATGTGGTTTGCATTCCATTAAAAATTTAAGAAAGTTTTGTTATCTACAGTAATTAAACACTAACAATCAATAGAAAAGCCCACTTAAAGTAAGTATGTAGATATTGTAGATACACAGACGTGTTAAACCTCATTTGAAAATGGAACGTCTCGGTGTGACTGGCCGAATAGAAATAAAAAAAAAGAAAACTCGAGTGTCAAATGTTTTGGCGGGAACTGAAAATCAGTACTTCGGTATTTGTGTTGGGAAAATGCGTTTTAAAAACTCTGAGCAATTAGATTTATTGGAAGCTTACTTTAAAAATGACAGAAATTGCTTCCGTGCACTACATTGGTACCATATCAAATATCCGACACGTATTTTACCTACTCGTAAAATATTCATCAAAATTGTTCACAATTTGAAGACCCATGGAAGTTTTAAGAAGCCAAAAAAAGTAAAACCAAGACAATGTGATGAAAACATGGAAATTAACATTTTAACCTATTTTGAAGCAACACCAGATGCCTCCACCCGTAATGCAAGTCGTGATATTCCTGAAATTTCACGTCGGACTATTCAAAGAACCCTAAAGAAACACAAATACAAGTGCTACAAGAATGGACATTGGGTGCAGGCCTTACATGCAGGAGATGATATTAGAAGACTTGAATTTTGTAATTGGTTAAAAGAAACAATGGATCTAGACAGACATTTTTTAAAGTTTGTAATATTTTCTGATGAAACTCAATTTTCCAACAACGGAATGTACAATCGTAAAAATCATCACTATTGGAGTCGAGAAAATCCCCTACGAACGCACGAAGGACGCCGTCAAGTTAGATTCTCATTTAACTGCTGGGTAAGCCTACTTCACAATAAGGTACTCTTGTTTAAAATTTATGATGGACATTTGGACAGATTCAAGTACCTTGCAATCTTAGAAGATCTTTTAGAGGCCGTACGAGAAATGTCAACAGAAGTAAGAGAACAACTTTATTTTCAACAGGACGGAGCACCGGCTCACAATAGTCGCATAGCAAGAGACTTTTTAGATGAAAACTTTCCGCGAAAATGGATTGGTACGAACGGCCCTATCAAATGGCCGGCGAGGTCGCCCGATTTAACGCCTCTAGACTATTTTTTATGGGGTTACGTTAAGGATGAAGTTTACAAAACAAGCTATGACACCGTTGAAGACCTAAAAGCAGCCATAGAGTCAATTTTAACGCAAATTCACCACATGAAGATACAAAATGCAATAGTAAGATCGTTACCTAAACGTGTTGAAACTTGTATTGAAAAAAATGGTGGTCACTTCGAACACCTACTTTGAGAAATTAAAATATCTCAAAACAATGCATTTTATTCATTTTAGACATCATGTTTTATGGAGACATTTACAGCTTAAGACCTACACAATCGATATCATAATAGAAAAAGTGTAAGTTTATTTTTTCAAAACAACCGGGTTCGATTCCCGAGCTGGGTACAGATTTTTTTTCAAATGTATGAATGCAGTTTTTCTTTTTATCAAAATCGGTGACATGGTTCCTAAGAACAAATCTTCATATGTCTTACAGTTTCAGACTTTCCCATACTGACCGATTTGAATGCGCCACCCTGTATAGGATTATATACGAGCTACTCGTAATATAAAAAAAAGCAACTTACTAGTACTTTAGCAGTGTTGTGGGAGTAAGAAAGAGGTTATAACACTCACAGTGGACACGTAACTTAAATCTTACGTAATAGAAAACGTTTCTACTTTCTTTGATATCTATCCTATTTTAATATTATAATTGTTATTGTAGCTAAATGGCACCTAAACTACAAGTCGTATTTGAATGAAATTTCGCAGGAATCTATGACCACAATTTAACATACAGGATACTTTTTATCTCGGAATGACTAATAAACTATATTTACGCCTGATTGAACTCAGAGTACCGAAAAAAACACCTAAAGATTTGTGATAAATGTATAAATCCCTGAAAGGGGTAGCCAGAGCTGAGAAATTATAAATTCCTCAGCCACTTTTGGAAAGTTGGTTGGGGAAAAGATGGTGAAGTAAAGGTTGTTGGTGATGGGTCTCCAACCGCATCGCCCAAAAATACCTTAAAAAGCCCCAAGTCCGTTAGTTGCCTCTTACGTACACCCACCGGAAGAAATGGGGTAGTGCTATTCTAAGCCGACACTACATAGCCTATTCTATTGTCCCATTGAACTATATAATTATTTAACTAGCAGAAATTGTTTGACTCGTATCGGTGGAGGATCGACAGACATGCATAAATGTATTGTTGACCAAATTACATCCACGTATAATGACTCGTGTTGATTAAATTTTGTGAACTCGCTTTGCGATGTGTTATAGCGCTTTGTTAAATAAAACATTGTGATTATTGTTTCCTAGAATAGATATGAACTTTTTACAATAAGGTAATACATACATACATACATACATAATATACTCACGGCTATAAATCCCTAGATGGGGTAGCCAGAGCTGAGGAATTAGAAATTCCTGAGCCACTTTTGTAAAGTTAAGTGGGGAAAAGTTGGTAAAATAAAGGTTGTTGGTGATGGGTCTCCAACCGCATCGCCCAAAAATCGCTTAAAAGCCCCAATACCGTCAGTCGCCTTTTACGAACACCCACCGTAAGAATTGGGGTAGTGCTATTCTAAGCCGACACTACACAGCAAGGTAATATTCATATTTAAAGGTAATATTCATACATTAATACATGTACTCTTGCCATTAACTCCAATTGGATTAGGCAGAGGCTATCAGTCGCCACTCTGTACGATCTTGGCAAACCTCTCGAGTTTCGTTTACATCCCTCGATCTTTTTATACATATGCTATTTTATTTTCTGGATTACAAAAATTTGCCTTTTTAGACACATTTTCTTTTAGATCCAAATGCGTCTTCCGTCATCATCCCCTTTGGGTTTCACCATCCACAATACATATCTATATTTAATTTAATAGTATATATTTTTTGATGTGTAGTGTCAGCTTAGAATAGCACTACACCATTTCTTTCGGTGGGTGTACGTAAAAGGCGACTAACGGTATTGGGGCTTTAAAGGGATTTTAGGCGATGAGGTTGGAGACACATCACCAGCAACCTTTATGTTACCATCTTTTCCCCAATTAACTTTCCAAAAGTGGCTGAGGAATTTCTAATTCCTTAGCTCTGGCTATTCCTTCTAGGGATTTATAGCCGTGAGTATATATATGTATATTTTAAGTAGAGAGAGGGAGAGAAATTATCAAAATAAAGTGCCTTAAAATGTCTTAGTTGCGGGCAATACTGCGTGCCGATCCCGATAATAAGGGGTAAGCCAAGTTCGGAATGAACATTTTAGCCTCTTATAATTGATCGAAGAAATATAGATGTTCATTAGTTTTAAATACCATCGCCATACAATCACTTAAAAACCATTTACGGGTCCAAAATTGGAAGACCACTAACAGTATGAGAGCTAATTTAACTTTCCGATGTTCAAAGCAAATCTGACCTTAATCGTTCATTTACAAATTAATATAACTTACACATGTTTTGGTAAAACTTTTTGGCCGTATAACTTTAGCTCAAATGCATAAAGTCTACTTCAAACGACGACGCCAAAGTTGAGTAGGTCCATTTGCTTAAACTTATACAGAAAGAAAATTTACTATGCAGTCTGTTGAAATTTGATAGAGTTGTCCCTCTGGAAAAGGATTCAACAATGTCATTCTGACTTTCAGCAGTACGTTTTTCTGAAATACCTACCTTCCCTACTCATGGCTAGAAATAAAAAAGAGCATGAAATTCATAATTCTTCAGCCACTCTGAGCCACTCTTCGAAGTTGATTTGGGAGAAGATAGTAAAATAAGCAAATTTTCAGGAAAGTTATTAATAATTTGATTATATTTTTACCCAAGAAAGCTGTCAAAAATTCGACTTTCTAGACTTTAAAGAGACAAAGTTAACAATAGGTATATAGACAGAGAATAAGTTCACTTACCAATAAAAGGGTCTAGCAGGCTAACCTAAGAAGATTGGCCCCCGGAGGATATGAATGTCTTTAAAAATATGCATTATGAACCCCATTTCATGCTCTTTAATTCTAAATTTATTTGGTTACTCTCGCTTACTTGGTTTAGCTAATATCGCAGTTTAAAAATTACCATGATTTTTTGACATTTTCGTAAATAAGTCTAAAACAAAAGAAGTTCAAAGGCTGATATTACGCATATAGTGTTCTTAGGGTCTGCCACTACTGCACCTCAAATTACAACCACATCCCCTGCGGGGGCCAATCTTCTTAGGTTAGCCTGCTAGACCCTTTATATTAACGTAAGCTGTGTGTGTTAGAATATTCAGTAATTATAGTTGTACGACTTGACAACGCCATCTATTGTTATAATACTCAGTAACGAGATCTTCAATAAAACTCAGGTTCAGGAGATAGATTATTTATTTCACCAACACGATAAAGTATCCATTTTAATTCCATTTTTTATTAAGTGGCTTCAATCGTGTTTGCCACAATTATTTCGCCAATGTCGAGTAAAAGTAAAATATTGCACAAGTTAACTCTTTAAATTTATCAAGACAACTGTCACTAGTCAGTGGGACGAGTGTATTTATTCTAGAAGTCAACCCCTTTCCTTATTTCCGTTTATTCATAGATGGCGCCCTAATACATTTTTCTTTTTAAAATAATATGATAAACATTAATACAAAAGTAATTTATCAGAAAACCTTGTAAATAAAATAAACCTAACACTCGTCCATCCTGACCTCGTGTATGTCCTCATACACGCATTTCATTAAATAGCTTACTTAACCTAACACTCGGTTAAGATAAACTTTATTTATTAAAAAGAAACAAAATAAAGCTAATAAATTATCATATCTCCCTTTAAAGTTATAAAATTAAATTTACTGACTAATCCGTTGCTTCGGAAGGTGTTCGCAAAGAGAAGAAGCAACAAAGAAACTCTTTGCATTCACATTTTTTCATTTTTTCAAAAATATATTGTACAATTTTGGGTTTAACATATTAAGGTACAAGGTAATTAAGGTACAATTACAGAGCTTAGACTAAGACATATGCTAAATAAAGATACAATATGAACACTTTTAATCTGAGTTCCCATTACAACAACATTTAATTCTTAATCAATATAAAATATGCTCAACAAAAACATTACAGGTAGACTACAACTGTTTTCTTTTCCTTTTGTTTTTTTTTCTTTTTAACTCACTTACTTAGATTACATACATTAACTAAAAATAACACTATTTAAAATTGAGGAGAGATAAATCAATTTAATTATCATTTCGTTGTTAAGTATGGAAAAATAAACTTTTTTCATATACTAAATTAAAATCATAGAGCAACAATAATGAAATAAAAAAACTAATTAGAAAACAAATAAAAAGTAACAACATAAGTAGATCTAAATATATTTATTGTTGTAATTTCTATAATTGGAATAGTATTTTGTTTTTTTAATTTAGTTTTAATTTAATTTTAATTTAGTTTCAATCAATTTAATCAAATTTTATAATATTCATTTTTTAGAATGTTGTATCTGTAATGTTAGTAATATTGTTAATTATTTCAATTTTTAAATCGAATGATGTGATTAGCCTGATGTGATTTGGTGTATTTAGTTGATATGTGTCATTTCAATTCATGTACTTTTTAAGATTGTTTACTATTTTCACTGTTGGCAATCCGTAATAAATAAATAAATGTATATTGTTTTCTCATGACTAAAAACCAAATGCATTCATTTAGACATGGTCTATTCATATTTTTTTTAACATCTGAACCTATTCCATACTTACATCATTTTCTTTTTTTTTTTTTCACGAGTTTGATTTATTAAAGCCTATGAACTAATTCCATGCATTCATAACATGTGAACCAACACCATTCTCATGAGTAAGTTTTTTAATTTAGTTTTATATAAGGGATGTATAAATTTTGGAAAGAAACGATTATTATTATATTTTTCATCGAATCCTATGAATTTTATTTTATAAAAGGGATGTATAAAATTTTGGAAAGAAACGATTATTATTATATTTTTCATCAAATCCTACGAATTTTATTTTATAAAAGGGATGTATAAAATTTTGGAAAGAAACGATTATTATTATATTTTTCATCAAATCCTATGAATTTTATTTTATAAAAGGGATGTATAAAATTTTGGAAAGAAACGATTATTATTATATTTTTCATCAAATCCTATGAATTTTATTTTATAAAAGGGATGTATAAAATTTTGGAAAGAAACGATTATTAGTTTTTTTTTTATCAAATCCTATGAATTTTATTTTATAAAAGGGATGTATAGAATTTTGGAAAGAAAGGATTATTAGTCTTTTTTTTTTTTATCAAAGCCTACGAACCCATTCCATTCTCATAGGCATTGACAAAATGTGAACCAATTCCATTCTCACGAGTTTGATTTTTAATTTTATTTTATATAAGGGATGTATAAATTTTGGAAAGAAACGATTATTATTATATTTTTCATCAAATCCTATGAATTTTATTTTATAAAAGGGATGTATAAAATTTTGGAAAGAAAGGATTATTAGTCTTTTTTTTATCAAAGCCTACGAACCCATTCCATTCTCATAGGCATTGACAAAATGTGAACCAATTCCATTCTCACGAGTTTGATTTTTAATTTAATTTTATATAAGGGATGTATAAATTTTGGAAAGAAACGATTATTAGTTTTATTTTTTCATAAAATCCTATGAATTTTATTTTATAAAAGGGATGTATAAAATTTTGGAAAGAAAGGATTATTAGTCTTTTTTTTTATCAAAGCCTACGAACCCATTCCATTCTCATAGGCATTGACAAAATGTGAACCAATTCCATTCTCACGAGTTTGATTTTTAATTTTATTTTATATAAGGGATGTATACATTTTGGAAAGAAACGATTATTAGTTTTATTTTTTCATCAAATCCTATGAATTTTATTTTATAAAAGGGATGTATAAAATTTTGGAAAGAAAGGATTATTAGTCTTTTTTTTATCAAAGCCTACGAACCCATTCCATTCTCATAGGCATTGACAAAATGTGAACCAATTCCATTCTCACGAGTTTGATTTTTAATTTTATTTTATATAAGGGATGTATAAATTTTGGAAAGAAACGATTATTAGTTTTATTTTTTTCATCAAATCCTATGAATTTTATTTTATAAAAGGGATGTATAAAATTTTGGAAAGAAAGGATTATTAGTCTTTTTTTTATCAAAGCCTACGAACCCATTCCATTCTCATAGGCATTGACAAAATGTGAACCAATTCAATTCTCACGAGTTTGATTTTTAATTTTGTCTTTATCTTATACATAAATCACGTAAAATTCTGGATAGAAGCACTAATTGATCTTAATTTACCCCAAACCGGATTATGAATAGATGTAGTATTCAAACATATATAGTATTTTTTAAGATTTTCACGATTGCACATTATAATTGAAACAACTATTGATTTTCGGATATTTTAATCGCGTGTTATTACATTATTTTTAAAGCCCGACGTTTCGAAAACTTTTCAGTTATCATGGTCACGGGAAAACTGAGGTGTTATTTGTCATTCATTATACATATATTTTAAAATTACCACAAAAGCTTTGTATACGAATTTTTCGGAAATACTTTGCCATATCATCACATGAGCACTCTTTTTTTCATAGGACTTATATTCGAAAAGGATATAAAATAGGCTAATTTTTGCTCAATTTCATAAAATTTAAGACCTACTTTGATTGTGATTTTACTTCTTTTTTTTTATCGATGTATTTCTATATTCTTTGAAATCATTATAATGTGAAGTTTCGATTATATTTCTCATTTACGTTTGAGTTTTTGATAATTAATAATATCGTTATGACTTCGATAGTCATCTTTGCCAAATGCAAAATTATAGTGACCTTCACTTAGGTAATGAATTAACAAAGTAAAACATATTAATTTTATCAATCATAAAATGAATATAAAATAAGCAGCTCAGCTACTTAGTTGTTCCGTTGCCACTAGTTTAAAATGTTGCATTGACGAATTGAAAATGCCCTTTCTAAGAAATTCAAAAATCTTGCAGGCTTAATTATAAAAAGTAGTAGGTGAATGTGACAAAGTTAACCATTATATCCAAAATTTATATTATGAGGGACGTCCTGTATTAACACTGTATTAACGGGTTTTTACTTAATACAATAGCTTTAAAAAGTTAGATTGTTGATTTTATACCGACGGAAAAACTGACAACTTACAAACTTTCCCATGACTACTTGGAAACTAGGGGAGGTTTAAAATAAAAACGAATCTGCCACGTTGAATTAAAAATCAGTGACAAAGCCAATTGTTTACCTTATTGAACTAAAAATTGCATGCCTGCAAAAGGTAAAACATGTTGATCTTTTCTATGTTATAAAAACTTATTGTACCATGTTATAAGGACAAATAAAGATTACTATTCTATGAATGTTTGCTTATCAAAACAATCACTGAGACATATTATGTAATTAGAATAAAATACGAGGCCAAATTTACAAAATATTAATATACTAAACTAATAATTAACTAACTCTAATTGCCTTGCAGCTCGCATTCCCAACTCAAATTGTCTCGCACACATGCGCAGTTCACAAATATACTAATTATAAGAATAAGATAAATATAATAAGATAATATAAATATATGATACACGCGCATTAAATCTTTGTTCTCGCCAGTAATTAGTGATTTGACGATCTATAATATGTCGGTATTAAGATTATACATATGATTGTAAGTGTATTGTTTGAAATAGTAGGTTAGGTATGTGATCGAGTGAGAGATAAATAAGAGTACTTTGAAGCAAAACTAAGAGCTACTTGCTTGTTCAGCAAACTCCAATGTTTCCAGCACTTCGTTTTAATTTCTTATCTGACAATTTAATCAAAGGCTTGTTTATGTATATTTTAGTTGATACAGGGTATTGTGTTTTTACATCAATGATAAGATGGATTGGCGTCGTCAGAGCTCTGTGCAGGAGGTTTCCGGGCTAACACAAACATTGTAGTTGACTTAAAAAGATGTGTGATGATACTGATGATCACAGGTATTGGGTGAGTTTTCTTTCGGGCTCCCCTCCCAACTAAAGACCCTCCGAATTTATATATAAAAGTATATTTTAACACAAAATTTAAAATTTAATGTCACGTCCAATAACAAAGATCTATCCGTTTACTTCGAAATAAATAGTTATTTTATTCATATTCTTCCTTACTGCATACTTACGACCTTTTGTTTATTGGTGTATTTCATATACTCAAAATTCACAGTATCCCTGATGATATAGTTATTGATATATAATAGTTATATTTATTGGTTATATTTTATTACATGATATAAATAGAACTATCGGTATGGTATACAGTGTCTGTGATTTCACTTATAGAGTACTGACTGAAAATCTGTGTTGTGGGATAGCACTTAAGTGCTGAGCCAGATGCCCTGTTATTGCTGATGCAAGCATATGACAAGGAAACTCTGAATGCTGTTCTTGATATATTGATATTGTCTCATTTGTTTGTTGCTATTAATATTGTATTTACTTTGTTTCGTTCTTTTTCGTTAAAATTATTCAGGCATTTGTTTTTGACATTGTAAAAATATAAACAGAAAATTTAATTTTAAGATGGTTTGGTTACAGCATATATGATATGGGAAATAATGACGTGAATATAATTTTATGTATTATTTAACTAATTAACTAAAAATAAGTAACCTGTACATTATAGAAGATCCAGCGATTACACAGCCGATTCTGTTATAGGCGATACGTCACTATCACACATTCGACTCATCAGGTTCAATCACTAGCGCTAGGGCGCCGAGATCGGCAATGGATGAGGCCTCGGCCGCGTTTGCGACCGTCGTCATAACGACGGCTCTGGCTAAGATGGCTCCAGCTACGACGACACCGTTGACCACGATGCCGTCCCACGTGTGAGCCCCTGCTACAGCTTAGACTGCGGTGGTCAGGCCTAGGCTTGATCTTTGGAACAAGGCCTTGCGATGACGTGACGTCCTAGGAACTGACGTCTGCACTTGCTTTGTCTCATTAACTGTTGACGCCATGCCTCGACCGAGAATGCAGAAATACATGATGATTAGACAAGTTTTTGTTCGTATCTCAGAAACTGACTGAAAGTTTACCCCCCTTTTACAAACCCCAATCATAGTAGGGCCTATACAATGGATGTACAAATACGAACATATATGTGCATATAGGTATTATATATAAGAATGTAAATTTTAATATTTTCGTCTACATAAAAGACTACCGGACATTATTACACAAAATAGAGGCACATAAGTAAGCAATGGCATATGGCTATACGAACGATTAGGCACGTGTGCAGAAATAAAATTGTGGTATTTCTATTATCGGGGAGCAACCCTGACCAAGTGTAGGGCGGCATGAAACAAAATCTACTTCCACTTTACACGTATTTTGGATAGTGAAGCAATGAACCGTCCACAAACAGAGTAGCTGGCTATATTTATAGAGCTTGTGCCCCGCTATAACCCTAATACAATACGAAACCATGAATCATGGTTCATTGGTGAACTTTATTTATACAATAATATAAATATTAAGGAATAATAATACGGTACTCGCGTTCAGCTCCGTTTTGCGTAGATAGTTCCACTTCTGAATTGTTATAATACTCAGTAACGAGATCTTCAATAAAACTCAGGTTCAGGAGATAGATTATTTATTTCACCAACACGATAAAGTATCCATTTTATTTTAATTCCATTTTTTATTAAGTGGCTTCAATCGTGTTTGCCACAATTATTTCGCCAATGTCGAGTAAAAGTAAAATATTGCACAAGTTAACTCTTTAAATTTATCAAGACAACTGTCACTAGTCAGTGGGACGAGTGTATTTATTCTAGAAGTCAACCCCTTTCCTTATTTCCGTTTATTCATAGATGGCGCCCTAATACATTTTTCTTTTTAAAAGAATATAATAAACATTAATACAAAAGTAATTTATCAGAAAACCTTGTAAATAAAATAAACCTAACACTATACCAAATAACTTGGACTAATTATGCAATTTCAACTACTGTTTTTAAAGGTCATTTAGTTTCACGGGGTGAATTGGTGACTGATGCAAATATAGCATGAAATGAGTATGGAAGAGATTTTGAGGGACTCAAAAGAGATGATGCATCCATTTCTTTTCCTATCGGCAGTAATGTTGATTGGAACAAAGCGAACCATCGACCTTTATGAAAGTGAGATTAATATGGAAGAAATAATGAAGGCAATGAAAAGTATGAAAGATGGGAAAAGGGCAAGGTATGATGGGATAATTATCAAAATTCTGAGGGCTGGTAGACAGGTTGACGGCTTCTTAGTTGTACTTCCCTTTCCAATAATGCTGGTCGAGTTGCAAAGTACCACAAAACTGCTGCAAGGCGGTGATGCTGCCTTCATATAACTAGTCTGGTCATAAATTCTGTTACAATTTGAAAAACATAGTTAAATAAATCATAATTTCGAATTTGGAACAATGCTATGTTTTTTTGTTTGTGGTGACTTACTGACTTGCTAAACTGCAAATTATTTTGTGATGTAAGAAATATTATAAAATGGAGTGGGTTATTAAAAAAGGTAGAATTGCGGTGATTGCCCTGCGTCAGGTGGAAATGGAGCCTTCCGTGATTTACAAGACCCTACACAAGCTAGATATCAGTCGTGTACCGTACTATTAATAAGTTCGTAGAGACCTCCTCTCTTAATGACTACAAGAGATCAGGCCGCCCGAGTTCTGCTTGAACCACTTAGGCTATCAACGCAGTCCAAGCCAGAATTCTGCGAAATCTCTTGAGGAAATGAAATGAAATAATATTTATTTGCATGGCACATGGAATTAGATCTTAATGGTAATTATAGTACATGTTCCGTCAAGACATTGACATACAAATCGAAAATTGATTATGTTATTAAAATTAAACACACACTTTAACTTGTTATAATCAAATTTATACCTCATGAATTTAACTTATAAAATTTATCATAAGTATAAATTTTAAAGAAACTCAAATCAAAACTCAAAGCAAATCAATGTAAAAAAATAAATTAAATAATATTAATACATACTTCATTTATTTAAAATAATAATTGAACCATAGATTGCATTAATAGAAAGCAAAATTAAATCGACTAAAGAATAATAAAGAATTCTAAGTTAAAAGCAAAATAAAATAATAATAAAAGGTCCAATTTATGTCAATGTCAAGTTACTCTATTAATATATTTTAATGATATATTTTATTAAAAAATCTTTTATATTAAAATATTTATTTCAAGAGTAAAAACACATTTCAGTTAATATTTTTTTAAGAAATAAATTATTGTTCATACCTATATTTAATGTGTTAGGGTATCTTATTATGAATTGATATGCACCTAAAATAATATATTTTTTACACAAGTAGGTCCCGATGAATGGTTCTGCTAAACGTCCTGTATCACGAGTGTTGACATTACATAAATCACAGGCATTTTTAAATTCATCCGGATTTATATTAACAAATGAATAACTCTCATAAATATATATACAGGCCAGTGTTAGAACATTGAACTTTTTGAAAAGTTGTCTACATGACTCATAAGGTCTTTTTCCGCAAAAGGCACGCATACATTTCTCTTATGCAATAAAAGTTTTATCAACATTGGTCGGTGTTTCTCCATATTATAACCCCATAACTTAATATGGGTACGTTACCTATGGTATGCAGTTAATTGGCCTAGACCTTGCTTTTATAACATACCCTTTTTATATTATAAATCGATAAAGAACATCATACTTAAAAACTTTGCCCATGGAATGCCTATCTAAAATATTGTAATTTTCAAAAAAAAATGATAATTAAAAATTGTCGTACCTAGTTCAAACTGAGAATGTATAGAACTAGATTCTTTGCTTCAGTGAAAATAAGAAATAAAAAAAAACATTTGATCTATGGTGTAAACAAAAACATAACCTCTTTCGGTATTTTCCAGTTCAATCGCTCGCTTACCGGTTTATTTTCATGATATTATTTTTCAACGACGATCAATACAACTGGAAAATACCGAAAGAAGTTATATTTTTGTTTACAGAGCGAAAAGCATAGATCAAATGTTTTTTTTTATTTCTTATTTTCACTGAAGCAAAGATTCTCATTCTATACATTCTCAGTTTGAACTAGGTACGACAATTTTTAATTTTCAAAATATAATAATAATTAAAAAATTTCGTACCTAGTTCAAACTGAGAATGTATAGAATGAGAATCTTTGCTTCAGTGAAAATAAGAAACAAAAAAAAAACATTTGATCTATGCTTTTCGCTCTGTAAACAAAAATATAACTTCTTTCGGTATTTTCCAGTTGTATTGATCGTCGTTGAAAAATAATATCATGAAAATAAACCGGTAAGCGAGCGATTGAACTGGAAAATATCGAAAGAGGTTATGTTTTTGTTTACACCATAGATCAAATGTTTTTTTTTATTTCTTATTTTCACTGAAGCAAAGAATCTAGTTCTATACATTCTCAGTTTGAACTAGGTACGACAATTTTTAATTATCATTTTTTTTTGAAAATTACAATATTTTAGATAGGCATTCCATGGGCAAAGTTTTTAAGTATGATGTTCTTTATCGATTTATAATATAAAAAGGGTATGTTATAAAAGCAAGGTCTAGGCCAATTCGGTAATTCATCCAACGGTTTTGCCCATTCGATAAAGTGGGTATATAAATTTGTTTATTCTTTTGCAAGTTGAATCCACGTGAGCTTTCCAGTTACAGTGTCAGTAAAGAATTACACCTAACAAGTTATGTTCTGTGGATTCATCTATGCATTTGTTGCGACTTGAGATATTTAATACTTGTGGTACATTTTCATAATTTAAAAATAGAATAAATGTTGTCTTTCAAAGATTGACTTTAAGATTCTTTGACTCAAGCCACGAAACAACTTTTTCGACGGTATTATTTACCTCTTTCTTGGTAACGTTTCTTTCTGTTATAATAATGGAAATATGATCAGCAAAGAGTATACAGTTGTTTTCTGTTATTTTTGAGAGATAATTATTGTACAATAAAAATAGCGAAGGGCCAAGTACACTTCCCTGTGGCAATCCACACTTATTAACATCGAAAGTAGAACGTTAAGATATTATTTCATTGTCATGGTTTTTCCCTTCGATTGCCAGCCACTGATTAAGGAAGCAGAAGATTCTATCTCGTGGAATGAAGATCAAGCCTAGAATTTTGTCACGGTTAAGCAAAGACGACCTAAAACTTGGAGCTTAACTATATAATAAAATAGCTTCTGGACGAAAAGGGTAGAAAGATCTAATAAGCTGCTTGTGCGTTACGCAGGTGGAAAACACAGGAGTATTTTCTATACTGACGAGGCAATTAGTACGATAGAAGAACAATTTAACAAACAAAATAACTGTGTTTACTTTTGTTTGTTTACCAGGTTTGCCAGGATTGTACGAAATAGTGATCGATAATCTCTACCTACCCCAATGGGAACTGATGGCAAGAGTATATGTATGTATGTATGGATTTAGTTTTGCAATATTTTATATTAACAAAAGAGGATATCATAACAATTGGTGATAAGTTTTATTTAAAGAAGCTAACCTAAAATATGTTTTTGTACATATTTTTAGACGAAACTTAAAAATATACATACATAGAGTCAATAAATTCGAAGAGCCATCTAGCGGGAAAATCAAGAATCAAAGGTAGAGCGTCCGTCAGATGGCGCTGCGCCGGGCGCGGATTGATTAGGCATAGCTGCGCGCGACGGCGACGGCAGCGGCGGCGAGCGAGCGCTTACTGCCAGTGTGCTATACGGCTGTACCACTACACCGAGTGTTATTTATTCGCCGCGCGAGCCGCGGGCCGGAGGTCGCCTGTGGATGTGCGAGTTAGCGCGGGGCCGGTGTCCCCGTGTTGTGTTCTTAGTAAGCGAGACAGTGCAGTGATTATTATGAGCGACAGGGACAGATCCTCTCCCTCCCTGACGGACACCCCGCTCAAGACTTACATCGGTCGGCACGACGACGACTACCCGCTCATCAACGGGAACGGTAAGTGTAATTGAGCTTCCGCACCGGTGGTGATCTCTCGTGCCCACCAGCTCCTGACCCCCAGAATTAGGTCAGGCGCGCTCGTTGCCCACATCGCGCCGAGTCACTATCTGAGTCTCGATTTTGCCGCAATGAAGTCGTCCCAACTTCGATCGGTCTTCCGCGACGCACCTATCTCATATATGTTATCGTTTTATTTCGCCACTAATATTCTTGATAATAAACCAGACTTCTTATTCAATTCTGTTCTAAATTACTAAGGCGGATGTTGTTCTCATCCAGTCAGTTGTGTCTATGAATAGGGTTTCCAAAAAGTTTTGCTAAACTCAGCTGTGCAAAGAAAAGAGCGAAGTGTAGAGCGGGCGCGTATTATGTTTCTAAAAGATGTTTCAAATAGAAGAAAATAGTATTGCGGTGCGTGGGCCGTTCTCGGCATTGTGTTGACAATTTCATTACCTTTGTGTAATTAATATTTCGGTTAACATTTTACAACTTCTTTACGAAAGTTTATTACCGTTTAACAATACCAATAGTGGTAAAATAAGTTTTATTTCATAAAATGCCATGGTTTAATCTTTGCAGACGTGAATAAAGTTATCTTTAGCCCAACCAAATAGTGTCTGATAAGGTCGTCGTAAGTAATCAGAACGTACAAATTAATATCCATCATGTTTGACGCAATCACACTAGAGTGTGCCGTAGTTTATCTTTTGATAAAATAATTAGTTAGTAAGATACGGTTTCCCAACTCATTCTGCCGCATTATTTGCCTCCGCAGCGTGTCATGCAGCCCAGCCGTGGAAGACAGGCAGGACTCGGCCCTCACTCTGGTGGACTCCACAAATAGACGCGTCAATACTTTTCCGGCTTTCGTTCCAACAATGACTTATAGTTTTTTTAAATTCCACCACATGCATTTGTCAAGTCTTTTGAATTTCGTATTTATCTAAATCACAAATCTAACCCGGAAGACAACTTCTATGCTAGTGATAGATAATATAATATCTGATGCAAATGATAATATTTGAGACGACACCCCACCTTTGTCATTATAATTAGTATTACAACAGTGAAGATCATTTTTATTCATACTCCACAAAATGACAAAGAAGAAAATACATTAGAGCTAACAATATGAATACACGAGAACAAACACAGAGTAATATTAAACAAACCAGTTAAATAATAATGTCCCACGAGCTTCAGTTAAATGCGCTTACAAAGGAGTCCCCGACCAATATTGAAAGGCTCTATGCGGGTCACGTCACGTGACGTGAACAACGTTTGACAATATCACGTGGTGAATTGATTAGGTTCTTCTTCTAGCCTCATTGAAACCTGCTAATATTGTTTTGACTTTGTTCTATTTAATTTTGTTTTGAGACTAAACTAGATGACTACTTTAAATACAAATATATTATAATCTGGAAAATTACAGGAAACCAAATTATAGAAACACTATAGCTGGTTTGTAGAGAAAAACAAAGATTTTCTGAGTTACATGAGTTCGCACGTTCACTAATGTGATCGGCGAATAATGGAAAATAAATTAAATCAAATTTATGATGTCGTGTGGTTCTCTACGTGGCTGTCGGACTAGACGAAGGGTAAGCTATGCCGAATAGTCATAAAGGATTTACTCTTCTCAAATTGAACAATTTGCTGGGGCATATTTAGCCTACCATGTATTTAGTATAGTTATTTATTTAATTTTTCTTGTATTTTAACTCTAATTACAACATTTCATGCAGGAAAACGTGTAAATTACTGTTACTAGGTCCAAGGTGCCAGGGTTATAGATCTCATTCATTGAAATCATGAGAGCTGATACACGATTGATACATTTGTAAATAACTTAAGGTTTGAAAGGGTGAAAATTTACTCCATAAGCGTCAAAATTTTTGTGATAAATGAAAAGTAAGTTTGAAAAAATCTAAACCTTAGAGAATGTTGTTATTTTCATCACAGACGATCATAATAAAGTAACAAAAGTATTTTTAATTCTCTAAATTAAACTACCGTTACTTAATTACTCAAATATAGAACATAATTTGTATAAAAATAATAGCTTCATGTCTGAGTTATTTCTCAATCTATCTGTTGTACGTCCATTTGATATAATCTTGTATACAAGTTGCCACATATACCAATCGAAGTGATAACAAAAAATACTGCGGTGTAATTTTTCTTGAAAGAAATAGTTTAAGATTACATTCTGTTATACATTATCGCTATTGATGATCCCCAATCACATGTGAAAACTACTGAAAAATAGAAAGTAAGATTAAACTCATATCTAGTATAACTTTTTCTATACCACTTAAACGTGGGAGATAATATAGTAACCGTGAATAAACCGTGATAGCCCAGTGGGTAGAACACTCGGTTATCGTGCAAACGACTAGTGTTCAAATCCTGGGTCGGGCCTACACCAATTTGTCTTTTCTAAAGACATATGTGTGGTTAATTTATCATGGTTGTTAACGGTGAGGGAAAACATCGTGAGGAAACCCACATGGCTGAGTTGTACTTAGTCATGTGACAGTGTATTCGTACAAAAACGGCGATAGGCCTGCCCCCTATCACGTGAGTACACTGTCCATGCAAAACGTGGGTACTCTGAACACCAGGTGACAAAGTCACGTGATGTTCAGAAGTATTAGTACCTCTGCCAACCCCTTCGGTGATATTCAGCGTGAACGTTTATGTTATGTTATAATATAGTAACAAAAATTAAGAAGGCAATAATGCGATGGTTCGGTCGCATAGAAACAAAAGATTCGAGCAAAAATCGACCCTATGAAGACGACCACAATTTACTTCAAGAATTGGTTTTTAATCCAACCTATATACTATATATTTAGATAGTAGTAAAATTAATGTCCAAATATAACTTGGTAAATCAATAAAGATTTATATTATAATTGTTATTTCTACAGCGCTGTTGATATTAAGGAATCAGTAAGCTTTTTCCTTATTTTTGTGAGGCGGAGTTTTCCAAGTGCTGGGTAAATAATTGCGTGGCACTTTGATCGCCTTACGCTTGTATTATTAAGAATTGCAACTTTATGGAACTTAAACGTAGGTTTCTTTTACCCTCTCATAAAGATAGGTGTTTAAAAAATACTTTATTGTTGAATAACAATGGATTTATAGTGAGTTAAGAATAATTTTGTCTCACCTTGTAGTATAGCGCTATTTTACATTATATTAAATCATTGCTTCATTTGCTCAGGTACCCAAAAAAGTAGACCGATTGGGCAAGACTCAAAATACCACAATCCTTTGATTTGAAAGGGTTTGCTCAATGTGACCTTAGCAAACCAGTTTTTGTTCAGAGCGCTTGAGGTAGCTGAGGTGGCTTGTAGGCAAGGGAAAAAATATTTATGGCCATCAAAAAAGAACTCAGCAGGTTCATTTGTATATTGTATGAACATAACATTCTTAAGGGATACTTTAATTAAATTTCTACTAAGTATCTATATTTGACCATGACAAAAAAATGTGTATTCAAATAAGGTTGTCTGAAATGCACACAAAACAGCAATAAAAAAATATTATATGTTCATAGCCAAATTATCAGAAACAATGTGAAATGTATTATTATTTTAAACTTGAAATTTACAGACTGATAGTGTGAAAGAATATCATAGTGCTAGTACACGCAATGAATTTGTTACTGAACTAGAAATAATAATGGGGCACACAGCTGCTTTAAGTTGTTGAATGTATTTCAACTAGTTTGGAACCGAACCTATCGCACCTTTCTTCTATAGGTAACCAGAATAATATCCTTTAAGCACACTTCAGAACGTCGCTATAAAATCAAAAATAGATATTCGATAGTATTTTCAGTCTTTAGTACAGAGATGGAATGAAAAATGAAGGGCTATAAAAATACAACTTGTCATAAAAAACTTTGGATTTTAATTTGTGGTATCTTCTTAAATAGGTACTTCTTAATTTCTTTCTTTCTAAAGTTGAATAGGGAAAATACTGTACAATAAACGATGAATTATTGGAGAATTTTGCCTCTCACGACACCCGTGAGATGACATATGTTAGGGCTATTATAAAGCTGCCCCCACAGAGATTATATAACTACTTTATTTCCCGTAAATATTACAATCCAACCAAACTACCATTAATTCGTTGAACAGAATACCACTCAGTGTAAATTCCCGAGCAGTTGTGTCCAATATCCTTGCTGATGAAGCCATTCCGCTGAGCCGGGGCAGTCCTAGAGTGTGGGTTGGCAAGAAACGGAGTCGGCTTAAATCCGTTGGCACAGAACCGGCCGCAACGCCCAATTAACCACGCAACGACCAAACAACGAAGAATGGCTCATTCATCGATCGATTTTGACACCAATTTTAAGTGTACACTTTGTGATGCTGAATGGCCACCAAGTTTCGATTCACATGGCTTAGGCGGTGTTATGCGGCTGGTAATTGATGCGAGTGTAATGTCGTTACTAGCTACTTTGTTGCGGAATTATGTCAGACGCGCTGAGGTTTTGGTTTGCTCTGTTGTCCTGTGAGACGTTTGGCTTAACAGACTAAACAATGATCGGGTTTGTCTGATCTTTATATTATAGTAGGTTTAAAAAAAAACTTAAAATTAAAAAAAAAAAGATTTTTGTTGATAATGATGATGGATAAGACTGTTTTTATTGCCTCCGTATTTTTCAGCATGTATACATATACCCATATTCTTACGCTGTTATTTCCTATTGGGGCAAGCTGAACTACTAATCACCACTTTTCTAATTCCTGGTAAACCTATCACGCCTCTTTTGATGTTTTTAATGTTTCCTCAGTGATTGCTCTCCAGACCAGTATTTTATCGATTCATAGAAAAAAATAGAGTAATCATTTTGCATGTATTTATATAGGTAAAATGAACAGCAGATGTCAGACACACGTGATGTAAAATTAATAATTAGTGCTTCTGCCACACCTCCAATGCTTTACGGTATAAACAATGCGTAAGACTAGTCAGTTTCCCAATAACATTACTCTACCAGAAGGTCCGTAGATATGTGAAAATCAGACTTACATTTAGCGTCTTCGTGTGAGTCGTGATCCGCTAGTTAGAGCATTTCAGATAGAAACCAAGACCATACTGAAAAACAGAAGGGCAAGTACGAGCCGTGTTTAAACTAGTTATCGCGTGGGATAAAGCAGCCATCTCTTACACACTTACTTAGTATCGTATACTGCCATCTCATCCTAACCGTTATCGTGTCGATAAAATAGTGCTCGTGCTTGCTATACAGTAGGGCAAGCACGAGCACTATTTTATCGATAACGGTTTTCCTTTATTTATTCTTTATTTATTAGTAATAATCCCCACATGAGGTTTTCATGTACAAAAAGATTTAAACTATCAAGTATGCTAAATCATAGTTAGTCTGTGTGTTCAGAATAGCTGGTTCAGAGCCGATAAATCCGCTTCGCTCTAGAGCCATACCATTTTGTCTGAGAAGTTGGATTATACTAGTTTAATTTCGGCTGCACTGATGACGAACTCATGAGTACGCAGGATATGATGATGGAGCATTTGCTACGGAAATATTGTTCTCATGCAATCTTATACATACTTACATACAGTCGAAGTTAAGTAAGGAAAAGATTGAAAAATCAATGTTTTTGGTGATGGGTCTCCACGCGCATTGCCCAAAAATAACTTAAAACTTCCAATACCCTTAGTCGCCTCTTTGGTCACCCATGGGAAGAAATGGGGTAGTGCTATTCGAAGCCGACTCTACACAGCTCTATAGAATCTTATATTATCTGTTTATTAGTACGATATATAGTTGTGTCTCAACGATATTAGTTTTAATCTAATTTATGGTTATGATGAATTAATAAATACAATGTTTTTTTCTAGATAGTGTAAAAAAACCGAGTCAGAGTTTGAGACAAACTAACGTATACCTATTAATAAAATGTGAGCTTCTGTTTGTAATATAAATCAGAATTTCATTACAGCTCATATACCAAAATATATATTTTTTATGTTAGTTGGTCTGTCGGTACCGATGATCAGTCTCTAAAACGGCTGGCTTGTTATTCGGAACTACTTTAACTGCCACATAGCTGATGTGGGGTGGAGGAACTTCGCTCACTTTTTATATTATCCCAATACCCATGCATAAATACTTACATATACTCACGACATTAGTTCCCATTGGGGTGGGCAGACACTATTGATCGCCACATTGTTCGATCCTGACAAACCTCTCTAGCTCCGTTTACATGAAACAATCTTCTCATACATGCTGTTTTATTCTTTATATCAGAAGCGTTATTTCATCGTTATTCTGTCGGGTGAATGAGATAAACTTATACGATAGTATGTAAGTGCGAAAGAGATGGCTGTTTTATACAACGCGTTATCTAGTTAAAAGAACGCTCGTACTAGCAGGGTAGTTTCCAATTCTAAAGCTCTGGCTTCTAAAGTATGTCATAAGGTTAATTAATAAACAAGTCTTAATTTTGGTGTGTAGTGTCGGCTTAGAATAGCACTACCCCAATTCTTCCGATGGGTGGACGTAAGAGGCGACTTAATGGTGTTGGGGCTTTTAAGGGATTTTTGGGCGATGCGGATGGAGACCCATCACCAAAAACCTTTATTTTACCATCTTTTCCCCACTTACTTTCCAAAAGTGGCTGAGGAATTTCTAATTCCTTAGCTCTGGCTACCCTTTTTAGATATGTATGTATGTAATTTGCATTCTTATTAATTTATGCCTAACATGTTCCTGTAACATTAACTACCTTACTGGATGTTGGATATCTAAGAATAGTGTGGAAGAGTTTCCTTTTTTACATATATTGGAAAACGTTTTGTTATGCGTAATAATGTATTCTCCATTATTTTCTTAAGCACAACAAATGTATACAAACTACGAGCGCCAACGAAGATGTTTTATCAAGTCAGCACTTCCAGCGTAGCAGTGCCAGCGCAGTGTTTGTTAAGTGAGAGCAGTTTAAACTGGTATTTATTTTGGCGGCAAACTAAACTGACTAAGGCGGAAGCGCTAGCAGGAATTGAGTTGTAACGTGCTCAGTAATATTGTATGAGCTTCCCGAGTCATTACTTTATTAAACGGTATAGTTACAGTTCTAATAAGATGTACAAAGGGATCCCTAAATAGGTCAAATTAATTGTAACTCTGATTCTTACAAGGGCGGTGGTAAATGATATATGAAAGTTTTACAGAGTTCGAAGCGAGAATTTATTGACTGTCTTAAGACAATTTAATAGTTTATAAGATTGATTGAGATTGAGTTACTCTATAGCTCTAATACCCGAGCAAGTAACACATCAATATATACTTAAATGATTTTTGAACCGAAAATATATATATGTTAATTTTGTAAATATCAAAACATTAACTGTGTGTGTCACGACAACCTTTTTCACACATCCTAAATCCAGACTTCACCAATGTGTTTTTTTTAATTCATATTTTATCAAGCAGTCCACATGTCTGACAGTTGTCTTGTGACAGTGCA
This sequence comes from Bedellia somnulentella, assembly GCA_963576735.1. NCBI lineage: Eukaryota > Metazoa > Arthropoda > Insecta > Lepidoptera > Bedelliidae > Bedellia > Bedellia somnulentella. Next base: position 1,381,513 of record OY755170.1, read on the forward strand.
TTCGTGCAAAGTGGCGATGTGGACTTACTGGCTCAGCAAAACGTGGATAATCTGAACACCAGTTAACAAAAACGTCACGTGATGTTCAGAAGAATTAATACGTTAGTTTTTGGAATTGAAATCAACCGCAATCGCAAAAATTGATGCCAAATCTTCTTTACATATTACCACAACCTTTTTGCCCCATGTATCGTGTTATCTAAATTCATTCATGCCATCTCTTTCGCACTTACATACTATTGTATAAGTTTATCTCATTCATCCGACAGAGTAACGATAAAATAATGCTCATTGCTAAGCCTCCTGAGCCACTTTTGGAATTACAAATGAGGAAATCCACCTAAAATATATGTAGTAATTGATTTTACATTATTTTGTCCATAAAACAACTAATAGTTATTATCTAAAACACCTTCAATCTATTTAATATTAATAAATTGCCGGAGATTAGTTGCCTGTTAACAAAATAACTTCTTTTTAAACAAAAGAAAATTATTCATTTCCAGACTGTATTAGCAGAGTGAAATCCAATTTATAAGTTGATATAAAATGGCGGGTAGCGCACCACAACTCTCCTATTTTGGCGAAAGCTCTAGTTAATACTCGCTGTTCAGTACAGTTCAATTTGTACTTTCAGCCCGAAAGTAGATATGAGCTCATAACAGAGTTTCATAAATTCTGAAAAGAAGTTTCTTCTTGTTGTGTTCGCGTGAGCTTTTCATAAATTGATTGGTTTTGAGCCTCCAGCGAAGCCTTTCAAATTCGCCGTCGACCGCCTTTTGATTCATCATAGATTTTGTTTCTATTTTTTTAAGTCACGTTTGATAGTTGATACAGCAAAAGGTGATAATTACGGCCAGATATAACTCTATAACAGAAACAAAAATATAACACCTAAATAAAAATCTATAAAATATTATATGTCACCTTTACATATCTTAATTAAGAGTATCAAAATATTATACCGAACGGGAGCGAGTTTTTTGGTATGGTGCTCTTATCACAACGACGTCGTGTATCATTTTGATAAGCGATGTTTACCGCTTGATACGAAATTGCACATCACTCACCGCTGTGTGATCCGACTGACAGCTCTACATCACCCCGTTTTGTAATACCAGTTTTTTACCTATAATATTCATCACCAAAACAATACAATTTATATTTAATCTTTTCCCCATTCAACTTCTAAAAGGGACTGAGGAATTTCTTATTTCGAAAATCTGGCCACGCCTTCTAGGGATTTATAGACTTGAGTATATGTATGTATGTATTTACAACGTTCAGCTATGATTTAATTAAGGACACGGGAAGCCAGTGGAACGGTTGTGGATGTCTTTAAAATAGTAATTGGGTGATGATGATCATCATCAAAGCCGTGGGAGGAAACATGGTGATATTTGATTGGTTAATATAGCTCGTTACACGTGACAATAGGGGTTGTAAAGTCAGAATAGTACAATATCCAGATCGAAAGTGGCATAGGAAGAGGCATACTTATACGAAAAAATATATACATACATATACTCACGGCTATAAATCCCTTAACGGGGTAGCCAGAGCTTTGGAATGAAAAATTCCTCAGCCACTTTTGGAAGTTGATTGGGGAAAAGATGGTAATAATAAATGTTTTTGGTGACGGGTCTCCAACCACATCGCCCAAAAATCACTTAATAAGCTCCTATACCCTTAGTCGCCTCTTACGATCACGTACGGGTAGAAATGGGGTAGTGTTATTCTAAGCCGACACCACACGGCTAGCTATATCCTAGCTATATCATAAAAAACCGATAACGAGATTTATAATAGGCATAACAATAATTAAACAAGCCACTGAAACGAAGAACTTTGTATGAGAAATAATTATCGGTTACCACGCCTCAAATGGTTCAATTGCATTCAATATAATGTTCTTAGTAATTATTGATTACTGTCAGTTGAAATAGCACTAACCTATATTTTCTCGTAGTGGTCTCAGTTTTACATTGTTACACCCAATGCTTGATTAATACGCTGTGCCCCATTTTATAATAGGACTTCAATGCCAATTGCGATTGATATGAATTGAGCTGAGCGAGTTAGGTAAACCTCAGTCTTACTATAAATAAGAAACCATTAAATAAATAAATAAATAAAAATCTCTTTATTGCACATCACAAAAAAACAACAATTACAAAAAAAAGATCGGTACAAAAGCCAAAGTACAACTGGCGGTCTTATCACTAAGAGCGATCTCTTCCAGACAACCCATAAATGGAAAGATTTGCTGGATTAAAAACATGTTCGGTAGATGTCCAATAAATTAAACTGATTTGCTTAAAAACTAAAATTATTCGTCAAACTATTATTTATCTATTTATTCATTCATTAACTTCTTTCTATTCAATCAATGGACAAATAGTTTTTCGGTAATTATTCCTCAATGATAGGTTCGATCACGACGTGCTTCACCTTACAACACTTAGCAATGTCCACTTGATCACTGTGCCAGCCAACATACATACATACATACATATACTCACTGTGCCAAATTTGGTTGAAATCAGTCGCACCGTTCCAGAAGAGTTTGATAACAGAGAAGTGGCCTATCCGCGTATAACAGCTGAGCGAGAACAATTACAAGTTTTTTTTTACTTTTTTGCTGTGTAGTGTCAGCTTAGAATAGCACTACCCCATTTCTTCCGGTGGTTGTACGTAAGAGGCGACTAACGGTATTGGGGCTTTTAAGGGATTTTTGGGCGATGCGGTTGGAGACCCATCACCGAAAACCTTTATTTTACCATCCTTTCCCCACTCAACTTTCGTGAGTGGGGAGTGAGTATATGTATGTATGTATTTTTTTACTTGATCTTTCCATTATTAAGGAGTGCTTTGCACAAGAACCTCATTGGGGTTAGCAAATATTTATCTCTTAGAATCATGATAAACCAGGCGCGTATTTCAACTATCAATCATAAAACATGACTGCTAGAGTTTATGAAGACTCATTTTTAACTTTTAATATATTCTAGAGATTTCTACAACTCTGAACCTTTTCGTATGTTAATCGGTGTATTGCATATATTAATATATATATGTAGGTACATTAGGGATATTATCGCTTGCAACTTTGCACCATTAAAAGTTTATCCCGCAGGAAACGACATGTTGTGTAGATTTTGTAAGTTTCAATATGTTCAATTTTCAAATAAGCGTTATACTTATCCTTACACGTAGAGTTCCGAATCATCTTCGTATTCGTCGTTTATAACTTAGCATAACAAACTTTTAACTTATAACTAGTTGAGAAGGTATTAGGTGTTGTAAGAGCAAGCAAGTTTATTTTATGACATACTTACATATACTCACGCCCATAAATCCCAAGAAAGGGTAACCAGAACTTTAGAGCTAGAGATTCCTCAGGCACATTTTGAAAGTGGTAGGGGACAAGATGGTAGAAATAAGAATCGTTGGTGATGGATGTCCATCGCATCGCTAAATGCTTCATAACGTTAGTTGCCTCTTACGACACCCATGGGTAGAAAGGGGTTGTGACATTCTAAGCCGGCACTACATGGCATAACATATGTGTGAATGTATAATACTTACAGGAACTATTTAACAAATGATAGTGACACTCGTATCTGCATTTACAAAAAAACTAAAATGTGTTAATGCGTACAATTCAATATGTTATCAAAGATAAGATGGTAAGTCGCCCGACAAGGTTCAAGTCGCGATAAAACGATAAATCAGATGTAGATTTACTTAAACAAATTGATAAAGTATATGAAAAAACAGGGTAGCGAATAAGTCTTGAACATGAGGTATATTAATATGAGTACAGACGGATTTCAAAGGAATGGTTCAGAAATAAAACGCGCGAGGGTACATTTATAAAGATCAATTGATATGGGATTTTAATAAGTTTTGGTACAAGTTTCTTAAGTAGTCAGGTTTTTTACTTTCTTCAAATTCCCTAGTATCTAGTCCTTGAGTGCCTTATATGGGCAGAGGCACTATGATCTGAAACCTTTCATTGTCAACTGTCGCAATAAACCATAGATATCAATTCGAATTTTAAAATGTTTTATGTCATAGCGCTGACGGCCTTTTTAGAGTTAAGTACTAATTAACTTCTGAATTCATCAATGAAGCTTTTAATTAGGTAAATAAGTAGGTAATCGTAATTAGCGCTGTATGACTTCTTTCGCTCGTGATCGTGAGCCGTCTGGTACGATAGGTAATAAATTACTAATTTCTTAATTCCTTTGAGAAACATTAATAACAACTATGTACAGTTGCTTGTATTCGTATGTTTACGGAATGTACTTACTTAAATAAAATCCGAAAAAAAGAAATTACGATATTCCAATAGCGAAAGGTGTTTAATCCTAATATTGACTCTATCGTTTGCATTCTGATCCGTTCGCAAATTGCGGTGGATGAAGCAAACCAACGAAAGCTATTTACAAACAATCGGGGGTTATTAATTCTGACAGGCTGTAACAGCGCCATCTCTTGTCATGAAACTGAACTGCACATCGTTTGGCTGCTCGTTTTTTTCTCCCTATTATTCGCGTGGGCATTTGGCTGCGATCCATTTCGGTCTGATTTATACATCGACACTATCACGCGCACACGGAGGCAGTCACGCACACACGCACCGAATTACATTCTCGCGTTGCATTCCTAGTGGTTATGTCTTGTTGCTAGTCAACTGAAGTGATAAGTCGGATTTTAATTAGTGCTTCAGCTGCATGATTGGCAATTCGTTATTCTCACAATACCGGCTCTACGTTGACGGCGAGGTCGAGGTGTGAGGACTAGATTTGATTGGCCCTCGCTCCGCCTCGCGGTCGTTAATGCATGGTTTAACTCGCGTTGGCTGTACTTTGTACCTCGCTTCGGGTAACCTAGCTGTACCTTCGAAAGTTTCCAATGATTGTGAAATAACTTGATAGGTTCTGTGTGTCATAAATAACCGAAAAGTAGAAAATGCATTTCGATAATAAGCGAGCGTGTTGTTTTTTTCGAATAAATGCTTTTCAAACATATCATTTTTTAAAGAGTACAAAAGTAAAAAGCTGTTAGTAAAAATAGTTTGTTGATTTCTGTAATGGAACATTAAAAAAACCTGAAGCTGTTCTACCGAAAGTAATAAAAGTGTTTTTGGTGTTTAATAGATAATAAATTCAATTGGAAGAAAGACATACATGACTGACATAAAATCTTAGAACATAACATAACATACATAACATAAACGTTCACGCCGAATATCCCCGAAGGGGTTGGCAGAGGTACTAATACTTCTAAACATCACGTGACTTTGTCACCTGGTGTTCAGAGTACCCACGTTTTGCATGGACAGTGTACTCACGTGATAGGGGGCTGGCCTATCGCCGTTTTGTACGAATACACTGTCACATGACTAAGTACAACTCGGCCATGTGGGTTTCCTCACGATGTTTTCCCTCACCGTTAACAACCATGATAAATTAACCACACATATGTCTTTACAAAAGACAAATTGGTGTAGGCCCGACCCAGGATTTGAACACTAGTCGTTTGCACGATAACCGAGTGTTCTACCCACTGGGCTATCACGGTTGCAAATATGTTTGTTTATTTTAAAATCTTAGAAACGTGTATGAAATCAATAAAATTAATTAAATTAAAACGTAATGAAGATACTTTATTTTATTTCTATATGTAGCCCAATTATGTATTTGTGGTCATGCCCCTTTATTTCATACCAAGCCCCCTCACAAGCGAGCCTGTTTGAAAAGTTACAAAATGGCTTGAACTCTTAAATCATTCATCTTTACAAGGTTTAGACTCCTGAGTTTGAACTTGACATGTCTGTCCATGTACATACATACATACATATACTCACGGCTATAAATCCCTAGAAGGGGTAGCCAGAGCTATTGGAAAGTTGAGTGGGGAAAAGATGGCAAAATAAAGGTTGTTGGTGATGGGTTTCCAACCGCATCGCCCAAAAATCCCTTAAAAGCCCCAATACCGTTAGTCGCCTCTTACGTACACCCACCGGCAGAAATGGGGTAGTGTTATTCTAAGCCGACACTACACAGCTATATATATAAGTAGATATAAAATAATTGTCAAACTATGATGCTCAAAATTATTTCTATTCCGAATTTTATTCTTGAACATTCGGTATGAGGCTTTGATTGTAAACTTTTAAAGTTCTCATCGTGCCAATAGTCGTGTGGTCGAGCGAAAGCTCATATATTTACGTAGCGCCCGGATTGCACTGACCGTATCGTTTTATGAAATTATGTTTAAATGGCGCGTGCTTCGTTTACTATCATGCATACTAACGTACATTATTTACAACCCCGAGCATGTATTATTGTATCAAATGTTACAGGATTATTGATATTGTATTATACTAGTACTAAATTTGCTTTTGTTCCGAAGCGGATTATATATTGAGTCAAAGCGGTTGCAGTAATATTTACGTTTCTGTGTAGATGGATGATAATACCTAGTACTATAAAGTGCAAGATGTAATACGCTTTTTAAGCAGGCGTACTAAGAGTTAAGTACTAAGGGCATATCTTAGAACATTGACAAATAAAGATCAAGCTTAGGAGGTTTTTTAGATACAAACAAACCGTACGCTGTGTAGTGTCGGCTTAGAATAACACTACCCCATTTCTTCCGGTGGGTGTACGTAAGAGGCGACTAACGGTATTGGGGCTTTTAAGGGATTTTTAGGCGATGAGGTTGGACACCCATCACCAACAACCTTTATTTTACCATCTTCTCCCCACTCAACTTTCCAAAATTGGCTGAGGAATTTCTAATTCCTTAGCTCTGGCTACCCCTTATCGGGATTTATATCCGTAAGTATATGTATGTATGTATGTAAACAAACTGGAATTTGAAAGTCATTCTCTTCAGGTGCTTTTGGAAACTTTATTGAAATAAGTCGTAATGACGGTAATAAAGGTGACAACAAACTGTCTGTGTGCTATTACAACCCCATACAAGTTTAATGTTACCAATTAGTCGGGTCTCAGTTACCGGGAGTCGAATCCGATACTTTTATTTCATGAGCTGTAATAAAAGGCCACCTACATACGTTGCCATACAAATTGAATGGTTTCGCATGATAATGATTTATTGAAATCTATCGTATAGGCTTAGAATAACACTATCACATTCATTCTTGCAAGTGTATGATAAAAAAACAAAACATCTTCCTCTTTTTTGGAATTTCAAACTCAAATACGAGCTAACCTATTTGACTTTAATCTCTTTAATAACTTTTCACTTATCATTTGATAATCTCCATAGCATTAAAATCTGTCAAAACTTTCACAAATTCATCACACATGCCAAGGATACTTAATCAGTTTTAATAAAAAAGTAATAGATTAATTATTAACTAATGATAATGACCCCATATTGGATATCCTCCCGCAACATTATTTCATGCTGGGTGACATTCGGGAAAGACATCTGTCGTATCACACTTGTTGCTATTGAAATGACACATCATACGGAATTGTGGAACTGGTAAAAAAACATGGTAGCTCAGTCGGAAGAGTATCGCCAAGCGAAGCGAGTACTAAAGAAAATGTGCCTTTTTATACTTGTGTTATTATTGTTTACGGTAGCGTCAAATATCTTGAGGAATACCTAATACCTCATTTAAACTTTTTAAATATATGATATAACGGTGAAAAGATCTCGTCTTCATACGAAAATACAACGAATGGGAAAGAAGTGGGTATTTCAAGTACCAGGTCAGAAGATGGTAACTTTGCGATTCCTTTAGATAAATAGGACGTCAATGATATGATATGTCTTGATGTGGTTTATAAAAAATACTGTTATGTCTATACATAACAGTATTTTTTATAAACCTATGAAAATCTAATAACTTGACTGTAACTTGTCATTTGACTGATCGCATAGGTTTTTTATCAAATAAGCTTGAATACCTTACCTCTGCTTAAACAAAAAAATGGTATATCATCATCCAGAGCTGGTCTATAAAAACCATGTTCGGTTGAAATTGAAGTACTTGCTAAAGGGTCTCTTGTTCTTTGTGACTGCCACTCGAGGACTAGTCAATGAATTGAAGTGACTAACGTGCTTTTTTACCAGATTCTTTGTGGAAGGACTGTTTTAAGTGAACGAGTGTCTCGAACTGAGAATGCCTCTTTTGGAAACGTAATTTAGTTTTCTTTGTTAACATTAAATACGTGCAAGCTTTAGTGTTATGTTCGGTTTTATTTAAAGGTTCGATCATGCCTTAAATAAATAGTCTTTAAGATTTATGCATCGTGTTTTCGGTTACCGTATTTAAGTTGCATCATGCCAGAAACATGGGAAAGTAATACCTATCATATTTTATTCAACATTTTCTGCAAATGTCGGAAAATTGGGAACTAGCCAAACGGAGAGTACCTACTTTTTTACTTTTATATAAACTATATGAATAGCTGTAGAAGAGAAAGAAAGAAAGAAAAATCATTTATTTGGCTAACAATAAAAAAAAACATTACAAAGTTGTATTTTCATGCTGCCAAAAATATCCTGCCTCAGTTAAGTGTACGACATGGAACAATATTGTACGCTGTACTTTGGTATATTTGTAGATTATAAATATTTTTAACACAAGGCTTTGCGACAACACTTAAATTCGATTGACGAACAATACTTCCATTAAATACAAAGTTGTAGACTATCAGGCAACTGCACTCAGGCTGTGCAGGCTCGGCAAACAAAGTTGCTATTACTGACTTTGTAGTTTCACTTGCGAAAGCTTTTATCAATAAAGCTCGGGGCAGCTTGCCGGCCAGTTATTTATCTAATTACTACGAACGTGTTCTCACTACACAATAGTTTCACATGATGTTTCTCGAAAGAGATGGCAGGGGTACTATTAAGCCTCTTTTTTTTGTTTTGTCTGGTAGATGTTTAATATCCTCATCGTACTAGTCGTAGGGAAACATTTGGAAAGTTTTGCTGATAACTTGGTACCGTTAAGGAAATGCAATAAGAAAAGTTCAAGTCCTTAACCAGAATGCCTTTGTGAACAAGAAATCATTACGACGAGACTCATATGACTTAGTTATTCATCCCATGTTTTGCTAAAATAATCTCCTGTTCTCGATTTTTAAATTATTATTCTCTATGTAAGTAAGCTCTTCATAAAATATGTTGATAAATTTTATTAACTCTGGCTGACTATTTTGTGTCATTTATAAGTGGACATTTACTACCTAACTATTAGGATTTTTGGGAATAAAAACACGCACACAATAGTATTACATGATTGAGTGAGAATTTCAGAAGCAATACTATCTCAACCACCTTGTCAGTGATATACGTCACAAACGATGTATCTATGCACTATTAATTAAATCGGCCAATTCGGTGTCCTAACGTTTGACCTCATCGGGAATAGCTCTAATAAATTATTCGATATCGAGCTCGTTTTCGTCGATATAAATTCATTCAGCTTCTCAATTAGCAATTAATTTCAACGTTCATTATCGTCACGAACCCATAAGCCTGTTGGACGCGGGAATTATCATGTTAATTTATTAGTGTCTGTTGGAGGTATAGCGAAGTTGTTATATATATTAGAAGGATTTTAGATAAGCCTATGTCTTGATGTGGAATATTTTTTTATGATAACCGTTTTGGATGTAATTTCATTTCTGTGTCTCTGAAGGAACACACTTGTAGAGAATGAAGGCATAGTGCGATCTAGCTTCAAATAGTTGATTGTGCCTTACGTTATAATTTTGTGACAGTACGTTTTTTATTCTGTAACACATCTATAAAAATATCATTTACCCTTATTTTGATGTCGTACACAGATTAGGTATTACATGTTGTCTTTGTAGTTCCGGAATGAAAATGCTGGTAGATACAGAGAAAACCAAGAGACTGAGGAGTTTCCAACTCTGAATGTCTGGCTACCCCTTTTTGGGATTTATAGCCGTGGGTATATGTGTGTATATAGAGAAAAATAAAAAAAAATGATATTTTTATTTTCATTTGTCAACATGAATTTCGAATTAACACAAGACCTATATACCGCATTACATGCATACTAAACCAAAACCGAAGTGATGATTACATTAAAAGTAACCCCCTAAGAAGGTATCATATATTTTACCCTGCCACTTCGTACTTTAAACTATCATAAATTTCTTACACGTCGTACAAGTCACTTGAAAATCTGACTAAACAAGCGCTCTTTATTCCGCAGCGTCCGCTGGTTACCGTGGACTGTGGACAGACAATAACGCAAACGTTGCCAAAATAAGAACGAACCGTGAATGACAAATTTTCGCGTCATGTGACTCGTGTTTGCAGAACGCTAAGCTTTTCTATTTCAACCATCTATTATCTATACAGTTTAGTTGCAAGAATAACTTGCTTCCTGTATCGCAAAAAAATAACCGGAGCGAGCTAGAACGCCCGTCTCGGTTGCCAAGAGCAGTCGACTGAATCCAGGATTAAACTTGGGTTTTTTTATACGTTTTGTTTATTCATTTCATTTTGTGTGTTGAAATATAAATAGGTGACGTTTTGTCGTCAGAAAGTGCAGTTCTGTTATAAATCTTTTTACCATTAAATAAGTATGTGTTTTTTTTACAGCGTGTAAAGATAAACGCCTGCTGCACAGTATAATATTAGATTGATTTAGATTAATGTTTATCGAGTATTGTTAAACATGAAATAGCATAATTAAAGCATAAACGTTCACGCCGAATATCCCCGAAAGGGTTGGCAGAGGTACTAATACTTCTGAACATCACGTGACTTTGTCACCTGGTGTTCAGAGTACCCACGTTTTGCATGGACAATGTACTCACGTGACAGGGGGCAAGCCTATCGCCGTTTTTTACGAATACACTGTCACATGACTAAGTACAACTCAGCCATGTGGGTTTCCTCACGATGTTTTCCCTCACCGTTAACAACCATGATAAATTAACCACACATATGTCTTTAGAAAAGACAAATTGGTGAAGGCCCGACCCAGGTTAAATAATAATCTTGATTAGTGTTCGACTTCAGAGATATTTCAAAATATACTGATATTTTTGACTTGATAATTTAACAATCGGAAATTATTTCCAAAAGCTAAACACAATCAAATAGCTGATTTATACGAGGGCTGCTATTTATGTATCCGGAACTGGCCACTTACAGAACAATAATTTAAAAAGTAATTACATCATTTAAAAATAGAACTCTTTAGCTTTAGAATACATTTATTTTTATGTGACTGTCAATTGTTTTCACATCGTAGCGTCATTTTGAAAATTGCGTGTCTTCACCACCATGGATTTAACTCGTGAACATTTTCGTGCCATGATTTTTTACGATTTTCGGCGTGGTCTAACTCAAAAACAGTGCATCGATCAGCTTACTTCGACTTTTGGGGATGAAGCACCCTCAAAGACCACTGTGTATCACTGGTTTAGCGAGTTTAATCGTGGACGATCTAAGCTTACTGATGAAATTAAAGAAGGTCGCCCTAAAACGGTCGTTGTACCTCAAAACATCGATGCTGTCCGGGAACTAATAACTCAAGATCGTCATGTTACATATCGTGAGATAGAGGCATCTCTGGGCATTAGTATGACGAGCATACATAAGATACTTCATGAACATTTAGCTGTAAAAAAAATTTGCTCCCGTTGGATTCCGCACAACTTGAGTATTGATCAAAAACAGGCTCGTGTCGATTGGTGCAAAGAAATGTTAAAAAAATACAACCGTGGTGCGTCAAAAGCTGTTTATAATATCTACACAGGTGACGAATCTTGGATCTACGCTTACGACCCCGAAACTAAGCAGCAGTCCACGGTGTGGGTGTTCCAAGATGAGCCGAACCCAACAAAAGTTATTCGTGCAAAAAGCACATTGAAGCAAATGGTCGCTTGTTTTTTTGGTATAAATGGCCATGTAGCTACAGTGCCTTTAGAGAATCGTAAAACTGTTAATTCGGAGTGGTATACGACCATTTGTTTGCCGGAAGTCTTTGAACAAATAAGAAAGACTAACCGACAACGTAGAATCATTCTGCATCACGACAATGCTAGCTGTCACAGGTCGGCCGTCACAACTCAGTTTTTAGAAGCTCAAAAGATCGAATTGACAGGTCATCCGCCGTACAGCCCTGATTTGGCACCCAATGATTTTTATTTATTTCCAAATGTGAAGAAAAAATTACGTGGTCAACGTTTTTCGAGCCGCGAAGAGGCAGTCGATGCGTTCAAAATGCACGTTTTGGAGATACCTCAGTCTGAGTGGAAAAAGTGCTATGAAAATTGGTTTCAACGCATGCAAAAGTGTATAGATCTGAGCGGCGAATATTTTGAGAAGCAATAAAACCATATTAATTGATATATGTTTGTTTCTTTTTTTTATTCCGGATACATAAATAGCAGCCCTCGTATGTAATGTCTTTCTTGTAAATCAGGTAAGAAGTAATGTTAGTGCCTCAGTTGCATAATGATTTTCTTATTTACGATGGTATTGTTATTCCTTGGTGTGTTTGGCAACTGATGTTAATGTATGTTGACAATTGCACGGAATTAATATATCCTGGTGCATAATATTTGAAAGAAGAGTGTGATCAGAAAGCTAATTTGTATGGGAGACATGTTCATACGAGGCGACAAAACAATGTGAGGATTTTAATGCGGTTGTTTGATCTTTTCAACTAGCAAAACTAGATAAAGAATCGTATAGTGTATTAAGGATTAGCATTTTTATCGATATGATTATTATATTGGATAAGATATCATCATGCTGAGTCATTTTGTCACCTGGTGATCAGAGTAACCACGTTTTGCTTGGACAGTTCAATCACGGTATAGGGGGCAGGCCCGTGTAGTACGAATACACTGTCTATGATGAGTACAGCTGAGCCATGTGATTTTTTTTCATGATGTTATCCTCCAGTCCAGTCTCATTAGAAGCCGTAATTTTTATACTGATCTATTATGGCTCATCCTTCATCTCAAAGTTTAACAAGACAGCGATAAAAATGCTAAAAGAATTAAATCTCTCAACTCACGAAAAAAAAAGTGAAACAGCAATTTATATATTTTACACGCATTTTATATTGTATTTACTACTAGGAACTGCAGAAATATGTTTTCTTTTATTTTATTCACACTTTGCAAAAACCACTGGATATTAATCTGTTTAATTTTCTGGCCACCGCTTTGTGAGTATATTGCTGCAATGGAACGGAATAAAAGCCCGTGACCGGCTGGATTGAGGTGTTAGCCTTTCAGGGAAATTGAACGCAGGGCCGGATTTAAGTATTTGAAAAGATTAAATATTTTTATGATGATTAATGTATTCTCTCGTATGGATCTAATGGGTATTAATGTATTCTGCGAAGGATCCGCGGAGTTGAAAAACTACCCTCAATATACCATACTAAAAAAAACAATATATAAAATGTATGGCAATCATAAATTTTCATCATTTAAATTAATATTCTCTTACTAATCATCACTCGAGAATTCTAGTTAGTTTTGAGCACCTTACTGTTGTGAATTTATTTCTAGTATCCACAATATTCTCAATACAAAATATGACCATAAAAATGATTATTTCAAAAACCAGCCCGGCTAGTACGAGCGGTGTTTAAACTAGTTATCGCGTGGGATAAAGCAGCCATCTCTTACGCACTTACTTAGGATCGAACACTGCCATCTCTTTCTAACCGTTATCGTGTCGATAAAATATCGCTCGTACTTGCACTTCTGAAGGGCGATAACTAGTTTAAACACGGCTTGTACTAGCCGGGCAGCAGAGCTAGCACGAGCGCTATTTTATCGACACGATATCAGTTAGATTAGAATGAGATGACAGTATTCGATACTAAGTAAGTGCGTAAGAGATGGCTGTTATATACCACGCGATAACTAGTTTAAACACTGCTCGTACTAGCCGGGCAGATATTATTATATATGTTTTTATAGATCCTAACTCAAATATGAATGCTTAACGTGGCACATATTGAACTTTAATTACCCATTACTAACTTTATCGAAAAAACGTGTAACTGTCATTAAAATAGGGTTGAAAAAGCTTTTTCCCTGTTTGAGTGCTGCTCTGTCTGTCGTCCTTCCACGAACTGGGAATGCAATCAAACTGAAATCCAACTGATCAATTGAAATTCATTTGCATATCTGTTTCTGTATTAATTGCTCGGATATTCTGCCCAATCAACACACGACAAAGGTCAAACAAATACAATATAAGTTACGCAATTATGACTTTTTATTTAACAGCCCAGCTAGTTTTTCATTTTATATGATTGACATCATCCCCCGTAGCATGAGGCGTGTAAGAACAAGTATGTCATGTGAGATACTGACAAATTTTGTATGAGGAAACTGCTAGTTCCTCACTTCTCATGTGTCACAAGCCATGCTAATAGTGCATATGTATATTCGTAGTAAAGTGATGTCTCTAGTGGTTAAATTTTTGATACTTGTTACAATTCTAATTAAATTAAACTCTAATCTGCGAGTAATTAAAGACAGAAAATCGACTTAATCTGCCAAACATGTTTGAAAACCGGTTTAGAACATCCAAGGTTAACTAAATTTACTTTCGGATTCGTCCTTGAACTTAATACGCTAGATTAATGCAAAGGGACGTATTTTTTTTAGATATAAATAGAATGTATTATTCCTGTAACTTTCAGCATTCTTATCGTATTCATCTTTATTTAGAAAGTAAGACCTTGTTATAAGGGGTTTTTACGTTTTTTGTACCTACTAATATTCCTCGGGCATGAGCAACTGCATATATAGGTATATATAAAGGTACATATATAAAGCTTAGAAGTATTTATTCAAGTTTTAGTATTTTTTTGCCGTGTAGTGCCGACTTAGAATGTCGCTACCCCTTTCTACCCACGGGTGTCGTAAGAGGCGACTAAGGGTATTGGGGCTTTTTATTGGATTTTTGGGTGATGCGGTTGGAGACCGATGGTGGTGATGACCAAAAATCTTTATTTTTACCATCTTTTCCCCACTCAACTTCCAAAAGTGGCTGAGGAATTTATAATTCCTTAGCTCTGGTTACCCCTTCTAGGGAAATATATTTTATTTTATCGTTATAAAAAGAAGCCATGCTAACAGTGACAAATGTTTATATTTATAATATTAGTAGCTGGGTTGCGTCATGCTGATGGATGTATAAAATTTGATATTATACAATAATACACACATAAAAATAAATCGCCATTTATTTTTATTGCAGCATTTTATCATGGTTACTTTTGCTTTCCAGAAAAGTAACTGTCCCAATAAGAAACTTGGTGATCATAATACAGCACACATTAAAATACCCTGAGTCGCCTATTAAGAACCCTTTTGGAAAAATAGGTTAGTGCTATTCTTAGCCGACACTATAAAGCAAAGTGGGTAATATATAATATAATAAAACATGTATACCAAAGGTCCTAAAATTACGCCAAATAAGTTACATTACAATTCTTAATATTTATTTTTTTACATCCGATATAAGTTTTTGTTGTAAAGTAAGTAGTGTACTTTCCATAAAACCACTTATACTCGTATCTGCCATATATTTGGTTTAGCCATTACCTTTTTAAAATGGAATTGATGTGGTACAAAAATAACGGTAGCAAGTTAATGTCTATTGTGATTAATGAGCTAAGTAAGTTGAAGCTACCTCAACATGGTAGCATGTTACATTAGCACACGGACATTTTGTACCATTTAGTGTAACACCCGCTTTATCTCTTTCTTTCTTTGTCCACTGAGGGGACCGAATTTAAACGCTGTTTGTTCGAATGGCAAAAGAAGTGGTTGGAAACAAATGTCCAGCGATCCCTTTTAAATAACCATTTCTTATCCTCACAATCACCAAGTTAAGAATTAGTTAAGTGGGGAAAAGATGGTAAAATAAGTTTATTAATAAAATATATTTATTATCATATTAATAAACAAATTGGTGATGGGTATCCGACCACACCGTCCAAAATCGCCCCGATGGCCTTAGTCGCCTCTAACGATCACCCATGGGAAGAAATAGGGTAGTGCTATTCCAAGCGCGACACAATACAGAAGTGCAGCAATATTCTAGCTACATTCATTTCAAACAACCCCTGCGAAAATGTACATATCTATTTCCCCTTTAGCGTAGGTGTTTCAAAAGCACCCCTTTACCGAATAAATTGAAGTG
The DNA here is from genome assembly GCA_963576735.1 of Bedellia somnulentella. NCBI lineage: Eukaryota > Metazoa > Arthropoda > Insecta > Lepidoptera > Bedelliidae > Bedellia > Bedellia somnulentella. The sequence goes on from OY755170.1 coordinate 1,397,737, forward strand.
CATACCTTTGCCATTTAGCTTTTATCACAACCTCGGCAAATGAATATACTCACTATGCTGCATTTTAATGATGAAACTAGATAGAACCTGACCTTTCATGAAGGCTCCCACATATATTACGGTAGTGCTTCTGAAAGACAAAAGCGTAGGTTTGCTTATTGTATAACATAATGAGGTAACGAAATATCTAACTACCGAAACAATTAAAACTGACGTTGCAGTACATTAATTTGGAAGCAAGGAAATTAATTATTTTATCAACCGACTTCAAAAAAGAAGGTACTCAATTTGATTGTTAGTTTTTCTTTGTATGTATGTAACGCGATTACTCCTTTATTAGGCTATGAATTTTAAAATAAGTTTAATGAAACCCAACGGGGTAAGCTCCCAAGCTGCTCCGCCAAATGCAGCGTGTAAATATATATAACTATTTCTTTTATAACAATTTTATAACATAACATAGATTTTGCGTAAAAATGGTTGCAGCAGGTTGCATTATTTTAGCGACACTTAATATACATTGTAATTTGATAGCTATGAGCAATTTCGCCGACCAATAGCCAAACATTTCGTGTTTACTGAATAGTATGATTGCCCTTTTGTTTTGGTCTATTACTTGATAACCTCGTGAATAATGTTGGATTTTACAAAGGTTAATATTATTTATTTAATTAGGACAAACAACAGATATACACCATGAACATAAATATTAATACATTAATTAAAACAAAAATAAGCATACATCCACAAAAGTTCATCACGAATAAAACAAAAGTTCATCACGAATAAAATTATATTAATATTTCAAAAATATCATTGTATAATCATTCTGCGTGTGTTGAGTGACAGGTGGGACTCCCCACTGCTCCGGCACTGGGTGAGACTGCACACCGCCAGTTGTCGGTTGTATTATCCAGAGCAGTACAATTATGTCTATGTATTTAATTTTAAATGTTATTTTTGTTACTAACATAGGTATTTAAGTTTTTGTGATTACTAACAACTATATGGATGAATAATCCGTAATAAATGATTTTGATTTGATAAAGACGACAAAGGATTTATTTAAACTTTTTAAATAACGGAACGCACCTGTACATGTCAACTTCGCCAATCAAGTGAACTATTTTTCTGTAGTTTAAAAGCTCTTATCCTTCTTGTCATGTCTTCAGAGTTTTCTAATAAAATGATACCTCAGGTAAATACTATAATACGCTTAAATTTGTTTACTTTTTAACTGTGTTTTCCTTATGACTTGGGAAAACCAGCTTAGCTAATACGAGTGTCCGTTTAACTAGATATTGCGTAGTATATAACAGCCATCTCTTATGCACTTACTTAGTATCGTATACTGTCGTCTCATTCTTATCGATATCGTGTCGATAAAATAGCGCTCGTGTTTTGCCTCCTGTATAGCAAGCACGAGCACTCTTATATCGACACGATAACGGTTAGAATGAGATGGCAGTATACGATACTAAGTAAGTACGTAAGAGATGGCTGGTTTATCCCACGCGATAACTATTTATTTATTTATTTATTTTACATAGAAATAATCTTTACAAACATGGCCTAATACGATTATTTCTCACATATTATGTTTTCTAATTTAATCATACATTCCTAGTTTTTTTTTAATTTCTACTTTCCTTATTATCTACAAGTATAACTATCAACATCATAACATAAATAGCGAAACTAGTTTAAACACGGCTCGTGCTTGCCCTGCTGTAAAGAATCGACAATTTTTTTGCAGGTGTCTAATCGTTTTGAGGCTTTGAAATTTAGCGGTTCCGGCTCCGTTATTATACATCGGGTCGGGTGACATACCTGTTATTATTCTAATTACTGCTGACGTGGGAGTTTTTTCCTTCCACCAATCAGAACCCCACACTGCCAGTGTACTAAACTTAATTATTCAGCATTAGTAAAGCTAAGGCTCTGAAAGACAAGAATAGAACAGACAAATGTCGTTTGAATAAAACTGTAGGAAATTGAAGTAACTAGCGGTTGGAATAGTTTCCAACTTTTCCACGAAACGGACTCTGAAATATTCAATTTCCATTACACTAACTGCGACTATTATTTTCTTCGCTATCGCCGTATCGTGTTGTTTAGCACCTTTTAAAGTGATGGGAAACATATCCTTATGTTTAAAAAGAAAAGAAAATATTATTCGTTGCATACAAACTTACAACACTTAAACACAAAAACAAACAACAAGTACAGTAAATCCAGATAAAAATTAAAAAATCTTGCAACGAAAGGCAAGGCAAGTTTACGACTCAATCTTGATAGAGATGTAGCCAAATCAACGAAAATGTTACACATGTATGCATAATGAGAATGTTTTTGTTGCTGTGTATTGTCGGTTTGGAATAGCTTTACCCCATTTTACTAGTTTTATGTGCTTTATGAAAGATATGGTTGACAGTCATCACCAATGTTATTGTTTTTAATTATTGTCTAGTTTAATTATGAGGGAAGAACGAATTCATATTAAAAGTAAACGTTACGTTGGTTTGTCACGCGATTTTCATCGGAGATGGACTGTGAATTTCTGAAAAAGGTTTAGTTGCTTTAGTTAATATTGCTTCTGAACATCACTTAGCAGTTTTGACACCTGGTGTCCCCTTTAATAATTTTGATAAATTAGCCACACGTATTAAGGAAATATACATTGTTGTAGGCCCGACTTAGGATTTGAACTGACGTCTTCTGCGTGATAAGAAGTGGTGGTTGCTTCAAGTTGCAGAGCTATCAAGGTGGTTATGCGCACTTATTAAACTTACCTTGAATATATTATGAGCCATGTGCCCATCATATAATGTTACACGTGAGCAATTCACAGTTTGTTAAACAATATACAAACTAAACTAGTTTATATATTACGCTTAGTAATAACAAAGCTTAATTAAATTGAAACCAGTAAAGTGCAAATACGCGTCCGATCTAAATGAGAATGCATCTCTTGTAATTAATTACTTCACAGGATGATAAATCTAGGTGATTCATTATTTAAATCATATTTTGCTTTCAATTATAGTACTAAATGAAATTATTTCATTTATAATAATACTAATCCATTAACCGTTAATACACATCAGTACAAATGCAGCAAGACTCGCAAGAGCGACCTTTTAACTAGATATCGCGTGGTATAAAACAGTCTATCTCTTTCGCACTTACATAAGTATCGTATACTTTTATCTCATTACTAGGCCTCCAGCCCGGCTAGTACGACGGTGTTTAAACTAGTTATCGCGCGGGATAAAGCAGCCATCTCTTACGCACTTACTTAGTATCGTATACTGCCATCTCGTTCTAACCGTTATCGTGTCGATAAAAAAGCGCTCGTGCTTGCCTGCAGTGACTGCGTAAATAACTCCGTGGTTTAATTCGGTTTGTCTCGATTAAATCGCGGGTTGATCATTAAAAATTGTGTATTATGTCTATTTACTAACTGAAACCTTAAGCCTTCGAGCATAGCCACTATCCATTGTAGTAGTCGTTAATGGCTGCCCGCTCTAAGGCTTTTTGATGTACGATCGAAGGCTAATCACTCGGTCCAAGGAACATAACATAACATAAACGTTCACGCCGTTTATCCCCGAAGGGGTTGGCAGAGGTACCAATTGTATTGTATTGTATTTATTGTATTTATTTATTCATCAAACAATATTCATTGTGTCAGAATTGATACAACTAACTTAGGACTAACTTAAATCTATTTTAAATATACAATTAATAATAGTGAATAAATCAAAATAATCAAAAAATAATAACCACAAAATGCTAAATAAATGTCAAATAGTTAAATTAAAATTCGATAGTATTAAAAAAAATATATTTAAATGCAATGCTCTAATTCTCTTATGTCGTATATACAATTATCTAAAAGAAAAACTTTCAGCTTTTTCTTAAAAACTAGAGGAGATTCTATTAGTCTTATTTCATTTGGAATACAATTATAAATTTTCGTTATCTGATATCTTGGGGCATGTTCAACTACTTTGTACAAGGGAACACTTTCTTGTTTGAGGTAGAAATCTTTTCTTCTTTTGGACTCTCTTATTAACTTATTCTGTTCTGTCTCAATGCAACCACATTTATCTCTAAAGTTTGTCAAGAGCACGTATACATAAAGAGCAGGAACTGTTAAAATCTTTAATCTCTTAAAAAAATCTTTGCATGATTCTCTATACGATAGTCGTAAGATAATTCTTAGGGCTCTTTTTTGTAAAACAAATGCTTTCCTTATATTATACTGATAACTATTTCCCCAGTATTTTATACTATAACGTAGTTTAGACTCAACAAGTGCGTAATATACCATTTTCAAATTATTTAAATCAATTTCGTCCCTTAAACTTCTCAAAGCATAACATGCTGAGCTGAGAGCAATACTTCTGAACATCAAGTGACTTTTTCACCTGGTGTTCAGAGTACCCACGTTTTGCATGGACAGTGTACACACGTGATAGGGGGCAGGCCTATCGCCGTTTTTGTACGAATACACTGTCACATGACTAAGTACAACTGAGCCATGTGGGTTTCCTCACGATGTTTTCCCTCACCGTTAACAACCATGATAAATTAACCACACATATGTCTTTAGAAAAGACAAATTGGTGTAGGCCCGAACCGGGATTTGAACACTAGTCGCTTGCACGATAACCGGTGTTCTACCCATTGAGCTATCACGTCGTAGATGTTAAAATATAAGTACATATTATACACAGATTGAGTTAGCCCCAAACTAAGTAATACTTGTTTTATGAGATACTAACTCAACGATTTATTTAATATTATATAATACACATATAAATAACATCCAAGACCAAAGACTAAGAAACAGTAATTAATGCTCATAACATAAATGTTGCACTCAGCGGGGATCGAATCCGCAACCTTTGGACCGAGAAGCTAGTCAGCAATCCAATCGGCCGCTGTCGTCGTCTGAATGGAAACCCTTCCGCGGTTCATAAGGTTCACTTTAAACCTAAGGCGGATAGTTTATTAACTGAACGTCAACTTTAGACGTGTTGAGAAAGAAACACGCTGTATATAACTGAAAGTTTTGATTCATTCTGTTATGTTGTGTTCCAAGTTTATTTCATTCTGTAGCACTATTTGGTTTTCCCAATGCCTTTGTAGCATAGTGGTTAAAACGAGGCATTCACGTTGGAAGGTATTGGATCTATTCCCCATAAAATTAAACTAAACATAGTTCCATTTATATTTCATAGCATAGAAATACAGATATGGAATAAATTTGTAGTTCTGTTTGGCTGACCTCCTAGGTTGTAATTACATACATTCATACATATACTCACGACCCTAAATCCCAAAAAGGGGTAGCCAGAGCTTCGGAGATAAAAACTCCTCAGCCACATTTGGAAGTCGATAGGGTTCAAGATGGTGGAAATAAAATGTCGTTGGTGATGGGTCTCCAACCGTATAGCAAAAAGCCCCATAACCTTAGTCGCCTCTTGCGACACCCGTGGGTAGTAAGGGGTACTGACATTCTAAGCCGGCACTACAAGGCATAATGTTGTAATTAAATATGCCAAAATTTCAACGTCAATCAATCAATCACGTGATATTTAGCATTCATACCTTTGAAATCTCTTCGGGGATATACAGCATTAATGTTATTCATTTTCATCTAGCCCTACTTGCATAATTTCCATTTGTATGACAAGTCGTGACGAAGATTTTCCATGCTCCAAATAAGTTAAGTGTATTCTAATTCTACATTTATTTCACTGTTAACTATTTTACACTATTCTATTCAATAAACCTGACTTAAAAGAAAATAGCTCTTCGGATGAGTGTCATAAGTTTCGTTATTCAAAATTCTTGAACGTCGAAGGTGAAGTTAGCAATTGAAGGTGGTTAATGATAGCTAACCTCGTAGCGCCAGAATTTAGTGTAAAATTATTATTTTTAATATTAATAAGCCATATTGATAAATTATGTTGCTTACAATATCACTAAAAGATGACAAATTTACTAACGTCAGGTTATAGAACGAAGTAAGGTCAGGTGTATACAAAGTTGCCATTGAAGTATAAAATTTACTCGTTAAAAATTAACTTATTTGATAAGAGATATTTATATTGCAGTACCGTAATTATTTCTATATGAATCTTTACTTAGAAAATAAATACTTTGGAACCCTTAGCTAAAAACATCTCATATTTTTTCCACAACAGGCTTTCCGGGATATACAATATTCGAACGTTTGATTTGAATTCATTTAACGTTTATCATATATTTGTATTTAATAAATATTATTTATTGATAAACATCGTCAATTAAAACTCATTTACATATTCATTTTATTACTTTATCTCATTAATCTGCATTACAATTTATACAATTATTAACAAATGGCTTGTAAGTATAAAATAACTATAAGAAAAGTGACTACAACACACAAGTACAAGAAATTCATTTTTTTTAGATTTTCTAAGTTTGAAAATAGCCAGCGTGACAGTCGAGTTAAAACTGCCACATGTCATCTTTCTCTGACTGAGAAATAATTATAGAACTCGCGACGATCGTGCATCACTCATCGGGAACGTAAATACATTATATTTCTTTGAGCTTTGCTGCTCTGTCCTACACACGATATTGTGTTTGACAGGCTTATAAAGGTTACTCTTTCAGTTGTATCAGAGAATAAAAATTAAAAGAGAATTGAACAGAAAACTTTATATTGCACATCTTTAAAATATGGTTGTATTTGACAATGAAGTCTCAAGCGATCTCTTTACCCTTTGATCAGTGTAATTAGAGTCATGTTAAGTAGTAGTAATGTATCTGTAAAATGAAGTAGTAAAATATACTAGACAAAATTCTAGATTATTTAGGTTTCTGTGTTTTGTTAAGCATTCACAAATTGGTTAAATTCCTCAGGCTAGCCAAAGCTTATTTAAATACATGACAAACGATAAATGAAATCAAAATCAAGCGTTCGAATAGTGTAGTGTGAAGGGAGAAAACTGGAATTTATTCATAAGTCCCTTCGAAAACTTTTTCAAAAGAGGTAGAAAGTAAAACATTTTCGACACACGGAGCCCAAAACTCCAACGCAAATATTTTCGAGATATAATAGATTGGGCAATATTGATCCGCGGGGCAACGACCTCTGGAAGGAAGGCTCTACGAACATCCTTGGCATAGAGTCAGACACTTAGTGGCACAGAGAGTACTCTGTGCCCATTGTGAAATAAGGTTGCAGTCGGCTTTCTACTGCCAGCTCTCTGCTTTATCACTTTGTTTTCATACGAATTCAGAGTTGAGTTAAACTTGCAAAATTCCTTGAAAATTTTTCTTTACGATTCTAAGTTAGTGTTAAAGGTCTTGCTTTTTATAGCCCAATTCTTTGTCGTAACTTTAAAATTACTCTTTAAACAAGTTATGTTGATTTAAGAGGGGTAGATAAATTCATAATCACGTATTCCCATGCTTAATTTCATAACATAAAATGCATTTCTATATTTATACGTATACTCACGACTCAAGTTCTCATTGGGGTAGGCAGAGACTATCCGATCGATAGACACATGTAATCGATTACTACCTAATCAATTTCTGTTTCTGTGTTAAAATATATAACTCTCTTTGAATAAATCTTTAAAAAAAAAGCTTTACAAAGCAGCACACAATATTCGTCAGGTTTGTCCAGCCACTATGTTGCGTCGATTCACTATTTTTATTTACGAAAGAGTTGAACATTTTCTTTGCTTGTATTTTAAATTCGTATATTTATTAAGGCCACCGGAAGTCAGTCGATGTAAAGATCTTATTACGATATGACGAATTTCCACTTATCCCTTAAAAGAGTTTTTAACTAGATTTTCTTACTTCGTATAACTTTTATACAGATTTTTCATTATAAACTTAATTTTTTAAATAACTGGCGTCTTTCTAAATATTGGCATCCCAGAGGTAAGATTATATGCCTCGACTCAAAATTATTCACTTTCTACTGGTACATATAACTTTAGGTTATAGTATAACTTAATTAGTGTTATCTCCATTTAAGTAATTATATATTAAGATTTTCTTGTTTTGTGTTTCTCTTCTAACAGACTTATAAAAAAAATATAATCTGCGTCTGACTAACCATCTAGTATAGTTAAATAAATATTTAAAAAGAAATTATTCGCAGCAGTTTACCTCATACTCCGAAAGACGTACATAGGTTGAATGCGACCTCTGTCAAAGTCGTACGTTAGACGTTATTACTTGGTAATGTGACAAACGTGTCCATTTAAAAATCCACGGAACAATACAAAAACAATATGTACAAGAATTTTAGTTATATCTACTTTTGTGGCGATTCTACTACCTGTACCGCTTTCATAAGATAACGTGATTATAGATGTATTGTACCTATACTTCCGAAAGTTTGACGTTCACGCCGTATACCCCGGAGGGGTTGGCAGATTTACTAATTCTAATAAAGATCACGTGACATTGACACCTAGTGTTCAGAGTACCCACGTTTTGCTTGTTTTGTACGAATATACTGACACAATACTAATTACAACGAAGCCATGTAGGTTTTCTCACGATGTTTTCCCTCATTGTTAACGACCATAATAAAATAACCACACATGTATTTAGAAAAGACAAATTAGTGTAGGCCCCACCCGGAATTTGAACCCTCATCGTCTGCACGATAAGCAGTGTTCTACTCACTGAGCTATTACGGTTGCCAGGCCCCTATATTACCAACATGACAATTGTCAGTGACATATGTCGACTGAAATATGTCAGTGACAGGTGACAACTGATAAGTTTGAAAAATATTTCGTATAGAAATACTTCTAAACATGACAGGCATAATGTTACAATTGTCGATAACTTAATCTAACGACAATTATGTTGTGAAACAAGGATACATTTTCCAACTCGACATGTTTGTAGATTTGTCGGAAATTATTGACATGAGATCGAGGCTATGTCGGGCTAGCGTGGGGGCTAGCGTTACAATTGTCGTATTTTGAGTCACAAAATGGCGCTCATAGTAGTGGCAGTGATAGTGATTTAGATGAATTTGCATATAGGAGAATGTATAGACAACGAATAAATTTCTCCTTCGACTTTACTGAATTTGCGTTTAAGAAACAATTTTGGATAAGCAAAACAAGTGTTAAATAATTAATAAATGAAATCGGTGTAGTTAAAGTTTTTCTTAACAATTGTCAGACTTGTCAGTGGTGAAATAGGGGCCAGATTGATTTACATAAACATATAACATAAACATAAACGTTCACGCCGAATATCCCCGAAGGGGTTGGCAGAGGTACTAATACTTCTGAACATCACGTGACTTTGTCACCTGGTGTTCAGAGTACCCACGTTTTGCATGGACAGTGTACTCATGTGATAGGGGGCAGGCCTATCGCCGTTTTGTACGAATATACTGTCACATGACTAAGTACAACTCAGCCATGTGGGTTTCCTCACGATGTTTTCCCTCACCGTTAACAACCATGATAAATTAAACACACATATGTCTTTAGAAAAGACAAATTGGTGTAGGCCCGACCCAGGATTTGAACACTAGTCGTTTGCACGATAACCGAGTGTTCTACCCACTGGGCTATCACGGGTATCAGATTGATTTGTTCATAGTAATTATGTTTTAAGACAATTAGAAGTGATATTCAGAAGGTTTTTTTATACCAATCTCTTAAGCAGAAACTTCATAAAAATATCATAAGTAACGCATTCGTGATTTTAGGAGTGACAAGGGTTAAATCGCGATAAAATAATTCACAGTAAGTATAGTGAAAATTTGGAGAGCCCTACAGCCGGTATAATATCTTGCAGTTTTTATAGATACATACATGCATATACTCACGGCTATGAATCCCTTGAAGGGGTAGCCAGAGCTAGAGAATTAGAAATTCCTTAGCCACTTTTGGAAGTTGCGTGGGGAAATGATGGTGAAATAAAGGTTGTTGGTGATGGGTCTTCAACAGCATCAGCAAGCCCCAATACCGTTAGTCGCCTCTTACGTACACCCACCGGAAGAAATGAGGTAGTGCTATTCGAAGCCGACACTACACAGCTTTATAGATAACATACGGAACCACCGAATCTTTACCAACGTTGTTCTACAGATTATGGAAAATTTTATGATTTTTCGATCATGTTCTAAAAGTAGCATAGCGCCTATTTCAGCAAAATCTTATCAGCGATCCATCATTTTGTCAGTATTAGATTCATGATGACTTAATTTATTAAAACTAAGAATTTGGGTTTTTCCTAGAAGAGTGACTAAAATACTTTTTTATTTTATTTTAATTTAAGGATCAATTTTGTATCAGTTGTAGATATAACAGCATAGAAATACCTTCTTACTATAGATAGAGATCCTGGTGTCAGACGAACAGATTGGCAGACATCGAAGTCTCAGTAACAGGGTTATATTTTGGGGCTTATTCCACTTTTCCCCGTTGACAATCCCCGTCAACGGGGATAAGTGAACTTTTTGTTCACAAATCCCCGTTAACACAAATTGGAGCGTGTAATGGGGATTAGTGAACTAAAAAGTTCATTAATCCCCGTTACGTTAAAAATAAAATAATCATGTAAGAATCAGGTACCTTCTATTTATTATTGGATAAGAACTCACTTATTGATTATTGTAATAATCAAATTAAATAAAATTTAAGCTTGATTACAACACCAAGAAAGGGGTAGCCAGAGCTAAGGAATTAGAAATTTCTCAGCCACTTTTGGAAGTTGCGTGGGGAATAGATGGTGAAATAAAGGTTCCAACCGCATCGCCCAAAAATCCCTTAAAAGCCCCAATACCGTTAGTCGCCACTACGTACACCCACCGGAAGAAATGGGGTAGTGCTATTCTATGCCAACACTACACAGCATTAAATGTAAAATCAGTTATTACTTGAAAGTAACTTTCTGTATTTTATTTTATAGTTTGTACTTACGTTTTGTTATTAACAGCTCTATCATTATCGAAGAAACGTAAATAATAGTAAAAATTTTGATTTTAGTATAAATGGTGTTGTAATCAAGCTTAAATTTTATTTAATTTGATTATAACAATAAATTAATATAAGTGAGTTCTTATCCAATAATAAATAGAAGGTACCTGATTCTTACATGATTATTTTATTTTTAACGTAACGGGGATTAATGAACTTTTTAGTTCACTAATCCCCATTACACGCTCCAATTTGTGTTAACGGGGATTTGTGAACAAAAAGTTCACTTATCCCCGTTGACGGGGATTGTCAACGGGGAAAAGTGGAATAAGCCTATTTTGGTACCAATCCATTAAATCGACCTTTGTTGGTTTATAATCTGAATGGAGATTTCATCCTTAAACGTCTTCGGAGGACATAAAAAATCAAATAACATTTATTTACTTTTAATTACCTAATCTAAAATCCCATAGCTTCAAAGACACAAGCATAACATAAGGCAAATCATACAAATCCATAATGACAAAACTTAAGAAAACCGTTAATCAAGTACTTGCGTAACTATTTCGTCCGTGACAAAAGGGTCAAACGGTTGAGTCACGCGGAGTGGTGGTAGGCCCCCGAAAGTAGTTGACAAATTAGTGACGCTCCGTATCGATATCGGCCTTGCGACTAGCGTCCGCGCCTGCGCACTAGCGTCATATCGTTTTAATTAGTGACGCTCCGTATCGATATCGGCCTTGCGACTAGCGTCCGCGCCTGCGCACTAGCGTCACATCGTTTTAATATGCTCGTGCGACTATTATGTTCACTATTCTAAGGCTTCTTTGTACATGTGGGTCATACTTATTTAAATAATAGTTGCAGATTTAGAAGAAGCAATTGTGTTGGTAAGAATGTAATGTAAGGTAAGCGGGAGATGTATGCTTGGATCGAAGTAAGCAAAGAATAATAGAGACCATTGCGTATGCAATCGATGAGATCCAACAGTAAATCTAATATAAGCTGTGGTTTTATAGTATTTGTTTTGTATATTGTACATTTGTTGAGGAAGCAAAGATATTTCTATGCCTTTCGTCATACATTTTATTGACATTTATTTTAGATAAGTATTACCCTATTCATCCTTAGGGGTGATATCAATTCCGAAAGATATGCAGGTCAGAAGCGCTCTGAAAGTTAATCAATAAGCGCTAAAATTACGCTTTTACTAAGATAATGATGGTAAGAACAAAAAAGGTAAAGTTAGGTTCAAAGGGTCAATAAGGAGAATCTGTATAAGAAAATGTAATAAATTAGTTTGTTTTGATATATAAAGCATCTTATTTTATATTTTTTTGTCTTTCCAGGTAAGTCGATGGCGAAAAATGTGAACTGGTTGCATTCAGACCCGCAGAAAAGTTGGTGATCATGATGTTTTTTTTTCATAAGCTAACTGTTGATAAAATTGTTGCCATTATTGTAGATTATCGCTATTTCTTTCTAGCATTAATACATACATACATATACTCACGACTACAAATCCCTAAAAGGGGTAGCCAGAGCTTCAGATTTAGAAAATTCCTCAGCCACCTTTAGAAGCTAGGTGAGCATTAATACAACGCGCAAACGTATAATAATCCACAGCCTCAACACCCGATATAACACAAAATATGTAAATCTATAAATTATGTAAATCGAAAAATCTAAACTCACAATGAATATTGAACCGTGTAAAAAGGTGGGCCAAAGTTGTAAAGTATATTCAGAATAGTGCCAGTTGACCTTGGCGTGGAAATAGTCGGCGTGAGGTGTGCGCTGTTTGTTTGTTTTTATTTCACCGCTATGTGTACATGCTACTGATACTATCACAGCAGTCTATGAGTTATGAGTTGATATGTTGGCTGCAGGATAACCTATTTCAATATACTTACTGTGATTTGCCAGGATGGTGCAAAGTGGCGATCGATAGTATCTGCCTACCCCAATCAGCAATAATGTGAGTTTATGTATGTATGATGAATACGACGTATATGGTTACTATTTATAAACCTTATTTATTTACAAAGTCACGTGATGTTCAGAAGTATAAGTACCTCTGCCAACCCCTCCGGGGATATTCGGCATGAACGTTTATGTTATGTTATGTTTATTTAAATATAATTAGATGTGACTAGCTGCGAGTCATGACATTTAAACTTACATCGGAAATCCATTACAATTTGGTAGTAGTTGTAGTATACAAACATAACTTTGATTTACTTGGAAAAATATTCTATTAGCCGAAATGACACTCGTTATTATATTCATAAGTTAAAACGTATACATATTTTCCTATTCCTTAGTTCGTATTTAGAGATTCACAACCTTTTATTAATATCGGGGTAGGTAGGGACTAATAAATAAAGAATGAATAAAGGAAAGAAAAATTTCGACACAGGCGGGAATCGAACCCGTGACCTCGGGTATACGCCTCCGTTGCTCTGCCAATTGACCTACATTGTGTCGAAATTTTTCTTTCCTTTATTTATTTGTGATACATGAGGTTTTCATGAACAAAAAGATTTAAATTATGTTGGTAGGGACATGCCGTGTAGTGCTGGCTTAGAATGTCGCTACCCCTTTCTACCCACGGGTGTCGTAAGAGGCGACTAAGGGTATTGGGGCTTTTTATTAGATTTTTGGGGGATGCGGTTGGAGACCCATCACCAAAAACCTTTATTTTACGATTTTTTCCCCAATCAACTTCCAAAAGTGGCTGAGGAATTTATAATTCCTTAGCTCTGGCTACCCCTTCTAGGGAATTATAGCCGTGAGTATATGTGTGTATATATATGTAGGTAGGGACTATTTATTATAACTTTGTTAATTCCTTACAAACCTCGGTAGCATCCCACAAATTAATCTTCACTCTCAGTGAGTTAGACGTAAGAGTGAGCGCAATACCACGTCAAGCGCCCCCTCGCTAACATCCTTACATAATAGGGGCATACCTTTACTATATCTGTTTATATTTATCGTCACAAATCTAATTATGGTCCAACGATATGTAACTGTGTAGTCTCGGCTTAGAATAACACTACCTCATTTTTTCCCGGTGGGTGTACGTTAGAGAGGACTAACGGCATTGGGGCTATTTAACGATTTTTGGGCGATGTGGTTGTAGATCCATCGCCTTTATTTCACCGTCTTTTCCCCCACGGAACTTCCAAAAGTGGCTGAGGAATTTCTAATTCCCTAGCTCTGACTACCCCTTCAAGGGATTTATAGCCGTGAGTATATGTATGTTATGTAAATATATTAAGTTATTTTTAACCGACTTCAAAAAAGGAGGTTCTCAGTTCGATTGTTTGTATGTATGTATGTTTGTATGTATGTATGTATGTATAATTGTCCGCGATTATCTCGAGTTTGGCTTAAGCTATTTGGATGCGGTTTTCAGGACAGTATTCGTTACATTTAGGAGAAGGTTTTAGAGCCTTAACTGACCAAAAAAAGAAAGGAGGTTCTGTGTTTGACCTGTATGTATGTCTGTTGGTCCGCGATTATCTCACGTTTGGCTTAAGCTATTTGGATGCGGTTTTCAGAAAAGTATTCGTTACATTTAGAAGATGGGTTAAAAGTTCTTTAACCGACTCGAAAAAAAGGAGGTTTCTTAGTTTGAAATATAAGTATGTATGTAAAGTTATCAATACTAGACAGAAATATATCAATATATGTTAATAAAGTTTTTTTATTAGTAATAAACAGAGTTACTAAATTATTGAACAAAAAAGTATATAAAAACATGAATAAATTACTCTTAATTATATTAAAGAAAAAATATATATTGCAACATCATGTTTTTCATCCTGGTCAATTCAATCAAGGCGCTTTCGTCATGGGGAATTTCGCGCTTTCGGAATGGTCTTAACCATTTAAGTAATTTCTTTGAATCTATATCACTTAAAGCCATCTCATCAAGGGATTTTACTCGACTCAACGCTACATATATATAAGAGTGTTTCTTCGCATTTGTGATAGGTGAACTTCTCTTTGCTCATCTGTTTCGGCAGCAAGAGCAGCACGCTGACGATCTCTCTCATTCTGAAGGGCAAGCACGAGTTATCGACACGATAACGGTTAGAATGAGATGGCAGTATACGATACTAAGTAAGTGCGTAAAAGATGGCTGCTTTATCCCACGCGATAACTAGTTTAAATACGGCTCTTGCTTGCACTGCTGAAGTCTTTGTTTTTTTTCGATGGGTGTTTCGTTCTCCCTTACGCGACTTTTCCTTAAAGCATCCTTTGCTTTTCTATCTATGCCCGCAGGTAAACAAAATAGTAACAAGTAAGCTAAAGTCATAATAACAAATATTATAACTACCTGTTAAAAAAACTATAAAATAAACGGACAGTAAAACTTATCTCTCAAAAACTATCACTAATTCACTAAAAAAACTCAGAGTGATTTAAGAACTTATCACTAAAAAGTATAAAATAAAAAAGAAAAACAAAAACTTCAAATTAAAAACTAAACAGAAAAATTAAATATTATTATTTTTTATTTAAAAAAGAACCGCCTTCAAAAATCCAACTGAAAAGTATAAAATAATTTTTATTTATTTTATTATGTACAACTCTATTCAACTTCTTCTTTTTGAAGTCGGTGCCAAACAGACAAATCCAAAATGAAAATTGCTACATAGAGAAAACCATACGAATAATAAATCAATCGATAGTGCCTCAACAACAGTAGGTAACACAATCGCGCTCAAAAATCAAGAAATTTCTTCCGCTCGCAACGACGTCGCTTTATAAAGGATGGAATTGGGGGACAGTGGGCGGTGCTTAGCCTGGTGTGCATGCGTCGCACTCCGCAGAGAAATTATCATAATATACATGTCACCGTAAAACTGTAAATACTAGTAAATTATAATTTTAGATAGATAGCGAGATAGTAAACTAACGTTAGGTTAGGTTATGTAAGATTATCAGATTTCAAACTAACGGAATTAACAATTCGACAGAGACATGCATGCACCGAGTTGGCACAACCAATACTTCTAACACTTTGTAAAAAGACGATCGAGAATCTAAATCACTACATAGTATAAAACAAAGTCGCTTTCTCTCTCCCTGTCTGGGATATACGGACATCCTTATGTATACTTTAATCTGTAAAACTACGAAATGAATTTTAATGCGTTTTTTTTATTAATTGATTAAAAAGGAAGGTTTATAAGGATGACATACGCTGATGGGGTGGAGAACTCACTCAACTTGGGCGGGCCACTAATATTCGTTCGTCTTTGTCATGAAAATTGGTTTGGCACCGACTTCAAAAAGAAGAAGTTGAATAGAGTTGTACATAATAAAATAAATAAAAATTATTTTATACTTTTCAGTTGGATTTTTGAAGGCGGTTCTTTTTTAAATAAAAAATAATAATATTTAATTTTTCTGTTTATTTTTTAATTTGAAGTTTTTGTTTTTGTTTTTTATTTTATACTGTTTTACTTTTTTCCGGCTGTATGCTACAAAAATGTATCACCTGCCGTTAGAGATACAGAGGCACAATCGGTCGACGTATAAAAGTTAATGAGAGACAGGAAAAGCACACAACTGACACGTGGACTATTTTGACCACTTCCTTCATTGGCGATTTTGTAATGATATCGTCGTCCTTGAACTGACTACAGATAACCAATTTTATCTGTTTATATCAAAAACACATACCTAATTTAAGCACAAAGTTAATGTGATGAAAAAAAATTAAAATTTCTCTGCAATATAACAAAAATATACATACATACATATACACACATATACTCACGGCTGTAAATCCCTAGAAGGGGTAGCCATAGCCAGAGCTAAGGAATTAAAAACTCCTCAGCCACGAAAGTTGAGTGGGGTAAAGGTGGTAAAATAAAGGTTATTGGTGATGAGTCTCCAACCGCATCGCCCAAAAATCTCTTAAAAGCCCCAATACCGTTAGTCGCCTCTTACGTACACCCACCGGCAGAAATGGGGTAGTGCTATTCTAAGCCGACACTACACAGCAAAAATATATTCCCAAAATAAAAATACAATCCATTTAAACTTAGCCCGGTTTACCAATAGATATACAGCAGCCATTTCGGGTTTTAGTTATGAGGAGTATTTCCGAGTACAGTTATATTAATATTCGTAGGATTGAGCCCGCCTTTGAATTTTATCGAACAGCTTTCAGAATATTGCACACTGGTTGGAGTAAGCTGGCTATCATTTATTTCACGGCATATCCTGAATTTCAGTAGCTTGGTAACAATTTATGTCTTTTCATTTAATATGTTTTATGGTTTGCTGTGTAGTGTCGGCTTAGAATAGCACTACCCCATTTCTTCCGGTGGGTGTACGTAAGAGGCGACTAACGGTATTGGGGCTTTTAAGGGATTTTTGGGCGATGCGGTTGGACACCCATCACCAACAACCTTTATTTTACCATCTTTTCCCGACGCAACTTCTAAAAGTGGCTGAGGAATTTCTAATTCCCTAGCTCTGGCTACCGCTTTAAGGGATTTATAGCCGTGAGTGTATGTATGTATGTTTTATAAACAATGTGATCTTTAATTTCATAAGTAAATTTGTACGCAGTACAAAGATGCAACTTCATTGTGATAGTACAAAGTTTATTAGACTATTAAATATTTAAAATTCACGTGTCACAGTGTTTGACCAAACTCCTCCGAAACAGCTAAACCAATTTGAATTCAATTTTGTATACACATTCGGTAGGTCGGAGGATAAGTTTATAACTATATTTTATACTCCTGAATTATAAGGATTGTACACCACTAACATTTTACTTTAGACTAGAAAACCCCTAGAACAAATTTATATGGCAAAACAACGTTTGCCGGTTCGTTGTTATATAAAATTATGAACAGTAATGAGTTGTGCTATACCATATCAATTGTCATTAGATAATTACCAAGACTACCAAAAATAACATCAAAAACTTAGATATAAACGTCCCATTTTGTAATATAAAAGTTCGCCCTCTGGTCAATGGATCTCGGTCGTCGTTAATAGCAGTCAAACTGTCAATAAATATATATTGGAATTGTGGGATGACATTGCAAATATTATATTCAGACCGTTGTCAGGTTTACTTCTAGTGTCGAGGTGTCATTCTTATTCATGACTCCTGAATCGGTCTTGGCGATGAGGAAACGTTTTCCAAAAGTGTCTGAGTAATTTCTAATTCCTTAGCTCTAGCCACCCCTTCTAGGGATTTATAGCCGTGAGTATATGTCTGTACTATTTTAATATGATATGATCGCCTTGCACTGTAGAAGAGCGAAACAAAAATATGCTGACACAATTGTCAGCTCCAAAAAGACATATCTGGTTTTTACGATTGTAATATGAGACTTTGATTTCCTAGGTAGTAAGCCTTTCTTACAATCCATATATGTCACCACCAAACAGCTCGAGCCTATCCTATAAATGTATTTAGAGGCCTTTATGCGTAAACCCTACCCATAATTTAAACTAGAGCGGTTTTTCAGGATCGTGCGAAGTGGCGATCAATAGTCTCTGCCTACCCCAATGGGAACTAATGGCGTGAGTATATGTATGTATGTATGTATAATTAAAACAACCTCGTTATATATATCGGGAAATCAACAGAGATGTTACTAGTACGGAAGGTTTAGTGACACTCTATTGACCTAACTAATATTATTATGTTTGTAACATAGGTGGTAATATAAGTTACTATTTTCAAGCTGGTTATTGTCTATAAAACTGGCTTGATAGAAATCTTCAAATTGCAAATACTGAGCCACCATCGATCAGCCAATAGCCTCCACTCAGATCTCTCAATCCACTGCTTCACACTAGGCCTCTTAAGAACTCCTAAACGACCGGTCATGTGCTGCCCTCATCACACCAAACACATTTTAAAACATTAACTAAAATGTCATATACATACATATACTCACGGGCATGAATCCCTAAAGGGTAGCCATATCTTCATAGTTATAAACGCTTCAGCCATACAGCCATACGAGTATTTGGCAGTTGATAGGGGACAAGATGGACTGATGGTGACGGGTCTCCGACAGAACCGCCCAAAAATCACTTAAAAAGGCCAATACCGTTAGTCGCCTCTTACGACACCCGTAGGTAGAAAGGGTCTAAGTTCTAAGCCTTAAAAAAAAATGACTAAAATGTCCTCATTCATATATTGCACATATATCGTAAACATAAACATAAACGTTCACGCCGAATATCCCCTAAGGGGTTGGCAGAGGTACTAATCCTTCTGAACATCACGTGACTTTGTCACCTGGTGTTCAGAGTACCCACGTTTTGCATGGACAGTGTACTCACGTGATAGGGGGCAGGCCTATCGCCGTTTTGTGCGAATACACTGTCACATGACTAAGTACATATATCGTGATTTCTATATTTCCGTCAGATAGCATAACGATGGTGTGTCGCCGCCACAGTACAGTACAACTGAGTAAACAGTGTCATCACAGCTCTTGCCGTGACCTTCGACCTGTGGCTGAGCCGCGATTAATTTTACATGTTTATCACTTCCCAAACTGCTGCCAATAACATGTTATGTCTCTTCACAAAAAATATAATCATGCTTGATTCTTTTACAAAATGCACATCGTTCGGTGTAACCGTTAGAGCGTGGTGGACTGTGGCAAAATCACATTTGTCAGTGATCAAGTACTCAGCGGGGATATATACTTATGAGCTGTGATGTTTAAACCATGGTATGATGAACCATGATGGTATTTGTGCCCAGCTTCGGACAGGGATGTGTGAGCTCAAAACTGTGAGGCCTTTGGCCGGCAGTGGGAAACAAAATAAGCTAATAAAAAAGCAATATTGTAACCTAGAGCTAGGACTACCATGCTAACCGAAATTCAATTTAATTGCTTTCGAATTCGATCACACACACAACAAAAGGTTAGACGAGAAGTTTTAATATATAATAATATTTAATATGACACGACCATGTTCAATAAGACATTGTGGTAAATATTAGCAAACGACCTTCCCATTCATACCTATCGTCGTATTATCGCAAGATGGCGTCGCGCTAGATGTCAAATGTCTGTGCGTATCAGCCGGGGTCAGAGATCGGAACTTGTAATCATGGAGATTCAATACTTTATTCGGTCATCAATAATAGTATTTTATTTATTTGAGGTGGAAAAATTCGCATTTTAATCCCGAGAAAATACATACATATACTCACGGATATAAGTTTTAGAAGGGGTAGCCAGAGCTAAGGAATTAGATATTTCACAGCCACTTTTGGAAGTTAAGTGGGGAAAAGATGGTAAAATAAAGGTTGTTGGTGGCGTCTCCAACCGCATCGTCCGAAAGCTCATTAAAAACCCAAATACACTTAGTCGCCTCACGTACACTCACGGGAAAGACGGGAAGTGCTAATCTAAACACTACACAGGCACACTACACCAATGAAATAGACCGCGTAGTTACCTTATTCTGCGGGTGTTGAACACGGCCGAAGCTTCGGTTGAAAACCGAACAATATTGGGACTTTTTGCCTCCAGTTTCTCCCTCGTTCTCTTTTTGGAAATTCATAAGTTAATACATAAGTGTAAAAATGAATTCGTCCTTCAAAGTCACTCCTTTAAATTGAGAAGACGAGATCAAAATTGAGAAAACTTGTGACGTTGTTTTTATTGCTTTTAATCCAAATGCGGTATGATGTCGACTTAAAATAGCGCTCACTGATTTCTTTTCGCATGTGTTCGGGACTTAGGTTTGTAGAGCTTATTAGCTATTTATGGCTGATGCAGCTGGAGATCCAAATTTGTCCTCGCTTAATTTCCAAAAATGACAAAGTAATTTCTAATTCTTTAGGTCTGGGTACCTTTTTTGAGATCTACAGCCGAGATGTATGTAAACAAATTAACTGATAATAATTATTCAAATTAAATGTTAAATGACTGGTAGTGTTGACTAAGATTAGCACTGAAGAATTTCTTATCGATGCTATCATACAAATAAACTTTACTGGTGCATTTTATGTGTGTGCAATTCGCCTTGTATGTAGAAAATGGTTGCTTTATAAAATTTATCATTCTAAACTTTTACAACGCCTGAGTTATTATGAGTCCTGAGTCCTGAGTCCTTGTTTTATTAGACAATTTTCAGTCCCTTTTGAAATTCGACTGGTTTTTGTGTGCAAAATAAAGCTCGTGGATGGTAAATTTCCAACGCCTAATACCATTGGCCTAATTATGTGGATGGCTACTATCATTTAGTAGAGGACGACCTCGGAGGACACATTTGGACAAAATAGCGAGTGTGCTCAAAAAGGCAGGCGTCCTTAGTTTGAAGATTAAGAGAGCTTCTATGAGAAGATTGCTGGATGTAAACGAAGCTAGAGAGGTTTATCAGGATGGTAAATAAATAGTGATCGATAGACTCTGCCTACCCCAATGGGAACTAATGGCGTGTGTATATGTATGTTTGTACCCTAGCCCGCCTCTAACCCGCAGTAAGAAATGGGTTTGGACTATTCCAAGCCAACCCTTGACAGTTTTATTGACAACGTTTTAGAGCGGGAATTTGTGGCAAAAACGATTTTATGTCAATTTAACATTGTCGTGTTGGTTAGAATGTAAAACGAGAGGGTACATTTATAAAGCCACCCGAAACTACAGTTTTAAACGGTTTGGCATAGATAGATAAGCGCCGTGGCATTGATGGATTAGTTCTTCCGCTGTTTGCAGCTGTATTCCAGTGTTTATAAAATTCAGATATAAAATACATACAAATACTCACGGCCACAAATCCCAAACAGGGGTAGCCAGAGTTTCAGAGCTGGGAACTCCTGAGGCACATTTGGAAGTTTATAGGGGACAAGATGGTAGAAATAAAGTATCGTTGATGATAGGTCTCCAACCGCATCGCCCAAAAGCCACTTAAAAAGCCCTATGGGTATGCCCTTAGTTGCCTACGACACCCGTAGGTAGAAAAGGGGTAGTGACGTATTAAGCCGGTACTACACGGATTTAATAAAATGCAGGTATAAAATATTAAACGTAAATTGGCAGCTGCATTAAAAGGGTTTTCCAGCCCGAGCACGGAAGTAATTACTTTTATTTATACTCAGTACGTTTTCCGCCTGAAATGAAACTTCTCATTTTTTCGTGAAAACTATGCCGGGTGGTATTTTGTAATTTAAATACTGGTTCGAGCTTCATGTTGCAACATGGTTGCGTTGCAGTATAGATGGATGCACGAGTTATGTCGGCTCGTAAATATTTAAAATACTTGCATTTTATTTTGCCGTGTAGTACCGGGTTAGAATGTTGCAACCTCTTTCTACCCACGGGTGTCGTAAGAGGCGACTAAGGGAATTGGAACTTTTTATTGGATTTTTGGCCGATGCGGTTGGAGACCCATCACCAAAACCCTTTATTTTACCGCCTTTTCCCCACTCAACTTCCAAAAGTGGCTGAGGCATTTATAATTCCTTGGCTCTGGCTATATTTCAGGATCGGTATATTTCATTAATTTAAATTAACATTTACAAACTCACAGAAGATAAATAAACATATTCATGGCTTTTATTTTTATTTCATTTTTTGACAGAGCTTAAGTTAAACGATTGCAGCAAACAAAAACCAAAATTCGAAATATGAGCTGTGTAGTGTCAGGTGAGAATAGCACTAACACTTTGTGCATGAACATAAACAGCATAATCTATGGATATTGGGATAATTTAAGTTAATATTTCGCAATGTGATTGGAGAAACATCACAAACCATTCTTTATTTTACAATCTTTACTATCATACATCCATAAATACATACATATACTCACGCCGTTAATTCCCATTGGGGTAGGCAGAGACTATCGATCGATCTTTTATTATCTTTTCAATGGCGATCTACTATCAAAACTTTCCAAAGTAGCTTACTGTCAATCCTGAAGTTCTGGCTACTCCGTTACAGAAATCCTAACCATAACATAACATAACATAAAAATAAACGTTCACGCCGAATATCCCCGAAGGGGTTGGCAGAGGTACCAATACTTCTGAACATCACGTGACTTTGTCGCCTGGTGTTCAGAGTACCCACGTTTTGCATGGACAGTGTACTCACGTGATAGGGGGCAGGCCTATCGCCGTTTTGTACGAATACACTGTCACATGACTAAGTACAACTCAGCCATGTGGGTTTCCTCACGATGTTTTCCCTCACCGTTAACAACCATGATAAATTAACCACACATATGTCTTTAGAAAAGACAAATTGGTGTAGGCCCGACCCAGGATTTGAACACTAGTCGTTTGCACGATAACCGAGTGTTCTACCCACTGGGCTATCACGGCTAAATCCTAACCGTGGGTATATAAATATTCTTAAACAGTGAATTACTAACCACATCGCCGACTAATAAAATTGTTGTCCTACTATAGCGTTTAAGCTTTGAAAAGCACGTCCCCATCGCTTGTCTGTGTGGCTCATACTTAACAATATGTGTGTGTGTGTATGTTTCCCATATTTTCTTAGTTGTGTTGCTAAATCAATTTCCTCCTGTTCTATTGTCTTCGAAACTCTATTTAAGTGACACGCCTTCCATTAATGTTGAAGGCTTTAATATAAAGTGCAAAATAAGCTCGGAGTAGCGCAGTCTCCTGTCCCCTCTACCACCCTCTACCTGTCAATTCTGATAGTTAAGAAGTCCGGAGATTCTCAGTCTATTTTAAAGAAAGAATAAGCATGGAACTGACAACAGCCGTGGCCGAGTGGATAGGTGACTAGCTCCTCGGTCCGGAGGTTGCGGGTTCGATCCCCGCTGAGAGCATCATTTATGTGATGAGCATAAATGATTGTTTCTTAGTCTTGGATGTTATTTATATGTGTATTATATAATATTAAATATATCATTAAGTTAGTATCCCATAATACAAGTTCTACTAACTAACTAATAACTTACTTCTGGATGCCGATCGATCCAATTGCTTATATAGTAATAAAAATTATTAGAAGATAAATAAAAAAAACAACGATGACCCTGGAAAAGCTTTATATGTAAATTTTATCTACTGTGACAATGATACCCTCAAAACTAACCATAGTAGATAGATCGTCTTCAAGTTTCGTAAATAATACCGCGAAAACCTACAAATGATAGACAAAAGTGTCGCCACCCGTCTAAAAATAAACCGCAGTAAAAGTGTGCACAACTTATACAAGTACATCTGCGCCAATCCCTAGAGCATAGTTTTAATCAGAATAAGTAAAGTTTATTCCGTTTGGAAAGTAGTCGTTCTTGATGAAGCTCGTATAATATTAGCATATTGCGTTTCTAAACGCTAATGCATTTAGGTTTAATGCAATTTATAAAACGCCAATCGTCTTAGTGCATTTAAAATGAACATACATATACTCACGGACGTAAATCCCAAAGGGATAGCCAGAGCTTCAAAGCTAGAAAGTCCTTAGCCACATTTGGAAGTTGATAGGGGAAAAGATGGTAGAAATACAGTATTGTTGATGGTGGGTCTCTAACCGCATCACCCAAAAATTACTTGAAAAAGCCCCATACCCTAAGTCGCCTCTTACGGCACCCGTAAGAAAGGGGTAGTGACATTCTAAGCCGGTACTAAAGGGAATTAAACTGTATGCAATACAAAGAGACTGTTTCCTTCATTATAATAGCAAGTCCTCTGACATGATTAAACCCTTTGATGAATACTGTAATCTTGTGTAGCGCGAAATTGCATTAGTTCGTAACACATTCCCATCTCCTGTAGCATCGCCAATTATCTATAACAATCTCGAGTATTCGTGTGGGAATATCCACACTGCATTTACATGTATTATTAAACACCACCATGTTAAGGTAGGTCTACGCTAAAGTAGGTAGACGAACCGAGCACGAGCGGAGCGCGAGCCGAACACAATTCGTAAAGTGTGGACCGACTCACAAGCCTCGAACGAGCGTGCTTCGAGCAATTCATTCGTGCTCGGCTGAGTTTCGCCTGTTGTCGGTTTTTTAACGAACAGAAAAAGAGATTTGTTTGTTTGAAAAAATCCACGCGGACGAAGTCGCGGGCAAAAAGCTAGTTGTAAATAAAACATATTGCATTCCTCACACATTGATAATCACTTACCTATGACAAAACGTTCACTGCTGCTATTAACATATTTTATCGTCTATAAAAATGGGTGCAGATCTCGCTGTTGCCAACAATTTAATGAGCGCTCTACGAATTATCGTTTGTGTCTCTAAGACATGGTTACTATGCTAATACATCAATTTAAAAAATATATTAAGGAGACTATTATTCGTGTTCTCTTATAAAAATTGTTTCCGCTCGGAAGATACTTGCCGAGTTTTTCTCCGAAAATACTGCCGTTATTTATTATATGTTTACATAAATGCAGATAAATTCTCACGGCTATAAAGCCTAAAGAAGGGATCCAGAACTTCAGAATTAGAATTTTCCATCCATTATTGGAGGTCTAGTGGGAAGTGGTATGATAAAAGCTGTTAATGATGAGTTTCCAACCGCCATGTTAGTGCTATTTTAAGCCGACACTACACAGCATAACTTTTTTTATGTTTATTTTTTTTGTGTTGGATATTAGTAGTAATAACCCATTTGTTTTCGTTGATGTCGTAAAAGTTGACTAACGCAATCGAAGCTTTTTGAGTGATGTTTGGGAAATCTGATTCAAGACCTATTTTTTTTCGATTTTAGTAGGTTTACCGAACTTGAATTCCAAAAGTGGCTAAGTTATTTAGAATTATAAAGTCCTGCTACCTCGTTTAGGGATTTATACCCGTGAGTATATGAAAGTATTTTGGAAAATTTCACAACATAAAGCAATATTCACTTATGAAAAGAGAACACCATGATTTCTTAGACCATGACTAAGATTTATGGGAACAGCTAGTTACAGAGATGAAATTGAGTAATGACATTTTTAACGTATGACTTCAATAATACCATTGTATCATACAATCATTTCAAGGATCATCATTCCACGAAATGAGGGGACCATTGGAGCTAAATAACAACTGTAGGAAATGCACGTACCGCTCAGTTTATCCAATTACTTATATATGTTTATGTATAGATTCCAGTAAGATAGGTATAGATTTATTAAAATAAATGTATTGTCTACGATCTTGACAAACCACTGCCCTTTGATATTTCATAATTTATTTTTGGGTACCGTTTACGTCAACGGTCGTTTAACAAAAGAGCAATAGCGTATGCATAAAATGCATTTATTTTTTTTACTTTTACATAAAAAGCAAACTAATAACGTTAATATATATATACAATACATACATACATATACTCGCGCCATTATTTCCCATTGGAGTAGGCAGAGACTATTGATCGTCACTTTGTGCAATCCTGGCAAACCTCTCTTGCTTCGTTTACAAAGTAATTTAGAAGACTTAAATAAATAATGTAAGTGAAACTCAACGAAGAAAAGAAAACTCATACAAAAGGTTGTTTATTTAAAACATGTGTTTTTTCTGATTTAATTTATAGTAAGTTAACACGACTAAATTATATGGTAAATTTATATATACTGCGTACTATTAGTTTAGAAAATAGCACTAATCACTTGTTTCTCGCCGCGGTTGGTAAAAGTAAGTAGAACACTCCAAAAAAAAGAAGCTGACAGAATACTAAATACCATAGATTACATGTTAGCAAGTTACGAGCTGTGTTTCTTGCCTATCGTATGTCCTGAACATAGGAAATCTAAATACCCAAGCAGTCACGTATAAGTGAAACAACATTATCCATGGCCATAACGTTAAAGAGCTGTTATACACAAACAACCTGCTTACAGAGAAAATAGCTGGCCGCAACTAACGAAAGAACATTAAAAACAATCTCAACACCAACGAGTATTTGGTTGCGCTATTTATTGGGCGGCCTTCGTGATTGGTCGAGAGGCTGTGACGTCACACAACACTGACTGCGCTAGTCACGGGACGTCAGAGCACATGACAACTATCTCTAGCACTCTATTTATATGCATGCCCGAACCGTGAATGATGCGAGAATCATTGATGTTGCTAATTATTACGGTCATGTATTACATGATTACAATCAGATTGTAAATTGTTGAATGACGGCAGGAAGCTGGGGTCATACGTGTTTTTGTTTACAAAACTAAAACAGTTTTTGTTTGAACCTCTAACATCTCAGATTATTAATCAGAACATTTTTGAGGCACAACTAGTTGAAATCTGAAGCTCACATCTCTCTAATGAGTCAGCATATCTACACATTCTTACATACCATATAAAATATATCCCCACCGCGGTGCGGGCCTGATTCTATAATGAGTAGGGTGCTTATCACCCTACTCATTATAGAATCAGGCATATTGCTTGCATTGCATTATCACGCTGGCCTAGTGTGATTTAATATCACCGTAACTATATTTTTTTTTATAATCAGTGAAATCAAACTCAAATACACAAACGTTGACGCCGTGTATCCCCGAAGAAGTGGCAGAAGTACTCATACTTCTGAATATCACGTGCCATTATTGTCACCTCGTGTTCAGATTGCCAACGTTTTGTTTTACAAACAGGAAATTCAGCCTTATTGTGCTATCTAAACTGGAATATCTCTTACATTAAATGAGTGTACCCCCAAAAATCTCATTCATGAACCCTATGACCTAACACTCACGAAGTATAATTAAATATAGAGGTACAGTTATAACCCTTATAATAATATTGAATATAGGCAAATTTTGGAATCAATGATTTATCAATCATTATTCATGTTAGAAAAGGGAAAAGATGGTGTATAAAGGCCGCATAGCCGATCAATCACTAACAAAGCTTAGCTGCCTGACATCTTGAACCTCAAACATGCGGGACGATATAAAGGGCATATTCTACTTTACATGGCAATATCAATGGTCTATATATAACATACCTATGTTTTTCATACTTAAATATCGTTGATGATGCGTCTCCTACCACGTCGTCCAAAAGCCCCATACCCTTAGTCGCCTCTTAAGACACCCGTGGGTAGAAAGGGGTAGTGACATTCTAAGCCGGCACTACACTACAATTAAGCTTCGTAGACTTAGATATTATATCCAAATTACTTCACGAATAACTCACTCACTCGTTTCGTATATATTTCAGATAGAGGTTATTTTTTATCTTCACGCAGTATAGTTTGCTGGGTAGTGTCGGCTTAGAATAGCACTACCCCATTTCTTCCGGTGGGTGTACGTAAGGGGCGACTTACGGTATTGGTGCTTTTAAGGGATTTTTGGGCGATGCGGTTGAAGACCCATCACCAACAACCTTTATTTCACCATCTTTTCCCCATGCAACTTCCAAAAGTGGCTGAGGAATTTCTAATTCCTTAGCTCTGGCTACCCCTTCTAGGGACTTATAGCCGTGAGTATATGTATGTATGTATGTACGCAATATAGTGTGTACTATCATTTAAATTAACCTTGTTGTAACTCGAACACTACCGTTGGAGATAGTGTAATATAAACAAGAAACAAACTCAAATGCGTAAAAACAATGATAAGTTGACATAATCTCAGAGCGTTTCTATGGGCGTAAACAATGATATTACATAAATTTTATTAATATTGATGATAAACAATTAGAAATAATAATTTTATGAGTTTTTTTTGACATTAATTTTTAATTTTTATTTTTTAAGAATATCCTGTTCTTGAGCTGTTGATTGGAGGAATAGACCATTTCACTGAAATAAACTGATTTTAAACTGCATTAAATGATGGTTAATCAATTAAGGAAATAACAATTTTTGAACACCGGCAGGATAGCTCAATTGGCAGAGCGACCCGGGCGTTGATCGGGTGGTTGCGGGTTCGAGTCCTTTTGGTGTCCAAAATTGTTCTTTCCTTAATTGATTAGTAATAATCCCCACATTAGGTTTTCATGAACAAAACATGCTAATAAATGATTGTTGATTAAACAATACTACAATATTTGGTATTTTATCTGTACATCTTTGTTGAAACAACAGAAAAGATGACCCGATTTTGGTTGTCCAGATGTTAAGATAGATTATATAAGTGGTTCCGCATATTAACCATCTCTAGTAACTTTGACACTTGTAATCTCGGGCCCAGAAACTTAAAAGAAAGACGTCGCAAACTAAAAATTCCTTACAAGTTTTCACAATTCCTGCAGCCTGTATTTCTTTTAAAGATCTTGCAAATACGTGTGATGTAGTTTTAATGTATTTTTGCTTTACTTTTATTTGACGTAAGCAAAATGCTACTATTTTACCTCAATGTGTTGCAAGAAGTATTTATTGCCTGAGAAGTAAATAAACTTTGTTGAGCAGTTTGATTTACGCACTTAATATTATCGCAAGCTTACAGGTCCAGACCCCTATTATTAAAAACTTTCTTGAAACCTCATGGACTTGAAACTTTATTAAAAACAACTTTTATTCCGACAGAAGTTCCAGCATTTGAATGTACAACACAAATACAGTTTCTTAGAAGAAATTGTAGAACATTTATTGTTTAGTTTTGAGTAAGCAGACGTAGGATATTTTGGATTTTAAAATTAGATGAGATTTGTGACCGAAACCTCCCCCTTGCATGTTTTTAACTTAACATTTTTATTTAATCAATTCTTTATCTCGTAATTGCAATAATAACCCTTTACTTAGTGCAGACTTACGTACCTAAATCCTCTCGGCAGAACTATAAGAAAGAAAGGAAGAAAGAAAATGCTTTATTCTTCCTCGTAAGGACACAACATAAAAATAACAAAACACAGAAATTAAACTAACACCAAAACTGTATTACAAAAAAAGAAACCAAAAAACTTGTAAAAACTTATACTAGACATTAGAATGTGCCCTCATTTCGTGAAAATGTACCTGGCTCGGTACTTTGCTACTGTCGCATATTTATACAAATAATTAAATTACAAAAGCAAAATCGCCAAAATAGAACAATTCATTCTTGAGCAATCGCAGTTTTAAAAATTCTACGTTTTAATATTTTTTTAAGTCACATAAATGATGTAATTAATTCTGAAAAATATTTAAAGCCAACAGCAAAGGAGAAAAAGCAAATAGTTGTAAAAATATTATACCACACAGAAAAGCCTGGAAAACTTCTTTTTCATAACTCTGATATAATATTCATCCCCGCTTGGTGGCAAAGCAACGATTTAAAAAAAGGCGGAAAATGTCTTCGGTGTCTTTGATATTTTGCTTCAGCGTTGAAGAAGAAAGAAGAAGAAGAAAAATTGTTTATTTGGAACAAATTTTTTACAACACACAATTTAAAAATTAACAAGCGGAAAATGACAAGATTTGTACCAAATAGGCTCCAACTCAGCATGTGTATGGAAGAAACAAGCAGCCAGGCTGATGAATCTCCCATACGCTGGTTTTCAGTTGGCGCCCCGAATTTTATATTTATACTATAACCTAACTTAAGTAAAACTAACTAACTAATTAAAAAGTACTAATTAAAAACAATGGGAGGTTTTCCTTTTTTTCTTTTTTTCTTC
Source organism: Bedellia somnulentella (assembly GCA_963576735.1). Lineage (NCBI taxonomy): Eukaryota > Metazoa > Arthropoda > Insecta > Lepidoptera > Bedelliidae > Bedellia > Bedellia somnulentella. The sequence goes on from OY755170.1 coordinate 1,428,252, forward strand.
TTCCCTGTTCTCAGGATAGATGGCGCCAGACTAGCTATGTTACTGGTAGGAACGGAACGTAACACCGTTTTTCACACTTGGATGTAATGATATCGTAAAACGGAACGTACATAAAAACGTTCTGATTTTGAAAGTCTAAATAAATATCAGTTTAAGCCAAGATAGCTTAAAAGTAAATAAACAAAGACGGTACTTATATTTAACATTATTTTTGTTGTTTTTATTCGCCAAAAAGTTACTCTATGGTGCTGTGACACATGTTTATAACGTTGACATTGGCGAAATTATTGTGTGGCGAAATTGTGTGGTAAGTAACGTAGTTACATCAACGCCATCTACAGAGCTCTAGGAAACTATGTTGTTTTTTTATTTCTCAAAAAGAAAACCTCTCATTGCTAAAACAGAAACTTAACAACAAAAGTAAAGAATTTAAAACAAAAGTAAAGAAAAACAATAATTTGTCAACAACCAACCAAGCACCAAATGTCACTTATTTCCCCAGAGTATACGTACGATACTAAAACATATAGACTTATAAATATATATAATCAAACATATACACATATTTGTACATAAACATGAATACAAATATTACATAAAATATAAATGAAAAGATACGGAAAATGTAAATAGCTACATACATTACATATATATAAGATTTACTTCCCTTGCTTTTCGTGGGGTCCAAATGTGTTTCGCAACAAAAATTAAACACGATGGCGGCGATATGGCTCGCCACCTATCACGCCGTGGTTCCTCGCGGGGCGAAAAGTGGGCTAAAGAGACCCGCTTTGGTACGATGAATGTGTGTGGAGGGATGCATGAAAAATTAGATGAAGTATGTTTGATTATGGAAGAAAGAAAACTAGATTTTCTGTGTGTAAATGAAACGAAGCGCAAGGAAAAAGAGGTTTCACAACTTGGCCCATTTACAGCTATCTGGTCGGGAGTTGCCGAGAGTGACAGAGCTTGCCAAGGCGTGGGACTTCTGATATCTGAAAGGATGGCTAAGTGCATGAAAGATTATGCGTGTGTGAGTCCAAGGCTCCTATGGATAAAGGTGAAGGTAGGGCTTGTCCGGATGCGCATAATTTGCGTGTATGCTCCGGACATGTCCAGATCACTATCCGAGAGGGAGGAGTTTTGGAATCTGTTAGACGATGTTGCGAATGGGTGTGATGAAAATGAGAAAATTGTTATGTTAGGAGATTTTAATGGTTGGGTTGGTGTGTCACGCAACGGTTGTGAAAGAGTTTTAGGAAAGTTTGGTGATAAAAGAGTGAACGAGAATGGTGAGAAAGTGATTGATGTATGTTTGCAGAGGAATCTTTGTGTTACGAACACGTTGTTTGAACACAAAGATATCCATATGTATACTAGACAGAGAGGAAGCGAGAGAAGTATGATAGATTTTGTGATAGTGGATGAAAGGCTAAGAGCAAAGGTTGTTGACACCAGAGTCCATAGGGGCATTAACGTTGGCACAGACCACTTTCTCGTGATATCACGATTGAGGGGACTGTGCACGCGTTGGCGTCACAGGGCCAAAGTGTCGACAACTGAATTTGCGAGAATAAAAGTGGAGAAATTGGAAGAGGATGACAATATTAGAGATGAATATATGAAGACCAAGTTTGCTTTTACATTCCTTTAAAAAGATCCTATGAAATAATATTGAAACAAACTAATAAAAATCTCTTCTGCTACTACTACTTTATATTTTTCTTTTTATTTTTATCGTTGCAATTGTATTTAGTATGGACTTCTTCTTTTTTTTTAATTCACGCTGTATATTTCTGTAATGTAGTAGGCAGAGACTATATCGATCACCACTTAGTACAATCTTGGCTCTCGAGCTTCATCTAAATTTATCAATCTCTTTATCTTTATTTTTTTTTTCACGCCTTTAACGCATGCCATTTTATGCACATTCTCTATTTTATCTTAGTATGTTCACTGTGGACGTACTCTATGACATTACCATCCAAATTGGCTCTATAAATCACTTTCACCTACCATTCCCCCTACTATCTTTTCTACATTATCCTCTTGGTCCGATTGATCCAATTGCTGATCTAGTAGAATGTATAGTTTGCATATTTTGTTTCTTATACTAGAGAGGTTTGCCAGAATCTTACAAAGTGGCAATCTATCGATTTGCTTACTCAAATTGGAACTTATAACTTATGACCTAAGTATCAAAAATCATGATACATATATTGAGAAAGTATTTGGCGCAAAAGTTTAAATTAAACACAATTAAAAACCAAAATGTAAAACCATGAGGTTCTGTCTCTTCACGCGAGTAAACAGACTAGTCCTTTTATCATGTAGACGATTATGGCTCAGGCAATGTGCCAAATAAAGTAATTTTAGTCTACAAGCTGTAATGAAGTTGCCTTGGTAACCAAATATGTGCAGTTTGAACCACGTTTGAAATAAATGGAACTAAACCTTTGCCGTGTAGTGTCGGCTTAGAATCACACTACCCCGTTTCTACCCGAGGGTGATCGTAAGAGGCGACTAAGGGTATAGGGGCTTCTTTAGTGATTTTTAGGCAATGTGGTTGGAGACCCGTCACCAAAAACATTTATTTATTATTACCATCTTTTCCCCAATCAACTTCCAAAAGTGGCTGAGGAATTTCTCATTCCAAAGCTCTGGCTACCCCGTAAGTGATTTATAGCCGTGAGTATATGTATGTATGTATGTAAACCTTTTAATATTTTGTCGTGCTATTTTAAAGAGGAAAGTCTTCACAGATTCAAATATTGCACTCAATGATTAATTAGATGACGTTAAGAAGTATCGGTAGTAGTTAATGGTCTGCCAACCCTCGCTAAGTCAGCATGGTGAAATAAAGATATACCATCCCATCCAGGTAACTTAGATTTATTTTCACATATGTTTATATCGTGGGTGATCGTAAGAGGCGACTAAGGGTACAGGGGCTTATTAAGTGATTTTTGGGCGATGCGGTTGGAGACCCGTCACCAAAAACATTTATTATTACCATCTTTTCCCCAATCAACTTCCAAAAGTGGCCGAGGAATTTTTCATTCCAAAGCTCTGGCTACCCCGTTAAGGGATTTATAGCCGTGAGTATATGTATGTATGTATGTATGTTTATATGCACATTGATTCTATCTAACTATATCTTTACTGCAATTTTTTACACAGATCAAGTTAGCCCCAAGCTAAGTAAAACTTGTATTATGAGATTCTAACTAAACAATATAAATAATTTGTCAACCCTTTTCAAAGAAAAAGCTTTCTATGAACCCAAGATCTCTTATCAAACATAACATTAAAATGAAAGCAATTTAAAACCGGCTGTTAGTCATGAATCACTGTGATTTGCATTTCTATTGTATCAGACTTATAGACAGATTTCGAATAGTACATACATACATACATACATACATATACTCACGCCGTTAATTCCCATTGGGGTAGGCAGAGACTATCGATCGCCACTTCGTACGATCCTGGCAAACCTCTCTTGCTTCGTCTACATCCATCAATCTTTTCATACATGCTCTTTTATTCTTCATACTTCGGACGCCTGCCTTTTTGAGCACACTTTCAATTTGGTCCAAGTGTGTCTTTCGTGGCCGTCCTCTACTAACATTACCTTCCACATTAGCTCTATAGATACCTTTTACCAATTTCCTATCATCCATCCTCTCGATGTGCCCAAACCATCTCAACATTCCTTTTTCTATCTTACTTACAATATCATCTTTTACACCACACCTTTCACGAATCACATCGTTCCTCACACGATCACATAACCTAACATTACAAACTTTTCTGAGGGACCTCATTTCTACTGCATTCACTCTGCTTTCATGCTTCTTCTGCCACACCCAACATTCACTGCCATACATAAGCGTAGGAACAAGAACGGCATCATGCACAGCCATTCGGGCCCTTTCGGACACCGATTGACTAGACATTAGGCTATCCAATGCTCCATTAATCGCATTACCCTTTTTCACAATAATTTCACAATAATATTTCGAATAGTACAACAGTATCAAATGGTAAAGCCTTGTGAAATCATAGAAATAGAAGTGCTTTTATATTATGCACTGGTCTTCCTTTGAGAAGACTATATGGTTGTGTTAATATTTCACGTTTGACAGGAAATACATTTGAGGCATAGATATTATTGTACTGACCTATTCCGTGTAGTTACTATGAGCATTAGATAACAGGATGTGGATTGCAGAAACAATGCATGAAATAAATGGGTGGCTCAAAGCTTAAGAAATTATTTTAAGGTTTGTTTGTGAGTTGGTTTGGTTGTGGGTATACTAGAGGTGCAAATTTAAATTTATAATGTATTAATAATATTTCAACAAATCACTATTATATGACTCGAAATTTTAGTTCTGAATGACAAAAAAATATATTTAAACACAGATTGCGTTTGGCTGAATGGACTACTAGAATGTTTTTATTTAGCACACATATACAGAATTCATACAATAATTTAAAGAACTTTTACACTTAATGGTGAAAAACTAACCAGTCATACATACATAAAACATAGAGTATAGTATTTTATACATTCACAAAACGGATGACGTAAACAGATTTGATAAAAATACTATATTTTTAAAAAGGCATTTAAGGAAACCAAAGTTTTAAAGATATAAAAAAAGAAATAAACTTTTACACATAATAATATACGAGTGACTAAAATGTCAATTATCCAAATTTTTTACAATCTTGTGTCCTACATTAATTTATATCAAGCCATGAATGACACTTGACATTCCAAAGAGATCATTACAAGTCCAGCATCTCATTAGATCTATTTATGATTGTTAGAGAATAGACACTGAGCGTTTCCGTTCACTTTTTTCAGTCAATACTGTTTCGTCAATACGTCAATATATTAGTTGCCAGCTCTGAGGCCTTGGTGATTTATTTCGCACACAACATTATCTCGCTAATTCGTCATGTAATTGCATCTCGCTTGTGTGTAGCTCATCGTCTCTTCAAGAAGTCTTAGCTGATGTTATAATTTTTGTGCAGAGATCCTGACTAAAACTGATTTACATACATACATACATATACTCACGGCTATAAATCCCAGGAAGGGGTAGCCAGAGCTAAAGAATTAGGAATTCTTCAGCCACTTTTGGAAATTTGAGTGGGGAAAAGATAGTAAAAATAAAGGTTGTTGGTGATGGGTCTCCAACCGCATCGCCCAAAAATCCCTTAATAGCCCCATACCGTTAGTCGCCTCTTACGTACACCCACCGGAAGAAATGGGGTAGTGCTATTCTAATTCTAAAACTGATTTTTAAGCAACAAAATGCAAAGCTCATCTCAAACTCAACTCAAAAGTTCAAGCCCTAAATCACCGAAGGTGTTGGCAGAAATGTAATACTTTTACACATCACGTGACATTGTCACCTGGTTTGAGGGTACCCACAGTTTGCTCTGTCAGTTTGTTTCGGACAGTGTACTCACGTGAAAGGGGGCAGGCCTATCGCCGTTTTGTACGAATACACTGTGGCATAACAAAGTACAACTCAGCCATGTAGGTTTCCTCGCAATGTTTTCGCTCACTGTTAACAACCATGATAAATTAACCACACATATGACTTTAGAAAAGACAAATTGGTGTAGGCCCGAACCGGTATTTGAACCCTCATCGTCTACATCTACACGATACGAGCTATCATGGATATAAAGGTCATATCACCCATCAATAAAAATACAGTTTGAGTATAATTATGGTAGAAAAATTTGTTGCTGCTGTGTAGTGTCGGCTTAGAATAACACTACCCCATTCCTACCCATGGGTGATCGTAAGAGGCGACTAACGGTATTGGGGGCTTTTAAGGGATTTTTGGGCGATGCGGTTGGAGACCCATCACAAACAACCTTTATTTTACCATATTTTCCCCACATAACTTTCCAAAAGTGGCTGAGGATTTTCTAATTCCTTAGCTCTGGCTACCCCTACTAGCGATTTATAGCTGTGAGTATATGTATGTGTGTATAGTAGAAAAAATTGTTAAATGCGTTAAATATAACTGAAATTAATTCGTTCATACCATAGGAGTTAAAATAACATTCTGAGAATTATCAACTTTATGCCTTACTCTGTTGATTATTGTAATTGCATCAAATTGGCATGTATTTTTAGTACTGGTTTCGAATACCCGATGCGGTAATTCGCTGATAAAAAACGTAACGTAAAACTTAACAGAAAAAATTATATAAAAAAAATCAAACATACAATTAACATAATTTTATTATAGAATTACATAAGATGCAATCACATCCACCTCCCAAACACCCACAAACGACCATAATTTCACGTGATGTTCAGAAGTATTAGTATCTCTGCCACCCTTTCGGAGATATACGGCGAGTGGGTTTGAGTATAAAATATCAGTAAGTCGAAAGAATAAAACTTCAAAGCCAGCAAATAAATTTTCTTAAGAAAGTTAAAATGAGTAGAAGACTTATTTCTTTGAATGCTGGAAAACCGTAATATCGAATTTCCTTCTAACGTTGGATTATGTTGCATCGTTTGTTTTACTATTTTCTGTTATTGATCATATTAATATGTTAGAGCATGTAATATCAATGTGTGTGATCAATATTAACATCTGAAACACACCATCATTGGGTATTTTAATCTATGGCGGATATTCTAATATAATATACTAGTGGTCCGCCCCGGCTTCGCACGGATGGTGTTAAGTTTTTATACTGCTACCCCCTACGATATTTAGCTTGATGATATATATCGTATGTCCTTTTCCTGGTTCTAAGCTACCTCTCTAACAATTTTCAGCCAGATCGGTTCATCTGTTCTCGAGTTATAAATAGTGTAACTAACACCACTTTCTTTTATATAATATAGATTTGAATACATTCGTTTGCCGTGTAGTGCCGGCTTGGAACCCTTTCTACCCACAGGTGTAGTAAGATGCGACTAAGAGAAGGGTATGGGGATTGGCTAAGTGGTTTTTGGGCGATGCGGTTGGAGAGCCATCACCAACGATACCTATCGACTTCCAAATGTGGCTTTAGGAGTTTCTAACTCTGAAGCTCTGCCTACCCTTTTTTGGGATTTATGGCCGTGAGTATATGTATGTATGTTACATCACCAAAGTGAAGATCTTAGTCTGATTTTGATGATGACCAACCATAAATAAGTAATATTTTATACTCAATACCTTAATACTTGTACGCATTATAAATAACTCACTGTTTGATGTGATGATATGACGTTAAATACTACCTTCATAAAAGGTTATCGGAAAACCTGTCTTCAAATGTCTTCTATCAATCAAACAATATGGTATGTAAAGACACAACAAAAAAATATTACAATTTCATGTAAAATGACGTTTTGATATTTTAATCTAGGATCATAACGATACGATAGTATTTTCTAAGATTTTCACGATTGCACATTATAATTGAAACAACTATTGATTTTCGGATATTTTAATCGCGTGTTATTACATTATTTTTAAAGCCGGACGTTACGCTACCGAACGCTATAATATATACGCTATAATATAACGCTACGAATATATTCTCAAAAAAGGTCTACTTTCCAAAGAATACTTTACAATTGTATTAATTCAGGGGCGCAATTCTACAAGCACACTGTATTGCACCGAGTCTAAAATATAACAGAAATGCACACGACACTCGTTTTTATCATAATACCTACTATATAGAAAAATCTTTGCTAGAACTACAATATTATTAAAAAGCCTCTCAATTTAAACTAATGAGGATTTTGTAACACTGTAAAGTCCTGCAAAACTGTGTATCAGGTTTCCTGTAATACTAGTTAACTACAACATAATTAATTTGCTACTGTTCTCATGTAATTTGAACTTTGCAATTATTTGTAGATACATAATTTCCTTCCAATGGAATTGAAATGATCTTCAATTAACTCGGTAAAGTTTTCGTATTATTAGTACTATGTTGTAAATATGTAATTCATATCGATTTAACTGACTCGATGGACTACACATGTTTCTCTATAACATGAATTTCTCTGATTGTGTGACAAAAAATCTATACAGCTGAGCTAACATTTTTGGTACTCTGCGTAAATGTGCGTACGGTTCAAATTGATTTTAAAACTATATTTATTCATGATTTAAATAAACTTAAATGAGATACCGTTGGAAGAAATGGTTTGGTAAATATTGCAAGAAGCCGAATAAAATTGGGGGAAGGGATGTCACTACCCCTTTTTACCCACGGGTGTCATAAGAGGCGACTAAGGATATGCCGTTTTTAAGTGGTTTATTGGGAGATGCGGTAGGAGACCCATCACCAACGATACTTTATTTCTACCATCTTGCCCCTTTCAACTTCCAAATGTGGCTGAGGAATTTCTAGCTCTAAAGCTCTGGCTACCCCTTTTTGGGATTTATGGCCGTGAGTATGTATTTTTAAGTGACAATAAAATCCTGTCCCGTCCTATTAAAAAAACCGATTTATTTTTGAGACATTCTTGTAAATATTATATTATCTTATATAATAATAATAATTTAAGAATAAACGATAAAATATTTACAATATTGAAATAGTGGATAACGTTTTGTGATAATCAAACAAAGAGAACCTCAGTAGATCTGAAACCTTATTGCTAAATCGATTCCGAAAACCAAACTCGGTTAAACCGAGGAATAAAAGCGCAGTAAAAGCTGAACAATGCACCAACTTTCGGTATGAAACTGGATCCCCTCAACAGGTTTAAATATCAGCCCAGTTCAGTTACTCGATATTTACTAGCGCAGTTTGCAGGAAACCAAACAATGGCTGACATAGTCTGACAAAATTAATTAATTCATTCTTTTCACGTCCGTCGAGTCAGCAGATTCACCCAGCGACGCTAACTGACATGTTGCCTGAAGGTAAATTGAGCTGGGTGCAGACTCACGTTACTCTATCATACCGTTTTCGTTTTATTAATTTTCAAACTTTTTTTTAGGATTTTTTGCCCTTCCTAACATTTTAGTTACGCTGAAAAACTGAACGCTTGTTCTATGAAATTGAAAAATTTGGTACATTTTACAACAGTTTGTTAAACGATACATTTTGTTTGTTTATCATTAAAATTACGGAAAAAACATAAGTTGCAAGACAGTGGGGATCTAGAAAAAGTTTTCCACCTAGGGATCGGTGTATCGTCGTTTATTTAAAATAGTTAAATCAGATTAAAGCAAAAGAATGTAAGTATCTAGGTGCTATGTCTACAGTAGTGTTTGTTCAAGTAAAATATTTTTCGAAAGAGTTAATAGCTTCGTCCAACTTTGTGATAGTTGCAAAGTGAAATTTAAATTGAGTTTGAAGTTTTCATTATGTTCTACTTTATCGATAGTTTCGAAGGAAATTGATATTGAAAACAGAATCTTAGCCGCTTCCACCGTGTACATCACGGCTCATATAATTTTATGTCTTTTTTATTATTATTTATTATGTCTCGAGCTCAAACTTCAGCCTACTTTTAATTGATGTTATAGCGGAGCTATAGTCAACTAAGTGGCCTAGTGCGGATTTTCAGTCGCGCAGCGCCATTTATTTCTAAACAATCTGGCCATTGCAACCTTCATTAAGACCTAAAAAAAAGATTTCCAACTAAATTGTATCAGTATTTAAAAACAAAAACCTCCACAGTTCTTATAGTTTTATGATGACGAGTAAAAATAGCCGTGAAGTGCTAGCTTAGAATGTCACTACCCCTTTCTACCCCAGGGTGAAGTAAGTGGCGACTAAGTATGGGGCTTTTTAAGTGATTCATGGCGATGCGGTTGGACCCATCACCAACGATACTTTATTTCTGCCATCTTCCCACTATCAACTTCCAAACGTGGCTGAAGAGTTTATAACTCTGAATCTCTACCTTTTCCTTTTTGGGATTTATAGCCGTGAATATATGTATGTATGTATGAGCACAAATAATCGAATCATAACAATTGTTGTCGAAGTTCCTCTATAGCTTCATACTGCAGACTTATTATTACTAGCAAGTAGTTTTTGAAAGGCACCTAAAAATAACACGATATCTACTTGAATTTGTTCAGGTCTTAATTACGCATTCATGTTTTAATTAAAGTCAACACATCTGTGCATTTTAGTATTTCTGTATTCTAAATGCTGCTGTATCAACAAGACACTCAAAAATACACAACACGAACATTTCATCATTTTATTTCAATACCAAAACCTCTGAAATCAATGGTCAGCTTATAGTAGGTAATAAAATAGATATAGACAATTAAGATTTGTGACATTGTTGTTTTAAATATAAGGAGTTACAAACATTACGAGGTACTACGCAAACCACGATAACAGTTCTTTTAATTATCTTTTTGTCGGTTCCTCAATGGGTGGGTGGGTTTTTTATGAGCCTACGTGAAGTGTGGACGTTAAATCTTTTTGGTCTCTTTTTCTATTTGCATGCTCTTTAGTTAATGAGGTACTTTAATGATATAATTGCTGTGTAGTGTCGGCTATGAAAATCACTAGCCCATTTCTACCTGTGGGTGTTCGTAAGAGGCGACTAAGGGTATAGGGGGCTTTTTAAGTGATTTTTGGGCGATGTGGTTGGAGACCCGTCACCAAAAACATTTATTATAACCATCTTTTCCCAATCAACTTCCAAAAGTGGCTGAGGAATTTTTCATTCCAAAGCTCTGGCTACCCCGTTAAGGAATTTATAGCCGTGAGTATATGTATGTATGTATGTTTAATGATATAATTGCTGTGTAGTGTCGGCTATGAAAATCACTAGCCCATATCTACCTGTGGGTGTTCGTAAGAGGCGACTAAGAGTTATATGGAGTTTAAAGAATTTGTTGTCATTGTTTAATGAAGAAGGCTGAGGCTTATCTTATTCTGAAGCTCTGGCTACCTCTTCTAGGGATTTATAGCCGTGAGAATATGTATGTGTTTCATAAACTAATGCATCGTGGCGATTTTGCTATGTTATTCCAACAAAGGGATTTATATTTTATTGTGTCAAATTCTTTTGTCAAACCCATGATACTAGATGCAACCTTTAGGGCTAATAGTCTCAAGTAATTTCTACTTTATTTGTGAATAAAAAGATGTATAAACATATTCAATCTTATAATAGCTAGTGTATATCTTCAAGTTAATTCATTTCGAACAAGTCGTGGTTCAATGGTTAAGGCTGCTGGTTTAAATGCGGGCAAAGAAAGAACAGCATTGTGCATTTGAATTCTATAAAGCCTTTTTAATGCATAAAAATATATATCAAAGTTTACAATTTTTTAAATCTTAGATGTATGTACAAAACTGTTCTTTTGTCATTTTTAACAGAGAGTAAACGGTGATATCTATGCACAGTAGATAACATTATTTTATAGATAATATTGTTTTACAACACTGTCGTAAATTCATAGCTGAATGTTAGGTAGAATATCATTTCAGGTTCAGAACTATAATAGTACCACAACCGACCTTCAAACTGCATTAGAGTGAAAAAAATGCCGCGACTGTGGTATAAATAGTTGGCAAGTGTGCGCGCCGTATAAACAGCGGCGGAATTATTGTTCCTAACTGACACACATTCGACTTCTGAAATAGTGAATTGCCACATTCATATCTGTAAATTAACTCTATGTTGATGGTTTGACTTCATATTGTAATAACGAGCGAATTTCGATAGTTTTATTAGTAGAGAACGCTCATGCAAGACGTTGGAAGATCGGATAGTTCACGTTTTTATAAAAGCAGAAAGCTGAACTAATGAAAATATGTGTGTTGAAAGCAAGGTATTTTTGACAATATCTTACGAAATGGAATCCTAACAAAAATCACTGCCTGCTGCAATGAGAAATGCTCCAGATGAAAATCTTGGGATGATAATAATGTAGGTGAACTGAAGATGTAAGTGAAAAATAAACACAAGAGCCCCACAGAGATAGTGCATTTAGATACGCCGTTATACCGGTTTAGGATGGTAGGTCAGTTAGGTCAGACCATTTTATTATTATTTTGTTTACCAAGGACTGTACTTGACAAGATAAGATGCAGGATTTGTTGGAATTTAAAGGCTTATCTCTCTGATCTCAACAAAATAAAACGACCTAACGCTGCGGGAGACATAAGCAATGCAAAAATTAAACAAAACCTGAATTTTTTTGCTTTGCTACCACTTAGCCAAAACCTTATGTCATTGAAATATGTAAATCTTGGATATTCAGGGGTAAACCCCAATATAAAAGATATTATTTTAAACATAAAAGACTTCACTCATTGACAAACGAAACCAAAGACAAACTTTCAATTCATCTTCACTCCGCCCAAAAGCCTTCCAAAACCACAAAATCAGCGCAAACATATTACCGCTGGCAACATTGTCGTGTAGTACCAATTACCGCCGCGGACGCAACGTCATGCGCACGCGCGTCTCTACGTTCACGTGACGCAGAGCACAACAATATGTAAACCACATGACTATCCAAACACGAGTTAACCGGCGATTCTGTATTACTAAAATTACCGAAATACCTTCTCTATTTTAAGACGCAGGGATCGCGAAGTTTTTTTAGCAGACGTGCAGACTCATCGACTTCGATATATAGATAGTACTGAGTTATTAAATTTGTTTTTATTTATAAGAATGACGTTGTTCATTATCTTCTGATACGAGGTGCTCTGAAAAAGTTATATTCTTAATTGTTTTATCAAATTATTTGCTTTTGGGTTGGATAGGAACTCACTCAATTTAGAAGAACATTCTTAAACTTACTTGCTTATTATTAAAGCAGTCATCCCTACGAGGGTTGCCTGAGACATGCAAATAAAATCCTTATAAACTTTAAAAGTTGAGAAGGGAAAAATAAGTTTAATCATATACAGTGTTTATATGCGATAGAAAAATATTTGTTACTTCATATACTGAACTATGAAATAATTAGGTCATAGCAAATTATTTCGACTACGTACCAGTGAAGCGAGTTAAAATCCGGGTAAAAATAAAATGTACAAAAGTTTTTAAATGAGTTTGCTGTGAATAAAATGTGGGAAGGGATTTTGCATTCATCTACAGAACAAAACGAGTAGTCTCGCTCAGATTTTGATATATACTAAGTGTCTTTTTAAACCTCGGTTTTCTGTGATATCTGTTTTCCGCTGTGTTTATAATACGCGTACACCGTTTGTGCAAAAGTTTTGCCAGATATACTTTCTTACATGGGTATAAATATCTCAATAATAGTTATCATATTCTGAGATGTATTTGATCGGGTTTGAAGTTAAAATAATTTTTTTTCTGTAGAGCTGTAAAATAATGTTCTTTTTCCTTTAATTGGTAATTTTATTCCTCTTGAGACCCTCAGCTGGAAGTATGATGATAAACAATGTTTAATTATTGAATACTAGCTGACCCGACAGACTTCGTACTGTAAAATTTGCTTATGACAAAGCCTAAGGCGTTTTTTCCGGTACTCTTAGTTCAATCTGGCGTGAATATTTTATTGGTAAATTTGTTTCGGGGATAAAAAGTGTCCTATGTTATAATTTGGGTCATTATCTAGCATTCTTCAAAATCTAATTCATATACATAATGTATTTGAGGAGTCTTTTTGCCTCAAACACACAAACATCTAAACTTTCACTTTTATAATATTAATAGGATTATTTTATACGCTCAAGACCTTTAATTCCCTCCTAAAATGGACAGCTAGATGTGTTTATAGCATTAAACAGATGAACACATGTAAGGGAAGCAAGAGAGGTTTGTCAAGATCGTACTAAGTGGCGATCGATAGTCTCTGCCTACCCCAATGGGAATAATGGAAGTGAGTATAAGAAAGTAACACATATAATTATACCCACATGCAATTTAATTCTTAATACTATTGCATTTATATTCGAATATAATGATATGAGCCTTCAAACCAACATATGCCAACAAAACCATCCCCTATATTATTCCGGAGAAAAATACGAAAGTAGTGTATTCATATGACATTAATTTCTACTTTCGTTGGGTTGTTGCAACCGGATATTCTTTGTTCGATGCATACAGGACGAGGCTTTGTGGCTGGTCCTATTATATCACTAACATGGCCTACCTTTGAAGTACGAGAATATCACTAAACGTAGGTACAGAACTGACAGTCAGTCAGGGTTTTATATCTTGCGTTGATATTAAGAAATGTTGCGATGCCGACCTAACTATACTAATGGCTATAAAGATGTAGACAGAGCTTTAGAACTAGAAATTCTTCAGACTCTTTTCTTTAATCCCCTTAAGTGTGAAAAAGTGAGGAAAAGATCGTAAATTATAGGATGGTTGTTGATGGGTCAACCGCATCGCTCAAATCTTGAGTCGCTTCTTATGACAACTGAACCAATCGAATATTGCTATTCTAAGCCGGAACTATACAGCATACATACTCAATGAATGTTTCTAGCTATTTTTGTACTGAGCGATGCCTTTTATATGTCTATATTTGATATATCTATGGCTAGCCTAACAACGTAGTTAACTTCTCTGTTCGAAGCCATTACAAGCGTCTGTTTGTGCACTGAAATGACAAAGCTCTGTGCTTTGACATAGGCTTCACAGAGGTCTTTGATTAGAATTGTAGTAATGATTTTGGCCATGTCTATTTCTCATTGTGTCTGGAAAATGAGTAGGATTGCAATATAAGTGAATAGGATTTATTTGCATTATCAGTAATTCTTCAGTTTAATAATTTTGTATTTTTTTGTTTCAGGTAAGTCAATAGCGAAAGAAACGCTGAAATGGGACCTGCAGAAAAGTTTGTGATCGACCTATAAACATTTATTTGATATTTTTTTGGACTGTGAAACATGCATGCAATCGCGAATTGGCTTCATTTTTTTTTGTTACAGTATTATTAAGTATGAAATTTGTTTTGTTAACTAAATGGCAAATTGCGAATTAACTTGAAATCTGTGGGATGAAAATGAATAAAAGGGGTTAATGAGTTGATAAGGACTTCGATACTAACAATTTTGCGTAACACAAGATTGAATAAATGTCAATTTTCTCATTTTATGTAACAGCTTTTATATGTTAATAGGTCGGTATAATTGACAAAAGCATGATTAAAAATATGATTTTATTAATAATCTGAAAACTACACTTGGATATTTTTATCCCATTATATTAATAAACAATTTACGGCATTGAACATCAATTTCCATTAAGTGTCGGTGGGTGGAAATACCTCCGCCGTTTCCACGGTAACTTATCGATCTAAGGATTTAAGGAGAATGAGATATTTAAGGATGGAATGGTGGGCGATGTAGTGGGATCGTAACTCAGAATTCCTAAGAGTGGCTGAGGAAAAGTCTACATTTAGAATGTAGATAGGAGTTACGATTTCTGGGATTTTAAGGTTCAGGTATTTGTTAATATATTGAAAGATAATAAGCATAAATTAATGGTTTTCTTCTCTTTAAAACGTCTACTTAACACAACACAAAAGATCTTATTATCTAAAGATTACAACTACAAATTACCTGTTAAAAAATTAAATAAGACAGGAAAAAATAAAGCTTTGTCAACCTAGTTGGTTTAATGATGGTCCAATGTGGCAACTCCGCTGGTACTCAGCTCGACCGGTAACTACGGTTGGTTACACATTCATCACTAAAACCTCATTCACTACTTGACAATGGTCTCTCGCAATTGTTATGGGATGTCAGCGATTTTTCATTATGCTTATAATAGTGTTCAGGTAATTATACATACATACACATACTCACGGTCATATATCCCCAAAAAAGGGTAGCGATTCGAGCGAGAAACTTCTCAGCCATATTTGGAAGTTGATAGGGAGAAGAGGAAAGAAATAAAGTAACGTTGGTGATGGCTCTCCAACAGCATCGCCCGAAAACCACTTAAAAAAGCTCTAAATCTTTATCGTCTCTTACGACACCCATGGGTAGAAAGAGGTAGAGACATTCTAAGGCGGCACTACGCGGTAGGCAATTATGGCGGTTCTATACCCGAGTAGAACAAAGAAACTTGAAGGATCCTTTGTACGGCCTTGCTGCCTGAAAAACATGTCGCCAGAATTGGAATTGATATACCAAGGCGTTATTATAAAAAATACATAGTGTGGGGCTCAAGCCTACTTGAATAGTACTTATAGTAGTAGACACATATATTCCAGGATCAAAGACTCATCGTAACCTCCAAAACATGGAAAGTCAATAACTTGAAAACTTTACCTATCAGTTAGAAATGCAACAAAAAAAATATACTCGGCGACCAACGTTTACGCAAAGTAGTAGACTTTTTACTTATACCATTTACTTAGAGATATATACATATACTCACGGCTATAAATCCCTTACGGGGTAGCCAGAGCTTTGGAATGAGAAATTCCTCTGCCACTTTTGGAAGTTGATTGGGAAAAAGATGATAATAAAAATGTTTTTGGTGACGGGTCTCCAACTACATCGCCCAAAAATCACTTAAGAAGCCCCTATACTCTTAGTCGCCTCTTACGATCACCCACGGGTAGAAATAGGTTAGTGTTATTCTAAGCCGACACTACACGGCACAGCCGACACTACAAGGCACTACTTAGAGATATAGGGTTTTAACGAATCCTAAACTCTTCCTACCGCCTGTACATTTCCAAAACTCTTAATCCATATATCAGAAATGAGGTGGAAACTTCCAGGAGTAAAAATAGCGGCATAATGTCTGTGTTTCCTCACAGTATTGATTTGGCAGCTTCTGAAGGAACGTGCGTGGAATCGAATGGACGACATTATATCATTTCGTGTTTCGGTATAATATCACAATGTGGGTTTCGTGTAGGCATTACAAATGCTGATGCTGATTCTGGAAATAGGAATTTAGTGTCGGTATCTTCTTTTCTTTAAAAAATGATGAAAGATGCACGTTTCGATTGATTTGAAAATAAATTTCGTTTGATCATGCTGCAAATTCTCTTAGCTGAAGTATTTGAATCACAGTATTGCGACATAGAAAAAATACGTAATACGAACGTTTGTACTATAAACTCGCCTCATGATATATAACATACATATTATAAACAATATGCTGTGTAGTTTCGGCTTAGAATAGCACTACCCCGTACGTAAGAGGCGACTAACGGTATTGGGGTTTTTAAGGGATTTTTGGGCGATGAGGTTGGAGACCCATCACCAACAACCTTTATTTTACCATCTTTTCCCCGCTCAACTTCCAAAAGTGGCTGAGGAATTTCTAATTCCTTAGCTCTGGCTACCCCTTCTAGGGATTTCTAGCCGTGAGTATATGTATGTATGTATGTATAAACAATATAATTATCATTGACGATGCTGTCGCAAAACATCGCTTAAAATTTTAGTAAATATAATTTATGTTAAAGCGCCTAAATTATCGACGCATGTAATACTTAACTTCTTTTTATTAATTCCTTTATCACTATTTTTGGTATTCCCAATGCGGTATTTAAATTTCCAAATAAAATTAGGTATCATACCACCACGTTACCAATCTTAATATTCTACTCGCGTTGAATTGAGTCTCGAGTCTCGGTTTCTGAACACGCTCTCAGATGTACGCAGGTTAAATACTCATTTATTATTCTGTTTAAAAACCTAATTTTGCCTTATAAATAAAACTTAAAACACTGTCTTGAAAAAGACTTTTGCCTAAATGTCATTTAAATGTGAGATTCCAGTTAAGAGCGTTCGTTGACACTTTGCTTTACATACATACATACATACACTCACGGCTATAAATCCCTTACGGGGTAGCCAGAACTTTGGATTGAGAAATTCCTCAGCCACTTTTGGAAGTTGATTGGTGAAAAGATGGTAATAATAAATAAATGTTTTTGGTGACGGGTCTCCAACCACATCGCCCTAAAATCACTTAAAAGCCCCTATACCCATAGTCGCCTCTTACGATCACCCACGGGTAGAAATGAGGTAGTGCTATTCTAAGCCGACTCTACACAGCAAACGGCACGGCAAGGCTTTACATCTCTGATTTACATTTCAGCTTTTATGTATTAATGTGTTTTAATCTTATCTATATATCTTCATATGTTTGAATGCGCAGAAATCAGTAAATGAAGATAGACAGGGTTTTGGAGAGCTATCATTGAACAGCCTATTTCAGTAAGAGTGTGGGGTAGACGATTTATTAAAGTATCTTAGTAATCGTATAAATTAAAAAGAACACCATCTAAAATTTTTGCCATTAGAAAAGTTGCTTCAAATAATTTTGCTTGCTGGAAAAATACTACTGTGTTCAAGGGTTTTACATACATACTTATAATTACGGCTATTAATCCCAATAAGGGGTAGGTACCCAGAGCTCTAGAAGAAGAAACTCTTCAGCCACATTTGGAAGTAGATAGAAGTATCGTTGGTGTTGGGTCTCCGACCGCATCGCCCAAAAACCACTTAAAAAAGCCCCATACCCTTACGACCGATTTCTGAATTGAGTATTCCAGCTGAGAACAACTTAAGTATCGTTCTGTCGCATTGAAATCTTAACAACTGAATGAAACAAAACGATACTTAAGTCGTTTTCAGCTTGAATACTCAATTCAAAAATCGAGCGTTAGTCGCCTCTACACCCATGAGTAGAAAGGAGTAGTGGCATTCTAAGCCGGCACTACACGGTAATACAAGATCATTGAAACTCCTTTAAGATATCGGTCTTCCCTCGTCAGGTTAGGATTGGTATTTTAATTGATGTTGATTAAACATCATTTCGTATTTTCAATTTACTTACAATAAAAGTTTACAAGTTTTAATTAATTATATGCTACTATCACATTAACTTAACCATTTAACATAATTTTAATGTTTCCTTATTAAAAACTCTACCGGTTCTTACCAATCATCAACAGAGTTAAGTTAAACTTCAGGTAAAAGCTTTTAAATTGCTTCAGTTCAAGCTCAAAGAAAACATCCAGCGGATGTAATTAAAACTTCATAATTACAAGATGACTTAAATAAATCTTTAAACTGCATAGTTTCTTTATTAAATGGTTTTTAACTTTTAAAAGAAATTGCGAGTGTAAATTATAGATTTTGTAACTTGTACAAATTGGGTCAAATTAAACGTAGTAATCCCCAACAATCCTGACAAATCTTTCTCGCTTTTCTGACCATTTTAATTTTCTATCTTTCACAAATAAATCAAGAATCTCACTTTGCCTCACCCATATGCTAAACATCACTTTCCAAAAACTCCAATTCGTAACAAATTTAGCTAATATAACTTATCCTCCTCTCCACTCGTGTCCCAAAGAAAATAAACTAATAGTAGCCTTGTCCAATACCTCCTGTAAAAAACAAAGAGTGGCGCCGCCAGGTCTAGCCGAGCGAGCGTTCGGGAAAGTTCGGAAATCATCGGCTGCTCCTTACTTATTTCATTTCCTAAGTGCCTTTTCCCATGCTACGCGATATGGCTCTGTATAGTTTTATAAAATGGATCGTGCCGTTAAGATGTATTTGTTTTGCAGTTTGTTTTGTCATTAGGAGTTTTCGTAAGTTGTGATTATTTGGAAGTTATTTTGGTGTCCGATAAATGTTAACCTTATTTGATGTTTGCATTGTTCTTTGATAAGTGTAAACATACCTTTCTATGTGATTTATGTAATGTAACTCTCGTTAAACCATTTTAATGTTGAGTATAAAATTAGCGATCCATAAGTTAGTTAGTGTCCATGCAAAACGTGGGTACCCTGAACACCAGGTGACAGAGTCACGTGATGTTCAGAAGTATTAGTACCTCTGCCAACCCCTTCGGGGATATTCGGCGTGAACGTTTATGTTATGTTATGTTTATAGAGTTAGGATAAGGTACAACTAAACTAAAGTATCATCTTTTTTTATTGACTTAAAAACGAGCGTTTGTCAAACATTGTCACATAATTCTATAATTACATGAAACATTCTACGTAATAAATTAAATTCCATGATACAGCTGACCAAAATCTGTTGGGTCAACCGCCACACAACGAAACGAAAATTCACCACTCATGCGATTATAAGTCTTATTGTACTATAAAACAGTTGCATTTCGTCAGTATTCATGCACTGTTTTCGCATAAAGCCATTTCGAAGTTAGTTTGGACTTTGTGATTGCTGCGAGCTATAAATCGCCGCTCGCTCCTGTTTCCAGGTAAGGTGAATTAAGTTATGTGAATTTGTTCTGCAACATGTTAACTGATTGTGCCAAGCTGGGCTTACTTTGATGCCATTGTTACAAATTAACTGAAAAGTTGCTGGACTGTAACAGAGTATTAGTAAGTTTTTACATTTGTTAGTTGGCTCGTTTTTAGGGTTCCGTAGCCAAATGGCAAAAACGGGACCCTTATAGATTCGTCATGTCTGTCTGTCTGTCCGTCCGTCCGTCCGTATGTCACAGCCAGTTTATTCCGAAACTATAAGAACTACATTATTGGAAATTGGTGCGTAGATGTATTCTGTAAACCGCATTAAGATTTTAAAATAAAATCTGAAAAAAAAACCAAAATTTTTAGGGTTCCCCATACATAGAACTGAAACTCAAATTTTTTTTTTCATCAAACCTATACGTGTGGTATTTGAAAATGATGTTGAGGTTTCTTATATCATTTTTTTCAAAACTGAATAGTTTGCGCGAGAGACTTTTTCAAAGTGCTAAAATGTGTGTCCCCCCCCCGTAACTTCTAAAATATGGGCATGATAATACTGAAAAAAATATATGAGAAGAAGAAGAAGAAGAAATACATTTATTCGCCGTAAATATGGCACAACAGATATGCAACACAAAAATAATAATAACCAAACCAAAAAAAAAACAAAAGTTAACAAAATATTTACAACTACAAAAAAACAGTGAAAATATAAAAAACAATAAAAATAATACCTTAAATGTTTACAAAGAAACACAAAATCAAAAAGAGGAAATATATGATGTGTATTACTATACAAACTACTAACGAAAATTGGTTTGAATGAGATCTAGCCCGTAGTTCTATTTTTAAACGTCATAAATCAAATTACTTACCTAATTTGGCTCCCATGATTTTCACACAAACGGAATTTTCTATATATATGATAGTACGGAACCCTTTGTGCGCGATCCGACTCGCACTTGGCCGGTTTTTAATTATTGTTTTCGAACACGCCGGCTTATAAAATAATGCTTGTGTACTAAATTTAGACATTCAAATGCTTTTACTACGAAAACTGACATTGTTATGATTACGTATAGCACAGTTCCCTGTAATGCCGGCTTAGAATGTCGCTACCCCTTTCTATCCACGGGTGTCGCAAGAGGCGACTAAGGGTATTGGGACTTATTATTGGATTTTTGGGCGATGCGGTTGGAGACCCATCACCAAAAACCTTTATTTTACCGCCTTTTCCCCACTCAACTTCCAAAAGTGGCTGAGGAATTTATAATTCCTTGGCTCTGGTTACCCCTTCTAAGGAATTATAGCCGTGAAATGCACGAGTGAATTACTAAACTTTTATGCCTAATTCAATTTACCTGTCATGAAATAAGAGGTTGCATAAAATATGTATATAAGACATGGAGCAATTTTGTTGATTGTGCTATAAATTAGTGTATTGGTTACACTCAAGTGTTTTTACATACATATACTCACGGCTATAAATCCCTTGAAGGGGTAGCCAGAGCTAGGGAATGAGACATTCCTCAGCAACCTTTGGAAGTTGCGTGGGGAAAAGATGGTGAAATAAAGGTTGTTGGTGATGGGTCTCCAACCGCATCGCCCAAAAATCCCTTAAAAGCCCCAATACAGTTAGTCGCTTCTTACGTACACCCACCGGAAGAAATGGGGTAGAGCTATTCTAAGCCGACACTACACAGCAAGTGTTTTTGTCAATACATAAATAATAAATGCTAAGCTCTCAATAGTAATCATAAATTTGATTTGATACTCGTATTTGTATAAAATTTTTGATCCCTTTTCATTAGTAAACCACTCTTGTTTTTAAATTATCGCGATATAGCTTTTATTTGAGCCCTTCTTTCTTTCTTTCTGAGTATACAAATTTGCTAGGACAAGTTTCATTCATTCAAATCAAAATCAAAATTAATTTATTTCAGATTCAAGGTAATCCATATAATGCATAAAAAATAAAAAGTAAATTAAATTAAATTATTAAATCATTGTTGCTATAAATTTCCTCACAAGCTTGTTCAAAATAGTCGTATGACATACGCGAGCAATTAGTCCTAAAAACGGTCGGTTCGTTAGAGAATATAATAGAACCACCACAGCTGTAAATATTAACTTAGCTAAATTGTATCATAATCTACTAATACGTGTAAGTGGTCGCAGTTTTACAAATTGCTTACATTTCTAAATTAAATGTATGGTTGTTAATCGCCTCCGTTAACTTAATTAACCAAATTCAATAGTGTTGCCACATACATACATACATACATACATATACTCACGGCTATAATTCCCTAGAAGGGGTAGCCAGAGCCAAGGAAGTATAAATTCCTTTGCCACCTAATAAAAAAAAAAGTGAAGCAATAAAATACCGTAATTAAATAAACCGTGAAAGCTCAGTGGGTACAACATCGCTTATCATGCAGACGATAAGGGTTCAAATCTCGGGTCGGGCCTACACCAATTTGTCTTTTCTAAACGCATATGTGTGTTTAATTTATCATGGTTGTTAACGATGAGGGAAAACATCGTGAGAAACGCACCGGGCTGAGTTGTGTTTAGTCATGTGACAGTGTATTCGTACCAAACGGCGATAGGCCTGCCCCCATCACGTGAGTACACTGTCCAAGCAAAACGTGGGTACTCTGGTCAATGTCACGTGATGTACAGAAAAAGTAGCACTTCTGCCAACCCTTTCGGGGATATTCGGTGTGAACGTTTGATTTGAGTTGAGTAATTAAATCCTGATGCAGACTGGCCTAAGTAGTACGTGATGGAGTTTCGTGAAATCACACTTTTTACATTCCCATTCAAACACTCAGTATATATTGATGGGGTATCATCGATACATTGATGAGCAATGCGGCTGGCTTTTGAGGTAGATTCAGAATCTCTGTCTACCCCTTTAGCCGTGAATTCAGATAAATATTTAGTTATATTAAGTGTATAATTATTGTGTAGTGTCGGCTTAGAATAGCAATATCCCTTTTCTTCCCATAGGAGATCGTAAGAGGCGGCTCAGGTAATTGGGGCTTTTTAAGTGTTTTTTTGGGTAGTGCGGTTTGAGACAACTTTCAAAAGTGACTGAAGAATTTCTTATTCCGTAGCTCTGGCTACCGCTACTAAGGATTTATAGGCGTGTGTATATGTATTAAATATTTGTATGACCAACAACTCATGTTCGATTCGTGGTATTAAAAACAGTTCCAAATATTTTCATAGGATGGTCACGATTTCGATAATACCAATGTTAAGTGGTAATCATGTGAGAAGTGGTAGGTGTATGTGAGCGCAGACCTACTGACGTGGATTCAATTCTATTATCAGGTTTTTTTGTGTAATATTTGTACAACTTATTTGTGGGTAGGTCGGGGATAAGGTACATTAATTTGCATTTAAAGTGCTAAGTCGTTTTAACAATATGTAACTGTTTTTAGTTATTGTAGCATTGTTAGTATAACGTCACATATTTTACGATTCGATTTATGAACGTTCGTAGTTACATGTCTTTTTAAAACCATCTTTTGATTAATGTAGAACACAAATATAATTATTCAATAACTTTATTTCGAAATTGCCTTGTAGTTAATGTACTTAATACCATATACTCACGGCTATAAATCCCTAGAAGGGGTAGCCAGAGCTAAAGAATTCGAAATTCCTCAGCCAATTTTGGAAAGCTGAGTGGGGAAAAGATGGTAAAATAAAGGTTTGTTGGTGATTGGTCTCCAACCGCATCGCCCAAAAATCCCTTAAAAGCCCCAATACCGTTAGTCGCCTCTTACGTTTACCCACCGGAAGAAATGGGGTAGTGCTATTCTATGCCGACACTACACAGCTTAATAATGAAATAGAAATAAATATTATTCAGTCAAAGATGAAGGACATACAATACATGTCGTGTTATGGCGGCTCAAAAGCAAGTTATCGCAACTACAAAACTTATTGTAATAAAAAAACATATTATACAATCATAATTCTTTTAATCTTTAGATGTATATAAGGAATAGTTGATTCCAAAGCTTTGATTTTTGGACATTGACCGTTAGTTAGAAATCGTTTTCGTATTAGTATTGCTAACCGTCCTAAGAACAGAATTAGGAATTCGTATATGACTTTTTAAGGGATTTTTGGGCGATGCGGTTGGAGACCCATCACCAACAACCTTTATTTTACCATCTTTTCCCCACGCAACTTCCAAAAGTGGCTGAAGAATTTCTAATTCCTTAGCTCTGGCTACCCCTTCTAGGGATTTATAGCCGTGAGTATATGTATGTATGTATATGACTAGTAGTTTCATCTTAAAATAGGCAATACCCATTTTTCCCACGAATGATCTAACAGGTTACTTGGAATATTGGGGCTTCCCTTCGCTGAACTTTCAAACATGGAAAAAGGATTTCAATTTCCGAATCTCTGGCTATCCCAATTTGGGTTTTTAGTCCTGAGCATATGTATTTATTCCATCCGTAATTTAAGCTTGTACTCTGTCATACCATGAGGGCCCTGTAGCTGTCAGTCCCGATGAGTACATATATGTTTCGACTAGTAAAGTAAAATTAACGCTTTATGTAAAATAAATGTTTGCTTCCCTTATTCAAGGCTTATCTCCAAAATGCCTGCTTTTGACCTGCTTCTCATTTGGCACCGATCTGATGTACTAAAGCGTGGATTCAGTAAAATGTAGCAGTATTTGTGATATAAATTTACAGTCCCATTTGGCCTCAAAACCAATTCACATCAGAATAAAATGATCAGATTGAAACATGAAATACAACTTGTCTAACCCATATTTGTACTCAGATACAATGTAATATATTTTATCAACACAATTTAAACTTAAATTCCAACTTTCACTCCGTATATCCCCGAAGGGGTTGGCAGAGGTACTAACACTTCTGAACATCACATGACATTGTCACCTGGTGTTCAGAGTACGGAGTACCCACTCTTGTGATAGGGGGCAGGCCCATAGCCGTTTTTATACGAATACACTGTCACATGATAAACCACACATACCTATGTCTTTAGAAAAGACAAATAGGCGTAGGCCCGACCCGGGGTTGGAACCCCCGCCCGTCTGCATGACAGACAGGAGTTCTTATAATCAAAAAGAAAAACTTACTATAATAGCTAAGAGATGATAACCCTAAAATTAAATAGAATGTATGATGCACAGAGTTATTGAGTTCATTTGTGCATCTACAACAACATGCATTCATTTAATCCTCTGTGCAGTAGACAAAGACTGTCATTTTCCAAATATGCATGAGCGTCCCATCGGGGTACATAGAAACTACGGACACTTTGATCGATACTGACTAACCTCTCGAGCTTCGTCAACATTCATAAACCTTTTCATATATGTCTTTGTATTCATGAGTCTCTGAATGCCTTTGAAAGAGTTTTTCCTGTTTAATCTCAATGTGTCCTCCATGGTCTTTCTCTACTAGAATAGTATAGGAAGAAGTTGATGACCTTTAGCTTGTTAATTTGAACAGGCTAGAGCCTACAAATTCAGTATTTCAAATTGTAAATCTGTCATTGTCAACTCTTGGAGTACATTGCAAGAAAACCCGTATCACTGAATTGTATGTACTCAGGCATGGAACAGTGTGTTTGTACGTAGTGGATATGAATCAGCCCCCTATTCTGAGAGTGAATCATACAGGCAAAAGCTGGGTAATCTGAACAGCAGAAGACAGAGTGTGACGTGATGAAGAGTATTGGTTACTTTACCGCCCCGTCAGTGTTATGTGGCGTAAACATATGAAAATAAAATAAAAGTTAACAAAGAGATCAGATAATAGTTCTGAAAATGAACAAGCGCTTCTTCATCGAATCATAACGCCAATTGGAGGCTTTATACTAGAATCACGAATTGGCTGTGAGTTTCCTGGAAATGTTATTTTCCTGCAAACAACTTTCCTCTCACGCTATTAAAATAATATTTTCCTGTTACTAGCTCAGGAATATCATGAAAACGTTCAGTGTTTTATTGAGTGGCAACAAGCCGTTTAACAACCTTTTATAAACATTTACTTTTAAGGTGCGTTGTACATTTTCAACAAAAAAACGTTTTACCTACAATATACTCACGCCATTAGTTCCCATTGGGGTTGGGAGAGAGGTTATCGATCGCTACTTTTCAAGATCCTGGCAAACTTTGCCAGCTTTGTTAACATTTATTAATCTTTTAAATACATGCCGTTACATTCTTCACTGCTGTTCAGATATTAAGAGTGGTATTCGGGTAGTAAGTATTATTTATAAAGTGGAAGGTTAAAAGCGGAAAGATATTAAAACGAATG
This sequence comes from Bedellia somnulentella, assembly GCA_963576735.1. Lineage (NCBI taxonomy): Eukaryota > Metazoa > Arthropoda > Insecta > Lepidoptera > Bedelliidae > Bedellia > Bedellia somnulentella. The sequence goes on from OY755170.1 coordinate 1,454,752, forward strand.
TATTTCCCTGCCCACCATATAATTAATTAAGTAAGCCTAATACGACGTCTACGCATAGGGAATTAAAAAAAATGCAAGGCTAATAATACTAATTCTACCATTAAAATATTTGGAAGTCCTAACTTCATGCCATACATTAGTTTACTACACTCACGCCATATCTCAATGGAGGAGGCAGAAACATAATATAATTAAACAAAGTGAATGAGTAGTTTAGTTATACAGCCAGGAGCAATCGCTTTGTTTTTCCCTCTTACTTAATTATATATGTTGCATGTTATTCTCTCGCGCCACTCATTTAAGTTCATTGCAGGTTTTATAATTGAGAGCATATTATATTATCTGCAGTACATTTTTTGGCTTTTCTTATTTAACCATAATAATATAGAGCTAAATGATTAAATAAGTACTTTACTAATATACTTTATATGATTACAAAAATACTTGTTATTTGGAAAAATAAACCATAATCCGAAATCAGTACAATTTTAATGAGATTGGCCTCGTAGAATTAGACAACAGGTTATGTTTGCCTTTTAAAGGTTGTAGGGCAAACTAGTTTTATCTAGTAATCGTGTGTTATAAAAGAGCACGTGTTGGCAACTTCAATACAAAATTTACTTACTGATAGATATAGCCTCTATATAGGTCTATTGTTCAGCCTTTGCGTGATCCAAATAGGTTTAAAACAGTTTTGAGCTCAATTACCCGTGTAAGTTTCGATATACGCCTGAAGCCGTTTACTTGCATATTGAACATCACTTTCGATGCAAAATAACAATCAACTGATAGTGTGTTAGTGCAACTTTTTACTGGAAAAAGATTTTACCTCAAATGCGAACGTAATAAGCATTAATAAGGCATCCACTTGAACAGTGTTTTTCTAGGTTTTGAACAGGACGCCCAGTGATCGATTTCACCGCTTAGGTTAAAACAAAAAGAGGTTCCACCGTATAAAAGACATACGAGTATTATACACAGATCAAGTTCGCCCCAAACAAAGTAATGGCATGACTCTATGTATATATATATAGACTATATACATACATACACACATATACTCACGGCTATAAATCCCTCGAAGCGGTAGCCAGAGCTAAGGAATTCGAAATTCCTCAGCCACTTTTGGAAAGTTGAGTGGGGAAAAGATGGTAAAATAAAGGTTGTTGGTGATGGGTCTCAAACCGCATCGCCCTATCCCTTAAAATCCCCAATACCGTTAGTCGCCTCTTACGTACACCCAGCGGAAGAAATGGGGTAGTGCTATTCTAAGCCGACACTACACAGCACTAAATTATAGACATATGTAAAATATACCGTGACTATGTAATACATTTACATACGTAAGGTTTAGCAAATTAGACCAGTTTTTATGTAAGCTCAACTTAAATTAAAGTAATTTTTGTCTTTCAGCAACATAATATAGATAGATATTTCAATATGGGAAAGATACTTCAATTTAGAAAGTACCACTGTTTTCTATAACATTAAATTGACAATAGATCGAAGGACTTAAAAAGAACCACAATTTGCTGGGTTTTCTAAGAATTTCTTAATTAAGTCATCGGAACTAATTTATAGCTGTCTGTCTTCTTTGGACGTGACTATTAAACTTAAATACCGTTCATGTAAGAAATCAATAAAATAAAAAGTTGCCGTGTTGTGTCCTATTAAAATTGCACCGAACATCTTTTTCCTTTGTCGATGGATGGAATGGAGAATTTAGGTTTGATAATGCGTTTACAAACCCATCATCAGGGATATTTTATTTATATATAGATGGTTATCCATCTCTTTATCATCTTAATCTCCAACAACAGTCCCTGGTTTTTTTCAGTTTCCGTACCAATGCTTCGCTTTAAAGTATACCTGTCTACCGTCCGTCTATCACCAGAGTCTTTCTTATAAACAGTGATACTAGTATTAAGAGGAAAATATTAAGTCAAATGAAATAACGCCAGTGGCCTGAGTATTGATTGTACAACCCCCAACCTTAATTGAGAAATAATAATAGTAGGTATTATTTTGGAAGATAACAATACCATCAATTATTCTTTCTATATTAAGGCTAATGAGAACAACGCCTATTATTAATTGAAGACACCTGTCAATAAGTTTGACATCAACGAAAAGAGGTGTACCAATATTATAACCCGACTATATATATATAGAGTATATACATACATATACTCACGGCTATAAATCCCTAAAAAGCGTAGCCAGAGCTAAGGAATTAGAAATTCCTCAGCCACTCTTAAAGTTGTGTGGGAAAAAGATGGTAAAATAAAGGTTGTCGGCCCCCAATACCGTTAGTCGCCTCTTACGTACACCCACCGGAAGAAATGGAGTAGTGCTATTCTAAGCCAACACTACACAGCATAGACTATATTTAGGTAGAGTCCTATATGGCAATAGTAACCTTTTTAAAGCCTTAATGTAGTTTTATTATAAGCCGAGTTTAGCGTGCGGCCCCAGGCTGCGTGACTCGATTAAACGGCTGAGGCTGTTGTTCAGTTTCTAGGTCGCAACGAAAAGCTACCAAAGTCGTTTCTACGAAAAATTACGGACTGAAAGCTCTCTATTTCGTTACATTGAAAGCTTTTGTGATCTTTTGATATGTTTTCATTTAATTTATATGGGTTTTCTAAGATTCGAGTGAATGTGATGTTCAATTATTCATCAGGAAATTTGTTATAGTAACGGCTGAAATCGCGAAAAGAGGTTAAAGGGTTTAAGAAATAATAACACTTAAGCAACATTTTAAATAAAAGAGGAAAAATACGTGTAAAAAAATACGGTCGACTGAGAACACTTCTTTTTTGAAGTCGGTTACAAAAAGACTCGATGACGATTCGTGATTGGCTTTAAGCTTATTATTATCAGACCAAATACTTCGTAACACATTCAGCCGCCCTGTTTACAAGAAAATTTTGAAATCAATTATAGCTTACTGCTGTAAATCCCTAAAAGGGGTAGTTAGAGCTTCGAAATAAGAAATTCCACAGCCACTTTTTAGGAAGTTGAGTTGCGAAAAGATTCAAAAATTGTGATAGTGCTCTTGCAGCCGCATCGCCCAACAATCGATTAAGAAGCCCCAAAACCCTAATGGCGTATTGTGACAACCGCAGTTTTTCTCGGAAAATAGGTTAGTGCTACTCTAACCGACATTACACAGCCGACTAACTGATTGTTTCAGATCGGATATTGTCCGTTGAATTAATTTCCTGATGGGCAAGCACGAGCGCTATTTTATCGACACGATAACGGTTATAATGAGATGGCAGTATACTATACTAAGTAAGTGCGTAAGAGATGGCTGCTTTATCCCACGCGATAACTAGTTTAAACACCGCTCGTACTAGCCGGGCTGGGCCTGTGTTTCAAAAACAGTAATAGATATTGCAGGAATGAGTGATAGAGATCAGTTAATATCCTCACGAGTTCGCATTCCTTACAGCATTGTCTCCTCACTCCAGGCGCGAAGGTTCGTCTAGAAATGCCAATTACGTTTAATAATAACTCCTAGAAATCTAAGGACTTGGATAGTCTCCAGTTTATCTGCCATAGATTATAATATCTATTAGTTATGTCTTTTAATATTTAAATGGATTTTTTTTATTTCAACGTTAGAAAAAGCTTAGTACTTTTTCAAATTTGAAGTTAGTAGAACCGGTTTGTAGCACATTTGGAGTGCAGTAGAAACTTTATTTGAAAATAAATAAATACATAGGTAATACCTACTTGTGGGAGTTGTATATACCCAGTTGCAGTGATTGTAAAAATCTCATCCGAAATGGTATGCAAATTCTTATAAAACTGTATGTATATTATTAACCGCACTCACCCACTAAAAAAAATTTTTACCGCATCAATCGATATAACCATCTCATCAATATACACTAATAAAGTTAATATTATTTTGTATTAAGCTGTGTGGTGTCAACTTAGAATAGCACTACTCCATTTCTTCTCGTGGGTGTTTGTAAGAGGCGAACAGGAGTATTGGGGTTTTTAAAGTAATTTTTTGGTGATGCGGCTGGAGACCCATCACTAAAATCCTTTACTATACAAACTTTTCCCCACTCAGATTCCAAAAGTGGCTTAGTAATTTCTTATGCCGACGCTCTGGCTACCCCTTCTAGGGATTTATAGCCGTGAGTATATGTATGTATGTAATAACAAAATGAGATAATCTGTTCTATAGAAGGTGCAATTAAGTATTTAAGTAGTTACGTGCACATGTGTATTTATAAGTAATCTTAGAACAATAAATGTTTTCATAATTTATTAACCTATGACTTAGACTATTACATTATATGCAGTTTATGAATCTATGTTATCATAATGAAGTGTTCCAATGTATTTTGTATTTAATCTGTATCTATATTTGAATAGAACAAGGAATTGTGAAACGGTTTGGGCACAAAAAGAGCAACCCTCTTTAATAATAGCAATTAAAGTGGCGAAAGAGGCGTAGAGAACAAGATTCTGTGAAAATAGAAAATAAACATACATACATATACTCACGGCTATAATTCCCTAGAAGGGGTAGCCAGAGCCAAGGAATTATAAATTCCTCAGCCACTTTTGGAAGTTGAGTGGGGAAAAGGCGGTAAAATAAAGGTTTTTGGTGATGGGTCTCCAACCGCATCGCCCAAAAATCTAATAAAAAGCCCCAATACCCTTAGTCGCCTCTTACGACACCCGTGGGTAGAAAGGGGTAGCGACATTCTAAGCCGGCACTACACGGCACAATAAAATAAAATAAACTAAATAAATAAATAAAATAAACCTATAACACAAATGTCCCAAGCGTGCAGAATTAAAAGGAAAGGAAAAATGTGGGATGCAAATGAGGAGTTTGTCAGGATCGTACTAACGATATGTTATCTTAAATATACTCATTGATCAATTTTGAAATGAAATCAATTTTTCGAAATATTGCATTAATTTATTAGAAAGTTTAACAACAAAATTATTTTTTAAAATGGTATGATCAGTTATGTTATGTATTAATTCATTATCATTTTTATTTAACATAAAATGGAGTCAATGAACAAAAAATACTTTGTATTTCGAAAATTCATAATCATACAAGTGCATCCATTAATATTATTTTGATGGTGTTTATAAACAATCTTACGGTAACATATATAAAATCTTGCAGTCCCTTCGTTATATTTCAAAGTCTCTGGTCCCAGTATTGAATTCAGAATCACCTCATTTAGGCCCGATACCACTTCAATCTCAGACATTCGAGGAAAGCGTAGATTAAAAGCGTGTTTCACCACTGTGTACTAACTGAGTGTGTAACTACTCCTCAGAACTTGTAAAGAAGATTTATAAATTAAGTCTAACCTAACACGTAAAAAAGGAGATTCAGAATGGCATGTTTTTAAGTCGTAAGAGTGCTATACAAGGGTTAGTTTAAGGCATATAGAGCCACAAACTTATCTGAAAAATAAAACAAGACGCTACAATAGAAAAACATTTCTATCTTTTGACAAATAAACAACAAATGCCAACTTATGCCTGCCCCCCGTAACGTGAGTACACTGTCCAAGCAAAACGTACTTGAAACACGAGATGACCATACTGTCACATACATAAATAAAACATAACATAAACGTTCACGCCGTTTATCCCCGAAGGGGTTGGCAGAGGTTTTTTACATTTTAAATGTTTTTGGTGGGATATCATTACTTTTTGTTAAGAAATAAGTTGGTAAGTTGGTAGGTACCAATACTTCTGAACTCACATGGCAGCGCCATCTAGTGTCCAGAGAAGGTACCCACGTTTTGCTTAGACAGTGTACTCACGTGATAGGGGCAGGCCTATCGCCGACTATGACTATGTCACATGATATTAAGAAATATTAGTACCTCTGCCACCCATGAGGTACATGGCGTGAACGTTTCAGTCTGTTAAAACAAACAAATAAATTATTCAACCCCGCGTTTAAATGATGACATTTATCATTTCCCCCGTTCGTAATTCTCTAGATTGGTGGATCTATAAACTTATTACAAGGAACACGTGTATCATAGACCATGGGATCGCCATTGTGAGTTTGAATTAAAATAAACTATTTTTGTCATCATTCTATTTTCGTACCCCGATAGCTCAGTGGGAGAACGTCTGAGATATGTAGACTAGAACTGCGGTTCAAATCCCAGGCCGGCTATTCACCTCGATGTCGGCTTGTGTTTACGGATATTTAATGTTTTGTTAGTCGTATGTGGCGGTCGGATTTTCTATAGACCATCAATTATAATTATAGAATGTTTCAACCGATCTCTGTGATTTTGCACGTGTTGTTTTCAAGGTATTGTGAGTGGTGTTCCAGAATTTTAACTTCTTGAAAGATAAAATTGAACTTTTATATATTTTTTTCTTAATATTAGCTATTTGGAAACTTTGTCTAACTTCGTATGATAGGGTGGTAAGAAAGTGTTTATGGGAGGTGTTATCCAAGTTCGGTTTGGGGAGTCAACTTATACCTGCACTAGTATCACTCTATGAGGATTCTAGTGCATGTGTAAGAGTAAACGGGGAAACCACTGACTGGTTTGGAAACTCCAGGGGTGTCCGACAGGGATGTGTAGCTTCTCCGTGGCTCTTCAATTTGTTCATGGATGACTGTTTGACAGAGTTGCGTGAAAGTAATTATGGACTAAGAATGTGTTACTTGCATCATCGGCAGAAGAGATGCAAGAGATGATGAATATTGCATGTGAGTCTTTTGTAGGAAAGGGAATGAGGGTGAATGTGGATAAAACCAAAACGATGGTTTTCGAGAGGCAGGAAGATGTGACAGAATGTGTGATTGCGATTGATGGTAAGGATGTGGAACAGGTAAAGGAGTTTGTATATCTGGGTAGTTTGATTACAAGGGATGGAAAATGTGATGAAGACATTGAAAAAAGAGTGAAAAAGGGTAATGCGGCAAATGGAGCAATGAATAGCCTAATGACCAGTCAATCGGTGTTCGAAAAGGCCCGAATGGCTGTGCATGATGCTGTTCTTGTTCCTGCGCTTATGTATTGAAGCGAATGTTGAGTGTGACAGTAGAAGCATGAGAGGTGAGTGAATGCAGTAGAGACGAGGTCCCTCAGAAAAATTAGTAATGTAAGATTATGTGATCGAGTGAGAAATAGAGTTATTCGTGAAAAGTGTGGTGTGATAGATGATATTGTAAGAAAGACAGAAAAAAGAATGTTGAGATGGTTTGGGCACATAGAGAGGATGGATGATAGAAAATTGGTAAAAGAGATCTATAGAGCTAGTGTGGATGGTAATGTTAGTAGATAACGACCACGGAGAACACACTTGGACCAAATTGAGAGTGTGCTCAAAAAGGTAGGGGTCCGAAGTATGAAGAATAAAAGAGCATGTATGAAAAGATTGATGGATGTAAACGAAGCTAGAGAGGTTTGTCAGGATCGTGTGAAAGTGGTGTTCGATAGTCTCTGCCTACCCCAATGGGAACTAATGGCGTGAGTATATGTATGTATGTCTGTCTAACTCTTAGGGGATTCAAGAGAAAATTTACATGGCATATGTTAAAAACAGACGGAAATATTTTATTGAACCTACGAGTACCTATATAAATATATTTGATGATAATATTAGATTCCACAAAGACTTTGTTCTTCGAACTGGGTGTTGTTTGTGATGTGTTTGAGATACTTTGAGGATATTACCCTCAAAGCTGGATAGCTCAGTGGGTGTATGTGGGCTTATAATGCAGACGTCTAGTTTTCTATTCCCGGGTCAGGCCAACACCAATTTGTGTTTTCATAGTGAGTTATACTTAGCCATGGGACAGTGTAAACGTACAAAAAGGCGATAGGCCTGCCCCTACCTCGTGAGTACACTATCCAAGCAAAACTACTCTACTACTGGGTACTCTGAACACCAGATGACAATGTCAAGTGATCTCCAGAAGTATTAGTACCTCGGCCAACCCCTTTGGGACTATTCGGCGTGAATATTGAGTTGAGTTTGAGCTGGATCGATTGTATTTTTAAATGTATTTACTATATCTAGCGGTAAGGTAAACTGAGTTAAACATAATTGCGGCATTGCGTGCTGATATGAATTGATGATACTGATGCCTAGTTTCTGTAGAAATAAAAATATTTCATTCAATTTTATTACCGACTTAAATAAGGAAAAGGATCTAGGTCCCAAGGGATGCCTTTTTAAATTATGTTAATTACTTATTCACGGCGCTGAGAAAGGAACCTCCATCTTCCCGTCTTGGCGGTTGCGGAATTACATTAACATCGAGATTAGCTCTATTAACTATACATCTGACTACTTATTTATTAGGGACTATATCCAGTATTTAAGTCATACAGTTGACATGACATTTTTGAGGTTTACCTTTTTTAAAACATAGGATTAAGAGGAAAGTGAACGACTAAAGTTTTCTTCCGCAGGCTTTTTATGTTTTCCGTAGCGTATAAACATAAACATAAATACATCAAACGTTCACGCCGTTTATCCCCGATAGGGTTGGCAGAGGTACCAATACTTCTGAACGCACATGGCAGCGCCATCTAGTGTCCAGAGAAGGTACCCACGTTTTGCTTGGACAGTGTACTCACGTGATGGGGGCAGGCCTATCGCCGTTTTTGAACGAATACACTGTCACATGACTTAGTACAACTTAGTTATGTGGGTTTCCTCACGATGTTTTCCCTCACCGTTAACAACCCTGATAAATATATAAAATCTCCAACATTATACACAAGCATTCCCGAAACATTTCCGTTACCGTTTAAGAGTTCTGGCAGCTTCGAAAAAGGTGTCTTCCCACTTTTACCAAAAATATTTTAAATCAAGTTCCGTAAATAATTTTATTTGCTCGGTTTAATGGCACATATGGCTGCCACATTTATTGCAAAGACAGGTAATTGTGTATTTGATGTTATATTATCAGTAAATTTATTTCTGATTTCTTTATTTTTAGTTTGCCAGCTATAATAAAAGTACGTATTTGTGAATAGGATATTTTCTTTCGATATATTAATATATTATTTTTTAAGAAAATAGGTTGTAATCAGTTTTATGTTGCTTTTTCTCCTAATAAACACTTTTCGAAGCAGAGACCTTTTAATCTAAACTTTGTTGTTCAATAAGTAACAGTAAACAAGTACCTATATAAAAAAATCGCAATTCTGTATGTGATTCAAATGATAAAGAAAACCTGATATCTGGCTTTCTACTTTGCCTTTAAAGTCAGCTTTGCTGCAAAAATTAAACCATTTTTGACAAAAAGTAAACCCATTGAGGTGTGAGTCGGGTAGATGTTCCCCAAATCTAGATGAAGTGTTTCTGAAATTCCGCAGCGCCCCGCCCCCCGATCTTCCATTGATCGCAACCTCGACCTTCGACGGGTTGCCGCTAGGGTGGCCAGCTGTGATCCTCGGCTTTGCCGGTACCGATCGCAGATTTGATTAAACTTTTTGCCCTCTGACTTTGGTGGTGAAATCGAAAGCAGTTAGATGCTCGGAGCCGAATAGAAGTCAATATATTTCCAAGATTTGCGCTGTGTTCGTGGATGCCATTCAGAACAACGCACCAGTCGAAATAAAAAAGACTTTACATGGACAATCATTCCTTAATATACAAATAAATGAAGGCAGAGTAGTTTGTGTTTATTGTACAGAGAATATCCCGTAACACTTATTATTTACGTCAATAACAGCGTATTAAATAAAAGTAAGTAAATTTCTGTGTGCGTCCAGAAACACCTTACAAAGAACTGTATGAAACCAAGCAGTCTTTTCTATCGGATTTATTTTAATTTGACGACAAATTTGCCGTGTAGTGCCGGCTTAGAATGTCGCTACCCCTTTCTACCCACGGGTGTCGTAAGAAGCGACTAAGGGTATTGGGGCTTTTTATTGGATTTTTGGGCGATGCGGTTGGAGACTCATCACCAAAAACCTTTATTTTTACCATCTTTTCCCCACTCAACTTCCAAAAGTGGCTGAGGAATTTATAATTCCTTAGCTCTGGTTACCCCTTCAAGGGAAATATAGCCGTGAGTATATGTATGTATGTATGTACAATAAATACCAACCGGTATTTCCCATCCGTATCCAGTTATGAAACATGCATAACTTGCGTTGTTGTAAGTATGATATTCACAATGTATGTCTATGTATTATTGTAAATGCGGCTGAATTTAGTCATGCATATGCCTACACACACAAACAACATACTAAGCATTTATTTAGTAAACTCCATGGCTAAATTGTTAAACGATAAACTCTAAATTGCATTTTGTTAATGCATCAGTCAGCTATCTTGATATATTATTTATGTGTTAGGTTTATTTGTGTTTAGAAAACGGTTAACAAAGAATACGCAGACATAGGCATCCTAATTAAAAATTTACGATGTTTCGTTGTGACTTTTTCTATATTTAAATAGCATGAACGAAATCATTCAATCAGTAGCAATATGATGATGTTTTTATGATGGATTATCCATATGATTGTTAAATACAAAATAAATATATACCAATAATAAAAAAAAACAGGAGAGAGATATTATTGCCTTTACAAGCAGACACTATACAACAAAGAGAATACTTACCTTTATTCACAATGAAACCTTAAAAATCAGCAAAGTTAATATAAAACACACAGCTTAGATTTTCGTCAGGCCACCCAGCGTATGTCGGTGCCCCCCCCCCGCACCCCTCGCACCCCTATCCGCCCCATCCCCCGCTTCCTTCCAAAACAACGGTAGGCTGTAGACTGAAAAGATGACCTAGATATTAAGAAGGCGACGTACCTATCGCGGCCTTAGCTACGGCTTTTTAGACAGCCTATTTTTATCTGTAAATTTTGATATTTTACATTATACAATCGCTTAGTACTTGCGATTCCAATTTTGAATGAATTTGGCAAACTTGTCGGGTTTCAATCTCATGCATCATGCTTGTCATGCATGGTCGTATTTTTTTACACTTCGGAAGCCTGCCCTTTTAGCGGATTGTCTGTTTAATTACAATGACTCTTAATATAACAATTGTAGCTCTAGACAAATTTGTGGACATTAATTATTTTTCCAATATATGTATTTTACAATGTTTTCACTCAGGCAATAAATGTTTCATAAAAGTCTTTTAAACAGAATAAATAACATAACATACATTAACAGAAACGTTCACGCCGAATATCCCCGAAGGTGTTGGCAGAGGTACTAATACTTCTGAACATCACGTGACTTTGTCACCTTGTGTTCAGAGTACCCACGTCTTGCATGGACAGTGTACTCACGTGTTAGGGGGCAGGCCTATCGCTGTTTTGTACGATTACACTGTCACATGACTAAGTACAACTCAGCCATGTGGGTTTTCTCACGATGTTTTCCCTCACCGTTAACTACCATGATAAATTAACCACACATATGTCTTTAGAAAATACAAATTGGTGTAGGCCCGACCCAGGATTTGAACACTAGTCGTTTGCACGATAACCGATATAAAAACGGGCATGCATGTACTGTATTTATTAATGTATGCGCTAGATGTTGCCACAGTGGGAAATTGGGAATTAATCGTCTCTGCTAACCCCAATTGGAACTAAGGTGGTGAGCGTATAAAATCTAAGTAGCAGAATTTTTCTCCTCATGCGCCGTTATAATAGATGCCTCCTTTGTGGCTATTAGTGCTACATTGTAAAATAAAGGTTCTCGGTTAGTAACTTATTAGGTCTCCTTTCGTCTCTCTGTACGATTTTCTTCTCTTTGGGCTAGCCGCGTGGCCTAAATTCTTCAGTTTTTTTTCTCTTGAACTTCAATTTCAACCAATCATTTCGAAAAATAATCATTTTCGTCAAAACATTATTGATATCGCATATTATCTGATCGAAAACTGCTAACGCCAAGTCACCGTCGTGAAGGTCGGTTAAGGTTAACATTTTTTACTTGTATCAAGCTAAGTCGTTGCGAATAAGACGTAAAACATAATGATTGAGGAGGCAGTTCTACTTGAAATAGAGGAAGAGGATAAATGGAGAATCATGAATGAATAGAGAATATTAACGACCATGTTGTTGACCGTCTAATGCTGAGAACCATAGGAGAAGTCATGGGTAGGTTCCATGCTGTCCAGTTTTATAGAACACACGGGACTTGCCCGATATCAAGTTTATAGTTGCTCTTGACTCATTTTTTAAGACGATATTTCCTGTATGCGCTGACGCTTTGATGAGGAAACAAATGTTTAATGTGTAACAAGTGTGTATAATTTAATGGGTAGTAATATTATTCACGAAAGTTACTTCATCATTAAATTCGTTCATCTTATGTGCATCTTCATCGTATCAACATGTTCTCGGAAACTTCGATTAGATTATTATTAAAGGAAAATAGTTATAGGGGAAAGTTTTTCTACTATCAGTGGTGTGTATAGTAGGGGCAAAGTTAATAATAATTTCCTATTATGAGCACATTATGTACATATATAAAATTTGCCGGTTTCGCTTTTGTATAAATATGATTCGGTCGATTCCTCTTACATTGCGTTCCGTGGCGGCGTTGGTACTAAGATCTCACTAAGATAGTTAAAAAAGGTTCCTACAAAAAGTGGGCAACCTTGAGTTCTGACGGATTAAGGCTCCGGTACTATGGTACTTCGTTCATTTTCTTGGATATTAATATTAGTTTTCGCTATATCCTGTCTCATATAATTAAATACATATTAATATTAGCTCGTAATATAATGCTATAAGTCGTTTAATATTTATAAATAGAACGACTAATTTGTAATATATGACTGTAAGGTTTACGCCTCGTATTCTCATTTTGTTGTCACACTTTGATTTAATATTACAAATGCGATTGTATGCGATATCATTTATTAAAATATAATCACATTTCTACACTAATCTTTTGTAATTAATTACGTTGACTTTCAAAATTGAATGCCGTCTTCAAACTATTAAGCCCGGGTTATGCGATATAGCATGAAGTTTAATAATTTTGTCTTAATTAAGCAAATACTATATTTAACTGCTACACGAAAAATATCCAGCTAGAAATAGCATGACACCCATATCAAAGAATGAAAGCCCAAAATTTACAACACAAACACAATTATTCAAGGTTTTCTATTTATTTCTATACAATTTGAGCGTGAGTTCACAAGATATCATAATAGTAAAGGAAATAATGTATTATCGGACTCTGACTATAATGGCATCGTTAAACATACTCACACACTCACACTCTAGCTATCAATAGTATTTAATTTAGTAAACAAGTGACTTCAGCGCCACCTGGTGATGACCTAGTGACGCATCTCATATCACGTGCTTGCCCCCACAATGTTTTACCGACAGTACCCACACCTTGACCAATAGTCGTACGCGCTGCTACACCGACGTAAATTTTGTTCACCAATCAGCTGGCATGATAAGATAGTCTTGCGCGCATGTGACTTCCACCATACATGGTTGTGTCTTTATCCCCAGTTATTTTAAATAATATACAAGTAAAACCATATTTTTTGGTTTTTGAAAGTGCTTTCATTGCAAGCGATAGATTTTTGTTTAAGTTAGAACTATGATCAGACAAGGTGAGTGGTTACTGATAAAACTAAAAGGATTAAAACTATTTCACAGAACACATGGTCGGTCGCGCTCGTAGCGCCATCTATGTACGTAGAGCAAAAGCGCGACAAGAACGTACAGTACACATTTTCAAGGCTCAGACGTTCAATTTCCAAGGTCCTACCGTCGCGACGATGTGGATAGTCGCGTTGTTCAAATCATTGTAGTACATACGTTTTTCATCAGATGGCGCTCATATGAGACTTTGTACAGCAAGTGGTAGTTGTTAGTAAAGTTGCCTTTTGTTAAACTTTTATAACTAATGTATTTTTTTTTCGTTTCAGATTTTTTAAATCACGGAGCCAGTTTCAACAAAAAATATGGTAAGATTTTAATTGTAACTTATAACTTAATCTTTCGATAGCAATGCGGGATTTCGTATTTTTTTGTAAATCTCATCTTTTGTTTGACTAATTATCAATTTTGATTTAAACTGAATGTCGAGAAAGGAGTCGAAAATTAATATGAAATCTACATATCTATAAGCCTTTGGTACATCTTTGTATTACAAAGTAAGTGACTGGCAGTTTTTATAGCAAATTCATCTTGTACAAAAATGAACATATTTATCAACAAAATGGAATCACCTACCTAATTTTCATTCTAAATCGATCATCAACACAGTCATCGACGTATTAATTTTGATGTTTTGTTATATTTTTATAACCAAGCTAGCAAACCACATGAAAAGTTAATGACACAACTCTGTAAGCGTATGTAACAAAAACAAACTTAGAAGTTGATCGACGATTAACGGAGTCGCATAACATACATACAAAAAGCAAATAATCGAATTAAGAAACCCTCTTTCATAATTCGTATGAAAATAGGCATGAAAGTAGAGTGAATGCAGAAGAAATTATAGTTGCAGTAGCAATGTAAAATTACACGACAGTGTGAGCGAAAGCGTTTCTAAAAACGTTTATTTGCAGCATCATGTCTATAAATTTTTACATACATACATATATTCACGCCATTAGTTCCCATTGGGGTAGGCAGAGACTATCGATCGCCACTTCATACGGTCCTGACAAACCTCTCTAGCTTCGTTTACATCTATCAATCTTTTCATACATGCTCTTTTCTTCTATACATGTTTATTTTTCCAACACTATTTTTCTTTAGTTTCAACTCAAGACCTAAGCGTTCACGCCGTATATCCGCGACGGGGTTGACAGAGGTACTAATTCTTCTGAACATCACATGGCATTGTTCATTTTCCTTAGTATTTGATCTTACATATTTTTTAAGTATTGAACAACAACTTTTGTCACGACGTGATAGCTCAATGGGTAGAACACCGGTTAACGTGTAAGCGACTAGTGTTCAAATCTCGGGTCGGGCCTACACTAATTTGTCTTTTCTAAAGACATATGTGTGTTTAATTTATCATGGTTGTTAACGGTGAGGGAAAACATCGTGAGGAAACCCACATGACTGAGTTGTACTTAGTCATGTGACAGTGTATTCGTACAAAACGGCGATAGGCCTGCCCCCTATCACGTGAGTACACTGTCCATGCAAAACGTGGGTACTCTGAACACCAGGTGACAAAGTCACGTGATGTTCAGAAGTATTTGTACCTCTGCCAACCCCTTCGGGGATATTCGGCGTGAACGTTTATGTTTATGTTATGTTTATGTTTTGTCATGTTTATTACGGTGGTGTTGTTAAGAGTGCAAACCCGCTCTAGGCCAACATGGTAGTTTTTGGCCAAATCACCCTATCAGGGTAGGTTGCCCGAGCCTTAGTAGATACATAAATGGGCTGTGATGGAACACGTGAGTATATTGTAGATGAGTCTGTACACGTGTCTAACAAGAGAAGTGGATAGAATATGTATGTGATTGCTTCATAAAGCTTTCAGATCTTAGCTTTAGAGACTGTATCTTTCTCAGGGGATGTCGATGGACAAACCACGCATACTTAATTGATTGAGTAAATCTTCTCATAAGTGAATTTTCTAGTATGTTAATGAAGCGGATTAGTATTTACTTACGCCATAATGTTTGATAACATTGCTCCGATAATGAAATAGTGATTAAACTCATAAAGCTTCGTGATCACAGTGGAGTGACAATGTATTTGGGCAAAGTGGCCTACCTGTATCACGTGAATATATACTGTACTAGCAAAATAAAGGTAAAATATGTCACGTGATAGTCTGAAGATTATTACCTCTGCCGGCCTTTCGCGCATTTTTGGGGTGAACATTTGGGTTTTGAGTTGTGATATTTTAAGTGCTTTATTTCGATAAATGGTTGGACAGTGTTTCAGCTTTAGATACTTTTGAAAGAGATGATCTAGGTAAATTTAAAAAAAAGGCTGGCGTCCGAAGTATGAAGAATAAAAGAGCATGTATGAAAAGATTGATGGATGTAAACGAAGCTAGAGAGGTTTGTCAGGATCGTACGAAGTGGCGATCAATAGTCTCTGGCTAACCTAATGGGAACTAATGGCGTGAATATATGTATGTGTGTGAGGAACTATGAGATGGTAACGAAATCCCCAACTAATAATCTTAAAGGTGATATCTAAGCAGTCTTGCCAACCCCATTAAAGCCTTTCACTAACCACACCAAATATAATTTATATTTCTCATTATTTCAAGTAATGAGTGAATTGGTGGATGAGGGAATATTTCTCGGAAATCAATCACGTTGTAGTAGATGACGCACTTACCTAACTGCTGAATTTAGGAAAAGTTTTGATTTATATTTTTCACGATCACGAAATCAGAAACGTGAAAAAACTTTATTTCGCCATTTCCTTATGCGTGTACATAATATCTGGACGTAACGACAATAACTTCATTGAAACTGTGAACAAATTAGGAGTTGGGAAATGGTAAGAGTAACAGAATAAGGCGCCTATTATATCATCATGAGATTTTTATAACTAAGCTAGCTGTTGCAGTAAAGTTATTCAATCATGTAAACTATATTATAAGTAATATAAAATTAAATTAACCGGTTTCATGTAAATATCTTTTTTAATGGCCCACGTAAATTATAAGATAAGACGATCGTATGTTTCAACGCCTTGTCAATGGCTTTGTACAAACTTACTGAAAAAGAAATTATTTTGCCTAAGTTATTGGCAATTCGAAGTTCATGAAAACTGTATCTTATAAATAGCTTTTCTTCTTTCAAATAATAGTTATTACTTACTTTAAAAAATATTCTTTAAAAGGAAAGTTTTCCTTCCCATAACATAAACATAAACGTTCACGCCGAATATCCCCGAAGGGGTTGGCAGAGGTACTAATACTTCTGAACATCACGTGACTTTGTCAACTTTCTTTTCCTTCCCATACACAGAATTTTCACAGTTTTATAAAAACGAGTCTTGTACTTGGTTAACTATTCTTCAAGAGCAATAAAAATTGGTATGCTTCTGTAAAAACTATTTCCTTTATTCTATTAACAAGACAGCAACGAAAAAATTGATAAGCTTAACGACAGCTTACACAGCCAGTAAAAATAACAATGAAACTAAAATTAAAATATAGCGCGATTAAACTTACTTACTTACTTATACTCACGCCCATTATTCCCATTGGGGTAGGCAGAGACTATCGATCGCCACTTAGTACGATCTTGACAAACCTCTCTTGTTTCCCTTACATTAATATAAAAATAAAAATAATTAATACATTATTAATTTTATATCAGAACCCTGAAATGCTTTTGACTCGGGTAGTTATAATTATGTTTAAATTGATAATTTTCTACCTTTAGTGATCATTCAGGATCTGCACAAAAGTGTTAGTTGTATAAGAGTTTAAGCATTATTTCCCATAAAAAGTCAATTTTGAAAAATATGACTTGTAACGCACCTTGCCGTATTATATGATTATTCATTGTTTTTTCTTGTAATTAATTATATTTTAGGTAACTCCTCTTTTTATGTAAAGACCTCAAAATTATAGGGATTTAAAACTAAAGACTTACTCATCCTATAGAGACTACTGCCTTGAATATAAATTTTGCTCTAAAACAGTTTCATATTCCAATATTTGGTCCTTAATTTCATAACACGGAGAAACCTTAATATCGTTCGAATTCCATACATTAGTCGTGTCGATCCAGCTACAATCAGCGCAAGTATTTGTTAAAATCTCGTCCTACGTGGTGGTCTATGGCCTAATCACCCTATTCATCGAGGATCGAGGCCTTCGGTGGGGACATATATGAGCTGAGATTATTGAAGTTTATTGTTCCGCAGCGAGGAGTGCATTACACTCCGTGAGTTTGTATGTACCTGGATAGGGGTTGGGGGTGGGGGTTGTCACCCACTGAACACGTAATAAGGGGTGTAATCTGAGCTTCTGTTGCATTACGTTACATACACTTATATGGAATATTACCGATAATAATATACATGAAGTTTTTAACACGCTTATATTAACTCCACCTGTATGTGTGTTTGTATGTAACCGACTTCTTTAACTCGATTTTGACCCAATTTGAACGGACCGATATAATTCAAAATTTGTACACTTATCGATCAGGGTCAATATAATAATTATAGGTTCATCCCAATATCCTGATTAGATTCGCCAGGATTAAATAATATCAGATGACTACTGAGTCATTACATCATTTTTGATCTTTTAGTACTGACTAAAAGATCAAAAATATATATAGTTAAAAACTGATAAGCTGCTTCAACACATTTAACTAAAAAGTGAAAAATAATTCCCAATATAAGCTGATTATCTGAATATCATGAAAAAGCGTGAGCCGCTCTCTGCCATATTTTTCGTCTATCAAGCGACCCACGTTTTTTCATGATTTTCAGCGTATATTGGGAATTATATAATACTCTTTGATAAAAATGCTCCAAGAGCGTGTTTTTCAGTTTTTTTTAACCCACGCTTTATAATAAACACATGGTAACCGCCAAATAAATCTGAAAAAAATATTTATATTTTAATTTAGATCATTTATAATTTAAAGGCAAAGAGCCCCTCTGATAATAAATAAGTTGTAAGATAAAGACCACCAGCATATGAATATAATGTATGTTTATAATGACACTCGTAGTAAGTATAGTATATTTCTGTAAAGTAGTTGATTTCTGTAATTTCACATAATATCGAGTAGTTGAGCTGCCCATTTAGTGTGATTCTTGATTGTGACGATTGTGGCATTTGAGTGTGTAATTTTAATTTTATTTAGTCATATTCACATTAGAAAAGAGTATGTATATATACATACGGATATATTATATTCTTCTTTTCTTTCTTTCTTCCTCTTTTCTTTCTGTATATTATGTGCAATTAACTATATTATAATTATTATAATTTCCAGAGTCATAAAAAAAGTGAATTGATTTTATTAAACATACATGCATACCTACACTCACGGCCATAAATCCAAAAAGTGGCAAACAGAGCTTCAGAGCTAGAAACTCCTCAGCCACATTTTAAAGCTGATAGGGGAGAAGATCATAGAAAAAAAGTATCGTTGGTGATGGGTTTCCGACCGCATCGCCCTAAGATCACTAATAAAGCCCCTTAGCCTTACGCCCGATTTCTGAATTGGGTATTCAAGCTGAGAACGACTTTAGTATCGTTATGTCTCATTCAGTTGTTAATATTTCAATGCGACAGAACGATACTTAAGTTGTTCTCAGCTGGAATACTTAATTCAGAAAACGGGCGTAAGTCGTCTCTCTTCTAAGCCGGCACTATACGGCAAAAAACCAGAGATAAAATAGCTTCGTTATGTAACTTATTTAAAATAAAAAATAGCAAAGAAATTCCTGTTTATTTTGATAATACCTAAATGATCCAATTTGGAAGTGTTAAGACCAAATTCCTAGTAATTTGTCTACGTTTTTCCACTACTAATAATGCTGTTCCGCTCCTTATTGTTTAAGAGAATTATTATATAAATTTTCTCAGTAAAGCAGCTGAGTAATTTACTCAGAAAAAATTATTCCAATCGGCTTAGTAGTCCATGAAATAAATGTTTTAAAGAAAACAAACTTTTCAGCTTCTTAAAATAGGTATTGATAAAATTTATACTAATATAAGTGTCTCGGCCCGACTTTGTTCTCAAACATGTTTTTACCAAAAACGTAAGTACTTTCCATACACATAATCATGGCTATAAATTCTACAAGGGGTGGCTATTATTATTTTGACTTTTTAAGTACGACCAGAAAGCCTTAGGGCCGGCGCTGACTGCCGGCATGGCATGGCAAAGGATTTCGGTACAGATATAGCATTTTTAATCTTATTACCATGCATATAGAATTCATTTTGACACAACGATGCCGAGGTAGCCGCGGTAGGACAGAACGTCGGCATCGTTGTGTCAAAATAAAGTAAAATGAATTCTATACTCATGGTAATAAGATTAAAAATGCTATATCTGTACCGAAATCCTTTGCCATGCCATGCCGGCAGTCAGCGCCGGCCCTTAGGGTTAGTTTTAATAGAATTTTCGATGCTTGAAATATAGGCTGAGAAACAATATCGTTCGGTTTTATTAACTCGGTCTCTCAGAAGGCGAAACGATGATTCGATGATGAAATAGAAATTCCTCAAACACTGTCCGGAGACAAATGGGAAGAGATTGTGAAGTATTGGATGGTTGGTGAGGTGTCTCCAGTAGCATCGCCTAACGATCACCTAAAAATACTTACAACCCCTAATCACACATCACGACACCCGCAGGTATATGTTGGTGCTATATTAAACCGGCACTAACCAGCTTTCAATAATAAATATAGCATACATACATACATATACTCACGACTATAAATCCCTTAACGGGGTAGCCAGAGCTTTGGAATGAGAAATTCCTCAGCCACTTTTGGAAGTTGATTGGGGAAAGGATGGTAATAATAAAAAATGTTTTTAGTGACGGGTCTCCAACCGCATCGCCCAAAAATCACTTTAAAAGCCCCTATACCCTTAGTCGCCTTTTACGATCACCGATCACCCACGGGTAGAAATGGGGTAGTGTTATTCTAAGCCGACACTACACGGCACCATAATACAATATAGCCACCAATATAGCATAATAATACAATAAAGAAATTAAATGCACAGCTACTGATTTTCAGCTTTCAGCTTCTAAGGATCCCTAAGATCAAATCACCAACCCACTCTTGGATTACTGGAATAGGAATAAATAACTCAACTCAAATCAAACTTTCAGGCCGTATATCCCCGAAGGGGTTTGCTGAGGTACTAATAGTTCTGAACATCAATATGTCACCTGGTGTTCAGAGTACCCACATTTTGCTAGGACAGTATACTCACGTGATATGGGACAGGTCTATCGCCGTTTTGTGCGAATACACTGTCACATGTCTAAGTACAACTTAGCCATGTGGGTTTCCTTACGATGTTTTCCCTCACCGTTAACAACGATGATAAATTCACCCCACACATGTCTTTAGAAACAATAAATTGGTGTAGGCCCGAACCGAGATTTGAACGTTCATCGCCTGCTCTGAGCTATCGCGGCTGTTTTCGGACACACACGGATAAATAAGTAGCCTTGCATAAACATACCTTACTACGTCACGGAACTGAAGATTCCAATCACGTGTTATCTGGACTATGTTGCGTTCAGTTTGTAATTCATACTTTACATTACATTACATACATTACATATTCTCACGCCGTTAGTTCCCATTGGGGTAGGCAGAGACTATCGGTCGCCACTTTGTGCGATCCTGGCAAACCTCTCTGGCTTCGTTTACATCCATCAATCTTTTCATACTGCTCTTTTATTCTTCATACTGCGGACACCTGCCTTTTTGAGCACATTTTCTATTTGATCCAAATGTGTCCTCCGAGGTCGTCCTCTACTAACATTACCTTCCAAATTGGCTCTATATATCTCTTTCACCAATTTACTGTCATCCATCCTCTCTATGTGCCCAAATTAATTCTTACTTGACTAGTTAATTTTAACGCTAGAAGCCTTAGTAGGGGTGGATGTGAACCTGATAATTAGTCATTACAAATACCGGGGCAGGGGTTGCAACGTGAGGAACGAGCCAGTAACCTTCATTACGTATGGTATGGAAAGTTTGTGATTTCCGCTCTGACCTTCAATTAAAAAACTTGTGAAATATTTTCTTGGAAAATATTTTTTCACAGTGGGCGTTACTCGGATTGATTGCGGAAACTGTAACCTACTTTATGAGGCTTCTGAAAAATAACATCTTTTTCATTATTGCGTAATAGAGATTCTTAATTTACGATTGAGAAACAAGAAAAAAATATTGAACTTAATTTAATTCATTAAGTTGATGACTAGCTTGGTTTACAATGGCCAAATTACCCTATACAGGGTTAACTCGAGCCCTTGGTTAAGATATAACTAACTAGTACTTTGCAAAAAAACATTCTGTAAAAAACTAGCCAAGTCTCGATAGATCTGCTTGTTTATCTCTAAAAAGTAATGAAATCTCTAAAATAAGTGGAGCCAAGTCTAAGGTTCCTTACTGCGATTTATTTATTATTATAGTTAATTTTACGTGATTTGGCCGTTGAACATTCTTGACACGTTTAGTATGTACAAGTTTATTTACTAAGTTATTTGCAGATTTATTTAAATTTTCCAAACTTCTTTGCCGATTATGTAGAGTCCACTGAACAATTTTTTGTGATTCTAATCTATCTTTATTTTTAATTGTAAGAACTTTGGTGGTTATTTCTATGCTTCCCTTAAACTTTAATCATAATCTACTACTTACAAGTCAACGGCCAAGTCACGTAAAATTAAATATTATAATAAATAAATCGCCGTGAGGAACCTTAGACTTGGCTTCACTTGTTTTAGAGATTTCATTACTTTTTACAGATAAACAAGCAGATCTTTCGAGACTTGGCTAGTTTTTTAAAGAATGTTTTTGGTGGGATATATGTTTAGCTCATTAAATAGTACTATGCAGCAAAACCATTTTTGGCAAGTACGTGTTATAGAAAAATTGGCCCATTAAAGGAATGTAATGGCATGATCTATGATTTAAAACATTACGAGTATAAGACATATACCTACATTAAAATCCACATTTTTCTTGATTTGGAAAAGTGTCGACTGTTTAATTTCAATACCAGATTTATATAACAGAATATGTTTTAATTTGCTGTGTAGTGTCGGCTTAGAATAGCACTACCCCATTTCTTCCGGTGGGTGTACGTAAGAGGCCACTAACGGTATTGGGGCTTTTAGGGATTTTTGGGCGATGCGGTTGGAGACCCATCACTAAAAACCTTTATTTTTACCATCTTTTCCCCACTCAATTTCTAAAAGTGGCTGAGGAATTTATGATTCCTTAGCTCTGGCTACCCCTTCTAGGGAAATATAGCCGTGAGTATATGTATGTATGTATGTAATATGTTTTAAATATTTAAATACTTACATATACTCACTCCATAAGTTCCATACCTCACTTACCATAAATTCAATCAAATATTTAAATATAAAATTTTCAATAAAGATTAATCTATTCATAAATGATTTAGAATTTTATTTTTCATAACTTTTTTAATAATAAATTTTGTTATTATTGTGTAGTTTATATGTTAAATTGTTATTATTTTAAGAAATGAATAGTAAGATTGTTTCTTAAACCCGTTTTTTGTTAAGACGTTATAGTTCTGTTAAACAAACTTTTGGGGTTAACCAAATTCAGCGACCATTTTAATTACGTAAATGTAACTAATAATTATGATTATTTAAATTGATATAAAGACGTAAACAAAAATCTACGAACGATTGATAATCGTAAAAATTTGTTGAAAAATGTAACCGAAAATAAGACATTGTAAATTCACTTTTGAAAATTTTTGGCACTGGTTAGTTATGAAGAGTTATATATTTTAAAAATCGATACAATATTATTATTTTTAAATGCTTTTATTGTTATTTATACAAACTGCCGAAATAAATAAATAAAATATTGCAATCAATTCAATCAAAAGTAATTCAGTTTCAAACTTATTAGAAAACTTCACTTAAAATTATTCTTCTCTCATCTCAATCAAGGATCCACCCCCCAGCTTCCGCTTCCGGCGACCTTAACCTTTTACCGTAAAAAATCCTTAATATCCTTAATTATATAAGTTGGTTGCGGCACGTGGCTCGATCAGAAAGACCTCATACCAAAATCACCTTTATCGCTGCGGAACTAATACTACGACTTCCAAATAATTGTTAGCCGCCCAATATATTTATTTTTAGCCCTTCCTAACTTCTCGAGATTTCCTCTCAAGAGGGTGGACCATGTATCCCACCCTCGCCCCCAAATAAGCGCACGTGCGATTGGGCGTGAAATGAAAACGTTTGGCACATGGCGTTACCCGTGCAACAGGCGGGCAGGCTGCGCGATCCATGGCTCATTATATCCGCAGCCTCGGTAGGTCGCGGTCGTGTCGCATATCAGTCACCATTGAGAGCGCTAGTGCAGCCATAGCGAGCGGCCCATGTCGGCGATGCAGGCCCGATCGCCGGCTGGACCGGTACGGCTACATTGACATGGGCACCGACGGTAAGCCCCCCGACCGACCTGACACCGTCGAGTGCAAGCAGTTCTGTTTCCTCACGCCGCCGCCACCGCCGCAGCCACAAAAGTGCCCAACCCCGAAGAGTGGTGCTTCCCAGGAAACACAACCAGGTAAAACTTACTGTTTTATCAAGTTGTGTTTGTTTTGCAGCAACAGGTTGGATCTTAGCGCGACGGAATACGACTCACTTAGCACTATCAACTGCAATTCATTATAGCGGCAAATACATTCATATTTCTGCGTAATAATATATAAAAATGTGTGTATGATTTTTGGATCGACAGTTGCAGCGAATGACTTTGTATATTTTTAATTTTTCTAGCTTTTACAGAGGAAATTAAAATTGTATACCTATGTTGTTAAGAGAGAGATTTAATGTTTATTTTCATGGTCATGGCTCGTCATAAACACAATTGCTATTGCTGACTAGTTATACACTAGATAAAAAGAATGCTTGATGATTTTGATGATTTTTATATCCTGTGAGATAGTGCGTTTTCTACGGTACCTGTAAATAAAAAATCTACAAAGAAGTAGAAACAAAGTATCACCGATATTTTTAGCAGAGGCAAGGTGTACTAACTATTATTAAGAACGAATTGAATAAGTTACGGTTAACTATGTCTGAAATTGAGCAAATGGATAAAAGTAAAGTGGGAAAAGGGATGTAAAGAACCAACAGGTACCTACTATCGAGATAGTAGTTGTAATTACAACTAATAACCATTAATTTAGCATGTTCCCAATTAATTAAATAATACCAAATTAATTGAGAATTGAGAAACATACACCAAAGTTTTACATCTAAATTCAATTTACGCAATAGTATATCTCAATGTGGGTAGGCATAAATACTTAATTTCACTATAAACTTGACACTACCGTTTACAAAAATAGTCGCCGCAAAATTTTCAGTTTATTCTCGTCGCTCAGATTTCCATAATAGATAAGAAAAGTTAAGTGGCTGCTATCAGCGGCTTCCCCGACCTTGAAGAGGGCGTTGCTCCACCCTACATAATAGTGCATAAAACTGTTACCATAATAAAGCGTATTCTCTCGATTCAATGAACTTAAGGCGTTTTATGGATTTCTTATTTAAGTAGCATATTTATTGTAAGTCATTTTCAATATATACAAAAGGTTTGACCACGCCATCTCTTCCCATTGGGGTGGGCAGAGACTATCGATCGCCTCCTAAAAGAACGTGTATGAAAAAACTGATGGATAAACGAAGCTAGAGAGGTTTGCCAGGATGGTACTAAGTGGTGATCAATAGGTATATTATGTCAAGCCATATAGTAATGTTGATACTCATAGGGTCACATTTCAGTTTCAGGTATTCAATTTAATGCGTTTAAAAATGTGTATTATCTCAATTGATCTAAATAAAAGGCGGGCATAGAATATACGTACATATACTCACGGCTATAAATCCCTTAACGGGGTACCCAGAGCTTTGGAATGAGAAATTCCTCAGCCACTTTTGGAAGTTGATGGGGGAAAAGATGGTAATAACAAAATGTCATCGCCCAAAAACCACTTAAAAAGCCCCTATACCCTTAGTCGCCTCTTACGATCACCCACGGGTAGAAATGGGGTAGTGTTATTCTACAATAATAAAAAAATAATCGAAAAGTAAGGACAGAAATGATTTGCAAGAAGACATACGAAACTCGTTGATAAATTTATAAAATTATACGACTATCACTCACATAAATGTGCTGTAAAGAGTTATTGTGTTCTATGAACACCATTCGACTATAAGAAACAAACACACATTACGTTTCAGTGAAAAAAATTGCCCTCAGCGGGCATCGAACCTTCAACTCTCAAATCGAGAAGCTACCTCACTTACTGCTGTGTCTATGTTTGTCCTTGTAAATGGTATTGTGATTCGTTTCAAACTATTCATTCAGATTAAGCGGCTCGCTTAAAAATTTACATGAAACAGCAGAAGCTTGTTAAAAAAGTACAAAGTCACCTCTATTTTTACTTTTAAATTCATTTATAGCTACGGTTTTAGTCTGAATGTTATTAATATTAAAGCTTCAACGCAAATTTTTTTCAACGATGATGGTTCCCTAATTTTTTCAAAAAAATAATACCAACATCTTTCAAAAAGGCAGACGTCATTAGTATGAATAATAAAACAGCATGTATGAAAAGATTGATTGATGTAAATGAAACAAGAGAGGTTTGTCAGGATCGTACGAAGTGGCGATCGATAGTCTCTGCCTACCACATTAGGAACTGATGGCGTGAATGTATGTATGTATCATTTAAAAAGATACTGAAACATTCCATGCTTTTCTTGAAAAAATCATAATTGCAACCTTAGTAAATAAATTTCGTATAACTATTACACTTTCAGTTGTTACACTATCATACTTTCAATTTAAACTTAAATTCTGTCACATAAGACTGTTTTTCTTGTACCATGGTTCTGGTTTTATTTGCTTTTACCCTTATTCTCTTTCTTATAGAATTCAAATATGCAATGATAATTTGAAGTTAGAATAAACATCGAAATAAAAGCTTTAAAAACATTGTAATTTTGATCCTTTCTTTCAGTTATCCTTTTATTTTGGCTGGTTATTGCAACGGTTACAATTCGAATTCAGATTCTAGACAAATAAACTTCTAAATTCAATTCAAAGGATATGACATCCATGAATGCGATTTTCGAAAAATATGCCAATTTTCAGTCATCAAAGATGAAATATTTTTGCGATTGTCACGTTGCATGATTGAATTAATGGAACATAAAAAATATTCGCCTCGTGTCCATATTTCAGAAGTTTTCTATTCATACAACTTTGCTGAATTTTCATGGTTTTGTATATACCCTCTTTTGCCAATATTTATTTACCTTCTTACGACCTCTGGAATTTTTTAGTCTCTTTTATAAGTGGCTGAGGAACTTCTAGTTCCTTAGCTCTGGCTACCCCTTCTAGGGATTTATAGCCGTGAGTATATGTATGTATGTATGTATGTTTTATAAAAAGTACGGAGAAAAGTTTAATTTTAACGTAACAATCATATCGGGCATTATGTTTTAAAGAAAACCAATTCAAATGTAATTAAATAAGTTTTAGATTGAACGACACCAAACTTTTTCCTTTTGTTACAAAAAGGTCGTTATTATGTCGAGCAATATGTTAAATGTTGACAAAACCGTTGTCTCAACCAAATAACGGAAAATAATCGCAACAGTTCCAAATTGAAAATCTTTGCTCTATTCTGATATTTGTAAAAAAAAAGTAAAAAAGTAATTTTATTTTCATTGTATTTTATGTATTAGTACGACGTAAAGTTTTGGTCGGTCAGAGAATAATTTTGTGTTTGTATATCTTTTGAGGGGGCGGGCGGCACAGATAGTCTCTCCGTAGTCTCTTGTAGTAGCGTAGTATTTGGACTACAACAAGATTTATCAAGCTATTATAAAAGGCGAAACCAACATAAACTTGCTGTGTAGTGTCGGCTTAGAATAGCACTACCCCATTTCTTCCGGTGGGTGTACGTACGAGGCGACTAACGGTTTTGGAGCTTTTTAAGGGATTTTTGGGCGATGCGGTTGGAGACCCATCACCAATAACCTTTATTTTACCATCTCTTCCCCATGCAATTTTCCAAAAGTGGCTGAGGAATTTCTAATTCCACAGCTCTGGCTACCCCTTTTAGGGATTTATAGCCGTGAGTATATATATGTATGTATGTATTTTGACGTACAGTTTTGGTCGGTCAGAGAATAATTTTATGTTTTGTAGTCGCTTGTAGTAGCGTAGTATTTGGACTACAAGAAGAGTTTGTCAAGCTGTTACAAAAGGTGAAACCAACATAAACAGAACAGTTTATTCTTAGTTGTATATTCTATATGAAAACTGACAGGGAGCAGTTATTAACAGTGCTTTCTGCATGATAGACGGGTGTTTTACTTAATGAGCATTCACAGCCTGCAGGGATTATCATAATCCGTCATCATGCATTTCACATATAAAATAACATTATAAAGGCCATATCACCAAAGCGAAAAAGAAACATTTATTCAATTACTGAATAAATAGTTCGATTAAATATTCGTTTGCTTACCATAATAGGACATACGCCGCTTTTTAGTTTCGTTTCGGCTCCATACAGTAATATGTTAAACGTACTACAAAATTTACAATGAAACGACACGTTTATGTTCACTATTCGACATACATTAGGTCAAATATTCCTGTAGTAGAAATACCGCTACTTTTTTATAGGCTAATATCTTTAGAGCGGAATATTATAAATAAAATATGTCTAGTTGTGTACAAAATAATCACTTTAGATATTCATGCAGCGTTCATTGTTTTACGATTAGAGAGTTTCAAAATATGTTTTGATCTGTATGTACTGGTGGTTTCGTAACAGAAATTTGTTGTTTTGATAAAATTTATTTTCAACTTGCTAGGACTAAAAAACTATTGATGAATATGTTAAAATATTGACGACGTCCGTGGCCGAGTGGATAGGTGGGCTAGCTTCTCGGTTCGGAGGTTGTGGGTTCGATCACCGCGGAGAGCAACTTTTATGTGATGAGCATAATTGATTGTTTCTTAGTCTTGGATGTTATTTATATATGTATTCCATAATATTGAGTAGATCGCTATCGCATCGCTATTAAATACATCGTTTAGTTTGTATCCCATAATACAAGTTCTACTTAGTTTGGGGCTAACTTGATCTGTGCATAATATGTCGTATACATTTATTATTATATCTTGCCTTGTTGTTGTTGTTGTTGTTGCTGTGTAGTGTCGGCTTAGAATAGCACTACCCCATTTCTTCCGCTGGGTGTACGTAAGAGGCGACTAACGGTATTGGGGCTTTTAATGTTTTTTGACATGAATTCCTCATGTGGGGATTATTACTCATAAATAAAAGATGTTATTAAAGGAAAGAAAAATCTCGACACTGGCGGGGATCGAACCCGCGACCTTCGGGTATACGCCCCCGTCGCTCTGCCAACTGAGCTACAGTGTCAGTTGGCATCCAGCGCGAAA
Source organism: Bedellia somnulentella (assembly GCA_963576735.1). NCBI lineage: Eukaryota > Metazoa > Arthropoda > Insecta > Lepidoptera > Bedelliidae > Bedellia > Bedellia somnulentella. The sequence continues at coordinate 1,483,959 of OY755170.1, forward strand.
TTTCTCTATCCTTTGTTTCTTTTTTACACGTTCAAGTAGTGTTTGCGTTTCCTACCTCCGAATTTTAACTAATTCGGACGGCCACTTGTCTACCTTTTCAGATAGAATGCAAATGTTGGAAACGCCTAACTATCACATAATTTAATGTTTTTTGACATGAATTCCTCATGTGGGGATTATTACTCATAAATAAAAGATGTTATTAAAGGAAAGAAAAATCTCGACACTGGCGGGGATCGAACCCGCGACCTTCGGGTATACGCCCCCGTCGCTCTGCCAACTGAGCTACAGTGTCAGTTGGCATCCAGCGCGAAATTTCTCTATCCTTTGTTTCTTTTTTACACGTTCAAGTAGTGTTTGCGTTTCCTACCTCCGAATTTTAACTAATTCGGACGGCCACTTGTCTACCTTTTCAGATAGAATGCAAATGTTGGAAACGCCTAACTATCACATAATTTAATGTTTTTTGACATGAATTCCTCATGTGGGGATTATTACTCATAAATAAAAGATGTTATTAAAGGAAAGAAAAATCTCGACACTGGCGGGGATCGAACCCGCGACCTTCGGGTATACGCCCCCGTCGCTCTGCCAACTGAGCTACAGTGTCAGTTGGCATCCAGCGCGAAATTTCTCTATCCTTTGTTTCTTTTTTACACGTTCAAGTAGTGTTTGCGTTTCCTACCTCCGAATTTTAACTAATTCGGACGGCCACTTGTCTACCTTTTCAGATAGAATGCAAATGTTGGAAACGCCTAACTATCACATAATTTAATGTTTTTTGACATGAATTCCTCATGTGGGGATTATTACTCATAAATAAAAGATGTTATTAAAGGAAAGAAAAATCTCGACACTGGCGGGGATCGAACCCGCGACCTTCGGGTATACGCCCCCGTCGTTCTATGGGTTCGATCCCCGCCAGTGTCGAGATTTTTCTTTCCTTTAATAACATCTTTTATTTATGGGTATTGGGGCTTTTAAGGGATTTTTGGGCGATGCGGTTGGAGACCCATCACCAACAACCTTTACTTTACCATCTTTTCCCCACTCAAGTTTCCAAAAGTGGCTGAGGAATTTCTAATTCCTTAGCTCTGGCTACCTCTTCTCGGGATTTATAGCCGTGAGTTTATGTATGTATGAATGTATCTTGCCTTGTGACTTATACTTATGTTCTCGGCTCGGCATCATTAATTTATTACAGTAATGCTAAGTCAGCCGCTAACTCGTTGCTAAGCAGTTTGTGTTTAATGTTTTACTTAACGATACTTATTATTAATTTTATTTATCAAATTATTATTTTTTATATGGTTTTGTTATTATTTATTATACAGATCAATGTTTCTCTATATATACAAAAAAAATTTTTTTTTTTTAAATTAAGTTAAAAACTATAATTTTTTGAACGTCAACATTTTTAAATTTATCATTAATCCGTTGCTTCGGAAGGTGTTCGTAAAGAGAAGAAGCAACAAAGTAACTCTTTACAGTCACATTTTTATTTTTTTTAAAATATGGTTTGTACAATTTTGGATTTAACATATTTTTACTTTATAAAATATTTTCTATGCGACCAAACCAAACGCTAGTTTAACATAATTAACTAAATTGTCCATCACAAAAAACCAGGCACATAACGTGAGAAGTCTTTTTATGAAGATATTGTCTTGTTATTATTTATTATAATGGTAAAGTAGCAACTTATTTTAGTTACTTTTTTTTCATAAATACATACATACATATACTCACGGCTATAAATCCCTTAACGGGGTAGCCAGAGCTTTGGAATGAGGAATTCCTCAGCCACTTTTGGAAGTTGATTGGGGGAAAGATGGTAATAATAAATGTTCTTGGTGACGGGTCTTCAACCACATCGCCCAAAAATTACTTAAAAAGCACCTATACCCTTAGCTATGCTAGCACCTATATTCTTACGATCACCCACGGGTAGAAATGGGGTAGTGTTATTCTAAGCCGACACTACACGGCGATATGCTTACTTTTATTTCGTGGGTGGGAAAGCTGCTAGTATTATGAGAGCATATTTTTTTATTAAACCTTGTTTTTGTTATATTTAATGATATTATTTTCATCTATTATTTATAATATTTTAGAATAAGTAGACAATTAAATAATATAAAAATTACCGTAATTTGAAAATGTAAAATGTGACATTTTCTTCTCTTAGAATTATTAAGTTTTCTATTTGGGATACATTCGGATTAACTTCGTATATTTGTTACTGATGAGAAAAAATAAACGTAGGTTACTTTTCTTTTGCCGTGTACTGCCGGCTTAGAATGTCGCTACCCCTTTTTATTGGATTTTTGGGCGATGCGGTTGGAGACCCATCACCAAAAACCTTTATTTTTACCATCTTTTCCCCACTGAACTTCCAAAAGTGGCTGAGGAATTTATAATTCCTTAGCTCTGGCTACCCCTTCTAGGGAAATATAGCCGTGAGTATATGTATTTATGTATGTTACTTTTCTATGAAGCCAATAATCACAAAATATATTGGTTTCAAAATAATAATAATTCGATTTTGAAAATTGATGCACTAAAATGGAACACTACAGTCGTCCTGAAAAAGAACTAACCCGAATAAAAACATTAGTTCAACTGATTGCTTATTATTTATAAAGCGATATGAATAAAATATTTTTTCCGAACAAAATATATTTTATCTTATACATTATACAAGTATATGAAACATTTCCATACTTAGTATCACAACACAACTTACAATCAAGGCTATAATAATAAATCATAGCTTCAGTTTCCACGATCTTTCGGCCAGTTTTCATTTTAAAAAATAATTAATATATCTATATAAAAGAGCATGTATGAAAAGATTGATGGATGTAAACGAAGCCAGAGAGGTTTGCCAGGATCGTACAAAGTGGCGATCGATAGTCTCTGCCTACCCCAATGGGAACTAACGGCGTGAGAATATGTATGTATGTATATAAATAAACGCAGCGCAGGCGTCCGAAGTTTGAAGAATAAAAGAGCATGTATGATAATAAGAATAAATATTGGTGACGTAAAATTCCAACAGGTAAATTTTTAAACCGAGTTATTATTATTTTATTAGTTTGTCCGTCCTTATAACCAAATTAGAGTTTAATTCGTGCGTATCTTAAAATTCGAAAAACTAAGGTGAAGATTGATATTAATATGAAAATATAACGGTGCTGTATGGACAAGCAGTCTTATGTTAAAATAACGTGTCTTAGAATTACTAGAACCATATACTCGTATAGACGATATGTTTACGCCATTAGTTGCCGTTGGGGTGGGTAGAGATTATGAATTACTTAGTACCGTTCTAGACATACTCATGCACATGATTGATATGTGAAAACATCATTCACGATCTCTTATTTTTTCTTTTAACACTTCGGACGCCTGTCCTTTTGACATTTTCTTTATATGATCTTGTTCTTTTCATCATGGTTGTTTTCTAGTGATATTGCCCTCCCGATTATCTACATATACATTACATACATATACCTAGGCCAAAAATCCCAAAAAGGGGTAGCCAGCAGAGCTAGAAACTCCTCAGCTACATTTGGAAGATGGTTGGATATCTTTCACTTAGTTAAATTTATCCATCCTTCCTTAAACCCGGAAAAGCTTAATATTTCTTTAGCATTTTCTTTATTAATATTATCTACGAGTATTACAAAGCACCGTTCAAGAAGCCACAATACTCAATAATTATTGCATTGAATTATATTTTATATAGAGTATATTTTTTTCTGAGGCACCTTATCTCTATTGCATTCTGCTCTCTTCTGCTACACCCAAAAAATGGTGACATTTATAAGCGTGAATCGTTAGTTAACGAAAAATACGTTTTTTTACTATATTGATGTCTAGTGTAGCTGTGTAGTGTCGGCTTAGAATAGCACTACCCCATTTCTTCCGGTGGGTGTACGTCAGAGGCGACTAACGGTATTGGGGCTTTTAAGGGATTTTTGGGCGATGCGATTGGAGACCTATCACCAACAACCTTTATTTTTACCATCTTTTCCCCACTATCATTTCCAAAAGTGGCTGAGGATTTTCTAATTCCTTAGCTCTGGCTACCCCTTCTAGGGATTTACAGCCGTGAGTATATGTACATATGTATGTATGTATGTATGTATTGATGTCTAGTGGACGACCCAACTTCGCACGGGTAGCGTTATTTATTTAGCTTCTTCAATCACTGCCAACACCTTATAAATTTTAAGCGTCATGATTTATATTCGTTAAATGTTTGTCTAGAGGTTGAAGGTTTCTTTTGTTCAATTTATTTTAAGTATTAGTTGAGCAGTTTCGTAACCAATATAGAACTCCAAAACAAATCTTTATTTCATATAATAAGTCGAAAAGATAATAAATACCTCTCATCTTTTCAGACAAAAAAAACTTCATTTAAGTCTTCAAGAGCTTATTGATAACTTTTTGAAACTACTCGACCACGAATATTTATTTCGCCACATTGTTACCAAGTAGCAGGTAACAATGTAGCGAAATAAATTTTCGACTATACATTTACCCCATCGCTTTTTAATCTCATTAGTTTTGGTTTGTTAAAACCTTTTAGCGTCAACCTCTCTATGTATTCGTTAACGATCAGAATGACTTCATACATATATATACTAGCTTGCTAGAAGGGGTAGCCAGAGCTAAGGAATTAGAAATACCTCAGGCGCTTTTGGAAGTTGAGTGGGGAAAAGATGGTAAAATAATGGTTGCTGGTGATGTGTATCCAACCGCATTGCCGAAAACCCTTTAAGAATCCCAAATCCCCTAAGTTGCCTCTTACGTACACCTACAGGAAGAAAGGGGGTAGTGTTATTTTAAGCCGACACTATACAGTTACGAAATGACAAAGGAACAACTCAGCCATGTGGGGGTTATGTCAGGAGTCATGTGACCGTGTATTCGTACCAAACGGTGGCGATAGGCCTGCCCCCTATCACGTGAGTACACTGTCCAAGCAAAACGTGGGTACTCTGAACAGCAGATGACGATGTCACGTGGTGTTCAGATGAATTAGTACCTCTGCCAACCCCTTCAGGGATATACGTACGGCGTGAACGTTTGTGTTTGAGAAAATAGTATAGATGCTGGTTTCTTCCACTTGGATGTCATTTATATTCATACTGTATTTACATAGTCAAGTTAGTTATCCATACTGCTTGTCATTATGGTAATTTTTCTAAGCCTTCGTCAATAAATACAAAAATAATAAAATATTTGAAATGACAACCGTGATAGCCCAGTGGGTAGAACACTCGGTTATCGTGCAAACGACTAGTGTTCAAATCCTGGGTCGGGCCTACACCAATTTGTCTTTTCTAAAGACATATGTGTGGTTAATTTATCATGGTTGTTAACGGTGAGGGAAAACATCGTGAGGAAACCCACAGTTGTACTAAGTCATGTGACAGTGTATTCATACAAAACGGCGATAGGCCTGCCCCCTATCACGTGAGTACACTGTCCATGCAAAACGTGGGTACTCTGAACACCAGGTGACAAAGTCACGTGATGTTCAGAAGTATTAGTACCTCTGCCAACCCCTTCGGGGATATTCGGCGTGAACGTTTATGTTATGTTAAAATGAATACTAAAACTGAAATTATTTATTAAACGGGCCAGTAGTTCCTAAAATTTACGCGTTTTAGTAAAAGTAATATTCAGCTTCATTTTATAACAATTCATATAAAACAGTATGTGTCTTATTGCACATTATATTCATACTTCAACTAATATACAATATTTACTCTTCTGGATAACATTTATGAAGAAAGAAGGAAGAAAGTCACAGTATACGAGCAAATTATGGCATAATAGTTTGCCACTTTAGGACGATGAGTGGGGAAAAGATTATAGAACAGAGGTTATTAGTGATGGGTTTCCAAATCACCCAAAAAATACTTAAAATACCCCAATAACTTTAGCCGCCGCTAACGAGCACCCACGGGAAGAAATGGGGTAGTGCTATTCCAAGCCGACACTACACATCTTAGTGTAGCATTAATAGTAGGTATAAGTATCAATCACAAAAGTCTTAACGAAATCTCATGAAATATAATAATGATATTACCGGCTTAGAATGTCGTAAGAGGCGACTAAGGGTATTGGGGCTTTTTATTGGATTTTTGGGCGATGCGGTTGGAGACCCATCACCAAAAACCTTTATTTTTACCATCTTTTCCCCACTCAACTTCCAAAAGTGGCTGAGAAATTTATAATTCCTGAGCTCTGGTTACCCCTTCTAGGGAAATATAGCCGTGGGTATATGTATGTATGTATGTATGTATAATAATAATAGCCCTACCTCAATATTTAATACAGTCCTATAAAACCAAGAAACGAGCTAATAGGTAAATTGTTTACTAATGAATTTCTGATTGATCGGGTAGTCTCGTCTTGTAATATAACTTATTATGTCCTGTAGATGTCGCACTAGTCAAATAAAAAATATGCGGATTTTAGCCAGGCAACCGTGATAGCTCAATGGATAAGAATACTCGTCTATCATGCAGACAAGCATGGAGTCAAATCCCGAGTGGGGCCTACACCTATTTGTCCTTTCTAAAGTGGCTAATTTATCATAGTTGTTAACGATGAGGGTAAACATCGTGAGGAAACCCACATGGCTGGGTTGTACTTAGTCATGTGACAGTGTATTCGTACAAAACGGCGATAGGCCTGCCCCTTATCACTTGAGTACACTGTCCAAGCAAAACGTGGGTACTCTGAACATCAGGTGACAAAATGTCTAGCTATAGTTACTCCCCTGAACAATTTCATCTCCTACAAAGGCTGAGGAATGGGATTCCGTAGTTCTAGCGTCGCTCGTTTGGGATTATTGTTGTCAGAACAGAAAGCACAAGAAAATTCTTTGATATTGAAGTCATATAGTGAAAATTTCTTGTATTCATATTTCGTGACTTTCTTGTATTCTAATCAGAGCCAACTAAGATCAAAACCGATTATCATTGATGAATTTATATATTTCTAGTGCATTATACTTTACAATCATGTGTCTCCGGTTTCCTTGAAACGTCGAGAGATACTCGCAGTTTAATGATCTGTCGATGCATAAACATGCATAGGTAACTCAGTTTTCAGTTGTTCGTAGTAGTATTGTGTACCTACTCAGCCTTCATGTCCTACATGTAACTTTTCCAAATCAAACTAGTTTGAAAGTTTGGTTGATGCCGCAGTAGTTTGGACAGTTGGCGTAAGAGGGCACTAGTTTGTTAGTAGTTTCCCTCAAGTGGGGATAGATGGCGCTTAGAACAACATTTGTAGTAAAGTGACGATGTTTTACAGACGCTAGTATCCAAAGAACCCATATAAGGGGTTTATATTTTAAAAGTAGTACGAGATATGAGTTTGAGGAGACTTTCTATTGGATATTTCGAGGAATTTAAAAACTCACAAGTTTCGTTTAGTATATTTCACTTTTTACAGAAGCTGAATCAATGTAGAATAATTAATCACTTCGTTTGATAGTCCTAGTACTTAGATTATCTCATCTAGTCAATTATTTCGCAATAAAAGTGTAGGTTTGATGACAGAATCCATATTTCTCATAATCATTTAATTGATTTCTAATCCAGAACTAAACTGCTAACTTACACAAGTATATCGTAGTCTTGTTAGTTCTCATACTACATTTCTTACAATCATACTTATAATTGAACAAAAATATAGGTGCAGGCCGGTTACAGATCCAAAAGCATAATTTCTAACAAACTGTTGTAATACTGGCTTGAAATTAAACTATCAAGTGAAAGTGGTCAGTTTTTTAAAGGGACGAAAACTAATGTCAAATAAGAACTACCATATTGGATTATTTTTTTAAAAAAACGCGGGGTTGAGGATGGATTGTCTATTTTAGAGCATTTAGAGTAATAGGCCTTTGGTACTGTAAATCTTAGGAAATAAAGATAAAGCGCAATATGCAAATTATTTGTTTGGAGTCGGCTAAATTAACTTGAATACATCTCTTCTTGTTGGTGTTGTACAAGATGGAGTGCCATTTGGTTCGAACTAAATAAATAATCTTACTAATTTGGCCCCCAAAACACCATAATAAATAATTATAAACAGGCATCAGCACTAGGCAAGCCTGTATCGTACTAAATATAATTAACCATTTCCGTTTCACAAACTAAATAAGAAAATAGATCATTAAAAATATTTTCTAATAGTAGCTAAGAAATGAAAAATTCCGGTGCTCTTTTTTTATGATACTATGTTAATTTTTCTACCCTCTTCATAGTTATGGTTTAATATGATTATAAATTATTTCATATATAAGTCTGAAAGAAAGTGTAGGCAGCTTATCTTATTGTAATAATTACTAGTCCAATCTTATTCCCAGGTGTTAATTAGGTAGTAAATTCTCGTTTTCGGCCATCTGTTTAAAATGGCTCTTGTTTTCAATCTGTAACAATGGTACGACATTGTGTCCGCGCATGTTAAACTACAATTGATATCAGTAACGTTCAATACAGGTGGTTTAATATTGCTTATGTCTTATCAATTGATTGGAATAATGCTACAATAGACCTTTACTGAGAACTACGATATTCTACGATATTTTGTTGTGTCGTGTCAACTTCTTGAGATATTGAAGCTTCGAAATGATGAAGGAGTAACTACGTAAAACAATGTTTTGGTAGATACAGTCACAATAACTAATTAAATTCTAAATAAAGTAATCCGAGTTTAGCTTTACAATAATCGCCAAAATAACAATAAAATGCCTATAGCCTAAAGGACAGCATACACTCTAGAATTATAAAACAACTAGTTCAAGTATTCAAAACTGAAATTACTTTTCCGTGTTTCTTACAAAGTTGCAGTAAAATGAAACATTAGCACAAACAGGGGAGGACCCACCGTATTCCATTCCGCGTAAACGCCAAAAGTATGTCACACATATCCGTAATATACGAGAATTGTTTAAAATGCAAATTACAGCTCGCAGAAAAAGTAAAACGAAGACCAAACAGACCAAAAATATTCTGCTTTTAGTGCGAGCAAGGTTGTGGCGGTGAAAGTCAGCTGATTGAGAAAGGAAAAGTGGCAGATTTTTTGTTGGCTTCTTACCGCGTCCCCCGCCCCCCACGCCCGCCTGCCCTCGTAACGTCACGTTTGGAAAAAGGTTGATTTTGGCTGTTCGGACGAATGTAACTTTTCCTAGCTTAAAGCCTTACAAATACTTTGAGTTTCTTTTTGTGAAGGTACAAGTTTTTCAGTCGATTCTACGTTCGGTAACTGAAACTTTCATACTTCTGGCACTTGTCACGTTTCAGATTTTGAGCTTTGTTGTTGGTTTAAGTTCAAGGTTAATGAGGTTGTGCAAACATATAATAAAAGAAGGGGTCCATATGTAATACAATTGGAGTTGAGTAGATAATTTCGTAAAACATAGTGCTTTTTTGTGTGTTGCACACAAATAATATACCAATTTATATATAACAATAATAAAAAATAAGTCGGTATATCAAAAACTGACATACATTAATCAAAATTTTTGAGTTTTGTTTTGTTCTTTAATTGAAACTTTTCAAAGACCTACGAAATCATAGATATTTAAAAACTTCTTTAGTTTTAGGTATTTTAACCATCATTTTAGTTTTTTATGTCTCGATATTATATGTATTCCTCTTCTTTAACTTTATCTACATTTTAATCGAAGCTCAGACACTCACGTTTTTAGTTCCCAGTCGAGAAGACAGAGTATTTCAATTACTTAAACTCAATTGGCATATTTTAAGTAATCGATCTTATTTGCCCAGAGCACAGCACTTTAAGAGATTCGAATATTCCCTGTTTCTCAACTCTCTATACAACGTCAATTTGACCTCCTTACTAAAACCTTCGCAGATAGAAAGCAGTGAAATGTTTCATTTCAGATTTAATTATCACATTCTTGCAATGCTGGTTATCCTAAAAAACCGTATATAGCGTATTTTGCAGTCATAAAAAAAAACCTCCATTGGAGGTTGTAATAAAATTTTCAATGAAAATTTGTGTAAGCGCCTCATTAGCAGCAGTTTTTTAGACACTAAATTGGATATTGATACCAAAATTTTGACCTACTTATAATTATCGCATGCCACTCATAACTTTTAAAAAAGCTATCAGTTTATTAGAATAAATTTACTTAACAAAAATAAATAGTTAGACATAAAAAATAAGAGTTAAAAACATTACATACATATACTGAAGCCATTTGTTCCCATTAGGTAGGCAGATATCGATTGCCGCTTAGTACGATCCTGGCAAACCACCCTAGGTTTGTTTTAGAACAGTACATTTATGCAATACGTGAACAATAACAAACTACTTCAAACGAAGCTAAGTTTAACTTTGTTTCAATTGCTACATTATTAAATTAATGATAACTCCCTTACCGTGATAGCTCAGTGGGGAGAACACCGCTTTTCGTGTAGAAGATACATACATACATACATATACTCACGGCTATAAATCCCATGAATGGGTAGCCAGAGCTAGGGAATTAGAAATTCCTCAGCCACTTTTGGAAGTTGCGTGGGGAAAGGATGGTGAAATAAAGGTTTTTGGTGACGGGTCGCCAACCGCATCGCCCAAAAATCCCTTAAAAGCCCTAATACCGTTAGTCGCCTCTTACGTACACCCACCGGAAGAAATGGGGTAGTGCTATTCTAAGCCGGCACTGCACAGCGTAGAAGATGAGGGTTCAAATCCCGGGGTGAGCCTTTACCAATTTGTCTTTTCTAAAGTCTTATATCTTTTGAATTTATCATTATGTTTACGGTAAGGATGGCTGAGTTGTACTTAGTCATGTGACAGTGTATTTGGACAAAACGGCGATAGGCCTGCCCCCTATCACGAGAGTACACTGTCCAAGCAAAATGTGGGAACTCTAAACACCAGAAGGGCAAGAACGAGCCGTGTTTAAACTAGTTATCGCGTGGGATAAAGCAGCCATCTCTTACGCACATACTTAGTATCGTATACTGCCATCTCATTGTAACCGTTATCGTGTCGATAAAATAGCGCTCGTGCTTGCCCTTCTGGTGACGTGTGATTTTGAGTTGAGTTGAGTGGTAACTTCTTTATATAAATTATGTTGTGCTATAATGTAAAAGAATCACAGAGAATGGGTATGGGGCTTTTTATGTGGTTTTTGGGCGATGCGGTTGGAGACCCATCACCAACGATACTTTATTTATACCATCCTCTCCCCTTCCAAATGTGGCTGAAGAGTTTCTAGCTCTGAAGCTCTGGCTACCCCTTTTTGGGATTTATGGCCGTGTGTATATGTAATCAAAGATAAGCCCGTAGATTTGTGCCATATTTACGGCGAATAAACATTATTCTTCATCTTCTTTCTTCTTGTTAAAATTAAATAAGTTGGTATTTAACCTTAACACAGTGAAAGTTAGCATGTTATTTTTTATAATGGTAGTTGACACATGTTTCATTATGCTTGCAAATCTACACATAATTTCGCTAATTAAATATTTATAAAAACACCGACCGGTATAATTTAATCGGTGTGTTCTTGAAATCGGTTAAAAATCTGTGACGCAAATATAAGGATGATAAGTCAATTCGAGAGAAGGTTCAAGTTCGGTACCCGATAATTTTTGAGGCTATCATTGTTTGTACACGGACCTTTGACTCATATTTATGAGTTCCTGAGTTATATTTTTAAAAAACCATGTTCTATCACGACTGATTACACATAAACTATTTTCCGGCTCGACATAGAAATGAAAAAGGAAATATATAGCAATAAAAAGTATTAAAATAGTATCAAAACACAAATTTGTCACTTCTGTATTGAGTGTTTCGCCAAAGAAATATTTACACAACATCAATTAAACAAAAATAAATATAATTTACGTCGCTTCACTTCGTTTTTTGTAAAGAGAAGAAGACGACAAGAAAGTCTTTACCATTTTTATTTCAAAATAAATGAATTCAAGTTTTATTTGCAAGATCTTCTATACGAAAGAATCTGTTACTGTCTACAATACCTATAATCGTCAGTATACGTTACCACCGAAGGGCTCGGCTCTGCCCAGAATAGGGTGTTTTTCCCTAGTGCTCTACGCATGCTTAGTACCGGTCGGCAAATTTCATCTCAACTTTCATCTCAGGTGTCAAAAATATCAAAGAAAATTTTCATTGTATATTATCAGCCAAATCCAAAGCGTCTTTTTTAATGTTAACATAACACGGCGTTGTTGCTAAATCGGTTAAAATTTGAAAAACATGACTCAGCGCACATCTGCGCATGGAAAGCGCAAGAAAATTCAATTGTTACGGCTTATCGTATACTAGCGACCCGCCCCGGCTTCGCACGGGTGCAATGCAAAATAAAATATACCTACTACAGAATGTCCTTTTGGTTAGTGCTGGAGTAAAAAATATTAACTTACTATTCGTTCGACTAAAAACAAAAGATTATCAACAACAAAATATACCTATTCTATTCAGTTCTTCTATGAACTTAACTATAATTTTCAATAATTGAAAATGCTCGCCATAATACTCAATTGTCTTAACTCTAAATTCAAATCAAAGTCTTAATGGAAGAAATACCAAGAAATATGGTTTTAAGCTAATCCTATCTAACCTAATGTACTAACAATACTACTAATATAATAATAAAAATTATAAGATAATCAACAACAAAAGATACTTATTCTATTCAGTTTAATTAATTCTTGATATTTTCCTCGCTAGAGAGCTCCGATAAACGCGTGCGATCGCTGCAAATCATAAAGTGCTATAAGGCGAAGCGCGTTTTTTTTTTTTTGTTTACCTGTGGGGAAATCCTCGAGCGACGGGGGTATGACGGACTTTTACCGACTAAAACCCCACCGGTTCGGTGCTGCTGGCCCTGCGGCCTATGCGGCGTCACCTTAATATGTTGTGCCGGGCGGCTGAAGGCCGCCCTGGCGTGGCAAAGGAGTGTACCTAAGCTAAGTCGGATAGGAGGCGAAGCGCGGGCCATCGACGCGCTATTTATAGGCACGCGCCGCCCCGCCCGGCGTAAACAACTACGACCCTGCATTTTAAATTTGTAATATCTTCGGTAATATTCACTTAAATTACATGCTGTAAAAAGCATATTGATTTATAATAAATGCACAATTTATTTAAGGTACTTAATTGGATAAGGATTAATGCTGTATTGATTAAAATCACTTCGTAAATAACCATTTTTTAGTAAAGAATAAAAATGGTTATGCTGGGTTATCCCTAAGAGATAGACATATACCATCGCGGACTTTTTTGTTGAACTTTTTAAGGTGAACAATACTGTTGTACATTATTTTGGTCTATCTCGTAGGGTTCAGCCAGCGTTTGCAATATAAGCGCAAAAAAACGTGCTTATTTACGACATCACATAAGAAATCTTTAAATTTATCAGTGTTTCTCTACTATATTATGCATTTATTATACATACAAACCTTCCTTAAGAATCACTCTATCTTTTAAAAAAAACCGCATCAAAATCCGTTGCGTAGTTTTAAAGATCTAAGCATACATACGGACATACAGCGAAAGCGACTTTGTTTTATACTATGTATTGATGCGAAGGAAAACATTAGCCTTTGTAAACATACGCGCTAGAGCAGATGGCGAACTGCGAGACGTAGGTATTGTTTCAATGACGCAGGCTCTGTTGATTAGAGAGATGAAACTAATTAGACATTTTGATTACGATTGACTTTCTTTTGAAATTGTTATCGCAAATTAAAACATTATTATGACGTCAAAGGTAATGTGGTGATAATTGCAACGCGACAAATTTTTTCTTCGTTTAGAATCATAATATTTGAAAATTCTGTTATTTTAGCTAGATTTTAGATTTATAACATGACTGCGTAGCGTGCATTTTGATCTTCAAACTATTGAAATATAATTTTAGTCAAACGTTCATGCCTTATTTTACGACATTATTGTCACCTGGTATTCAGAGTACCTGCGTTTTGCTTGGACAGTGTACTCACGTGATAGAGGACCTATGCCTATCATATCATATCGCCTTTTTGTATCGCTCGCATAATTAAGTATAACTTAAAGTGGCCTTCCGAATTAGTAAAAATTCGGAGGTAGGGAACGCAAACACTACTAAAAACGTGTAAAAGAAATAAAGGATAGAAGAATTTCGCGCTGGCAGCCATTGACACGGTAGCTCAATTGGCAAGAGCGACGGGGGCGTATACCCGACGTCGCGGGTTCGAATCCCGCCTGTGTCGAAATTTTTCTTTCCTTTATTTATTCTTTATTTATTAGTAATAATCCCCACATGAGGTTTTCATGAACAAAAAGATTTAAATTAAGTATAACTTATCCATGTAAGTTTAATCATGATGTTTTCCCTCATCGTTATCAAACATGATATATTTACCATTATGACTTTAGAAAAGACAAATTTGGGTAGGTAGGTACCTGTGTAGTGTCGGCTTATGATAGTACTACCCCATTTCTTCCGGTGGGTATACGTAAGAGGCGACTAAAGGTATTGGGGCTTTTTAAGGGATTTTTGGGCGATGCGGTTGGAGACCCATCACTAACAACCTTTATTCTACCATCTTTTCCCCACTCAACTTCCAAAAGTGGCTGAGAAATTTCTAATTTCTCAGCTCTGGCTACCCCTTTTAGGGATTTATAGCCGTGAATATATGTATGTATGTATGTAAATTTGGGTAGGCCCGGCCCCGGATTGCATGAAAGGCGGGTGTTCTCTTATTGAGCTATTACGGTCAAGCTTTCACGCCGTATATATCCTCCAAAGGGGTTAGCAGGAATACTAATACTTCTCTACATCACGTGACATTGTCACCTGGTGTTCGAAGTACCACGTTTTGCTTGGACGGTGTATTCACGTGATAGGGGGCAGGCCTATCGCCGTTTTGTACGAATGTTTTGCACTGTTACATGACTAAATACAAATCAGCCAAGTGTGTATGTTTCCTCAACCGTGCAACAATTCTAGCAACCATGGTAGCTCAGTGGGTAAAACACTGCTTATTGTGCATACGATGAAGGTTCAAATCCCGGGCCGGGCAAGTCATATTGTCAAACAACCGTGGCCGAGTGGATAGGTGACTAGCTTCTCGGTCCAGGATTGCGGGTTCGATCCCCGCTGAGAGCATCATTTATGTGATGAGCATAAGTTATTGTTTCTTAGTCTTGGGTGTTATTTATATGTGTATTATATAATGTTAAATATATCGTTGAGTTAGTATCCCATATTACAAGTCTTACTTAGTTTGGGGCTAACTTGATCTGTATATAATATGTCCGTATATATTTATTATTATCATCTGTGTGGTTAATTTATCATGGTTGTTAACGGTGAGGGAAAGCCTCGTTAGTAAACCCAAATGGCTAACACCCAATATCTGAATTGAGTATTCCAGCAGAGAACAACTTAAGTATCGTTCTGTCGCATTGAAATCTTAACATCTGAATAAGTCAAAACGATACTTAAGTCGTTCTTAGCTTGAATACTCAATTCAGAAATCGGGCGTTAGTTGTACTTTGTCATGTGATCGTTTAAATATATTTGCTACACATGTCAGGAATGTACAAAATCGACCAGCCCGTTTCGCTAAAAAATCTATAATATATTTCATAACATCTAGTCACATCATCCTCAATGCAAGTTGTCAGTAAATTTAGTGCACCTATTTCCCCTGTCACGTGCATTATATAAAATAAATAAATAAAAATAAAAAAAAAATATTTGTCTTTTTACACATACAACAAAAATATATATACAATAATACAGTTAAAAAGAAGTTAAAAAAGGAAGAAACTAATTAAATAACAATTAAAAAAAAAAAGACAAAATGGTTACGAGCTCGGTCTACCCACTTAAAGCGGATAGCTCCGGTTTTCAGCTCTAAGTATATGTCTAGTTCAGTACACAAATCTGAAAAAAGGCTGATAAAACCTTGATATTTATACCATTAATAGTTAATAAAGAAAGAGTTGGTTGCTATTTAAATAGTAAATATTCTGTAACATTGACTTATTCGCCAAAATGTTTTTAAAGTCACAGACACGGCCTTGCACCATCGGGATTGACACTGATAACCTCCTCATTTGATAATTTTTGATAAATTTCGGTCAAATTGATGATTCTCTCCAGCCATAAACGAATCGATCACAACAACTTGTACCATAAATATATATTCTAGTAATTAATGGGTTAAACAGGAAAACTAACTTTGCGGGGTAGCTACAAATTTAGGCGAATGTAGGTATGTTTGGAAATAATTTGGTTACCGATTTCCTTATATTGTTATTGTCAAATGGATATTAATTTTGTTGACATATTAAAGTTCAACATCAAATTAAATGCATATTTGATGTTGAACAATTAAATTTTGGATCTAAATATATATACTTTCCCTACATACAAAAGACATCAACGCACAGTCATAAAATTATATATCGTTTACAACTCACGATTGTTTTGATGGATGAAAACGAAGTTGTCAAGTTAAAAATAAAGATAAGCACATGGTGCTATCTTAATAATAAATATGAATCAACAAGTTGTATGCAATGTTTGTTTGTTTGCGTACGTAACGGTGACGGCGGTGGCGGCGAGGGGGTCACGCCGTAGTCATATGTAGGTAAGAAAGGCGGGTGCGATCAGCGAATTATCGGTCGGTAGGTGAGAGTGGTAGCCGTTCGTTATGTCACCGTAGCGGTAGACGTGTGGCGTGGGGGGTGGTGGGGCGCTGCAGTGGGGCAGGCCGCCGCAGCCCGCAGAGCCAGCCGTCTGTCGCGCGCCGCCCGCCGCCGCGCACGTTCGTCGCGAGTGAACCGCGATGCGCGCACAGTGAACCGCACAGTGACACCCATTATGGAGTACCCGCACGTCCAGCCCATGCAGCCGCCGCCGGCGCCGCTGCAGCTCCTGCCGCCCGCGCACCCTGCGCCGCCGCTGCCCTCACTGCCGCAGCTACAGCACGGCCACGTCCCGGACGAGGACCGCTGGAACCAGTACCACATGTGGAGACAGCACGTCTTCGTCAATGGTCAGTGTCTTCTCTCTCCGCTTTCTCCGCGGGAGAAAGTCCGCTCGCACTATTCTGCCTCGAAGCCGGACATCACTTTTGGTCTGATCGAAAGCTCTTTGTTCCGGACCGTGTAAGCCTTTCACCCGTCCTCATCGCTCTGTGATTCACTCGAAACGCGAAACGATTCCCAAAAAATAAGATATTATTTACTTCCGTATTGCAAAATTTTTGCACATAAATACTTTTTCAATATTCTATTAATAACTTAATCGAGATTAAATAGTGTTACTCGTGTACAATAAAATAGTAAGTACTTTTTACTGTTTTTAATCGTTCGTGTTGTTAGCAAATCATCATTGATGACTTAAACGTCGATAGTCAAGATATGCTTACAATCGTCACAGCGCGCGGCAATAATTATTATAATTAAACCAATATTCTAAGGTATAACAATCTGCAAACAGGTTTGGCGTATTATCTTCGCTACGTCTGCAATTGTACTTGCGAACATTTCAATAGAATTCTTTAAGTCTTATAAAATATTGTACAACATCATCTCGCTGTGTAGTTGTTTAAACTAAAATATCGGTGGTACAATCCGTGCTCCTGCCTATACTTCCGCGTAATATAATTCTGCGTATTTATCGGTATCATATCAACCTGACTCAATTAGTAGGTGTTATAAATTTATTGTAATTTTCTCGTGGGCAGTGTATCAAGGTTGTCAAATAATCTTATCTAGTATTCATTATATGTTACTCAGTTTGTTCGTGCAATTAAATTGTCCAGTCAAACTCTTCTACCCTGTACATTAAAATTTGCTAATATTTCTGCGTTTGCTGTAAGTCATGCGGTATGAAACTGTGTTGGTATTTTGTTAGTCGTATATTTCCTTATCGCTATTTATGGCAAGTTTATTGAATGAAATGAAATAGTTGGCCGAGCTGCCTCTTTAATCTAATTACTGTCTGTGGGAAGCCGAAGCAATGTTGCACGTGATAAATACCCTGCGTTCTTCCGACACCCTATACACGTGTTCTACATTAAAAAACGCAATAACGACACAATTTATAAGGGACGAAAATACTTAGTTATATAAAGAATAGCCCAGTAAATTATTTTGCTAACCAAATATTGTAAGATTGATCTGTAAGGAATAAAATTAAAAAAACATTGTGCGAAGCGAAATTGACCAAGAAATTCCTATTTAAAGTTCAGCAGCTGATAAGATAAGAGATTATAATCCAATCAAAATAAAAACAGCACATAGCAACCACGTCGAACTGCAATCGCATTTTTAAGAATCACATTTTACTAATTACCGTGATCAATAAACTAGAACATAAATTCACGACGTATATCGTAGAAGAGTAGGCAGAGTAGATTTTTAAATTACACAAAGTTAAGAATGCTAGTCGACTAACTTATACATCAGAGTTTCTTAAAACCACATCGAAACGACTTTGCAATGACAAAGACGTTCTAACTCCTAAATTCACCTAAGTATTTATAACCACGTTCGCCTCAGTGGTCAGTTAAAAGTAGTTACTGAATGATTTATTGTCCAGTTGTGCTAGCTTTGTTATTGAATATTTTATATCTTCAAAGAGGTAAAACCCTAAGAGTAAAAAATAAATGTGTATTGATTAAAAAAACTACTGCAACATTCATAGAGATATTGGTCGCCATAAAAATTGAAAGTTCGAACCGGTTATGCTAACATTGTAAATTTATGTATTAGTATCACTTCAAATATGTTTTTAATACCATATAAAAAAAAATATACATTTTTTTTAAATATTAGTGTGTTAAGTTGTAATATGTTAGTTTTTATAGCTATTTCAATACTAATAGAACGTGCTACAGCCCTTTTTAAATAGAAATTTTATCTCAAAAGCTTCGAATGGAGTATGAGAGTGTGGTGGTAAAAATGTTTGAGCGCTTTCAACTCGACCAAATGTAAGCCAATACAAATACGAATTTTGTAGTAAACTTCATATTCCTTAGATGTCATGAGCAGAGCAATGCTTATCTCGGTCTATAAAAGTGTTGGACGTTAAGTCTACCAAGACACGAATGGAACTACAGTATTTATTAATTTATCATTCGGTTTTATGTTACTGCTTTTAATAAACTACATCTTGTTACATAAACTCAATTTAGGTTCAACCATTTGCTACTTGTATAGAACTTAAACAATAATATATACTAAGTAAATATGTACTAAGATTTGTGAATTATTCATTCACAGTATAAGGTAATTTATAATCTCGCTTTCGATCGCAACTTTTTACGATTCTGGTAAACCTCTCATACATTCATTAATACGAGTATTTTCATGTATTCTAGTCCCCACACTTTGTACATTCTTAATTTGATGAAATGGGTCCTCCGTTGTATGATGTACCTAAAATCAATAAATCCCGTCTCATTTAAAATGAAACACATAAGTTTTTATTTAAAATAGCTAACTAATTAACTTTTATATCGTGTTTTTTTTTCAATTTTTATAAACAAAATCAATGTTGTCATTAATCTTACTAAAATATTTAGTTATATACTTTTCAAACAGACCTTGACATAATTGCAAACTTGATTAAGCGATAGACTTAGTATGAAACTAGCAACGAGATAAAATGACAATAATAACCCGGAAATCTTCCAAAATATGTTGAATACGTGATAAATCTATGCTTCTCTACTTATCTGTAGCTTAAGTATGAACTTAATTTAAAAAATGCGAAAGATTCAGTATATATGAATGCATTTGGCTGTTAAAGTTACCTCATATTTGGGATTTCAATTTAAGAATTTTCTAAACATTACCTCCAATTCTTATGGCAACGTAAAAATTAATGACTTTTTACTATAAACACTAAAATTTCGTGTTTTATTTTTCCAAAGTCCGATGGCTGGAACGAATCGATTGTAGTTATTATACAATTTCGTACGAACACCATTTTGATGCCCTTGTAATGTGTAAATAAAATGGTTAGGGCACTTAATCCCAAGTCAGTGGAACCTAAATAAACCACCATGTTAATTAAATCTAGTCATACATTTTGAACATATGCTGTTCTAATTAAGTACATTGAATTTCTATTAAATCAACATAAATGACTTCAAACAGTAATGTATTCCCTATTATCATAACCTAATCTAATCTCCCCATTGTCGCCAGAGACTAAATAATAAATCCGAATTCTATAATCTAAATAATAACTCAGCAGATTTTCCTATTTCAAATGACAACGGCGGTTATAGAACTGTTGATTTTCAAGCTCTGCCTACCCTGGTTAACAGCAAAACAGGTAGTATAAGATACGTTCTAATAAATAAAATCAAATAATGCGTCTTTACTGCAAAGATAAAAATCTAGACATATTTTACATTAATGCTATCTGAAATTTAAACGACCGCGACGATTAAATATGTATAAATACGTCAGATTTCTCTTTCGTTTGGAGCTTTCAAAATAAAATAAGTAACGGTACAATTTTTTAAGGATATCGTCGAGTTCGATCTTTGGATACGGAACTGTATGTTTTTCGTCATGAATATACTCACGGCTAAAGATTCCGAAACGGGTATCCATAACTTAAATAAAGGGGAATGGTGATGGGTCTCCTAACCTTCAAGGTTGCTTTAAAAATACCCGCACCTACACCCGCCTTAACAATGTTAGAAATAGGTCAGTGCTATTCTAAGCTGACACTATCCAGCTAAAGTATTAACTTAATCGTCCGAAAGTCATGACTATTTAGAAATATTCGGTAAAGAAAACCACGACCTTTCTAATCACTGTGTGAGACTCGTTTGTATTACGCATTATTACTTGGCAACTTTTTCGGCGCCTGCGCACTCTCACTGCTAGAGAGAGTGGTGACGTCAGCTGTGCGCACACTTTCCTTCCATTTTGGAGGCTTTTATTGTTGTACAAGTTTTGCTTCGTTTGAAGTGCCTTAATATGGGACATGTTGGAACAGCATTTTAATATTTTTTCTTTTGTCCACTGCTAATATATATTATTCGTAATATATATTATGGCGTCCGACGTATTAAGAATAAAACAGCATGTATGAAAAGATTTATGGATGTAAATGAAGCTAGAGAGGTTTTCCAGGATCGTACAAAGTGGCGATCGATAGTCTCTGCCTACCAAAATGGGAACTGATGGCGTGAGTATATGTAAATTTGTGTGTTAAATAAAACAGAACTCAAATTCGATGCTCACACTATCAACTTCCAAAGGGTTGGTAGAGGTATTAATATTTCTTGACATCATGAGACATTTTTGTCACCTGGTGTTGCTACGCCTTGTGCAGTAACCAAATTTAGCTTAGACAGTGATTTCACGTGAATCCAGGCCACTTTGTTAGAATAAATTGTATGCTTAAAACTCAGTAAATGGACATCCTTACAATGATGACCCACCCAGTTAAAATCCTTTATAAAGAAAAACACTGCAAATTTTGCTTTTGCAGTATTAATCTTTAAAGTCAATTGAACTTTTCAGTTACCCTTGACCTTCACCGAATTATTACAATTTTCTGTATTGGAATGTATAAAACATGAAAACGAGCACAAATCGCGTTATCGCCATAATAGGCATACTATCACACTCCGGAGAAACAATATAAAACGCACGTGAGCCTCTCACGTTATTCCATTATTATACAGCTTAGTGATTGCATTAAATACATTCAGCGCAAAATACACTTTTAGGGCGAATAAAAAAAAACTATAAAGAGTCTTTATGGATGGTGGAGTCAGTGAGATAAGAGTAGAAAAAAATAATTTAGATCAAACATAGTGAAAAAACAGCCGGAGATGGAAGAAAACATGTATGCAAAGGTTGATGAATGTTAATGCAACACTAAGGGTTTGTCAGGATTGTATGAAGTGACGATCGGTAGTGGTATAGATTTACGTGCTCATAAAGTTGTTACGAAGAAAATAAAAAAATATATATCTTACAATACAATGCATTCTATCCCATCTGCACAGTTCTTTACTAATACAAGCTGAAATATTGCGAAACATCTCTGTGAAAACCATAATATCTTTTTTGTAATTATTTTAACTTTCGATACAAAATTAGCACTTTCTCTCAAACTAGGACACGATGCTAATTCAAAAACGAAAACAAACTTGGCATTGTATGTTGACATTGCTATGACATAACTCACTTATGTCACACATCTGACATATGCAGTGACTTACATTTTGATATTCTTCATATCATATCTGAACTCTTCTTTCAGTTAGTCAAAACAATAGATTTAACATTCTTTGTGAGTTGAGATAAATATAGTGAAAGTTATACCATTAAAGACAAAAAGTTGTATGAGTTCTTTCAGCAATGAGACCTGTTGGTTACTAAATTTTATAACAATATTGAGAAACTTTTTAAATGCATCATTATATCCTGATTTTTTTATATTATTTATTACTCTTTCTAAAGCAGTAAATAATATCCATTAAAAGCACTTAAATCGTTTTCCAAACATCTGAATCACTCCCTTTATAACTTATCGAATGTGAACGGTGAGTTAATGCAGGAATGCTGGCGTACAATGAAATCGATTGTACTTCATTCGTTGCTATAAAACGCTCAATTTCTTAAGCACCGTAAAAAATTTCGCTGCTATCAACCATCGCATTTTATCGAATGCAGCCTGTTCTTGGACTTTCACTCGGAATATTTCGGCAAAAGTAGTGACCTTTTTGCAACTTTCTACGGTGGCTCCCCCTCCCGCCTCCCGCTGCCGCGGGCCCGAGCGCTGCCTCTTCCGTGAGCGACGCCACTTTTACTTTTTACCAGCGATCGAGAGATAAATTTGGTGAAACCATTACTTGATGGTCAACTAGTTTTGCTATTGTGTACAACCTGGTTTTACTTTGTTCCGCGATGGTGCTGCGGTGTTGGGAAAACTCTTTGTTTTTTAAATAATGCTTCCTTTCTTTTCTATTCGGAACTCTTTGGCGATGAATATAATTTGATAGTTATTTTGTCGTATGTTGATATATAAAACAACTCATTTTATATTCTAATAGTAAAGCCTATTACTAATGGAGTCTTGAGTTTTCCATGATGCATTATACATCATGGCAACTTTACATTATTTTACGTTTATTTAAACCTGCAAGGATATGAAAGAGACCTTGATTCTGCTAAGCAAAGTATTAAAGGACCACGGTATAAGGCGATTTTCTTAGTTCAATCAATACATAGTTTACATATGAACACTATACAATATTTTCTTATAACGTTAAGCGCATAGATATGTGTAATTTAAATACTAGTTTAGTTGAAACTCGTAGAACAAGATCGGGTAAAGTAGAAGACATCTTGTGATTCTATGTTTAAATATATTTGTAACAAAATGACTTATTTTTCTATGGTGCCTATAACATGAGCCTTTGTTAGTCTATATTTATAAATGTAAGATCTGTTTTTTTAATCATTACCTCTTTTATCTTAACGCTTTAAAGAAAAACAGAAAGGAGTAGCTAGCTTGAACATTAAAATTCTTCAGCCACTTTTGATAACAATGTCATTTAATATACTATATTTGATAGCAAACTCGGTTACAGATTAAATGAAATATTAAAGATTATCGAAAGCTTGTCAGAAACTTTTATTCGCCATATTTATTTATTGCGTTGTATTTTATGAATTGTAATAAAGTGTTCATAGAACTTTTACGATGGCTTCGATGCCAATATAATTATTAATTTATTAATAAATCAAAGACATTCGTACCTGCCGAAATGCCTCAACTATTACTAGTACTTGTCTTAAAAATGTCAGAGCTATAGAATTATAAATTCTTTAGTCTCTTTTGAGAGTTAGGTCGTGGTAAAGATAAATATATGACAAGTTGTTTTACCTCTTGGTCGCTTTAAAGTATTTTTGAATAATGAAATTCAAAAATACTTTAAATAGTTTAGCTACATGGTTCAGAAAACTCACATGAATTAGAAAAACTTAAGGGAATTTTGATAATAACTCCATGATGTCTTTACTATCGCGATAAAGTCATTAATTAATCTTCAATAACCTTGCATAGCATGATTTACAATATAAAATATAAATATAAAATATAAATGTTAATTCGAGCATACTGCTTGAGATAAAGTAGAAAGTGGATCAACCAATTTTGGCTTCCAGTAATTCTGGTTTTACTTCACACTAAGGGCAAGCTGAGGGCGTAGCTAACCTAGTTTTAGGTATTTGAGAACTACAAGGTCATTTTGAATTCCAGATAAATATTTTTTATTGAAATCGATGATATAACCCTTAAATAATCCTGTAACTTTGTTAACATTTACATTATACAATGAATATTGGAGTGATATTTTTATCCTGATGGTAACAAAGGCTTTTATGTAGGAAATCTTAGATTTATGTTTTTTTAAGAATTATTTTTTTTATATAGCAATCGCTTGTTGGGGCGATAAATTGTAAAAAAATATATCATTGAGTTACACATCATTTGTGGGTTATTAGATCATAAAAAGCCATTTAATAGTTCCACGAAACAATTCGTCCTAATTTTGTGAGTTTTGAAAGTAAGCGATTAATAAATACAGGACTGCCATAAGACGGCTTTCTTAAAGCATCTAAAATTCTGAAACTTGTCCAATTTTCTACTTTCAACTTCAAGAAACGATTGTAAATCTTTTCATAATTTAAATTTATCCCCTCTTGTGTTGCTAGAAATCCCAAAAAAATACCTATTGTTCTACAGTTTCGTTTGCCAAAGCGAAAATACGAAGTCATTTCAATTGTAATTCTCTTTTATGAGTTGCAAAGTGTGAAGATAAACGTAGGTTTAAGTGCGTGTGACTTGGTGCGTATGCGCACGGAATAATTGCACCAAGCATTCACTGAGAGTAAAAGTGATCTTCCGTTTTAGTTCCGCCTTCCCCGCCGCGGGGGGAGGAGGGGGGAGGGAACATGTACTTTTACTTTCTTCGAAGTGATCGTATACGTACCAGTATGATTCTTACTAAGGCGGCTTGGTGAATTTACTTTTCTTTTCACATGTTGGATTTGTTCTAGCCTTCAAATAAAAAAAACTGTTAATTTAACTGTTGATAAAGGATGCTCAGACCCATGTTTTTAGAGATAAATTGACACAATCACAATTAGTTTATACTGATGAACGAAATAAATAATTGCTTCATGGTGAATTTCTCTTCTTGTTAAAGTCAATACATTAATAAGCAATAGAAAAACGTATAGAAGCATATGGAGTTTTTTTTCATATGTTCCTCCTAAAGTATTATAATATCTTTCACGATGGTGAAATAAGAAGGCAACTCAAAAAAATTGCATTATTGACCAGGCTGTCTTAATGACCCTTTTAATATCATGTTAGTGCTACTAATTGACCGATAAAGGCTATTAAGAAGTTCTTTCTTAATTATATAGTAACATATATTACAAAATATTGCGCAAATATCACTTTTTTAACAGTAATTTAGAAAATTCTTTATCATGCTTTTGTATGATTTCTTTGACCCTGTTAGCAAATTTTAGTTCAGGAAATAAGTGAAACGATTGAAAATTATAATTAATTGAATTATTCCTTTTACTCTCGCCCAAAACCCCTCACTTTTACGACTCACTAATTCAAAATCGAAAGAAAGAAGAAAGCGTTACCAGGACATTCTGACTCCAAATCTCATTTTTATGCCCAATAATAAAAATACATCGAAAGCAATTAAGCGAGAGTCCAATCTAGAAATAAAACAGTTGATCGACATTAAACCAAATCTGTATTTAAAGCCTTCATTAACGGCCGTTATCGAAAGCAGGTTTCGAGCCGCAAGTTTCGGCGAAGGAGTTGATCGCGGCGCATGTTCGTTGGGTACTTTCTCATGCACTTTCGCTCATTTCACACGTTCACGAAAATGATCGCGCGCCGCAACGGCTTTCTCTGTTGCGCAAGAGTCGCGGGCTGCGGCTACTTCCCGCTTGCCCCCCTCCCTCCCACGCCCCCCTTTCTCCCCCGCCCCCTCCCTCCCCGCCCCCCGGATACCCCGCACACTCCTTACCTATATTTTCCGAGGAGGAAGCGAGTTGCGCAAACGATACTTTTCGAACGTACTCACCCATATTGAATGCGCACGCAGCCTTCTTTTGCACTAGAATGTGCTGTTATACAATCTGCTTCTTTTAATTAACAAAGAATGCGGGAATCTATTAGATAGTATTTTCTAAGATTTTCACGATTGCACATTATAATTGAAACAACTTTTTGACAACTAACACCTCAGTCTTCCCGTGTACATGATAACTGAAAAGTTTTCGAAACGTCGGGCTTTAAAAATAATCTATTAGATGTTCATATCGAAGTAAATCTTATCTACCATACCTTGGATGTGAAGGTACCCGCTTGCATACATACAATGAAAATATATGACTGCCTCTTTATTATTATTTACTAGGAAGGTTCTGCTTTATTGAATGTACACGTATTAGGTACAAGCTCTGTCTTTTAAAATAAAATTTTGATACAAACATCTATGTAAAATATCGAAAAATATGAAAATAAAAATATTTATTTTTGGTGATATCCAAGTTATTTGTCCATCCGCCTCTTGAGTACAAGCAAAAACAAAATCCGTTAATAATTTGTTCAAAGCTTTAATCAAAGTAGGTATTAAAGCGTTTCATACTATTGCACAGTGGATAAAAGCGAGAGTTTTCCGGCTGCGTTCAGAGTTACGTTGTTCCGTCATTTCGCGGCGCCACTTTCACCTAACACCGGGCTGACCACTCTCGATAGTCGACGTTCGATTCTAGTGCTATCTAAATTATTGAATATTACCATTAGTATTACAGTTGCAGCTGGGTAATTTAAATAATATCCTGTTTAGCGCGATGTTTAAATTGAAAATGCTTTTAACGACGAATAAAACATATTAATGTTTTTGAATCTACCAAGATAATAAATAAATCTTTTTGGGCCACTAAAGTTCATTAATAGGACATTTTATTAATTAAATATGGCACCCCACTGGGTCAGCACAAAAAAAACTTAATATCAAATATCAATAGGAAAGTTTTAAAAGAAGTATTTGATCATGCAAAACAGATTCTAATATTTTTTACTAATAGAAGACGGATTTGTTTGTCAGAGATGTTGCTGCGCGGGCGCCGCTACATAGAGGTCTACTTTCTATTGACCTTTGCGAAAGCGAAAGTGACACACCTCCAGTTTGGCTCCACCGAAAACAATATTCAGATGAGAACTTAAAACCGTTTGAGAAATTTGTAAAATATGCGTACAAGCATCTTGCAATCTTATTCAAACTATTATACAATTATTCTTATACAAGAGAAAATTCCTACAAGTGAATATTAGAAAATTCAAAAAACCACGGAAGCAACGTGGCATTTCGTTACATTTAACTCTTAACTTCCTACAAAAGACAGCTAAGAAATTATGTTTACATAACTCGTAATTATTTTTTGCTCACTAATCTCACAATCAAAACGCATGACTGTATCAGAAAAATCCAAAGATATGTAAATAGCGGTAGGTGACGCTGCGCCAACGCGGAAGCGCGCCGAAGAAAGCTGGCGCTGCGCTCGCGCACGTAATGCAACAAATAGGTTAGTTCCTGCTTCCTCACTCGACGTAACCACATTTGCCGCCAGCCCCCTCCCTCACGCAACCACGTCGTGTTTACTCGCCGGTTTTTCTCGAGGAAATGCCGGCTGACTGATTCTCATCGTTTGTTTCTTTTTATTGTGTCAGTAAAGTATGTTTTTATTTTTGCCTGACACATTTATGCATGAGCCACTGTGCGTTCCGTATTGAACTTTGATTCCGTTGCTTTTACTTCTTCATATTTTTTGTTGTTTCACCATTCTTAATAGATATCAACCTATATAGTTTTCTTATTGTCGGTGTGGTGAAATTCACAAACAGTAGCTGCTATACTAATCTCTTCGCCTATACTTACTTCTACTTTCTGCCATGAGCCCCATTATAAAGTGAAAATAAAAATAAATCTTTCTGAATAAAAATAAAACTTTAAGGTATAATTAAATAGTTTAACCAAACAGCATTAGGCCAACATGGTAAACTCTAGCCAGAACACCCTTTTCAGGTATGGTAGGTTTGATCCCCCCAGTCTGGATATACAAGGGCTGTAAGGAACAGGAAACAAAAGAGTTTAGCGTAGATTAGTAAAACTAAGTTAAATTTAACTTGGCTAATCTGGAATGTCATAATAGTAACTTAAACATTAGCGAAAATAAAATGGCTAACGTAAATGTTATGATAACAAGAAAAGGTTAGTTATTCCACTTTTACATCTATTATATTTTTTATAATGAAGGAAAGTAATGTTTTAACAAACCATAGGTAATGTTATGTATTATTAGATTGTCACACTAATGAGGAATACTTACCACTTTGACAATGGTTGTAAAATTATTAATAGAATTCTTTGAACCGACTTAATACGCACTTGTAAGACTTGAAACGTGTTTTAATAGATATAAGAACTGTTACTGGACTGCGGGGAAGATACAAATAAAGCCAATAATCAACAGATACTTTCGTATTCTCTTTGGAATACTTACTGCTGTAATCCACCACCATACATACATATACTCATACATACATTCATATACTCACGGCTATAAATCCCTAGAAGGGGTAGCCAGAGCTAAGGAATCAGAAATTCCTCAGCCACTTTTGGAAGTTGTGTGGGGAAAAGATGGTGAAATAAAGGTTGTTGGTAATGGGCCTCCAATCGCATCGCCCAAAAATCCCTCAAAAGCACCAAAACCGTTAGTCGCCTCTTACGTACACTCACCGGAAGAAATGGGGTAGTGCTTTTCTAAGCCGATACTACACAGCAACATATACATATACTCACAGCTATAAATCCAAAAAAGGAGTATCCAGACCCTCATAATTTGAAATTCTTCAGCCACTTAAGGGATTTGAGTGGGGAAAGTGTGGGATTGTAAAATTAAGGTTGTAATCGATGGGTCTCTTTTGATTTATACTTCCTCAAATTTTGTGAAATTTTATCAATCGATTACGTTGGTAACGATTGGTGATTTGAAATAATAACTCAACATTAAAAAACTAGAACTTTTACGTACATCTACTTAAACTCCCATATTGCGTTTTGACTATCATAGTTAGGTTTTCGAGCGGTTAATTGGTTCCGTCTCAATCAAGTGCCGAGCGGAGATTACCGTACAAACTGTTATTATGAGTACCACCATGCATTATGTTGTCTGGAAATATAAAGTTTAATCATTATAAGTTGTATCACATGTTCGCTAATAAATAAAGTCTTCAAAACAAACTTCAAATGTGCCATTATTAAAGTTGAACCTAGAAAAACAAACATCAAAAACCAATTCGCATTAATTAAAGCACCTCCATTAGATTAGCGCATAAAAAACCAGTTAGTACCAAAGTATTCGATTCACAGTTACACAAAATATCAACACTATCGATAAAAGAGGTATTTGTGTTATCGAAGCAGGGTTAGCAACGTGAAGAACGTAGGAGGCTAAGAGGCAACATGTAAATATGGTTAACATAGCTGCTTACCTTGAAGCGGTCGCGGGTTCGAATTGCTGGTGTTTTTTGTGGGTCTCTTGACGAGTTAGCACGCACCTCCTCGGACACGAAAGTCTTGGAGTGCCTTTACTATGTACGACACGATACGATTTGTTGAGCGGTGTTTTACATAGAAGAACAACGTTTAGTTTTTCTGCTTTTGTAACAATAAAAATGGCAGATGACTTGTAATAAAAGAGCTAGAAATTCATAATTCTTACCACGATTTTTATTATAAGTTATTTAAAAAAGCAGCTAAGTAGATTATCAAAAACACAATTTCTTATTTTTATTTCAAAAGTCTTTTAAATGGACCTATACAATTTTAATAAACTTGAATTAAATTCGAATAAGCCCTTTTCGCTTGAAAAAACCAGATTTTTCTAATACTGTGTCGTTGCATGTAAAACGGTTGCTCTTATCTTATTCGAAACCGGTCAATGAGACGGAATGACGATGAGAATTGGTTTCGTTTTGGTGAGCCGACTATGGCCCACTTTGCTAAAGTTTGCAATTGAAAAATGTAGGGCAACTATTTGACACAAAGTAATATTGCTCGCCTTTTCTAAGAGGCTCTGTGTCACATTCAAAAGCTTTGAAGGTATACAAAGTTAAAATCTTTACAATGTTTTATGGCGTTTATACTTATTACTTATATCTTTAAAATTGAAAGTCTCGTAAGTGTAAATTCCTCACAACTCAGTCCTCACCAAGGGGCTCGAGCCTATCCTGTACATGGTGATTTGGCCTTAGTCCACCACGCTGGCCAAGTACGAATGGGCAGACTAAGTGTAAGTTGCGCCACATCATTAAAAAAAGTGCATTTAAAAGCATGGTTGCTGAAACCCTAAAACGATATATATTTAAAACCGGGCAGTCCGTAGGGCAGTAGGTCGAATGGTAAAATGCTAAAGCAAAAGGTTCTGAAATGTGAATAATGAAGCGCAATGAGGGTCGATAAGTGTCAATGACTTTGCCAGGATAGTATAAAGCAGCGACACCTAGTCTATGAATACATTACATCGATACACTATATTACATATACGGAGACACATTAATAGTGTGACATATTCCTTACGGAAATATTCGTCAATATAGCGCTTACAGTGTATACTCTGTACATATATTATACTATAAAATATGATGTATGTATTAGCTGTGTAGTGTCGGCTTAGAATAGCACTACCCCATGTCTTCCGGTAGGTGTACGTAAGAGACGACTAACGGTGTTGGGGCATGTTAAGGGATTTTTGGGCGTTTTGGTTGGTGACCCATCACCAACAACCTTTATTTTTACCAACTTTTCCCCACGCAACTTCCAAAAGTGGCTGAGGGATTTCTAATTCCTTAGCTCTGGCTACCCCTTTTAGGGATTTATAGCCGTGAGTATATGTATGTATATTATACTATAAAATATGATGTATTAGTTAGTAGGTACTTTTCAATAGTGTTTAAAATATATAATAAGCATAAGCTTAAACGTTCACGCCGCATATCCCCGAAGGGGTTGGCAGAGGTACTAATACTTCTGAACATCACGTGACTTTGTCATCTGGTGTTCAGAGTACCCACGTTTTGCATGGACAGTGTACTCACGTGATAGGGGGAAGGCCTATCGCCGTTTTGTACGAATACACTGTCACATGACTAAGTACAACTCAGCCATGTGGGTTTCCTTACGATGTTTTCCCTCACCGTTAACAACCATGATAAATTAACCACACTGTCTTTAGAAAAGACAAATTGGTGTAGGCCCCGGCCCGGGATTTGAACACTAGTCGCTTGCACGTTAACCGAGTGTTCTACCCACTGGGCTATCACGGCTGTTAAAATATATGTTAGTGTTTTTAATATATGCAATAAATTTATCTAGTGGCAAAGGGAACTTACTTGTCCAAAATATAGTTACATTTACAGAGAAAGTAAACTTGTTACAAAGTGCTTATGAGGAAGTATAAAAGGACAGAAAAAGGAAAGGTTAAACAACTTTGTTAATATTAATTGTCATCAATCACCGATAGTAATTGTATCTCGCTATTTATTAATAGTTTTATCTACAAACCTTTCACCTTGAATGTATCTGAATCATACACACATACATACATTTAATCACACCATTAGTTACCATTGGGGTAGGCAGATACTATCGATCGTCACTTTTCAATATAAATCTGAAATATTCATGATAATTCATAAGATGATGTCTGCAGAAACGCACTAAGCCAGCGTGATAGACTATGCTTTAATCCACCCTATTCAGGGTATACAAAGGCCCCTCGGTGGGGATTTAGTTATAAATACAAACTAGGGATAAAGTCACCTGAAGTGATATTACTCGGACATCTGAATATTTCGGTATCTATTACGGTTTTTCTAATTGTATCAGTGTATATGAAACCTTAACATTCTACTTCCTTTTTTGCCAATAACATTTATGGTGTTGAAAATAAAATGCTACAACGTTTTTATCTTGAATAAAAAAAACTTAAGTATTTACTTTGATGATTCTGACCTTTAAGATTGTGACACAAGATTTCGTTTAGAACGCTCATATCAATGAGGAGTGATAAGATAATTGACTTATTAATATACGGTTTCACACAAAACACTTATTTAACTTCACTACATCAGCTGTGGAAGGCTGGTTTAGCTAACTAGTTTTTTTTATACTTGTATTAAAATATGATATAAATATTTCATCTTATCACGCAGGTAATAGAAAATAAAATAACAGCTCAAATACAAGGAAATGCGCAGTATTTTTTAATTTCGTGAACAGTTTAACACAACGTTTTTAATCATCGTACAATGCCATTTCATACTACTCACTCAATTACGATGTGTCTAAATAAAATCGACTATAAAAACTAGCTGCATTTTAATTAAAACAACAATACAGTTTTAAAAATAATTCACCTTACAAAAAGGTAGTCTTACGGAAAAACATATTGTTATTAATAGTAAGTAGAGACGCGAGTGCACACAAGAACAAGATGGGAGGGGGGCGGGCGATCACGTGGCCGTACTCACGCGCGACTCAACGCGAGCGCCCCTCGCCGCCCCTCGCGCCCCCCGAGACTACACGCAATCTGTAATGTGCGCAAACACGTGAGCCCCTAAAGCCTCCCTTTCTCAAACCACTGTCCTCGCATTTGTCACCCTACCATGTCATTTTACTCGGACACCTGAGTATTTCGGTATATCCTTCATTTTTACGTAATTGGCCATGCTACTTCTGATCTTACTGAAATCGATTGAACTACGCATGGAGTACCAGTTGTGATAATTATTATTTTTTGTAAAATACTGTAAATTTTAACTATTTAAGTCTCAGTGTTGTTAACTATAACGATGCGACATAGCAGAAAGGATTGTAATGTAAGTTTTGTTTCTTTGAACAAGTAATTTCCGTATCTGTTCTTCAGCACAATTCAATTATACTATTTATCTCAAACAATACTACTCTTATCGCAAAAACAATAATAAAACAGATATTTCAGAATACTACGTTTTTAATAATTTTATAGCTCATTTTATGAAACAGTCCATGTAAAAATACATACATAGATATAATTCTAGCCTTTTCAGAGAGTAAATGATCATCCTTCAAGACTTCGGAAGTATATACGTCGTATTAAACATTTTCAATTAAGCGGTAACAGGGCGTCGGCGTCGCATTACAACCCCTAGTTTCGAAGATAACTCAAACTAAAATTTCCACTCTAGCTCAACAATAAAGCATTTTAATTATCTTAGGGAAAATTGCGTTACATATTATAACAGTGATACAGAAGCGTTGTTAGAGCGTTTCTTTTAATCCTTCATCTTATTTACTCCTTCTCGACATTCAATTTAATATAATTTACACTTATAATGTTTTTGTAAATATTAAATTAGTATCAATTCATTGCTATAGCGATTGATTTTGAACTCATATAATATACAACGCTTGGCGATTATCTTTTAAATGTTTGTATGTTTCATTTATTTAAGATTAATTTAAAACTTCTGTGGATAAAACTCAGGGCCGCATCCAGAGGGTTATATCCGCAGACGGGGCGATACTGACTACCTCCTTGTTACAGGCAAGTCCGTGAACAATAAAGACACCTTCGACGACAAGAAAGATGAAAACGAGCTGTGGGAGGCGCAGGCGGCTTTCCTCGGCCCAAACCTCTGGGACAAGACACTGCCGTACGACCCCGATCTCAAGGTACAGGAAGTCAGTAATCACAATTCCATTACCTATTGCGTGTGTGTGTTATCTTGTGTGTGTTCCGCCACATGTAGCTTTGTTGTGACGTACTTGCACCCGTGAAACGCCCGCATTAGGTAATTAACCCCTAAGCTTTTAGATTATCTACGCTTTTGTGATGACCTCAAATAGTTTTTATTATCACTAACTAAGTATGTGTTATTTTAATTTATGCGCTCTGTGATTTTATGATTTTGTTTTGAATTATGTTATTTTTTGCGATCTTTTGTACGCAATGCGATCGATGGCAATGCGATGGAACATATTGGGATGTGTTCTGAAGTTTGATAGGGGTGTTAATACAATGAGTGGTGGTTATTGTTCGTTACAGTATGTGGACCTGGACGAGTTTTTGTCGGAGAATGGGATGCCGGGTGAGGCTTTGGTGGGGCCCGCGTTTGGGGGCGCCACTCTTCTGCCTACCCCCGTAACAAAGCGCGAACGTTCACCGTCACCCTCAGAATGCATGAGTCCAGACACTATCAACCCGCCGTTATCACCCGCCGACTCCAGTATGTAACTTATTATATTCGACCATTAAATTGTAATTTAAAAAAACATAGAATTAGCCCTAAATAATAAAAATATACATCAAAATATGGCCAAAAGTAATGAAGTCGTTTAAAATCTTTATTAAAGAGTCCAAAGAAAATGTGTGCTTATGAAAATGTCACCTACCCTATCACAAATATAAAATCGTTTCTACTAATAATTTCAGCATTTTCCATGGCGTCATCGGGACGTGACTTTGATCCCAGAACACGCGCTTTCTCTGACGAAGAGCTGAAGCCACAGCCGATGATCAAGAAGTCCAGGAAACAGGTAAATGAAGTTAGTGTGCGATCATTACCTAGCGGCATGCTGCATAGGGCGCGGCGCCACTTACAACCTTTCGGAACTCACAATGTTACTTATCTTCACACTCCACTGCGTCACTGTTCCACAGATTAGTGCACGCGGACTGACTGAGTCCGGCCCTTTACTTTCATATATAAGTTAACAATGTTTTAAAATAAAGTATAATAATTAATGTTTTTTTTTCTATAGTGATTTTTATTAAATCATTCTATAATTGTAAAAAAATATGGTGCAATTAAATTCTTTTACGGGTTATCTTTATTATTTTTTTGTGTTTGGTAACAAAGCAAACCAATTTCTTGATTTATTTTAATGTTATATTTAAAGGAGTGTGAGGATAAGTAAAGTGTTTTTATAAAAAGAAAAACCTACTACAATGTATACAGATTATGTTTCATTTATTTTCAATATCATCAATACACTGCATTTAACTGTCTTTATAAAATCTACCTAGTTATATATATCAGGTACAAAAAGAAAATAATATGTTTTTTATAAAATTACAATTATTTTTAGAAAGTCAATTCGTACAAATTTTATGCTTGTAATGGTAATGGTTTTACGCAAGCTTACTAAAAGTAGAAATAAAATATTAGTTGTGACTTTTTTCTGAAACGAATCTGTTTTTTTCAAAATTATTACTACAAAAATTCCAAAACTCTTTTAATTTTTTTATATGACTGCGTCGTTAGTGCTTTTAAATTGCAATATGCAGAAAATTCAATTAATAATAAATAATTATTAAGCATTTATTAAGCACCTACATAAATATCCGTTGCAATTCGATATAATTAAAAAGTCTGGTAAATAGGTACGTAGTGTATTGATGACATCTTTAATAAATAATGATAGTTTTATTTCTTTATGCATTCTAGTAGGGAAAAATGGGTGTTGCTTATGGAATTTTAGTGTGAAGTTAAGCCAAAATTAAAAAGCATCATTGAACAATATAATTTCCATTTTAAAACAATTTTGATGCTTCACTTACAAAATACGAAAATTATGACCAGCATCATAATATCTAGCATCAATTAGATTTTTATTAATTTTGAAACCACGCACTTTCACTTAAGATGTATTTGATAGTAGTCCAATTTAATATTAATTAAAAAAAACTGATATATGTTGAGGTAATATATAATTTTAGATCTAAGTTTACTTATTTTTGTTGAAATCTGAATCTTCTATCAAGGATAGTTAAAATAATATCAAAACAAGATGCCTGTAGCCCTTAGCCTATTTTTTTATGAAACTTGATTTAGTAGCACAAAAGATAAGGTTGTATAAAATTTTAGTTTTGAGGTGAACTTCACATTATTTAAAATACATTAGCAACCCCAAATAAAACTAACCATTAACAGAAATTACCCTATACCACTCGCTTGAAAACGCAACACTGACAACACTGCTTCAAAATCATCACCAATATTATTCAATAACATTAACACATATTTTAAAACTGTTTAACCTTTATTTTTCAGTTATTTAAGTTCAGTGTAATACTACTTTTATTTTCACAAAATTTCAATTTTGCTACAGTCAGTATTAAAATTAAAACTAATAAAAGTTTAATTCTTTAAAATAAAAAAACTGGGGTAGAAATTATACTGAACGATTTGAAGCTATCCTGAACGGCGCTGTTTCAACTGTCAAACAATTTCATTCAATAACGCTAAAATGCCATTTTGAATGCCAATTCGTGCCAGTATTAAAGAAAAATTAGTTTTTTATACACTGGTGGTTTTTTATACACTGACTGGACAAAGTTCAGTATGAACTTTATTTATTTAGTTGTCCAACAGTATACAAAATTAATATAGAACCTAATTGAAAGACATTTCTGTCAGCATACAAATATCTGTTTACCAAATTCTGATTTCGGTAGGAGACGGGTAACAATTTTCACCCGTTCATATGTAGAAGAAAAAAATGATGCTGTTCAATAAATTAATATTTTTCATGTGTTGCGTATTTTTATTTCAACGTGTTGACTCCCGTCGCTGTTGAGTAAATAATTGAGTATAATTCGTTTTTACGTTTGCGGCACTGAAACAGTACTAGTTCATAGCTTCACTTTATCTTAAGTATTTAGTATTAAGAATGACCATGGTTCGTATTCAGAAGTATTTTTACTCGTGAAAACCTCTTGTATAATCAAAACTCTTGGATAATATTAAAAAAAACATTTAATTTAATTTGAATCTTTATTTTATTCCTGAATACGTGCCTTGATAATTTAAAGTTTGTTCAAATAAACTATAAATATTTTACTATTAAATGTATTTGTTAGAGCGACACCTACCAATATTGTTATTATTCATTACGGATGTAAAATAAGACTTTATGATAATAATTTTCAAATAAATATCTTTAAAAACAAAAATAAATATTTTCAGATAAACTATAATTTTTACCGATGATTTTCATAATATCCGAATCGTAAGTTTTTGAACTCAATTTGATGAACAATCATTTGTTATTGAATGTAATAGTATACTTAATTTTTGTTAAGCTTCCTGAGAAATATTCATAAACTAATTTATTACCACAAATGAACGAGTCTTATACTATGTTTGTATGAATAATCATATTTTAGGTGTCGCCTACACAAAGGAACTATAATATGTTTAACAGCAAAGCGATGACCAACTATCATATATAATATAGTGTGCAATTGTGGCCAGCGTGTCAATGGTTCAGGGTATTGTAAATATGAGATATCACATTAGAAACGTGAAATTTTAATAATCTTTTTTGATGCACAAGCTATGTAACTTCGTGTGGATACCGAACCGGTAACCGCTGCTCCCTGTACCGGTTCGTAGCTTACCGGTTCGTAAGCTTATCGGTCGGCGAATCGTCGTACTCCGGACCTGCGTTTGAGCATTTGTACTCTCGAAGGGTAAAGCAGAGTAACACTTTTTATATATATTGTGTAGTATAAGTAGGCTCGATTTTCGATATTTATAAGATGGTTGGTTCATTGTAGCAGTGACGGCCGTGATTGTAAGGGATTACATCGCCATAGACGGGACGGTATTGGTTTTCAAATATATTAAATCTTATTTAAATATATATAATTTTATGGTTGTTATAATACTTGTTTCCTATTTTAACTTCAGAGTAAATTGGTTAGAAATGATAAAATGTATTTAAGTAACTGTATATTTTACAGATCAATTCTGTTGCCGTTAACAGTATCTTCACTTTTCGTATTTAAATTCAGCAAAATATCGGATGAGTTGTGATTAATTCATTTTTTTTTATGTGATTTTAATAAGCTGTGTTAGGCTATACAATATAACTAAAATAAGTTTTGTAGCAATGTAATAAGTTAGTAAGTAACTCTCAAGTTATTAAAACAAATATATATAAATAATAATACCTACTTAAGGTATGAAATGAATTAAGTATGATAATATGAATAAACGATACAAACTCATAAAAATTATAAAAAACATTAGGTTCAATGATGATTTTGTAATAACTATTGTGTGAGCTGTGGCAAAAATTCTTTAGTTTTGAAAGCACATTTAATATTATTGTTTACAAGTGGTTTGTGCAGTTGATGAATATTTATCTTATGCGAACTTAATCAATTTTATGATTTAAGATCGAAACATAGCTCGTGTAGGTATAGTGTAGCTTTTCCAGTGAAAACGCAGTTTAAACAATTGCGATATTTATCAAAAAATTTCTTATGTAATGTTTTTATGTAAAAATATAAATCTTGTTTCAATTCAACTACTTAAGATAAAGAAAAACATTGTAATAGACTTCTTCAAACGAAAAAATAAATAAAACTAGTTTTTTCATTTTAAATAACAAGTATAATTAAGAAAAAAAACTAAAGACATTACGGTGTAAAATGAATTTGAAAATTGCAGAGCACATTCATTACCGTAAATCAAATCGTATAGTAACTTAACTACCCTCACGAAAACAAACTGTTAATTAACATTTCCTTAATCACACCAACTAGTCACACCGTCGAATTAGCGCAAGTGCTCGCCTTTCTATAAATAATTAAAATATAATTGATCAACGAGAGTAACTTAAAACTTCAATTTTTAGTTATTATTAAACATTTTAGTTGAGTAAAAAAATAAGTAAATAGATTGCTTAATCATAATAATTTAAACAAACTTAATATCAGCTATTATTATTATTAATATTAGTTTTTTTATTTTATTTAGTTCAATCTACTAATCATCACTCTATTATTAGGTGATTGATTGTTTCCAGTACCGTCCTGTCTAGGGCGATATCCCACGGTAATCCCATCCCATCGGTGAGGGTAAGTGAGGGTAGCGAGAGGTGTACTAACGTTGTGCTGTATCGCAGTTCGTGCCTGACGACCTGAAGGATGACAAGTACTGGGCACGCCGCCGGAAGAACAACATGGCGGCCAAGAGGTCAAGGGATGCGAGGCGCATGAAAGAGAACCAAATTGCCCTTAGAGCTGGCTACCTTGAGAAAGAGGTGGGTACCGTTTTTGAGGACATTCTAAAGAGTTTTCTTTACTGTTATTTGAAGTGAAGACTTCAAAATAGCATTGATAAGTATTTAAACAATTATGTAGTGAGATGCCACGAGAATATAGAAAACATATATGGAGCCAATGTTGTGAGGTAACATATATACAAAAAGGGAATGTGCTTAAATAGGCAGTCGCACAAAGTATGAAGAGTAAAAGGACCTGCATGTTCTTATTTCTAATGTAGACAAAGTTAGATGTTTGCCACTATCGAACAAAGTAGCGTTCAATCGTCTCTGCTTTCCCCATTCGCATTAGTATATATGTGTGTATGTATTGAGTACATATATAAGAGTCTTAATTAAAGTATATTTGTTCTAGTATTAATAAAAGTATTTCTTTCCAGAATATGGGTCTGCGACAAGAAGTGGAGTTACTAAAGAAGGAAAATCATATTTTGCGCGAAAAACTATCGAAATTCGCGGATGTGTAAACATAGCACGCGCACCAGTCGCGCCGCATTTTCACGACGCCACTCATGTTAGTATATTTTACTGTACCTCTGACGATACCTTATTTTATAACTTTATAGGAAAATAGCCCAAGGTTCCAAAATAATAATATACTCTGATACTTCTGTAAGTGAGGATTTTAAGGTGTACGTTCACAATGATGTAGCTTCTCAATACAGCCAGATCAAATCATGATGAAATGGTATAGTGTAAATATATAGAAGGGGTAGCCAGAACTTAGAATACGAAATTCCTTAGTCACTTTTGAAAGTAAATAGAGGAAAATATTATTCAACTACGGTTGTTGGTGATTTCAACCGCATCGCCCAAAAAACGCTTAAGTACCCCCAAAGGACACTAATGCTTTACAAATCTGCGTTGTTATTGTGATCCTAATACATAATAGGACTATTTTTCGAAGGGTTTCGTTCACTTCCAGTGTTCGTATGTACTTTTAGGTCTTATCTTGATTTTTGAACAAAAACACTCTCAATCCATTGTGATAATTGTTATGCGTTTATTCTTCATCATCGAATGCAGATGGCGGATGATTTTTTGTAGCAGATTTGATATTAATAGATCTTAAATAAAATCATCGACTGAAAAAATATAGAAAAATTAAATTAAAATTATAAAAATAATCTTTTAAAAAAGGAGCATATTCATATACGTCATATCATATGTCAAATAAATGACTTTTTTTAAAATATTCAAAATTGTTTTTTTTCTTGGTTGCAGGTGGCAAACCGCGCGTCCCACCTTGTCGGCGGACCAGTTCTTCTGGTTGCGAAGCTTCATCTCACGCTGTTATAGTGGTTATTTTACTTAGCTATTGTTAATGTACATGTCCGATAGTAGGACGTGTCGAGCCCGTGCTCCTCACCACCTCTCAACCCTCCTATCCATTAACTGATCCCTCCTATGAACGAGCACTTTTTGATATCAATTTAAAGGATTCTTTGATCGTCATTTTCGCGGTAACATCCTCTTTTATACAGTGACTTTTATTTGAGGTGCATCTGTTATGTGTGATGTTTTATATTTCACACTTCGCTCGACTATATTATCCGAAAGGAATCATATAGCCTCGTTTCCCAAACTAATCTGTGTGAGGAATACTTTTGAAATATTTGTAATAGAATTGTTGCAGTTACCGTACATAATGTAAGTTGAATGTTTTAGTTAAGTAAAGTCAGTAATGTGTTTACCAAAGCCCTCCGCCGGGCCTCGGGTGGCTTCGGAGCCCCCGAGACCCTCACAGGGTCTGCCAACGACGCACGGACCAAACTATTTTCGATACAAAGTTGTTTCGGAGCGTGTTGGGAGGCTGCGCAGGAGTGCGGAGCGCCTCCTCGCCTGGTCACGTCTCTTAATGTTAAGTAAATGTTGTTGAATATTTATATCGGATATCGGTACGTGTGTACGCGTGTACCCGTGTACCCGTGTACCGTGTGCTGTATACGTGTGTACGTGCGCGCGCGTATTTGCTCAATGGGCTCGCTCGCACGTCGACGTAGCGGAGGCCGCGCTGTACATAGCCGCTCCGTGGCCCCTCTCTCGATCCCTTGTCGTATCCCTAGTGAGCGATTTCAGATTAACTTAGTGGATAGCTTATAAGTAGGTGTAGATTCCATAGCGTAGTTGTTTATTAGTCTATTTTTGTTATGGCTGTAGTTGTTAACGTTTTTGAAAGTTTATAAGTTTTTTAGTTGTATATGGCAGAGTTGAGTTTCACCGTCGGTCTGGGCCGGGCCGCCGCGCCCCGCACCCCTCACCTCGCGCCTGCGCACTGCGCACACACCCGGCGCGCAACTCCGTTATCACTCGTGCTACTATTTATAATATATTTTTGTAGATTTTGTCATTATTATAAAAGTCAATTGAACATTGCTAAATTGTGGAAAATGTTTATTACACTAAGACTTAAGAAGTTGTTGCATTTGATTGAAAGTATTTTATGAATACGAAGCGAGAACAATAAAGAGTTTTTTCTATGAAATATTTACAAGTGAGGGAATGTCTAGAAGCGACGTTGAAGTCGAGCCGGTTCATATCATTGATATTGGTGGTCAGCGGCCACTGCTCTGCCGACCGTCGCGCGACATTGGATACTCCCCACTTGGTTGTTTGTTGACTTTACATGATTTGATCGACTATATTATATATATTTAATATATATTTACGATATGATATGAGCATATATGCGCATCGAAGCGTGTATATCTTGGTGTAACTATAAATTAAGGTGAAATGAGGAGGTGTAGTTTTAGATCAGAGGCCCGCCGTAGCCGAGCCTCTCGCCGTAGGTCGGTCGCGATCGCCGCGACTGCGCACAACCCCCCCCCTTTCTTGTCTATCTCCCTCCCACCTGCCTGCAACGCGCTACCTTATTTATTTCATTTCGAAGCACCTCTGTTGTAGAGGCTACTTTGTTTTTAAAGTAGGTGTCTCCCTGTTATTCTCTGAAAGATAAAATCATATTGATTTATTTGTGCGAGTAGAGTTTTGTTTTGATTGTAACTTATGGTTCTTTGGATTGAAATAAACGTTTATTGTTGTATAGTAATTTGGTTATTTTATTTATCCCAACAACCGCATTCTAGCTAATACATCAACTGAGAAACTGAAGAAAGAAATCCACAGATAATATTACTTTAATAAATCTCTTAATAATCACTAAGTAGTTTGTTTTTACCTATCAATTATAATTGCTTGCAATGCGTGCAAAAAGACAAAGGAAAAAGACTGGAGTAGGTTTCATTACTTACCGAAGTAAGTTAAATCGAAATTGGAGAAGAAAAAGAAACGACAACAGTATTAAATGATTTTCTAGAAATCTGCTAAGGATAAAAAAAATGTATAATAAAATCTTGACTTTGTGAATAAGAGTAATATAT
Organism: Bedellia somnulentella; assembly: GCA_963576735.1. Taxonomy (NCBI): domain Eukaryota; kingdom Metazoa; phylum Arthropoda; class Insecta; order Lepidoptera; family Bedelliidae; genus Bedellia; species Bedellia somnulentella. The sequence goes on from OY755170.1 coordinate 1,526,635, forward strand.
ATATATATATATATATTATGTAATATATATATATCTTGGTAAATTTATGTAAGTAAGTCATTTTGACCCTGTACATCATTGCGTCTAACTAGCTTCCTCAATATTGCATCTCAAATCCCAAGCGTAACTCGTATGCCTTTTAGTAAAACAGTTATGACTTTTATGAAACCATATATATAGGTACATTGTGAAGAACCCCACATGGCTGAGTTGTACTTAGCAATGTGACAGTGTATTCGCACAAAACTGCGGTAGGCTACAAGCACTCAATTAGCTAGCGAAAGTCACATTGTTCTACACGTATATGCCTAACGAGTAACACGATCACATGTTGTTGGATGAAATATTGTAAAACTAGTTAGGCACAATGACTGGATAAAACATTCAGGGTCAAAATGACTATAATTTAAAGACATACATATTTTCCTTCACGGCTTTAAATCACTTGAACAGGTATTATTCTTTCTAATTATTATCCAGAGCATAATAATTAGAAATTTCTCAGCCACTTTTGGAAGTTGAATGGGGAAAAGATTGTAAAATAAAGGTTGTTCGGGATAGTTCTCCAACCACAACGCCCAAAAACCTCTCAAAAAGCCTCAAACCCTAACTCGACTTATTACCCTACAATACCCTACCCTAACAATTTAATGTATTAATTACAAAATAATTCCAAATTGATTGTATTGTTTTGTGTCCTGTGATTGTGCTTGAGTCGTTCAAATTCATTCAACTTAACTATAATTAATCTTTAGTAGGAAATCAAATAACAACTACGGTATATATGAAAATCCAGTCTGGAAGCGTAGCCAACAAAAGGGCGCATTGCTAGCCACAGCTCACGTGATTATATCACACAAATATTAGTATATACTCGGCATACTGATTCCTGCTATATACATACACACATAATACATATACTCACGGATTTAAATCCCTTAACGGGGTAGCCAGAGCTTTGGAATGACAAATTCGTCAGCCACTTTTGGAAAGTAAGTGGGGAAAAGATGGTAAAATAAAGGTTTTTGGTGATGGGTCTCCATCCGCATCGTCCAAAAATCCCTTAAAAGCCCCAATACCGTTAGTCGCCTCTTACGTACACCCATCGGAAGAATTGGAGTAGTGCTATTCTAAGCCGACACAACACAGCAATAGCTGCTATATACATACATACATATACTCACGGCTTTAAATCCCTTAACGGGGTAGCCAGAGCTTTGGAATGAGAAATTCCTCAGCCACTTTTGGAAGTTGATAGGGTAAAAGAGGGTAATAATAAATCTTTTTGGTGCCGGATCTCTAACCACAACTCCCAAAAATCACTTAAAAAGCCCCTATACTCTTAGTCGCCTCTTACGATCACCCACGGATAGAAATGAAGTATTGTTATTCTAAGCCGACACTACACAGGTAACCTGCCTGTGTAGTGTACCATTAGTACCATTCCCATTGTAGTAGGGAAGAGATGGTAAAATAAAGTATGCATAGAAATGGGTGTCCAGCCAAGTAGTATTGTTGTGTAGTGTCGGCATAGAATACCACTACCCCTTTTTTCCCATGGGAAATGTTTTGAATGAAATGGGTATTGGGGCTTTTTAAGTGATTTTTGGGCGATGCGGTTGGAGACCCAACATCAAAAACAACAGATTTTACAATCTTTTCCCTACTTAACTTCCAAAAGTGGCTGAAGAATTTTCTGATTCTGAAGCTCTGTCTGGCCTTTTTAGGGATTTATAGGCATGAGTATATTTTTTGTATGTATGTCCGGAAGCGTAGCCAACTCAGCTTATTCCGTTTATCCACCCCAAAACAGCCTCCCTAAGTCGGATATTCGGAAACGCATGTCTTTCTAGCCACCTTGAACGGGGTGGATAATCGGAATTCATAATAAAATGTTTCTTCCGATTTTTTATCCCAAGTACAGTCATTTACAGAAACATACACAACACAAAATGGGTCCAAGAAACTTCGTGAACATTAAAATACTTAAGATAAACATACCTACTTTCTTACTAACAGTTTAAATAAAAATAAATTGGTGGGAAGTTTAAAATTAATATTTATTGTTACCTATAGGGTTGGTATGTAGTATTTGGGTGAAAACCATTTAAAATAACCGATGTAACAAATGAAACCATAACAATAAAGAAACTCCTAACAAAAAAGTGACAAATTGAAATTTAGGGTCGTTTTTCTGTAAATGACTGTACGTAGACAGGGTAGAAAATCGGAAGAAACATATTATATGCATTCCGGAAATTCACCCCGTTCAGGGTGGATAGAAGGACACGCGTTTCCGAATATCCGCCTTAGGGTGGCTGTTTTAGGGTGGATAAACGGAATAAGCCGCCAACTCAAGTGCGCGTAGCTAGCGACAGCTCACGTGACGATATCACAATAATTTACTCGGCGTACTGATTCCCACTATGAATGCTTGTATAATTTGCATTGTAGTAGGGAAGAGATGGTGAAATTAAGTATGCTTAGGAACGGGTGTCAAGCCACCAGTCCAGAAAACCCATAGTCACCTCTTACGACCCGCGGGAAGTAAAGGGTCAGTGCTTTTTAAAGCACTGTCTTAAGTGCCGTGTAGTGTCGGCTTAGAATAAAACTACCCTATTTCTACCCGTGGGTGATCGTAAGAGGCGACTAAGGGTATAGGGGCTTTTTAAGTGATTTTTGGGCGATATGGTTGGAGACCCGTCACCAAAAACGTTTATTATTAACATCTTTTCCCCAACCAACTTCCAAAAGTGGCTGAGGAATTATAATTCCAAAACTCTGGCTACCCCGTTAAGGGATCTATAGCCGTGAGTATATGTATGTATGTCTTAAATGTTCACACTACTTAAAAGCACGCTAATTATCGCTCATCTTCTTTGGTTTAACTCTTTATTTTTGTCTTTAAAAGGTCTAATTACGCCTTTTCACGCATAGGGCGAGACGTTTTGCAGATCTTCGAGGGAGGACTGTGTTCAGCAGTGGACGTCTATTGACTCATGATGGTTACTCTTTTTTTCACAAAACCCGTTATGGATTTTGTATAGTATTGTGACATTGGATAATTCCATAAATTGGCTATTGCAACTAATAGTATAAAGTCTAAGTCAACATTCCTCTGGTCTGTCATATATTTCAAGCCCCATTAATTTTATTATTCCATACATCTGTACCTTTCAAACGATATATTATACATCTTTTTATGGGGGTGGACTTTATTCCATACGAAAATTTGCATCCTCCTTTCATAAACATAATATATTTTGAATGTGAATGACATCATTCAATTTTGTGTAGATATTTTTTAATGGTCTATTGTTGTCGTTATCAATATAGCACAAACGTGAGCTCCCTTAAATATATATTTTGTTCTGATGTTGAGGGTATTTTTTATGCGATTGTAGAGGTAACAGAAACACCTACATCACTGATGATAGTTTTAGCCATCTTACTATCACGGTAAACATCTTGATGACGGGCGTGTAAACAAACACGGTACACCTTATCGGTACGGAACCTTCAATAGAGTCAGGTCGTGATGTTATGTTGGGTTATGCTCAATTGGATTGCTACTGGAATTATGTGAACCAGGGATAAGGTCGAATAAAAAGCAAGCAGTATCGCTTTTACAGAAAAAGTTTAAAAAGTAATCATTATACAAGCAATCTAACTGCTGATAAAATTTGTAGTGCAAAGATCAAGCTGCTAGGCGGCCATTTTAAACCACTTCGTTTGTTTTTACGAGATCGCGCTAGCGACAAATTATTATCAATCAAAATCAGTATAACCACTATAATAGCGATACTCCTTCGGAGCAGAACAAATTTGTTTCTACTTAGGGGTTCTCTTATGAAACAATACATTGTCAGTTCAGAGCCTTTTTATAGAAAAATGCGCTTAAAGTGATTAAGTCGATATGAGCGGTCTTACGCTTTGCTACTTTGGCTTTTATCTGTTTTGAGTGTTATTATAGTAATTATTTTTAACCGACTTAAAAAAAAGGAGTGTTCTCAATTCAACCGTATATTTTTTATTTTTTTTTTATGTTTGTTCGCCGATTACTTCGCCATTTATGAACCGATTTTGATTATTATTTTTTTGTTTGAAAGAAGGTACTCCCCGATTGGTACCAATATGAGGATATCAGGGTCTGATGATAAGATCCTGGAGAAATCGAGGCGAACCCTCAAATTTTATAGGCAAATGTACCGCGTTTTACATATTTTTTGAACTTATATTGTCAGTTGCTTCTGAAAATCATATTGTTATGCTGCTGAGCTGATGATGGAAGGTGTGGGTCCTCAACCACTAGGAGTTAGGAAACAATTCTTTCAACATTCTATATAGATTTATACTCCTCTTCGTAATTTTTATGAAGAGAAGTACGTAAGTAAGGTAAGAGAAGTAAGTAAGGTTCACTAAACATTTATTTTGTTATGTTATTGTTACCGATAAAGTACCATGAGACCAGGATCTGATGATGGCATCCCAGGAAATCGAGGGGACTGTCAAAACTCACAATCATGTGACAGTGTATTTGTTCAAAACGCCGATAGGCCTGCAATGTATAACGTGAGAACACTGCCTAAGTAAATCGTGGGTACTCTGAACAACAGGTGACAATGTCACGTGATATTCAGAAGTATTACTACCTCTGCTAACCCCTTCAGGGATATTCGGCGTGAACGTTTGAGTCTTTCTTGAGATGTAGAATTGTAGACCATCGCCTTTCGAGGGATTTCAAGAACAATGTAAAGTTACATATGGTTGACCCTATTTAATATCGTACAATAATAGAAATACCGGAAATACGAAGAATAATACAGTAACCGTCGCTTCCTCATCCGAGAGGCATCTTTGCCAGGTCTACCCATCTCTAAAACTCGTAAAATAAAATATTTTTTAACAAAAAGAAAACCGACTTCATAGTTTGAAAAACAACCGAAAATAAACAATCTAGTACTAAAAAGTACGAAATAAGTTTTTTAATTGAATATGAGTACTGTGATTAATACCTTAGCAATTTCTTTCGACCTACCTAAATATTTAAATTATTTTAAATTAATTTTTGAGTCGGTGCCAGTCAAACAAAAGTAAATTCACCCTACTTTCTATCTCTGATTATTATAATCGAAACAATATATATCTATCGCCTAACGTTTTAAATGGTAATACGTACAAAATAGTATATTTCATTACTAGTACGGAATGGCTGTCATTGCAAAGAGTTCCGACAAATGTCTACCCGAGCCGAAGGCGAGGGTTGACAGTCGGAACGAGTTGCAATGACGGTTCCGTACGTGTACTGAACGACTATTTTTAATACAGTTGCGAAAAAATTAAGCAATTTAACAAAACAACTAAACTCCCAAAGATTATTTCTGGAAAATGGCGACATTTTTTCTTCACTTATTGTGGTAGGCAAAGGAAACTATGCCCATACAGCCAAGTCTTATGTATGATTTTTTTGTTGATATGAAATGAAAATGAAATTTAATGAGTTATAATGTAATGAAACCTAACCTCACTAATTCTATCAAATCATTAAATCAGATATCGAAACAAATTAGTCGATTTTGCCTATTATTTTGTTGTTGTTGATTCATGTTAATACGACCTATGCCACGTATTAACATGAATCATAAAAACTTCTTTGATTTTTTTAGTAAAATCTTTATGGTTGGTTTTTTTTTAAAATAGACATTATTTTGACAGTTGGGAAAGAAAACGCACTAGTGCGGGAAAGGTAAAGAAAAAGCACGAGTGTGTAATAGCCCACTTCCCGAACGCTATACGTCCCTGTAATACGCCACTTTTTGAGCAATTGTATTAAAAATCAATTTACCCTACAACTACAAGGTACCCTACATTGTACTTGTATATGAAGTGCGAAATACACACTTATTATAATCAATCTTCACGCAGGCTGGCACAGATTTTTAAAAATTAGGTAGGTTGAACTGACGCGTGTGGGATAAAGAAATTGCTAAGGTATTAATCACAGTACTCATATTCAATTAAAAAACTTATTTCGTACTTTTTAGTACTAGATTGTTTATTTTCGGTTGTTTTTCAAACTATGAAGTCGGATTTCTTTTTGTTATCAATCAAACCATAGTATAAGAAAAGTCATACAAGTTAGACGGAGTACTGCTTTTTTTTCAATAACATTTCACTCACAATTGTGATATCCTTGTGATTGGGAATATCGCGCCAGTAGATAAAACGACGCCAACTATCGAATGCGCACTCACAGTGATTTAGTCTGTGTTTGAGAGTGCTGAGTGCGATTGTTTTCTATTTCAATGCCAATCTGAACAAAATAAATAACTTTGTATTAAACTTTCTACTAAACATACATATACTACATATACTCACGGCTGTAAATCCCTTGACGGGGTAGCCAGAGCTTTGGAATGAGAAATTCCTCAGCCGTTTTTGGAAGTTGATTGGGGAAAAGATGGAAAATAATAAATGTTTATGGTGACGGGTCTCCAACCACATCGCCCAAAAATCACTTAAAAAGCCTCTATACCCTTAGTCGCCTCTTACGATCACCCACGGGTAGAAATGGGGTAGTGTTATTCTAAGCCGACACTACACAGCAAACTACTAAACTAAGTATAAAATAGGGTTTTATAACGAAATTAGGATCTAGTATTGAAAAGAATAAAACTACAGACATTCGTTCAGCTTCCTTTATATCTACAATTTGTTGAAAATAAAAACTTGTTACTAATTATGCATACTTCATCTAAGTAATTTTATCATTACTACTGGCTTTCGGCAGGTGACACAATGATATTTTTATAAACAGAGTTATTATATAACTGCTGATTTTAAAAGTCCTTAAGTTGGTAAATCTGTAACATCAAGGTTAAATATATGTAACTATCTCTATGTAAAGTTTATCAAATGCATTTTAAGTATTAACCATAGGTATGTGAGGACAAACTACATAGTTTAAAATATACCTGCTTATAGTTTAAGCCGGTAGTAATGATAAAGTAAGAGCTCTGTTTCAGTCCACTTCGTCGCCATATTTGTTTGTTGGGGATTTCGGTCTGCGGATTGGTGGAGGGTCGACGGGCGATGCCGGTTGCAACTGCAAACCTGGCGTTGGTTCCACTCTGAAATATTAAAAACACTTTTTCAGTGTACAACCTTAAAAGCCACATCAGAATTTACGGCGGCGAGTGATATTTGATTACAAGATTAGTTTCTCAGCGTTCGATCTCATTAAAGCAGGTTTCCATTGCTATTGAATAACACCCATTTGATCTTTTTCTAACCGACTTCAAAAAAAGGACTGTTCTCAATTCGACACGTTTTTTTTTTAATGTTATTACACCGATTACTTCGCCATTTATGAACCGATTTTGCTTAATTTTTTTTAGTTGGTAAGAAGATACTCCCGGAATGGTACCATGATGAGGATATCAGGGTCTGATGATGGGATCCTGGAGAAATCGAGGGAAACCCTCACATTTTATAGGCACATATACCGCGTTTTACATATTTTCTGAAGTTATATTGGCAATAGCTTTTGGAAATCATAATATTATGCTGCTGAGCTGATGATGGAAGGTGTAGGTCCTCAATCACTAGGAGTTAGGAAATAGTTCTTTCAACATTCTATATAGATTTACACTCCTCTTCTCTTCGTAGCTTTTATGCAGAGAAGTACAGGTTCACTAAACATTTCTTTTGTTAAGTTATTGTTACCGAGAAAGCACCATGACACCAAAATCTGATGATGGCATCCCAGGAAATCGAGGGGACTGTCGAAACTCACAATCATGTGAAAGTTTGTTCAAAACGCCGATAGACCTGCCCTGTATCACGTGAGAACACTGTCCAAGCAAATCGTGGGTACTGTGAACAACAGGTGACAATGTCACGTGATGTTCAGAACTATTAGTACCTCTGCTAACCCCTTCGGGGATATTCGGCGTGAATGTTTGAGTCTTTTTTGAGTCAAGATGTAGAATAATTATAAACGATCGCCTTTCGAGGGATTTCAAGCACAATGTAAAGTTACATATGGTTGAGCCTATTTAATACTGTGCAATATGCCAAAATCTTTAATTCGTACAATAATAGAACATACATACATATACTCACGGCTATAAATCCCTAGAAGGGGTAGCCAGAGCTAAGGAACTAAAATTTCCTCAGCAACTTTTGGAAGTTTCGTGGGGAAAAGATGGTGAAATAAAGGTTGTCCGTGATGGGTCTCCAACCGCATCGCCCAAAAATCCCTTAAAAGCAATACAATAATAGAAATACCGGAAAGACGAAGAATAATACAGTAACCGTCGCTTCCTCATCTGAGAGGCATCTTTGCCAGGTCTACCCATTTCTAAAACTCGTAAAATAAAATAATTTTTAACTAAAAGAAAACCGACTTCATAGTTGGAAAATCAACCGAAAATAAACAATCAAATACTAAGAAGTAAGAAATAAGTTTTTTAATTAAATATGAGTACTGTCATTAATACCGTAGGAATTTCTTTATTCCACACGCGTCAGTTCAACCTACCTAAATCTTAAAATTCTCTTAAATTATTTTTTGCGTCGGTGCCAGTCAAACAAAACTAAATTCACCCCACTATCTATCTCTGACTATTACAATCTAAACAATATATATCTATCGCCTACCATACCATGTCGCCTACATTGTATAATAATATAAGATGTTTTTTTTTATCATAATAATACAATTAGTTAGATACAATCGATTCTGATAATAATTTATACACTACTTACCAATACCATTATATGAAAACTGATAGTTTAAGCCTTTTTTGTTTATTGTTGCCTGAAATACAGGTAAATTACCTAGTTTAGGAACAGGAAAATGTTATATTTTGTACCTTAAATAACTAACTAGGTTAAGAAGAATATTATGTACTTTTGAAAACTGAATAATTTTTAATTATTTTATTTTTATTATTATTGCACATGTACATGGAGTGCGAAATACACACTTATTATCAACTAGCTTTTTGCCCGCGACTTCGTCCGCGTGGACTACATTTTTTGCATCGGCTTTACATCCAAAAACACCTAAACACTATCACAACTTCTGTTTTTTTTATATTTAGCGCCATCTAGTTGAATCAGTAGGAAACTCCAACATACTTCGACAATACTTCCACAAATATTTTTCAAAGTTTAAGAAGAGGTAATATAATGAATGAATAAAATAAAAATGAAAGAAATATTTTTAAGTGGTTGTTGGGCGATGGAGACCCATTTGACTACCTTTTCTCCATTCCTTTTACCTTTTCTCATACGCAAAATTCATACAATATACTTTCAATTATCTTTATTCATATTGTTACGTACCGGGTTCTTAATTTGATAAATACCAGTCACACTTTCGTGCAATAAGGTGTAATTATATTTATTGACCAATAACGCACTTTACACAACACAACAAACACTATCGATAATTAACTATCGATACTCGCACTAATTAACAACACTAATTTACTCCGTTATAGTAACACTGTCCACACCGTTAAGCTTATTTCCGTAATCCGTATATCACTGCACTGTCGTATTTAATTTCTTCGCTCTAGTATTTCGCTTGTTCTCGCTTTAGTTCTTCGCACTCCAATAACTCCGTAGCACGCGTCGCTCTTTATATATGCCAAATCTCAAATACGCGAATATTACAGAAAGTTCTAGTACCACATTCTCGAAAAGTCGATATTCGAGAAACATCTAGTAATTCCTTTACTTATTAGAATACTAGTAACGCCATCTGTTATCTAGTAGTGGCAAATCCTATCTCCTACTTGCGAACAGATGTCGTAACATTACCCCCTCCTTACATTAATACTCGTCCCGAGTATTATTGCTTCCATGGTACTTCGCAAGTCGATCGATGTGAACTATTTTCCAAGCCCCTCTAGGTTGGCGTTGAATTCTGTACGTTACATCGTTTATTCTAGTGACCACCTTGTACGGTCCTTCCCACCTATTTTGTAACTTAGGGGACTTCCCTTTCTGGCGAGTTGGATTGTGTAACCAGACGAGCATACCCTCTTCGAAACGCGGCGTGTTAGCTTTACGGTCATATCTGGTTTTCATCTTTTCACTAGCATGTAAACCATTTTCACGCACTAGGGAATGTACATCTTGCATTCTTTCCCTCAAATCGCTTACATATTCAGTTACACTCTGCGGCTCATCTGGTGACCCTCCTGTCAACAAATCTACAGGCAATCGTAGCTCTCTTCCGAAATTGACGAAAGCAGGTGTTTCCTTCGTGCTTTCGTGAACAGCTGACCGGTAAGACAGTAAAAATAATGGAATGTGTTTGTCCCAGTCCTTCTGATGTTTTTCAACCATCTTCGCCAACTGTCTCTCCAGTGTTTGGTTGAACCTCTCCACCATTCTATCTGACTGAGGACGATATGGCGTCGTCCTGGTTTTATGCATTCCAAGCAGTTTGCACACCTCTTGAAATACTTGTGACTCAAAATTTCTTCCCTGGTCAGAGTGTATCTCCAGGGGCACGCCAAATCGACAGATCACTTCCTCAACCAGTTTTGTAGCCACAGTTATTGCTTCTTGATTGGGTATGGCAAACACTTCAGGCCACTTAGTGAAGTAATCCATCACCACCATGAAATATTTATTTCCGGACTCTGATTGTGGAAACGGTCCAGCCACATCAACGGCAATCCTCTCCCAGGGAGCTCCCACATTGTACAACCGTAATCCCCCTCTACTCCGGGTCTGCGGACCTTTCACCGCGGCACACGTTGTACATTTCCGGCACCAGTCCTGTACGTCGTCCCTACAATGAAGCCAGTAAAACTTCGCACGAACCTTCTGCAACGTACGATTTACCCCAAGATGCCCGCCCGAAACACCGTCATGTGTTTCCCGCAGTACATCTTTAACCTTGGCTCTGGGCACGACCAATTGTAGGTGCTCTTCTTTACCGTTGGGTTTCTCCCACCTCCGGTACAGTAGACCATTGATCAGAACCAGGCTGTTCCATTGCGCCCAGTAAGCTTTCGTACTCACTCCTGTGGACGCTACTTCACTCCAAGCCGGTTGATCGTGTTTTTCCTTCTTCCATTTCATGATGGGTCTGAGGTTCTCATCTTCTTCTTGGGCCTTCTGCATAGCTTCTGTTTCCCATCCATCCAATGGACAAATTCGAGTCACTTTCACGACCTCCTCCTTCGACTCTTGCTTCCTACAATGTTTACAGTCTTCCGGACACGGTCTACGTGAAAGCGCGTCTGCATTGCCATGAGATTTACCACTACGGTGCTCGATAGAAAAGTCATACTCTTGTAGCTGTTCGATCCATCGAGCTACCTGTCCTTCCGGGTTTTTGAACTGGAGAAGCCATTTCAGTGCAGCATGATCAGTTCGAAGCTTGAACGGTCTCCCAATCAAATACTTGTAAAAATGCTGTAAGGTCTTCACTACAGCTAGAAGTTCCTTTCTCGTGACGCAGTAGTTTCTTTCCGCTTTAGATAGAGACTTGCTGAAATATCCGATCACAACTTCCCTGTCACCTTGGATCTGTGATAACACTCCACCAATAGCCATATTACTAGCATCGCTGTCAACGATGTACTGTCCCTCTGGCTGTGGATATCCAAGGATAGGTGTCTCGCAAAGCCTCTTCTTCAGCTCATTGAAAGATAACTCGCATTCATCATCCCAAGAGAAGGTTTTCTTATCTTCAGTCAACCGATGCAATGGTTTGGCGATCTCAGAAAACCCTTTTACAAAACGTCGATAGTACGAGCAAAGGCCGAGAAAAGCTCGCACGTCTGTTTTGTCCTTTGGCGTCGGCCATTTCTGCACAGCTTCTACCTTTTCCGGATCCGTCTGAATTCCTTCTCGGCTGATTACGTGTCCTAAATAGTTCACTGAAGTTCTAAACAGCCGGCACTTCTTCGGATTCAGTTTCAGGTTTGCTCCACGAATTTTCTGAAAGACTTGTTCCAGGTTCTTGAGATGGTCTTGGAAGCTTTTGCCTATTATGACCACGTCGTCGAGGTACACCAGGCAAGCCTCGCCAACCAATCCCGCCAACGCACACTCCATAAGCCTTTCAAAAGTAGCTGGCGCGTTGCAGAGACCGAAAGGCATGACGTTAAACTGCCACAAACCCTTTCCAGTTGAAAACGCAGTCTTCTCTTTATCAGTCGGATGTATTTCCACCTGCCAGTAGCCTGACTTGCAGTCCAGGGTTGAAAACCACTTCATGCCACTCAAAGTATCCAGAGTGTCATCTATTCTTGGCAAAGGATAGCTGTCCTTCTTTGTCACGTTGTTCAGTTGCCTGTAGTCAACACAAAACCGTGTGCTTCCATCTTTCTTCTTAACAAGAACCACTGGAGAACACCACGGACTGGAGGACGGACTTATGACCTTCTTCTTTTTCATGTCTTCGAGCAATTCTTCAACTTCTTTCTCCTTAGCGATTGGGATTCTCCTTGCTCTCTGTCTAATAGGTCTTTCGTCCCCTGTATCAATTCTGTGTTGCACTAAAGATGTTCTGCCTAAGTCCCCTTCTGCATTTGAGAAGATGTCAGCATATTTCACCAGCAACTGTTTAACCTTGATCCTCTCCAAGTAAGATAAGTCATCCTGGATCTCACTTAACAAGTCAGTTACAGTTGAATTATCGACTTTCACTTTGACTTTCCCATTTGGAGAATGACAGCTCCTCATCCAGACTACTTCTTCACACTGACCAACTACTTCACCCCGCTTAAGCTGTACATCTTCTTGGTCAAGGTTGACTACCTTCACTATTGCCGTCTTGTTGCTTGTAACCAAAGTTCTTGCTGTCAGAAATTTCCTTGGCCCGTTCTTCCCTGTCTCTTCAATCAACACACAACGATGCCTCTTCTTCTCGCTGTCTACAGGTAACATCACCGGAACCAACTTCTGAGAACGCGCAGGAATATTGATGGTTTTCAAGCATGTCACTTCACCGACGGGACCACCCAGTATAAAGATTTCTTCCTGGCCACACTTGAAAATTCCTCTCGTTATGTCAATCCGGCAGTTATATTTCTTCATAAAGTCCAGTCCTAGTATGCATTCATCCATTATCTCAGCCACAATGACTTGATGAGTATACGACGTCTCGCCAACCATCATCCTGACTGAGAGTTCACCAAGGACAGGTATTCGCTGGCCAGAGGCGGAGAGTAGCCGACACTTAGTATCTCTGCTATACTTGATATTCGCTGCTTTCACCAGTGCCGGATTGATCACCGTTCTAGACGCTCCAGTATCAAGGGTCATCTTACAGTCTTGATCATTGACACAGCCCAATATCACCAAACTGTTCCCGTTACAGGCTTGTGAGATGGTCATTGTCGGGGCTTTCTCCTCTCTAGCCAGCACCTGCCCCCCGGTCCTGGCTAATGCTCGTTTTGCGGCAGGAGCCTCTGCCTGCCTCTTTTCTTCCTTCCTCAGCGGGCAACTTAATCTCAAATGGCCCCTTTTCCCGCAGCCATAACAAATCGGTCCAGTACTCCTTCCGACGGGTGCTTTAATGACCTTGACGTCCTCATTTGCTTCCGCAATCTCACGAAGTCGATGAGTTTGGCGCGTATCCTGGCGGCAAGCTTCAACTTCTAGAGCGTTCGCCAAGGCATCCTTGAGAGACGTGTGGTGTTGAAGTCTCACCGCTGTTCTCACTTCGATATCTCTGATGCCGTCGACGAATGCTTGCACCAGGTTCATTTCCACCGTCTTCGGATCTACACTGGGATAGGCCTTGCGGACGAGCTTCTCGATTTCAAGGGCCCACTGCTGAAGTCCCTCTCCAGAACGCTGGACCCTATCACGCAGCTGAGCGCGGAACACGTGCTCCAGGTGTCGCTCTCCATAGCGAGACTCCAACGCATCCAGCAGGTCCTTGAAACCACCACTCGGAGTCGGCAGCGCCTCTATTACTGACAGTGCTTGACCTCGGAGCGCCACCGTCAGTGCAGTCAAACACTGTTCATCAGTCCAACCATTGGCAGCCGCAACAGTCTGGAACTGATGTCTATACGCCGACCAGGATGTTGTTCCGTCGTAGGGAGGAACCTTCACACGAGGACCATGGACAGCTACTACATTCTCACCGGAGACAACCTTGACCGGTCGTGATTCAAGCTGCAGAAGCCTTTTCTCCATTCCGCGGAAGTCGGTCTTCATGTCATCGATATCTTTCTCAATAGTGGTTACCTGCTCCTTCATCTGCTCTACGTCTTTTTCCACAGTAACCACCCGACCACTGACTTCATTGACCGCAGTGAGAACTTGTGAGAACTTAGTTTGCTGTTCCTCGCGCAACTCACGAACTTCTTGTTTCACAACACCCTGTACCTCCGAATGTATGTTTTTTTTAACATCCTGTACCTCCGAATGTATGTTTTTCACAACATCCTGTATGCTTTGTTGTGCTTCACGCATGCTTTGAAACATTTCAACTATCATCGTCAAGTCAGTATTAGTTGCGGCCGCCGGCGCCGTTGATGTAGACGGCGCGTTAGTCACCGCGGACGTCTCCTCTGGAATGTCACTCCGAGGGTTCGTGACCGATGAACTCATTTCCGACAGCTGTTCACCCTCTGCGGCTTTCTGAGCGCGTGTCTTCACACCCTCTCTTCCGTCTTCCTTCGGCATAACTGGCATCTTCAAATCCACTTCTGTCACCAATTGTTACGTACCGGGTTCTTAATTTGATAAATACCAGTCACACTTTCGTGCAATAAGGTGTAATTATATTTATTGACCAATAACGCACTTTACACAACACAACAAACACTATCGATAATTAACTATCGATACTCGCACTAATTAACAACACTAATTTACTCCGTTATAGTAACACTGTCCACACCGTTAAGCTTATTTCCGTAATCCGTATATCACTGCACTGTCGTATTTAATTTCTTCGCTCTAGTATTTCGCTTGTTCTCGCTTTAGTTCTTCGCACTCCAATAACTCCGTAGCACGCGTCGCTCTTTATATATGCCAAATCTCAAATACGCGAATATTACAGAAAGTTCTAGTACCACATTCTCGAAAAGTCGATATTCGAGAAACATCTAGTAATTCCTTTACTTATTAGAATACTAGTAACGCCATCTGTTATCTAGTAGTGGCAAATCCTATCTCCTACTTGCGAACAGATGTCGTAACAATATATATTTGCATAGTGAATGTGAAAATCCTATTATTCTAACCTAACACAAAAGCAAAAAAGTCTCAATAATACTTTAATCACCCGGGATTCGAACCTGGGTCATACGTTAGTTCAGTTTTAACCAATCGGTATACAGCTACGCCACAAAAACATTAGTAATGATGTCATATTTGTGATATGGTATATATCTAGTAACCATACTATTGACAAACAATTATATACATACATACACATACTCACGGCTATAAATCCGTAGAAGGGGTAGCCAGAGCTAAGGAACTTGAAGTTCCTCAGCCACTTTTGGAAGTTGCGTCGGGAAAAGATAGTGAAGTAAAGGTTGTTGGTGATGGGTCTCCACTCCTACCACATCGACCAAAAATCCCTAAAAAGCCCCAATACCGTTAGTCGCCTCTTACGTACACCCACCGGAAGAAATCGGGTAGTGTTATTCTAAGCCGACACTACACAGCAATTCATTAAATGGACATTTATTTTGATGAAAATGGAAAAAACCCTTATTTTTTTCAAAAACAATATTAATGAAGAGTCCGATAAAGTCGGTCGATGAAAAAATTCATCTTGTAAATATGGGGAGCAATAAGTTGGTGATGTGAGAGATATTGCGATCAACGGCCAATAGATGGCGTTACTGAATTAAAATTGAGATATTTACAATTATTTACAAACTATGCATCAGAATATTAATTTATGCGTAAGTAAAGTATAATATATCTATGAGAATATTAGTTAAAAATAGTTAAATTAACAAAAGTTATAAACATATTCTCAAACCTACCAAATAAATACGCAAAATTTATACAATATGCTTTCAATTATCTTTATTCATACATATTGCATAGTTGAATGTGAAAAAGAAGGATTAGTGCATCCTATTATTCTAACCTAACACAAAAGTAAAAAAAATACGCAAAAAGACTTTTACCACCCGGGATTCGAACCTGGGTCTTTCGTACGTAGTGTTTACCAAACGGTATACCGCTGCGCCAAGCGGACATTGGTGTAAGTCTCAAATTTGTGATATTCTATATATCTAGTAGAGTATGCTATTGACAAACAATTAAATGGACAATTATTTTGATGAAAATGGATGAAACCTTTATTTTTTCCTAAAAGACTATTAATGAAGAGTCCGATAAAGTCGGTCGATGAAAAAATTAATCATGTAAATATGGGGAACAATATAAAAGTTATGTTTTTTTATGCTCCTGTGGGAACCCTTGCGAAATCCGGGATAAATTATATCCTATATGTTGGCCAGGTGTATAACCTACATTCATGCCAAAATTGATCAAGATCGGTCCGGTAGAATTAACGTGATGAACGGACATACAGACAGACAGACAGACATTTTTTTCAAAAATAGCAAATTTGGCTTCAGTATCGAAAATAAAACATATTGCACCGGTTTTTATTTTTTTATCTTCAATGTACAGTTTTGGCCTCGTTACAGTCTTATTATAGTATAGATTATCACGCAGGCTGGCACTGACTCACAAATTAATTTAGGAGAATTTAAAGATTTAGGTAGGTTGAACTGACGCGTGTGGAATAAAGAAATTCCTAAGGTATTAATCATAGTACTCATATTTAATTAAAAAACTTATTTCTTACTGTTTAGTACTTGATTGTTTATTTTCGGTTGATTTTTCAACTATGAAGTCGTTTTTCTTTTTGTATTTTTTTTCTAAGATGTCGTACTTGGTGCCTAGAGTATTGGGGCTTGTACTGTGATTGTTGGGCGATGAGGCTGGGCCCATCACCAACCGTACTTTATTCTGTAATATTTTCCTTCCTCAACTTTCAACAGAGGCTGAGAAATTTACAATGCTGATGCGCTGGCAACTCCTTTTTGAGATAGATAAACATGAGTGCATGCATGAAGCTTTTCGAGACCTATTTTATAATTTATAAGTTAATGTTAAGGATTAGTGTTGTCTATGTAAAGCAATAATAAATAATCCAGCATAAATATTTTTAATTTCCCTCAGAAGAACATTTTTAGTTGACATCTTTCTTAGTACTCTAAGCACTATTGTAAGAACAATTTGTGACTGGTAAGGATATTGTAACCTTCTCAGGACATATTTAAATGGGTTGTAATGATGGTAAAACAGTATATTTAAACAATATAAAATTTAAAGTTTATTTGCGATTCTAATCATTCAGAGATTTAGTTATCTTAACACAACACGTTGGTATTGTTGCGTTGAGGTGTCAACAGAATAATATATTTTGTCTCAAACATACCTTTAAACTCCAAACTCAACTCAACATTCACGCCCTATATCCCCGAAGGGGTTGGGAGAGGCACTAATACTTCTGAACATCAAGTGGCATTGTCACGTAGTGTTCAGAGTACCCACGTTTTGCTTGGACAGTGTACTCATGTGATAGGGGAGAGGCCTATCGCCGTTTTTTACGATTACACTACTTAGCCATGTGGGTTTCTTCACGATTCCCTCACCATTTACAACCAAGATAAATTAACCACACATGACTTTTAGAAATGACACATTGGTGTATGCCCGACTCGGGTATCAAACCAACACTTTCCGAACCACTGAGCTATCTTGGTTGTTAAAAATATCTTCGTATAACCAATTCTAAAAGCCCAATTATTGCAACTGTATAGATTTTAGATTCAGGCGGTATTGAACAAAACTGAAACTGTGCTATATCAACAAATTTTTAATGCAATTTGAACCATTCCAAATCTGTTATTTAGCACATTTCAGGATATGTTTCACTCAAGAGACTAAAAACACTGCACGAATCCTTTTGCGAGGTAACAAAAGATCAGTCGACATGGAGATCTTTTAGGAAAGCTTATGTTCAGCATTGGATGTCTATTGATGATTATAAAGATAAAGATAGCTGCAATTCTACTGATTTGTAGGCAGTTGCGGATATATGTGTGAAGGATAACGCTGGCTATAACCAACCAAGATGATATAATAATGAAAATACCTGTAAGGATCTTGCTTGCTCGTGGCGTATTCGCCGCGGTTTTTCCGACGCAGTTCTTCATAGCTGAGCGACGGTGATGGTGACGTCGAAGGCTTCGGAGTTTGTGAAAACGCTGTAACATTTTAATTGACGATAATTAACAAATGAATAAACAATAAATTGGTATATCTGCTTTCCTGATTTAACACCATCTTATATAATTATTATTCAAGAAGTGTGCCATAGTTGTGTATAGGAAAATGGCGGATCAATATCTGCACACATATATTGGGTGTTCAAATAGGGTTGTCTCATTTTAAAAACTCCAAGAAGTTCTTATGCACGTAGTTACATCGTTAGGCGCAAATTTTGACGATGGTATATTTGCAATGGAATGGAGTTATTATCCGGTCGCTGTCAAAAGAATATTTCAACAATAACAGCGCTGTTGTTTCATTACATTTAGTTTGCAAGACTTGAACTTATTTCCCAGTGCAAAAGTTCAAACATCTGAGGCTATAGGGTGGATAAATTTTGGTTCAGATTGTTTAAGAAAAGGTGGCAGAGGTACTAACACTTCTTTATATCTCCTGATATTTATGTCACCTGGTGTTCAGACTGCCCATGTTTTGCTTGGACAGCACACTCACTTGATAAATAACGCCTATCGTAGTTTTGAACTAACACATTATCACAAGACAAAGAACAACTTAACAATATGGGTTTCGTCACGATGATGTCCACAATATTAGCAGCAATGATAAATTACCATACATCTTTAAATCAGCTACATTGGTTCACTCGGAATTCAAGCCCACGCCTCTGAATGTTAGGCAGTCGTTCTATCCACTGGGTTATCACATTTATTGTTGATGAAATGAGATGATAACCAAGTCCCAACTCAAATTAATAAAAATAATCAAAAACTCACAATCACTAGGATGGTACTCGTCATCAGAGAAGATCGGTCTATCCGTGTCCATATTAATGGAGTTCCCTGGACCAGCGTCAGAGTATATGTCCCCCGGTCCAGCGCCAAACATCGACGGCACCTGGGTCGTTCGAGGACCCCTTTCTGGTCTGCAGAATTAAAAGTTTTTATTAATCATCGGACTCAATTACATCACAATGTAAGTAAGTTACATCCAGGTATTTTTTTTTGTCTTAAAGTAAGTAAAGGTGATGGATGATGGGTGAAACTCAGATATATGAAAGACAAAATATGGTTCTGAATATTATAAAATAAACTTATAATATTAATGGTCAGAAGAAGAGAAGTCTGTTTTAAAAAAGGGCAATAATAATAATAAAGACGAAGGAGAAATAAAAAACTTGTTCCTTTATTTGTCTTAGCTACTACAAAATGAGGCAAGTTCAACTTGCACTGGCAATTTGAC
The DNA here is from genome assembly GCA_963576735.1 of Bedellia somnulentella. Classification (NCBI taxonomy): domain Eukaryota; kingdom Metazoa; phylum Arthropoda; class Insecta; order Lepidoptera; family Bedelliidae; genus Bedellia; species Bedellia somnulentella. Next base: position 1,546,195 of record OY755170.1, read on the forward strand.
AGAATTTTACAACTACTGCCCACCTTAGTTTCAGGTTAATCACGTTCACTGTCATAACTAACTGAGGTACTCACAAACGATAAACTCGAGATATCCAACTCAAGATCACTTTTGTTCAAGGATGTTTATCAAAACATCCTCTTATTCTCGTAAAAAAAAATCTTTCATCAATTCATGCACTCAAAAACTGGCACTATTAGTCCTACATTGGGTCATTGAGGGTAGGCAGACAAAAAATACTAAAAGTGCCTAAGAGTAGGTAGAGACAATAAAAATTCAAATACTAAAAATATCTAACATACTAAAAAACATACATACATACAGATACTCACGGCTATTAATCCCTTGAAAGGGTAGCCAGAGCTAGGGAATCAGAAATTCCACAGTCACTTTTGGAAGTAGCATGGGGAAAGATTGTGACCCAACCACATCGCCGAAAAATCCCTTAAAAGCCTTAATACCGATCAGTCGTCTCTTACGTACACCCACTGAAAGAAATGAGGTAGTGCTATTTTAAGCCGACACTACACATCTACTAAAAAGAACAAAAAAAAAACAAATTGCTGTCATAATAACCAAGAGTTACTTTTTTCCCATTCGTTCATCTCTCTTGTCCCGAAGCAGTTGACCAATGTAGCTGTTGGGCAGCGCCATCAGCTTCTCCGCACATTGGTTCTGGTACGAAATCTTGCCGGCGAAGTAACCGATCACGGTCGCAAGGGTCACCTTAGGGATAGCGCCAAACCTAGGATTCGATTTAAGGTATCCTGAAAAACAGAAATTATCGGTTAAGATTTTATGAATGGGACAAATGAGTGAACAGCAAACTTATTAAAATACAATCACAATTCGCACAACGCACATTGTGGCAAAAGGTATGATTGTCATTCCATCTCAAACATAGATATGTATCACAGGTTAAAAAGGTCACGATCGTGAATGGGATAAGACTAAGCAAATAAATTAACATTAATTCCAAACCCCTTGGTAGGTGGAGTGGAAATCATTGTTATCAGATGCAGGTACATAGGTTCAAATGCTGAATTAGGCCTTTCCCTTTGTTATATAAGTAGTAATTGTAGTTGGCTTGTAATGGATGGAATTTTTAAAAAAACCAACATGTCATGATGATTGAGTGAATGTTATGCAAGATACTTTGTCCAAACCAAATGTGGGTGCTCTGATCACTTAGTGAGACAACATTGTAATGATAAAATAAATAGTATTCCTACTACCCCTGAAGACATTTTTTTTAATTATTATTATAGCCTAATTCATTTCCCACTGCTGGGCAAAGGCCTCACAATTTTGAGCCCACACATCTCTGTCTGAGGCTGTACATGTACACCACCACCCTGGATCAAACCTTTTTTGTTTGGTTTGATCCTGAAGACATTAAACAGTTTAAATTAAAATTAATTTCAAATGAAAAAAATTGTTAAGTTTACCAGTTACAAATTACCCAAAGTACACAAAGTTACCCATTCAAAGAAAACAAATCAAATTATCGAATTATTATGGCTACTGCTTTTTAATAACATTTATTTCGCATATACCATTGATTAATCGCAGCGCAACATTAATTTATTAACTATATTATTTTCCTAAATCATTAAATTACAAATGATGGGCGAAACATATATGTTTGCATTACTTTCTATTATTTTCAAGCGACATGAAAAAAGAGTGTTGATATGAATGTCTGGAACAGATCAAACTGCAATTGTTGATAACTATTATGTCCTTACAGTCACAACTATTTTTGCTGAGAAATATGCAGCAACGACATACTTTCTTATTGGGAGAGATATATTATTAGTTGTTTCATATAAAAAACTAATATGCTTCTAGCACTGTCAGAAAGTCATGCAAGCTCATCAGATTTTATATGTAAAGTCTTAAACAGTTTTGCCATCTTTGTTGCCCTGTATGGAAATGTGAACACAAGGATATTTTTCTGAAAGCACACACATATCTTTTTTTTTATACTTTAGTCTAATTATAGACAAATTTATCCACATGACATAGACAAATTTCAGTAACCATTACTTCACCTATATAAACAAAGAAATGAAAGTTAAAAAAGGTTTATAATATAAATATACCTAAATAAACTGATATATAGAATGGATGACAGTAAATTGGTGAAAGAGATCTATAGAGCTTTTGTGGAAGGTAATGTGAGTAGAGGACGACCATGGTGGACACAGCTGGAGCAAATAGAGAGTGTGCTCAAAAAGGCAGTTGTCCGAAGTATAAAGAATAAAAGCTCTTTTATTCATTTCATCTATACATGCTCATGTATGAAAAGATTGAAGGATGTAAATAAAGCTAGGGAGGTTTGCATGGATTGTAAAAAGTGGCAAACAATAGTCTTGACCTAGCCCAATAAGAAATAATAGTGTGAGTATATGTATGTATATATGTGATCACATAATAATAATCAATAGCACAAGCAACAGTCTTGGCACTAGTAAAGGAACCGATACATACTATAGTGCTAGTATTATTAAAATAATGTTTTTTTAAAAAAATATGCACAAATTCTCAAAATATCGCAAATAATTGAAGAATAATAAATCAAACTATCAATTTACAGTGCCTTTATCACAAAGCTGTCCACAAATTGAACCCTACTTTTGCTGCACCACAATCTTTTGTCTGAGATAAAAAGTCAGTTAACTATAGAAATCTGTAACCTTTTTTCATTAATAGTCAGTAATTACAGAAATATTTAGCTCTAACTGGGGACATTAATATTTTTGTACCTACTAGCTATAGAACTTTACATGCTACATAACCAACATTTCGGCACTATAGGTAAAATGAGTGCAAGAAAGTGTAAGAAACTCTCAAATTGTGTACAAATTATCTATAAGAATTCTCACTTTTGATTTGAAATACTCATTCTTATGTACATAATACTATGGAGGCTGATCATGTGTATATTATTTCATAGTATGGAAATAATTTCCATTGTTGAAACCACTTCAATAAGAAAGAATACTTAAAGTAAAAATAAATTGCCCATTACCACATAAATGTATTTAATAGTTGCAATTTATGGTATCATAAAACTAATACTTTTTATTATAACCAGACATGGATAGAACATCACTTTCCGAAGAATAAACTAGTAAAATAAAAAAATCCTACAATTCAAGAGACTACATTACTGTGTAACAAGTACAACAACAACAACAAAGTAAAACAATAAAAAGTCACAAATTATTGCAAAATCTTCAAATCTAGAAAACCTCAGGAGTTTCATTTCCATATACATTTAATCATCTTTTCTTTTAAGCCTTACATAATAATCATATTTCATTCTACAAATAAAATGCATTGATGTGACTTCAAAAGAATTATTTCATTTAAAATCGAGTAGGTGCTTAGTATTATTTATAAATGGATGTAACACAAACCTTTTTGGACAGCAACCAGTGTCCCCATGGACATTGCTGTAGCTAGTGGTAAAGACCTCTTGAAGAAACTCTCAGAGTTACATTCGCTAAGCACGCGCAGCTCATCCGGTGAAAACTTGTAACCGGCCTATAAAATACGAACTATTACATCCCGAAACAAGACAAGAAATCTTGCACCATATCAATGTTAACCTTACCATCCCCGGTCCTTGTCCTGGAGGGAGCGGCTGGCCCATTGGAGGCTGAATCCCACCAAAAGAATCTTCACTACCTATTATATCTGACATTCTCAACAACAATACTAAACAGAAATAAAGAATTAGCACACAATCCAAGAAAAAGATATCACCATCTATGTCTGACAATTCTGATTGAATTTTAAGTTCTGTTCTGTCTGTCTGAAACAATCGGATTGACAATTGTGTTGTGTTGAACCAATCTGTCAATCACATTGATATTTGACAAATATGTCTTGATGACAGTGACAGGTAAAGTTTCAAACGTTTAGTTTTATATTCGGCACTCTTAGCTGAATACCTTTGTCTTACACTCGAAACGAAATGCTGGAAGCAAATCTATACAACTAGGATATGGAACTACAGATCCACAATCTTAACTTGGCCGGTGGCGACTACTTGCACTACTGTCGCCATTTTGAAATTTCGGCCTGTCATTGTCAGTTAGTTCTCAACTAAATAAAAATTATAGGGTGACCTACGTATATAAAAAAATATCACTTTCATTAATATTTTTTGTAGTGGAAACTTTTTTTTTAAAGACAATTATTTTTATGATGTATCTTTGCTTATTAATAAACGCTTTTATTTCCAATATTCAATATAAAAATTTATGAAAATTATTATTTCTTTTGTTAAATTTTATCTAAGTAGGCTAACACCGTCCGAAAAGTTGTGCGCGCATGACTACAGCGGTGCGGGTTACGGGAAGTGGGGAAATAATCGCGAATAAGATTTCACTTCGTATACACTGATGCGTGGGTTCTAATCCTAATGCGGGGATGTACCAATGTGTCATTTCTTAAGTCATAATCATAACTGTCTGACATATATATAAAAATACAAGGCAAATACGACGTGATAACCGGTGTTGTACCTAATGGTCCGTGCAAGCGACTAGTGTTCAAATCCCGGATCGGGCCTACACCAACTTGTCTTTTCTAAAGACATATGTGTGGTTGATTTATCACGGTTTTTAACGGTGAGGGAAAACATTGTGAGAAAACCCACATGGCTGAGTTGTACATTGGTGTGACAGTGTACAAAACGGCGATAGGCCTGCCCCCTATCACGTGAGTACACTGTCCATGCAAAACGTGGGTACTCTGAACACCAGGTGACAAAGTCACGTGATGTTCAGAAGTATTAGTACCTCTGCCAAACCCCTTCGGGGGTATTCGGCGAGAACGTTTATGTTATGTTATGTTATATGTTACAAGGCTGTTAACAGCAATAAAAAAGTGCCCATAAATTCACTGACCCAGCAAAATGAATGACCCAAACGATATCTGATGTTTAGAATAATTTTTTCTGTGCCACCTTTTTGGGGGATCTATGTGTGAATGAACTCTGAGTGTCACAAATAACAAATCCTTGAGTATAAAATAATGAAACAGCTTGCAGAAAAGTACAATTGGCAGTGTTATCGCTAAAAGCTTCCAGACAACATTTGGGAGGTAAGATCATCAAATTTAGGATACACATTCATTCGAGTAGACATACCAGACAAGGGCAAAAATAAATAAATTTAATTAGCTTACATTAAAACGAACTTGTTTACTTACAATAATAGTTATTACATACATACATACATATACTCAAGGCTGTAAATCCCTAGAAGGGGTAGCCCGAGCTAAAGAACTAGAAACTCCTCAGCCACTTTTGGAAAGTTGAGTGGGGTAAAGATGGTAAAATAAAGGTTATTGGTAATGGGTCTCCAACTGCTTCGCCCAAAAATCTCTTAAAAGCCCCAATACCGTTAGTCGCCTCTTACGTACACCCACCGGCAGAAATGGGTTAGTGCTATTTTAAGCCGACACTACATAGCAACTAGTTATTAATTAAATGAATATTATATAAATTGTTTTATTAAGACATTTCAATACATAAATAAATTAGCCTGTATGATGTAAAGTTATTTCCCTTATAATGGTTATTTTTTATTTACTGGCAATACTAATATCGATGACAGCGACAGCCCTTACCGGCCAAGAAAAGATTGTGGATCTGTAGCCAAGCCAATAATATTATATAAAACAAGAGGCAGGCAGTACGTTCACGTTGTAAGCTCGCGCGTTCTGAAGACACTTGACAAAAAATAAAAACATCGTTTGTGTTTTGGAAGTGTACCAATGCAATGGAGAACACAAATGGGTCAAAATAAAATATCTGTACCAAATGCACTTAAAACTTTAGTTTATATCATTTATATTACAATAGTTTTTATTTCACATCAATACATGCAGTATTTCCGAAGCAGCGACCTCGAGAAGTTCAACCCCGTTTTGAAATCTTCAGATTTCGCGTGCTTTTTAATTTTACGTCAGAACCCATGAGCCGGCCGGTGATTGCCACTGCGCGAAGCCGGTCCATGGGAATGGTACGATTGTTTCTTTATTTATTCCTTTTATATGCTTGTTTACAATACAGTAACATAAATAAAAGCTACTTTTGCCGACCCCTAAGAGGGTAACTGGGTGAAAGTTTGAGTTTTGAGAGTTGAATTGTTACAAATACTTCCTGCCCGATAGCTGAAATAACAACTGTAAACCCCTTATAGAAATTGAGAATAACTCATTGGCATAGAGGATTATTGTTGTTGGTGATTGTTTTATATTATCTGTGTATTATCAGCACAGAATAGCACTACCTCGTTTTTGTTCATGAAAACCTCATGTACATTTAACACTAATATTACTATATAATACATACTCCTAATAAATAAAGGAAAGTTTTTTTTTCTTTTGATTATTTTTCCCCGCTGGTGTCGAAATTTTTGGCTGAGGAATTTGTAATTCCCTAGCTCTGGTTTGGTTACTACACTAATGATATATTATATCATTGGAACTAATGAAGGGAAGCTGTGTCTATGAGGCAGCTGTTCAATGTCCATATAAGAAACCAGTAGAAGTATATCATTGATCCCATGGAAGGAGTTGTATGGGAGACTACTTGTATCAACGCAATAATGGCGCCACCCCATCCCATTTGCCCCGGTCTGCGGCTGGCTACTGAAGTTGAAGGACCCAACAGAAATCAACGTGAAGAACACAGATTAGTGCTGCTATCACCTGCCGATGCCAGATGAACACGGCAAAAATCCGGACATTATGGCAAATTTAAAATTTAATGAATTATTTATAAAACCGTATTAAAATGATATATTATATCATTGGAACTAATAGTGGGAAGCTGTGTCTATGAGGCAGCTGTTCAATGTCCATATAAGAAACCAGTAGAAGTATATCATTGATCCCATGGAAGGAGTTGTATGGGAGACTACTTGTATCAACGCAATAATGGCGCCACCCCATCCCATTTGCCCCGGTCTGCGGCTGGCTACTGAAGTTGAAGGACCCAACAGAAATCAACGTGAAGAACACAGATTAGTGCTGCTATCACCTGCCGATGCCAGATGAACACGGCAAAAATCCGGACATTATGGCAAATTTAAAATTTAATGAATTATTTATAAAACCGTATTAAAACCGAATTTTAAATAAAATTAATCAGGTTTTCTGAGCTAATATGATAACTTTATATTATGATTTATCAATCAAATTATCATATAATTGTTCTTATAATAACTAATAATAATAATCTTAAACTTTAATATAAGTTACGCGAATTATATTTTTAGAAACCTTTAATATTTGTTGATAATTAATTACTTGCAATTAATAAGCAACGAAAATTTATCATTTAGAAACTTTTAACTATAAATAACGAAAATTGATCATTTAGAAACTTTTAACTATAAATAACGAGATCATATCTTTTTCAGAATATCCATACATATACTCACGCCGTTAGTTCCCATTACGGTTGAGGACTATCGATCGCTACTTAGTACGATTCTGCCAAGCTTCATCTACATTTAGTGATATTTCATAGATGCGCTTTTATTTTACACACTTGGACGCCTGCTTTTTTAAGGACTATTTCTTCTTAAGTGTATACACTCAGAGGAGAGGATTCAGGGCCAGGCCAAACCAAAATGTACTCAGACAACGGTGGCAATCTCTTTCCTTATATCAATTTGGTCATCCGCTGACCGTCCGACCTCAGGACCATTCTCCAAAACCCTATGCACTGCTCGAGGCAATGTCGAACTGTACTTCCAAGTTTGTTCAGCGCAAGGTCCATCATGAGCCATGGATGTGGTGCTGAATAAAAAGAAAGCCTTTGTCTACATAGAGAAGTTTCGCCGGTTGCGTTGGACCAGTTGGCCTACGACCTCGTCGATGAAGAGCAGCTCATTAATGCCGCTAAGTCTAGGTCTTGTAAATTGGTGATCGGGCGGTATTTTGAAGGACGCGCATTATTTATAAATGTGTGACCCCAGTAGTTAAGGAGTTCAGAAGCGTTCCGCTTTCGAGGGCGCTTTGGAACTGACGGGGGAGTGTAGCTTGAAGTGCCAGAACCTCTTCAAACAGTTAATGTTGCCATCCATTTTTCCCCAGATTTTTCGAGCTCCGAGCCTTGCGGATCGCAACCACTACATCCTCATCGGTATGTTGCACAGCTCATAGATGCTATGGATTCACGCCCTCCCTCGACCCCCTCGAACGGCCCTCTCCTCGCACAGGCAGCGACCAAAGCCTACGCCAAAAGGCAACCTACCTACCTAGATTTTTTTTGTTTCTGCCTTGCCTACCGTGAGAAATGTGCAAATATTTTAAGCCTCCAGCATATTTAACAAGCTCAAATTTTAAACCGACTTTTTGCAATAACTTTAGAATTTAAACTGCATTGCACTGCATTCTTTTTGTGGGATACGGTATAATTATTTGTTACTCAACTCAGAAATTGATATGTGTGTACTCTGAGAAATTACTGATAATATTTTATCGGTGACAAAATGATCGGTGAATAATGAGAATTCAAATAGAAAACAAAAAGGAAAATAATAATAAATAAAAGAGAAAAAAATATATTCAAAAATACGAAATGTCATTATTTTTTAGGTTTCGGGTGGTTTATCTCATAATAATGTCTCATAGTGTTCCCGAGGTGACTTTTTGGTGATAATCGGCGGAATATCTTGTCGCACTGATGGATGTATGACAATCTTCCGAGAGCATGCCCTATCATCATGGCCACCAGCAGCTTAGGCCAAGGGCCTAAGACCGAATGTGGCTGCAGACGCCCTAAAACAGAAACAATCATTGAAGTAAGTAAATAAAAAAAAAGTCTTGCATAAAACGCGTAATTCCGTAACGGAAATTCCGTTAACTAATACTGTGGATTAAGTTATAAAATGATATCAGAGAAAAATCTTACTTCTATGAAAGTTTCTGAGCCAATCTTAGTAAATTTCATGAGTGCATAAAAAGTACTGCTGTATATTTTAAGCACGTGAAAGTAATGGAGAGGGAGAGGTATTATTTTAAATGTAAATCTTCTTAGTTTGGAAAAGCTAATAAATCAAGTTAGTAGATATTCGTAAATTAATTAATAATAAAAATGTTACAGCGTTTCTAAAAGCTCCGATTGACACAGATCGTCACACAGTCACACACATACATTTATAGAAAATTAGCTTCTTGAAAATATTATAAATGTGAAAGTTTAGATGTTTATGTGTTTCAAGCAAAAAGGCACCAGGCAGAATGCAAGATAATGACCCAAATTATAACATGGGATACTTTTTGACCCGGAAAAATTTGACCAATAAAATATTCACGCCTGATTGAACTAAGAATACCGGCAAAAACGTCTTAATTTATTTATTTATTTATTTAACTTAAGGCACACAAACAGTACAATTACATGAATATACATAATGGCTTTTCAAAAAACATAAATTTTCAGTAAAAGAATCTTAACTGTGTACACAGCATGACTTGCTTTGTGAGATTTTGATAAATTTAATAAAGTAATATTTAAAATCTATAACATTGTACATAATTATGAAATAATGTGAAAAGATAACGTAATGAACATGAACAGAAGCTTTGTCATAAGCAAATTTGACAGTACGAAGTCTGTCGGGTCAGCAAAAATCTTACTGACACCTCTAACTCAAACGTTAGTGCAGGATGATGGATCAGTAACATCCGAAAATAAAACTCACTGTTTTTAGTCACGTATTCAAGAAACCAAAGCTGAAATTTAACCCTTCAAAAAATATGGAAGCTTTATGAATTGATCCGACTACGAGTAGGTTTGACTAACCATGATTTGCTTCACTTATGACTATGACTAAGCATAAACCAACCACATCTTGTTTGTTAAAGATGTTTTCCATCGCCATTTTAACCCATTTCAGGTTTGAATTTCTTTCTCATAGAATCATGTATATCTGTATAGAAGCCAGTGCTCTCGTTTCCACATATCACCAAGGTTGTACATACATACATACATACATATTCTCACGCCGTTAGTTCCCATTGGGGTAGGCAGAGACTATCAATCGCCACTTTGTACGATCCTGGCAAACCTCTCTAGCTTCATTCACATCCATCAATCTTTTCATACATGCTCTTTTATTCTTCGTACTTCGGACACCTGCCTTTTTGAGCACATTTTCTATTTGATCTAAATGTGTCCTCCGAGGTCGTCCTCTACACCAAGGTTGTTTACACTCAATATTTTTATTTAAAGAACCACTCAATATTAAAATGCTCTTTACAAAATCTTCCATTTTTTTATTACTTTTATGTGTTTGTGACAGTTAAAATCTGAAACTGCTGGACACATTTGGTCGGGATTTTCACTGGCAGATAGCTAGCTGATGCAGTAAGTAGTAATCATAACCATGTCACTTAGTTATATTTCAAACTAGATAATAGTTTGAATAAATAGGATTACATTAAGGAAAATAAGCTTGTTCTTCCATGTTATTGAACGTCGACCTAACTTATTATTTATTGATCTTACCATCCAAGGGTTGTCTGCCTGAAATCGCTTTTAGTGGAAATACGTTTTTTTTTTCGAAAGAATTGGTTGCTGCTGGCCCTGTGGCCAGTGCGGCTTCACCATGACTTTATTGTTGCCGGGCGGCTGAGGGCTGCCCTGGCGGGGCAAAGGTGTGTGTACCAAATTTAATCGGATGGGGAGAGAAAAGAGCCCTAACAAGTGTGAACTCGCACGTTCTTCGGGAGGACTATGCCAGTAGCAGGCAAGGGAGGTACCAATTTGGGGTTATTTGACCTCGTCGACGAGGTGGGTGGCTGGAGTTTATGTTCTTTGTCCGCAAACTTAAGACCTCAGAGGCCACTAACGGGTCACCTGGTTCTCAGAGAACGTTACGAGGGCGTCTCTCTGGAGTGACATGACGGCGTACTTTTGCTTTTGTACTGAAATTTTGTAAATGTTTCTTTTGTGATGTGCAATAAAGTGTTTTCTATTCTCTTCTCCGCTAGTCTTCAAATTATCTATACAAATAAAATAAAGTAGAATACCTTTATTTTTGAGTATACTACATGCATACGAATGTATGTACGCTATATACATAAAAAATATCATCTGCTTTTTGTTTGGGCTAATCTCTGAACGGCTGGTTTTATGTTCGGATTAATCTCTAAACGGCTTGACCGATTACGTAGACACACTTATTTAAATAAACTGAACTCACCATTTTTTATTCCAGCATACGTGAGGGTCATGAGGATGGTGCTGAAAGGAAGGCATCGCCGATAAAAACTTTCGGAGTCACATTCCTCGAGTGCGTGGATTTCTTCTTTAGTGAACTCGTAGTAACGCTGAAAAATAACGTTTATGTTTTAGTAGATACTAGAGGATCGGCCCAGCTTCGCAAGGGTAGCCTAGTATTAAAATATCTGAGGTTTCTTCAATCACTGCTCAAGTTTTATGATTTTTGATTACAACTTCTAGCACTCCTAAATAGTGTAACTTTGTGATTTTAAAAACGTTTTCATGAACGGTTCAGTATCTCCGAAATTAAACAAAGGTTGTGTTGAGCGATGTATGATGCAACTACTGACGCCATCTAGTATGTAATATGTAAATTAGTAAGAATTTGGTTTTGGTCGCGTCCGACTATTATTTTCATGTATAATTTTACATACATAACATAACATAAACGTTCACGCCGAATATCCCCGAAGGGGTTGGCAGAGGTACTAATACTTCTGAACATCACGTGACTTTGTCAACTGGTGTTCAGAGTACCCACGTTTTGCATGTACAGTGTACTCACGTGATAGGGGGCAGGCCTATCGCCGTTTTGTACGAATACACTGTCACATGACTAAGTACAACTCAGCCATGTGGGTTTCCTCACGATGTTTTCCCTCACCGTTAACAACCATGATAAATTAACCACACATATGTCTTTAGAAAAGACAAATTGGTGTAGGCCCGACCCAGGATTTGAACGCTAGTCGTTTGCACGATAAGCGAGTGTTCTACCCACTGGGCTATCACGGTTATGTTTATGTATAATTTTGTTGTTTCTAAACCGATTTCTATTATTCTTTTTTTATTGAATAGGTAATAATGTAAACTTTTGTAATAAGGGATGAGTGAGAGTATTAAAAACGTAAGAGTAAACAAATATATCAGAATGCTCCGAACCGCTAAGCTATCAGGAGTTACACGGCTTATTGTGAGTCAACCATAAAAGATAGACATATGCTGTTCAGGAATATTTTTTAGACAATTTTATGTAAAATATTTCCGCCATACGTGATTTCCATGTTACTTTAATCATTAAGACTGCACACGCGACGAAAGCTTAAAAAATGGAGTAACTTCACCCGTTTTTCAAAAAGTACCCCGCAAAAAATGTATGGGAAAAGTGGTTTCAGTAAAATCTCACGAAATTTTAGTATGACCTAGATCTCGAACTCCTCTATTTTTTTTGTATGGGCGTAATTTTGTCAGCATTATACTTTCAAAAATAATTAATATTATTCTTCCCTATTAGTCTCATACAAATTATGTATAAAAACCTAATTTTCCCATAGATGAGTGCCTTTTGCGCGCGCTGTATTTACTCGAGTAGATGCAAACTGCTTAATTTTTCATCAACTTTTGCTGATGAATTTTTGTGAACCATATAGGTGTTCATTCTACAATTTATTTAATGTCATCTTTACGTGTACGGTTTCCTCTCGACCTGGATGAATCTTCCACCAAAATCTTCATTTTTCTACAAAGCTTAACTCGTCACGATTAAAATAACGTAAATGTCCTGAATTCGATATAAACATAGGTAATGTACATTGTACAGTGGCCAGCATCACGTGATATACAGTACCAGTATAAGCTGAGCTATTGCGCACTAGTCAGACTTGTGCGCAATAGTTCAGCTTATACTGGTCTGTATAACATGATGTGCTGTCCATTGTACACTGTGGTATCATTAACAGATATTTCCTACGATATTACCATATTAACTTATTTTTTCTCTGTTAACAACAGAAATAGCTTTGTCGCATGTCAATGTCTGTCAACCTCCTGTCAACTTAGTTCATAATTAATATCACTTTTTAGGAAACACATGGTAAAATATAATTTGTAAATACTTGAATATTTCTGAAAGTATAATGCTGACAAAATTACGCCCATACAAAAAAAAAAAATAGACGAGTTCGAGATCTAGGTCATACTAAAATTTCGTGAGATTTAACTGAAACCACTTTTCCCATACATTTTTTGCGGGGTACTTTCCCAAAATTCCCCTTCACTTCTCCGCTGAAAAGTATATTATAACCTGCCCAGGAGTATGAAAAATAATTGTACCAAGTTTTATTCAAATCCGTCGAGTAGTTTTTGTTTCCATAAGGAACATACAAACCGACAGACAGACAGACAGACAGACAAACATTTTACTGATAACGTTTTTGGCATCAGTATCGATCCCTAATCACCCCCTGATAGTTATTTTGAAAGTATATTTCATGTACAGAATTGACCTCTCTACAGATTTATTATAAGTATAGAAGATGACCTATAGTTCAGCTTCCAAACAAAGGGAAAGCTGTAGGATTACCATACCTTACACAATAGTGTTAGTGTAAGTACTCAATAGAATTGCGCAAACCTTTGGGCATTTAGTAAAGGTGTCGTAGAAGTGACAATTGGTAGTCTGGTACCCTTACGTGTGTGTACAGATAACGATGTATGAAATAATATATGTATTGCTAAGAATGCAAATCTTAGATTAGTACGTTTCGTTTAAGAACGTGTAAGATCACATTATTCTAACTACCTGGCTATTTGCCGGTTGAGCAATACATATTTTTACGGGTATATAACTCAAAACGGGGTACTAGGTGCTTCATAATTGGAAATGACTCAGGTTGTTAAGGGAGGAAATTATATACAGCTAATGTGAGAATAGGACAACCACACGACCACTAAAAACACATTTAAATCCAGTAGAGATTGTGCTTAAAAAAGCCAGGTGTCCGAAGTCAAGACTGAGCATGCATGAAAAGATTGATGGATGTAAACGAAGCTACAGAAGTTTGCTAGAATCGTGAAAAGTGGCGATCGATTGTCTCTGTCTACTTCAATGGGAACAAAGGAGTGCGTATATATGTTTATATGTAAAAGGCTTTATAGTAGTTGAAATGGTAACGAAATACCTAAAGTGTAACTTTTAATGTTATTATAGGTATATATGATACATTAATAAATACATATACTCACGGCTATAAATCCCTAGATGGGGGAGCCAGAGCTAAGGAATTAGAAATTCCTCAGCCACTTTTGGAAAGTTAAGTGAGGAAAAGATGGTAAAATAAAGGTTGTTGGTGATGGTTCTCCAGCCTCATCGCCCAGAAATCCCTTAAAAGCCCCAATACCGTTAGTCGCCTCTTACGTACACCCACCGGGAGAAATGGGGTAGTGTTATTCTAAGCCGACACTACACAGCATTAATAAATATATTTTAATAAAATAAAATATAAGTCGTATATTAAATAATAAATAAAGAATAAATAAAGGAAAGAAAAATTTCGACACATGCGGGAATCGAACCCGCGACCTCGGGTATACGCCCCGACGCTCTGCCAACTGAGCCACCGTGTCAATTGGCTGCCAGTGCGAAATTCTTCCATCCTTTATTTCTTTTACACGTTTAAGTAGTGTTTGCGTTTCCTACCTCCGAATTTTAACTAATTCGGAAGGCCACTTGTCTACCTTTTCAGATATAATGCAAATGTTGAAAACGCCTAACTATCACATAATTTAAATCTTTTTGCTCATGAAAACCTCATGTGGGGATTATTACTAATAAATAAAGAATAAATAAAGGAAAGAAAAATTTCGACACAGTTCCCACACATAGTTTCGAATTTTTTTTTTCCTTTATATATTCTTTATTTATTAGTAATAATCCCCACATGAGGTTTTCATGAGCAAAAAGATTTAAATTATCGTATATTACATGTTTATCACATCAACTAGTAAATATTAGTTTAGTGAAAAATCCACAACTACTAGTCAACAACTTAGAAGTCATTTTGCTCTAGTGCCATAATACAAACGTGCCAGTTGTCTCCTATCCCTTTCAATCGTTTATGTTTATGTGATTGAAATATGAGATATTGGATTGAATCAGGCGTTACTTTGCGGAAATCCACAGCAATACTAATATTAATCAATTTCTTCGCTTAATTCCGCTAAATACCTGCAGTCTTCAAGCAACATGCACTGAGCACCGCCCGCCCTGCCACTTACAAGAAATCGAAAAGCAGACAATGCGCCACACACACACCCGCAAGCGAATACCACAGGCAACCACAAACATGCGACGCGTTTCGACTCAACACGAGTCATTGTCGAGCAGTAGACAGTTCGGCAGCTAACCACCGAGTGGTCTGAGAACTTAAGTATTGAGAATATTAATATTGAAATATGAGACAAATACAGAGGTTTGCCAGGATCGTACAAAGTGGCGATCGGTAGTCTCTGCCTTCCCCGATGGGAACTAACGGCGTGAGTATATGTTTGTAAGTTACTTACCAAGGGGTGTGTGACATTCTCTGGTATGGGACATTTTTCATACTTATTCGTTTCTTCATCGCATTCACAAGGGCTTCCGGGTTCTTGTTTGCCTTCACTCATTATATGCCCGCCGTCTCTCACTTTATCATCGTTATGTAAGCTTTAGCTGAACGTTTACTTTAAAATTTTATAGTTAATGGTGAAAAGGAATTTTGATTTGCATAATTCGTTTGAATCATTATCCAAAAGTTTAATTTGTTGATTTTTATTTGATGTCTGTTTTCGAAGTCATGCCGTTTTACCAGAAACTAACTTGTTATTTTTTATAGAACACCAAAGACAAAATATCTTTATCAATAAGTTTTTATTTTAATTTGCCGTTGAAGTGTTACGTCATTAAAATCAAAATAAATTCGTACCTTCCAACGAAACATGTTTCACATTACTGAATCCTGGTTTACTTCAAATAATCTGGCACGGTATGCGCATGGCACTTTTCAGTCTGTTGTATAAAACTTAGCAGATTTATAAATAGGAGGGTGTTTGGGAGGCGGCTGAAGTATGTAGAATGACAGAGCAGTTATGAAAAGATTGATGGATGTTAAAGAAGCTAGAAAGGTGAGCCAAGATGTAACAAAGTGGCGATTAATAGCTTCTGCCTTACCCAAATGGGTAGGTCTGACGGTTTTATAACTAGGTAGGTATCATAGATTAAATTCGGTACCTTGATCTTCAGATTGGCATAAAACTAAAACCAAGGGTTTTATTTTTGAAAATTTCAATTTAGTATTTTAGATTGTCAAAACTCTAATCGGATTTAGTTTAAAAAAATGTAATTTTAACATGTTTGGTCAAATAATGAGGAAATTCTTCAAACTTCAATCAATTTTGTAGGGGAACTAAAATTTTACTTTTTGGGGGAGGGAACGAAAGGGAGCCAATGGTGGGTTTGGTGTTATTAATGTTGGTCCTATGCGGAGTGGTTTCGACCCTGGACTCGGTGAGAGTCAAACGGACAGCAGGTGAAGACTATTATTACGACGAGACAACAGGAATGCCTATTGATACTGAAGCATATCAATTTATAAAAAAGGATAATGAATTAAATAAATTCAGACAGGATGCCATCAACGCGCGAAGCAAAAAGCTCTCACTCGGACATGTTACAACCACAGATGACGAAGCGGCGACAGATAAAAATGCCGTTGTAGAACGAATGTCGTATGTTCGGCGTAGGAAATCGCAGCAAGTCTCGAAAGGACCAAAAACACAGGATTCTGAATTATCCCAGGAAATGATACATCGGAACGTCAAAAAAAACCCCGACTACGAGTACAAAGATTATTTGGATATGAAACATATCAAAAGTGTGAAGAAACTTAAGAAGGATATAAGAGGTTAATTGACTTTATATTATTTTATGTTTTTCGTACTTAAAAAAGTAAAAAACAAACAAGATAGGCAAGGTTTTCAGATAACAATAAGCTATGAACTCACATAAAATGATAACGTTTCAACAAAGTCATGGTTGTTGGATCACCAATGATGCTCGAAGATCCATCAGCATCACAAAACATACATACATACATACATACATATTCTCACGCCGTTAGTTCCCATTGGGGTAGGCAGAGACTATCGATCGCCACTTTGTACGATCCTGGCAAACCTCTCTGGCTTCGTTTACATCCATCAATCTTTTCATACATGCTCTTTTATTCTTCATACTGCGGTCACCTGCCTTTTTGCCTGTGCCTGCCATCACAAAACAATCCACAAAAAAGCCTCAATCCCTTAGTCGCCTCTTGCGACACCCGCGGGAAGAAATCGGTTGTGCTATTCTAAGGAGACAAGATTTCATACATACATACATACATATACTCACGGCTGTAAATCCCTAGAAGGGGTAGCCAGAGCTAAGGAATTAGAAATTCCTCAGCCACTTTTGGAAAGTTGTGTGGGGAAAAGATGGTAAAATAAAGGTTGTTGGTGATGGGTCTCCAACCGCATCGCCCAAATATCCCTTAAAAGCCCCAATACCGTTAGTCGCCTCTTACGTACACCCACCGGAAGAAATGGGGTAGTGCTATTCTAAGCCGACACTACACAGCAAGATTTCAACAGTTTGTAATACGTTTATGAGACCTGTGCCGCTGTGCTTCGTGTTTTCTAGATCGCCGACACGTAGACACGGGTAACATACATACATATAGAATAGAATAACTCTTTATTGCACATCAAACACAAATTTACAAAAGAAATTATCATACAGTTTACAGTGAGGTACAATTAGCGGTCTTATCGCTAAAAGCGATCTCTTCTAGACAACCTTTGGAAGGTGAGTTCGGTATTAAAATATACTCACGGCTATAAATCCCTAGAAGCTGTACCCAGAGTTTCAGAATAAGAAATTCTTGAGCCAATTTTGGAAGTTGAGTGGGGAAAATATTGTGTAAACAAAGGTTTTTGGTGATGGGTCTCTAAGCACATTTTCCAAAAATCATTGAAAAAGCCTCAATGCTTTTAGCTGCCTCTCACGGACACCCATGGGTAGAGATGGGCTATTTAAAGAGCTTATTCCATTACACTTTGTCGTTGCTGAATTCAGACGTCCTTCGAAGTTACTGCCGCAGACGCTTGTTATTCCACTACACAAATTTCAGTTTGAACGTTATTCCACTAGTCTGAATTCAGATTCTGAGGCTTTCAGACGTCTTCATTCATACAAATGGAATAAGCTCTTTAAGCAGACAATACGCCGCTACACGCGGGTAAACACAACAGATATGCAATGTAATGCAAGGAACGCGTTGCAGACGGGCTATTCCACATATCCCCCCTGAGCTATCCCCCCTGGGGGGGAAGAAAGGAATTTTTTTCCACATAGTGCTACCCGGGGGGATACTTTTCCGTCTATCCCTCCTGATGAAAAAAAAACAACAAATGAGTAAACGAGTATCATCAATTACAAATGATAATTAGAAAAAAAATCCTTTCTTCCCCCCCAGGGGGGATAGCTCAGGGGGGATATGTGGAATAGCCCTTGCAGACTATGCTCATCTGTCACATTTCAATATGAAAAATTTAATAATACACTTTTACAAATGTGTCATCATCATATTATAGTGTTTTTACCTGAATAAACGGCAAAGGCCTTATACCCGATCAGTTAAAGAAAACTCCAATCTTTAGTAACTCTCATTACACGTATTCATGATACAACTTTAGCTTTGCCGTTTATTACATACATACATACACATACTCACGGCTATAAATCCCTAGAAGGGTTAGCCAGAGCCGAAGAATAAGAAATTTCTCAGCCACTTTTGGAAACTTGTGTGGGGAAAAGATGGTAAAATAAAGGTTGTTGGTGATGGGTCTCCAACCGCATCGCCCAAAAACTCCTTAAAAGCCCCCAATACCGTTAGTCGCCTCGTACGTACACCTACCGGAAGAAATGGAGTAGTGCTATTCTAAGCCGGCACTACACAGCATATTACACATATACAGCATATACAGCCGTTTATTAAAGTCAATCAATCCTACTTGTACAACAGAGACAACTGCGGACGCGGCAGATTCTACGGATGGGAACCCAGAAGAAGGTTTAGAGCAGGATGATTTTATGGCAATAGCTCCGATAGAAGAGAGTTTAGATCCTTTCGGTAGAGTAAACGAAGATAATGAAGACGTGGAGCCAATGACGTTTGCTCCCCGAGCTGCAAAGGACGACCCAGCAAGAGTTCCAATAAGACAGGACGAGGTATGATATCGAATAAAATTAAATTTTAAAGTACTGCAAGATAGTCTCGTAGCACTGTTTGAGTTTATTCATATTTGCAGGTGCACCTACCAACGCTAGACTTTAAATACCTATATATGTTTTAATTTGATTTAACATTTTTTCGGAGAAATCTTAAAATAACAAAAATACCACGAATTTATTTCTTTCGTCTATAATATTATTAATTAAATGCATCTTTTATAGTCGTGGTTATAGTGTATAGCGTATGATTGCGTCTTCGGTTTTTACAGTATTATTTACCTAATTCTGAATAGTAGACTGGCAGCACTTGCATAAACACATACCAGGTCTTCTCTTCACGTCGAGATAATTAGCATACGTATCTCTTCTACTACCTATATTAATATTTCTTTCTGTCTCGCTCTTACGCAACGAATATTCAGATGTTGACTTTATTAGCACACTCTATTTGGTCCAAATGTGTCCTCCGAGGTCGTCCTCTAATAGCATTACCTTACACATTGGCTCTTAACATCTCTTTTACCAACTAGAATCATCCATCCTCTCTATGCGCTTCTATTTTTTTTTTACAAAATTATCTTTCAAACCACACTCGATCACATAATGCATTACAAACTTTACCACATGATTGTGATTAAAAATTAATTAAGAAATTGTAATGTTAGATTATTTTATGAAATGAGAATAAGTGTAATTCGTTAAAGGTTTGGTGATGATGATTGTATCACATCTATAAAATAAAAATGGATTGCTAAATGTGTTGCTAAGCGCAAACTCGAAAACGACTACACCGATTCGACTTATTCTTTTTGTATAGTTCGTGAATAAAGTAAATGTCAATTAATTTTTAACAGTACGAAGGTTGTCGGGTCAGCTCGTATAGAATTAACATACATACATACATATACTCACGGTTATAAATCCCTAGAAGGGGTAGCCAGAGCTAGGGAATAAGAAATTCCTCAGCCACTTTCGGAAAATTGAGTGGGGAAAAATGGTAAAATAAAGGTTGTTGGTGATGGGTCTCCAACCGCATCGCCCAAAAATCACTTAAAAAGCCCCTATACCCTTAGTCGCCTCTTACGATCACCCACGGGTAGAAATGGGGTAGTGCTATTCTAAGCCGACACTACACGGCAAATGTTAATATGAGTTGGCACATAGGGGATATATTAAAGTCAATTGGTAAAATAGATATACAGACCCCGTATGGATAGTTAAATCAGTACCCGTACGAATCTACGAATAATAAGTACAGAAATACCACCGCAGAAGTCACATAGAGATGAAATAGAGAAGTGTATGTATTTTTGAATGTGGATAACAAGGAATGTAAGGAATACTAACATTTCCAACCAACATATGATCTCATTCCAGAATATTTCTCGTTCTCTGCTATTTTTGTAGTGGAACACGACAAGCTTGCTAAATAGGAGAGCAATTTATCGCCACTTGGTTTTTATAATTTCGAAACTATGCAACTGCTTCGTATAAAATGAATAATACTGAACTTTATTAAAAGCTACAAATTATATGATTTTTATTGTGTGCACATGATGGTATGCAATGTGAGTGAAAAATGTCTTAACGTTTTAGTGACAGCCATGTCTGCCATAGTTTTGCTTTTACTATTTTAACTCTGAGAGCTGTGTAAAGCTGAGTAGTGTCGGCTTACAATTGCACTACCCCGTTTCTTCCCATGGGCGTACGTAAGAGGTAACTCAGGGTATGGGGGCTTTTTAATGGTTTTTGGCGATGCGGTTGGAGACTCGACTCCAATAAATCTTTATATTACCATCTTTTCCCCACTTCCAAAATTTGCTATAAAATCTGGTCCCTTTTGAAAGTATCTTTTTTCGTTTTAGGTAATCGACTTCACACTTTTAATGAAACACCCACAAATCGGTACTGGTGAAGAGGGTAGATGGAATAATTTCATGGTTATACACAACCAGGCACAAGTCTATAAATTCGCTCCGAGTTCACTTGTCGTATCATTTGTCATTTCAAAATGTTTGCAATCAATGATACATGAATAAAAGAAAGTAACTAAAAATGCAGTTTTTAATTTATAAACTTGGCCATAAACTCACGGCTTTCAATCCTTAGAAGAGGTAGCCAGAGAATCGAAATAAGAAATTCCTTAGCCACTTTTGGAAGTTGAGTAGGGGAAAGATTGTTATATTAAGTTTGTCGGTTATGGGTCTCCAATCATATCGCTCAAATATCACTTAAAAAGTCCCAATACCCTTAGTTCAACTACACTGACTATTGGAATCTCCAATTTATATATGTCTACTTGTGTTAAATAATAACGGTCTTAAATGTCTCATAGTTTTCACTTATATTGCAAACTACGGTTATGGAATCCGTAAAGAACGAGGCTACGATTGTATATGCTCTCTTTCCTAGATGTATTTGTGTGGTTTATTTACCGAGGTCTTTAACGGTGAGTGAAAATATCACGTGGATTAGGTATCACATAGTTGCGTTATAGTTTTCAGTAGTTAACCGCAGCTGGTGAGGAAATAAACGAGGTAATTTTAAAAACTGCCGTGTAGTGCCAGCTTAAAATGTATTACCCCTTTCTACCCACGCGTATAGTAAGAGGCGTCTTAGGGTATGGGGTTTTTTAGGTGGTTTTTGGCGATGCGGATGGAGACCTATCACCAACGATACTTTATTTCTACCATCTTCTTACCAATCTACCTTCAAATGTGTCTGAGGAGTTTCTAACTCTGACGCTTGGGCTACCTCTTTTAGAGATATAGCCTTGAGTATATCTATAAGAATTAATGCCCTTGCTATACCGGCGTGTTAATTACCCCATATCATAAATTTCCGTGAAGTGTCGGTTTAGAATGGCATTACCCCATTTCTTCCGGTGGGTGTACGTAAGAGGCGACTAACGGTATGGGGCTATTAAGGGATTTTTGGGCGATGCGGTTGGAGACCCATCACCAACAACTTTATTTTTACTATCTTTTCCCCACTCAAATTTCCAAAAGTGGCTGAGGAATCTCTAATTTTTTAGCTCTGGCTACCCCTTCCTGGGATTTATAGCCGTGAGTATATGCATGTGTGTATATCATACATAAAAAAATATACCAAATAACACCGACTTTTTTTTCAATAGGTTATCGATTTCACTATAATCATGGCGTCGCCGCAAGTGTTGCCAGGCCTGGAGGTTATTTGGAACGGTTTCATGTTGACTAATAAAACTGCGGCGATCTCGTTCCAACCTATTATTTTTATGTCAATTTTGATTCTATTAAATCTTATGCAAAGATACTAACCATGTTTTTTATTAAAGTTGTGTCTTTTATTTCCAACTATGAGACCATTTCTCAAACTCAAACTTTCACGCCGTATATCAACGAAGGAGTTGGCAGAGGTACTAATACTTCTGATCATCACGTGACTTTGTCACCTGGTGTTCATAGTACCCACGTTTTGCTTGGAAAGTGTACTGACATCATAGGGGGCATGCCTATCGCCGTTTTGTACGAATACACTATCACATGACTGAGTGCAACTCAGCCATGTGGGTTTCCTCACGATGTTTTCCCTCACCGATAACAACCATGATAAATTAGCCACACATATGACTTTAGAAAAGACAAGTTAGTGTAGGCCCCGACCCGGGATTTAAACCCTTATCATTTGCACGATAAGCGGTGTTCTACCCAATGCTATCACGGTATTTCATCCCCCTTCCATAATTACAAAAATGTCATGAAAGTACGAGTAAGGTGTCTAGATCGCATGGTGATCAAAACTCTACCTATTCCACTGACAATAAGTAGCGTGAATATACGTAAGTAAGTACATACATACATGCATATACTCACGGCTATAAATCCCTTAACAGGTTAGCCAGAGCTTTGGAATGAAAAATTCCTCAGCCACTTTTGGAAGTTGATTGGGGAAAAGATGGTAATAATAAATGTTTTTGGTGACGGGTCTCCAACCACATCGCCCAAAAATCACTTAATAAGCCCCTATACCCTTAGTCGCCTCTTACGATCACCCACGGGTAGAAATGGGGTAGTGTTATTCTAAGCCGACGCTACACGGCTAAGTAAGTATAAACACATATATAAACCAACGCCCAAAGAAAACAACGATCTAATGAGTTAACTGAATAAAAGGTTCTTTCTTTGCCGAGTCGTTCATTAATTAACTTTTGATGTATCAAGTGTCGTGTATCGTTTCGTGGATATCTTGGATGGAGCTGCAGCTGGTGCCATGTGGACCGAAATGGAGAAAAATATTATATATTTGAGAGAAAAATATATAAAGAAAACAATTAGTGTACTAAAATAACATTAGTACTATTCTCTCATTTTATTCAGTCACGGTATTGTTTATTATATAGCCGTGTAGTGTCGGCTGAGAATAACACTACCCCATTTCTACCCGTGGGTGATCGTAAGAGGCGACTAAGGGTATGGGGCTTCTTAAGTGATTTTTGGGCGATGTGGTTGGAGACCCGTCACCAAAAACATTTATTATTACCATCTTTTCCCCAATCAACTTCTAAAAGTGGCTGAGGAATTTCTCATTCCAAAGCTCTGGCTACCCCGTAAAGGGATTTATAGCCGTGAGTCTACGAATGAATGAATGGTATTGTTTATTAAATTTATATTATAGACTGCGAGCGATAGTCTCTACCTACCCCAATGGGAACTAACGGCGAGAGTGTATGCATGTATATTCAATATCTTTCTCACATTTTCAACATTGATAAATGAACCACCAGATATACAAACTCTTTCATTTGTTCCACTTTCTTACAATTAATCTCAATAACGGATTCGGTCATATTTTATTATTATTTTTATTTTATTTTATTTGGGACATCAACAGCAATGATTAACAAATTACAAACATAAGGCCAGTGACAGATATCCACAGAAAATTCCGAAAACACTTTCAAAGAAGAAAAACTTAGCAGTTAAAACTAACTAAACTTTGACTTAAACTTAACTTAGTAACAGACATAAACCAAAAATAGGAAATGAAATATGATCTACATTTAGATGTGAAAAGTGGGTGAAAGATAACAAAATGGAGACGAATAAAAGAGATAAATATAAATATACGGAATAAAGTGTAATATGAGGAGTATAACTGTTATATGTGTGTGTGTGCGACATGGGTAGAACACCCGCCCGAAAAACAGAAGGGCGTGAGTTCCAATCCTGGGACGGGCCTACACCAATTTGTCTTTTCTAAAGTCATATGTGTGGTTAATTTATCATGGTTGCTAACGGTGAGGGAAAACATCGTGAGGAAACCCACATGGCTGAGTTGTACTTAGTCATGTGACAGTGTATTCGTACAAAACGGCGATAGGCCTGCCCCCTATCACGTGAGTACACTGTCTAAGCAAAACGTGGGTACCTTCTCTGGAAACTAGATGGCGCTTGCCATGTGAGTTCAGGAGTATTGGTACCTCTGCCAACCCCTTCGGGGATAAACGGCGTGAACGTTTATGTTATGTTATGTTATGTGTGTGTGTGTGTGTGTGTGTGTGTGTATGTGTGCATGTTTTATCACTAGTTTTCCTCACCATCCTCTATTAAAAATTTAATGATGTCATGACGGAACTTGGCTTTAGAGGTAGAAAACAGATCTAAGTCGCTAAATTTTTATTGAAAACAGAGGCAAGACGGACTAAGGTACAATTATATTATATTCTCCTCTCTCTCAAAAACCATGGTTTTGGTTTTATCCACATTCACTTTTATTTCATTTCTTTCAAATATATTGAAAGAAGAGTTAAAATGTGCAAAAGCGAACAAAAGTGAAATATTTGATAGAAGCTAGAGAGATTTTTCGAGATCGTGCAAATTGGGGATAGTCTCTCTACTTCAAAGGAAATAATGGGTGTACGTATTAGAAAGACAATAAAAGTTTGAATAGGACATAACGTAATATCTTCGTAAGTGGCTATTTCTCTACATAAGTTAAATTAACATTAGCTAGTCATAAGTTAAGTTAGTCACACTACTCATACACTTGTTACGGAAGTCGTACTAGCCAGAGCTTCAGCTAGAAACTCCTCAGCCACATTTGGACAAGATGGTAGAATTAAAGTTTCGTTGGTGATGGATCTCCAACCGCCACTAAAAAAGTCCCATACCCTTAGTCACCTCTAACGACACCCGTGTAGTGCTGGCTTAGAATGCCACTACCCCTTCCTTGCAGGTAAATCTGCTGGTTATGACTAGTAAGTAGTAAGTCACACAAAGGAGCACCGCCTAAATCAAACATGATGCGACTGGCATCAACCAACTTTCCTGAGTTTTAATTAATGTATTGATTTGCATATTTTATTAATTAACTTTTTCAAATAATTCCATTGTTGATATTACGAATACATTACCAACTTTTCGGTAAGATGTGAAAATAAAGTTTAATGACAAACAGAAGAACCAAAAAGGCGGGGGAGGTTGCTAAATATATCGTGTCGTGACATTTTGGGAAATGCTTGATGAACTTTTTTGAAAGTGCAATAAATACTCGTATTATAGTAAATAAAATTTTGTTTCCATATCTATTTACTGATTTTGTCATATTTCCTGGTCCAGTGTGGATACTCTGGACTGATGTCCATCGGTGTCTTATCGTATTCCTTGAGATTTATATCCTATCTTGCACTAACTTCTAATTTTTAAATTGAAATATTATAATTATATTTTTCTGTAAATATGTAGGAGAAAAACTTCTATTATCATTTAATGAATTAATACTGTACATTACTAATATATGGTCACCAAAATTTAAGGGTATACCCATAAAAATCGAGTAGTGCAACTTTTTAACCCCCTCTTCCATTATAAATAGACATGGAAAGCCTTTAGACTACTCCTTCCGCTTTCATCCCACCCCTCCAAAATTATTTGTTTAATTAGTTGTTGTGAGGATAAATAAAACTAAAGAAATTCTTTAAACCATTTATTGTAAGGTTTTCAACGTGCAATTAGCTACAATGACAACGGACATAATATTGGATCTATATAATTTACTTAGAACTACTTACACTTACTTAAGTTGACATTTAATCGGACAGACAAATCAATTTAGAAAAACATAATCTATACTTATAATAAATCTGTAGAGAGGTCAATTCTGTACATGAAATATATTTTCAAAATAACTATCAGGTGGTGATTAGGGATCGA
The DNA here is from genome assembly GCA_963576735.1 of Bedellia somnulentella. Taxonomy (NCBI): domain Eukaryota; kingdom Metazoa; phylum Arthropoda; class Insecta; order Lepidoptera; family Bedelliidae; genus Bedellia; species Bedellia somnulentella. Next base: position 1,572,737 of record OY755170.1, read on the forward strand.
TACTGATGCCAAAAATGCAATCAGTAAAATTTTTGTCTGTCTGTCTGTCTGTCTGTCTGTCTGTCTGTCTGTCTGTCTGTCTGTCGGTTTGTATGTTCCTTATGGAAACAAAAACTACTCGACGGATTTTAACGAAACTTGGTACAATTATTCTTCATACTCATGCGCAGGTTTCTGTATACTTTCCAGCAGAGAAGTAAAGGGGAATTTTGGGAAATTTGGGGAAAACGGGAGAAGTTACTCCATTTTTTAAGCTTCCGTCGCGTGTGCAGCCTTAATGGTTAAACTTACATAGAAATCATGTGTGGCGGAAATATTCTTCATAAAATTATCTAAAAAAAAATCCCCAACAGTTCATGTCTATCTTTTACGCTTGACTTACAATAACACGTGTAATTTCTGATAGCTTAGCAGTTTGGAACATTCTGATTGTATTTGTTTACTCTTACGTTTGTAAACCTCTCACTCATCCCTAATTTAAATAAGGTAACATTATTACCTATTCAATAAAAAAAGAATAATAGAAATCGGTAGACAAACACCGAAATTATACATAAAATAAGCCATCGCGCCCGTGATCGAAACTAAATCTTTACTAATTTACATATAACATACTAGATGGCGCCAGTAGTTGCATTCTACATAACGTAATGATTTATTTTTTAGATTGTTATAAATACTTCATGGCATTTTATTCCAAAATTTGCTATTAAACGGAAATACTGAACCGTTCATTAAAAAGCGCATTCAAAAACACCAAACTAAACTGTTAAGGGAGTGCTATAAATTTAATAAATTGAAAACATTACGCTGAATCTCACAATGGCTTCAGCAGTGACTGAAGAAAGAAACCTCAGATATTTAAAAAAACAACGCTACCCGTGCGAAGCTGGGACGATCCACTAGTCTGCAATAAAATTATAACTTCATTCAGAAACAGGTGCATTTTTGGCTTTAACAATTAATTAGAGTTTGAATATATTTAAATGTTACAATTTATACGATAAAAACTGTTTTTTATGAAAAAAAAAAAAGAAAACCTACTTTATAACACTCTGCACCATTTTCCATGTCAATGGTTCTATGGCAAAGAATTGGAATCCTATCAAAATTACAAAATCTTTACCAATAAATAGTGGCATATCCCTCAGTAACATTACAATACGGAGGACGGCCATGCAAGACGTTATAAGACCATATTGAAATAGTTTTACAAAGTAAGCGTTTGAATTAAGAAGACTAAAAGTGCATGAATGAAATTGATGGGATAGAGAGAGGAGAGAGAATTTAGTCCAGAGTCCTAGAGAGGATTTATCCGGAATATAGAAAGTGGCGATCAATCATCTCTGTCTACGCCGAAGGGAATAAAAGGTGTGAGTATAAGTAAGTATATTTCCTCTGAGTCTTAAGTTAGATTATGAACTTTGTGCAAACGGAGCAAAGGTAAAGTCTAAACTTAATTATAGGTTAAACACCCTTGAATGAGTAAACGTTATTCCTGCTCGTAAGTGGCTCTTATCGAAACCTTGTATTATTTCGCGGCGTTCTCTCTTTACTTAGAGTTATATTGATATGTTTTATCCTAAAATTTGAAATACGTAAGTAAATAAAAACATTATAAATAATTATTAATTATGTAAATTAATTAATTTCTTGCTATGGCGAAACTAGACAATCAATCAATATTGAACTTTTAGGTTTAAATGCGAGATCATAACCATATGAATTTTCATTAACTCACGCACACATTATATTATATTTTTCAGTAACACAATTTTCAACAACTTTAATAGAAATAACTTTTAAACTTTATAAGAAATAAGTGTCAATGTTTTAGAAACTTTAAAAATATACTGTCTTCCGTCACCATGGTTGAAATGACACTTTCAAGTTTAGATAGTAACGGTGCACAAACATGGCCTGAGGCTACAACATATTGAAGACTTAAATTACTTTCGTGGAATTCCAGTAGTAAAAATAAAGTAACAGCAAATCTTTTAGAGATCAACTGCGATCTCGTATGGTTAAAACTAGACTTGTAAACCAAATGAAGAAATTAAGTATACATATCTAGTTCAAATGTAAAACGTATATGTAGAAACTTGTGGTGCCATACAGCCTGTTTTGCCATGTCGGTAAAATCGGTGAGGCATTGCTTAGCTACTGATTTATAATTTTCCTCACAATTTTGTCCCAAAAAGGTAAAAAATCAACGTATTTTTATATTCCTGAAATAAATGTTAGGACATAGAAATATATTTCGCACTTATACCAGAAGCGGGATCGATACAAAAATAATTTGCGTTTTTGATTGCTAAGGTGGTATTTTCGCTCTAAAATATCGAATACAGAATTACAAGTGCCAGCCATTTTGTAATTATGAACTCAATATTGTAATTATGAATTGTAATTATGAACTCAATATTAAATGTATTTAAGCTTAATAAGTAGTTTAAGTTTTTTATGTTTAATTAGTTTTAACATAATTTCACTTTTAGCAAAACGTGAAGAACTAAAATACTGTTATTTAATAAATATGTTTCCCACTTTTTGTTTGCCATAAATAAAAAAATAATTCTATAAAAGAAAAATCACAAAACTAACATAAATCTATTATACATATAATTATATTGAATATAAATAACGTCAAGATATGGCTAAAAGTAAATAACCTTAGGATTTACATTTTTGACAAAAAGATAATGACGAGGCAATTTTTTAGACGATCGTAACTGAATCGTACGGTGCAGTATTTTTGATGAGACAGTGCATTTGTAATAGCTTATTTATAAAATTATTTTTAAGTAAACAAGAATTTGATTCCAGTTGCGAAAATAGAATCGTATATTTCATAATACAATCGCAGTTTAGATTTTATTTATACAAGACTATTTCAAACCCACGCAGGCTCGTAGTATTTACTAAAGTACTTCGGGTTAAGTCCGGTTCTACAGAGTATTGTTGTTGGAAAATATATGCCATAGGTTGTCTGTTGCTGTTGGGATGCCGATTAGTCATCGATACTTCTTCTTAGGGCAATCATCTTGAATTCACTTTTCCTGGAAATTTTAAGATCAATTATAATAATAGAAATTTCTAATAGGTATAGGTAATAGGTGAGCCGTCAAATATTAAACGAAGACCCCACTAAAACATTAAGTTCATCCATTTTCTCATAAAAACATACATACATATAACCACGGCCATCCTAAGCCTGCACTACACGGCAACAATTATAAAATAACTATTGGGCAATACCTAAGCCAAAGAAAATCGGTTGTTCTATTTAAACTTGTGGATCTTAAAACATAGTAGGATCTAGGGAAATGAGCACAGGTAATAACGTAGTTACTAAAATGATTATTACAGTGTTAGCTTATGTTTCTTTAAAAAAAATATGCGTGGTATCAAGTTTGTTAACGGTGAGGGAAAATATTCTGCAAAAGCCCACGTGACTGCGTTATTTTGAAAAGGAGAATAAGTACCCTCTACGCTTTTGGGAATGCACGGCATAAACGTAGTTTTTATAAAAACTTTTATCATAATAAGTTGAATATATTCTTATATTAGATCAGTTTCATATTAGATCGTAATAATACCTTAAGTCTAAAAATCTTACAAGTACCAGTGATAAAGGCATATTACTATTTATCAAGTCACACAGATCATATACGACCATAAATTACCCTTTAATTTTTATTTAATTTACTTTCAATATACCCTCTTTGATTAGACAAAGTAGAAAACATCCATTAAAAAAACCAAAAAAATATCAAGGGTATTACTCAGGTATAAGTTGCTTGGTTCCCCTTTTCCTGATGCAGCAGAAGTAGGACTGGATCCCAGTGTAGTGGCAGAACAGGGGTATCACGTCAGGGGTAGCCGGCACCCTCATTGGAAGTTCAGACCGTTTCCCATAGCGGCTGCCCATGAAGAACCTGGGAGCATAGTTATCTGTTGACGGAATCCTAAGCAAATAAGCAAACTTTAATGCAGTGCTTCTGGCTTTCGACTCCTGGAAAAAGCTCTGTGTTGGGGCAACATTCGATATGCAAACGAATGAGCATCAATACTGACCCTTTTAAGGCAGAGGTATAATCAAAAATTCATTGTATTTCATTTCTATTTGAAGAGGTAGGGTTGAAATTATGGGTATGATATTTTGCCACTACTTCGTAAAGGATTAAAAGAAGTCTATGTATTAGCACACTATATTAAACGTTTCATCACCCAAAAAAACTATTTAAATAAGCGAAACACAAGACAAACTATTTTTAACATCAATTCCATGCAAGTTAAATCATTCCTGTTGATTATTGAACCATATATTAAGCCTCCTAGAATTAGAAATAGGAAAGATATTGTTACTTTACAAGTTTAGTTATGTACGCATTTAGTTATGATGCATGATAATAGCACAATAAAAAAAAAAACAAAACGCCTCATCTTACAAATGAGCTACAGGAACCGAAGCTAGGATTTTTCAAGCAGATCCTAACATATTAATTACCAGACATCTAAATTTCAAAGAATAAGCATGCACTAAGTTAACACAGATCGCCAACCGAAATTGTACAGTTAGATGTTTTTGAAAAGTAAAGGTGTAAATAAACCGAACGCCTGTATCGCAGTTTTAAGCCATGAACGTGTCTGCTCTGAACTGCGAGGATTCGAACAATCCCCGGGTTTTACAAATATCACGTAATTGCGACGAGATATTCATGTTGAATGAATATTATATTCGAAGAGAACTTTGTTTTATTGTATGTCTGTTAGCCTTTGAAAAGATTCTTTACATGAATTTATTCACTTGGTATTAAATCTGTGTACATATATACTCACGGCTATAAATTCCTAAAAGGGGTAGCCAGAGCTGTGAGATAGGAAATTCTTCGGCCACTTTTGCCATACAAGGGTTGTTGGTGATGGGTCCCCATCACGTCGCCCTGAAACCACTTAAAAAACTCCTATACCCTTAATTGCCTCTTACGATCACTCACTGTTAGAAATGGGGTAGTGCTATTCTAAGCCTAAATTAAGCGGAAAATGCTTGCCTATTTTTTATTTAATTAATAATTACTAATATGTGTTAATTATAACTATGAAGCATTAGGTTATTTTTCCATATGTACAGAAAGTCATCATGTATGGAATTCGGATTTTGACACGGATTCATGTATGGAACATTTGGCATAGTACAAGTATGATGCAGGAAGAGAAGATGAAAAGGTACTTACCGATCGTTCCTCGGTGCCACTATCTTCGGCAAGGAGCGTCCGTAGCGAGATCCTAGCACGAAAGGCATCGGATCTAACAAGAATAAATTATTATACAAGTGATGCTAAAATAAAACTATTGTCAGTTGAGTGGAACCCCCTAAGACAGAAGATCTGCAAGTCCCAAAAAATAAATCCTTATTATACGGACATACTATACACAGCTCAAGTATAACGTGTATTATGGGATATGAACTTAAATAAATATTTAATATATTATAATACACATATAAATAACATCCAAGACTAAGAAACAATCATTTATGCTCATCACATAAATGTTGCTCTCAGCGGGGATCGAATCCGTGATCCGAGATCGAGTATTGATATCTTATGTATTGTAACATAATTTATATTAAGTTTTATTCCCTAATTTAGGAAAAAAAGGAATATAACGTATAATGCGAAAAGAGAAACAAAGGACTCGAAATAAGGGCAAGAAATAAGATAACACTATACACAAAGTAAAAAAAATATCACAAAAAGAATAACAAAATTAACAATACGGAAATGGTCCACCAGCTGCAAATTCGGATCTTCTATGGATGAGGTAGTATACTAATAAAAGAAAAATATAAGTATGATAAGATAAAATAATCCCAGAAAATAAGCTAGTGAGTACAGATTACATTATAGTATCTAATATTGGAAATGTACCTTCAGACCGTTTCTCTGCCGCAGTTTTGAACTCGCTCCATGTAAAGTACAGGAGCACCAGGACCCAGCCACACCGCCACATTGTCGTCGGATGCAGACCAATGATACCTTATAAAAAATTGCGTTTAATTTCTATAACCAAGATGTTGGAAAAGACATAATAGGTAAAGTAAATAGTTAAAAAAGTGAAGGTTATCGGTATTTGAGAGAGTGAGATAAATCTACATCTCTGTATCTATTTTGTAATGTGATGTTCAATTGTCAAAGTTGTAAACACCTAGGAACAAACATAAAAAATATCTGGGCGAATGGATAAAATCCTCCTTTTTTTTGAAGTTGGTCCAATAAATAAAAAAAAAACAATTATTTAATACCAAATAAAAAGATACATCTTTGTTTTTCGAATTTCAAATTGCAACTCAATATTCAGTTAAAATATACTTCTATTTCTGATTCGACACGAGGATTTTGTTGACAACTTATTTGTTGTCATATAATACTCGTAATGTATTTGTAACGTAATATTTGCTCTGTACTATGTTGCTGTGTAGTGTCGGCTTAGAATAGCACTACCTCAATTCTTCCGGTGGGTGTACGTAAGAGGCGACTAACGATATTGGGGCTTTTAAGGGATTTTTGGGCGATGCGGTTGGAGACCCATCACCAACAACCTGTATGTTACCATCCTTTCCCCACTTAACTTTCCAAAAGTGTCTGAGGAATTTCTAATTCCTTAGCTCTGGCTACCCCATCTAGGGATTTATGGCCGTGAGTATATGAGATGAGTATATGAGTACTATGTAACATAATACTGCATTGAATGTCGAAGTAAATGTACTTCTATCACCCCCTTGGCAAGAAACAGTGTTAATTTTAATACAAGTGTTTGTTACGTGACCACAGATGTGTGGAAAGAGTTAATTCGATTGCAGATAACATCTATCAACCGTAACATATTACCTTATTTCTGATGCTAAAATTGGTAAACTAAATTATAGTGAGCACAAAACAGAATCATCTAAACACTTCTGATCATAAATTTTAGTTATTTATTATACAATATATTATATTTAGTATATACTGAGAAGAAAGTTGTGGTTCAGATCAGTGCCGACGTATGCTGAAATGACATCCATTTTATTCTTGCATGGTCGCAAAACTTCCTAACTTGGGTAAATATTACTGTTTGTTATTTTAATAAGGCTATTATGTCTAAGTGTTAGTATTTTTTATATTTACATTTTGCCGTGTAGTGCCGGCTTAGCATTTCAATACCCCTTTCTACCTACGGGTGTCGTAAGATGCGACTAAGGGTATGAGACTGTTTAAGTGGTTTTTGGGCGGCGGCGTTGGTGCTTAAAAAGATTGATTTCTAAAAACTGGTTTAATACATACACACATACATATACTTACGGCTGTAAATCCCTAAAAGGGGTAGCCAGAGCTAAGGAATTAGAAATTCCTCAGCCACTTTTGGAAAGTTGCGCGGGGAAAAGATGGTAAAGTAAAGGTTGTTGGTGATGGGTCTCAAACCGCATCGCCAAAAAATCCCTTTAAAGCCCCAATACCGTTAGTCGCCTCTTACGTACACCCACCGGAAGAAATGGGGTAGTAATATTCTAAGCCGACACTACACAACAGTACTTTCCTTTGTAGGTATACTCGTCTATTTCTGTATTTGCCTGTTGTCCGTAGCAACCAGTGGTTCCGGAGGCAGCGGAGGGTCTAATCGCCATCGGAAATTTAGTTTCCGGTAGAGGTAAATACAAAGACAAGGCCTATTGACAATAAGTGTTTATAGCGACTTCGTAAACAGAAATTGTGTGCTAAAGATGTTTGCTAATAGAATGTTTGAATAACAATTCTATTTTGGATGGAGGAAAATAGTTTTTTTCGGCTTATTATTTGTTTTACACGATTTTTGTTCCAATAATAGACAGCTTTTTCGAAGAATTTAAGGAGTAAGGTATATTGTATAAATGATCTAATTTAAAATATTGACTCAAAACGCGTAAATGTTTACTGTGTAGTGTCGGCTTAGAATAGCACTACCCAATTTCCATCCGCGGGTGATCATAAGAGGTGACTAATGGTTTTAAAGAAGTTGTAAGGCGATGCGGTTGGAGACCCATCACCAACATCTTTATTTCATAATCTTTTCCCCACTCAACTTCCAAAGGTTGCTACGGAATTTTTCATTCTGAAGCTCTGGCTACCCTTTCTAAGGATTTATAGCCGTGAGTATATGTATGTATGTACGTAGATGTAATAAAAAGTCAAACATTACACCCCAACTCCACCCCCAGTAAACCCTTTCACTTACATGTACTTAAAATTGAAAATTGTAACTTGTCTACAGAGTTTTTTTTTTATTGTTGTTTGATGAGACTACAAAACATCGTGGGTTAGCCAGTATATTACTTTTAGTTCTCCTCAGCCTTATACGGTTAGTATTATACGGTCACTGCTCACCCCCAATGACACTTAGCGTAATATTCTAATCACTATGTTTATATTAATAAATATATACGGACATATTATACACAGATTAATTTAGCCCCAAACTAAGTAAGGCTTGTATTATGGGATACTAACTCAACGATATATTTAATATTATAAATACAATTATATAATATAATTATAGGTGTTATTACACCCAAGACTAAGAAACAATCATTTATGCTCATCACATAAATGTTGCTCTCAGCGGGGATCGAACCCGCAACATCCGGACCGAGAGCTAGTCACCTATAGGTCGATATAGCCACTCGGCCACGGCTGTCGTCAATTGATTCTACTGAACGTTTTAGCTATCCATTGTTCTAAAAAGAAATGTGCCGTTTCGGAGCCTATTCATTACATACATATACTCACGGCTATAAATCCCTAGAAGGGGTAGCCAGAGCTAAGGAATTAGAAATTCCCCAGCCACTTTCGGAAGATGCGTGGGGAAAAGATGGTAATATAAAGGTTGTTGGTGATGGGTCTCCAACCGCATCGCCATAAAATCCCTTAAAAAGCCCCAATGCCGTTAGTCGCTTCTTACGTACACCCACCGGAAGAAATGGGGTAGTGCTATTCTAAGCCGACACTACACAGCAACTATTCATTACTGACCAACAAACAATTGTAACTCGCCTAAAAAGCCTTAGTCCTTTTATGTTTAAACCTCCCAAATAAAAAAGCATGTAAGATTTTAAGATTGCATGTACGATTTATATAAAAGATAATCCGGTCAATTTATACATTCAAGGTTACATAAATTCATAAGAAGCTGAAAATTGGCACAATTGTTCAAAACATGATTATAAATGAAACCTCAAAAGTCCCCATCGTTCCGAGGTGTGCTAAAAATTTTACACGAGATCAAAGGTAAAAAAAAATAGTTTTTTGCAATTTTAAGCAAAACGGTGAGTTTTCACAAAATCTTTCCAGTACAAAATTGTAGATCAGAAGATTTTCTACAAAAAAGATATCAATATTTTTTTTCCTAAAAGCCACCATTTTGAAGATATAACGCGTTGAAAAGTTCGATCATTGGTAATCTTCATACTTTGCACACGTTTCCACGCCACCTGTGAGGTAGTGTACTTAGCGCGTTTTTATTTTAACGTGGTATCTCCTGTAGGCCCATTCCACGGGTCTGCAGTGATTTTATTTGTTTTAAAACTATTGTAAAATATTATTGTACATATCGGTTGGTTAAAATAATGGCGGTGTAATTGAAAATGAAATGATTAATATTCCTCGTCTGATTCGTAATTTTCCAGGATTACTGTTTCTTGTCCTTCGTCTTTTTCTTGTTCTTCTTCCTGTTCTTGTTTTTCTTCTATTTCACAGATCAACTGTCCCACTAGCGATTCCTCATTGGTATCATATGAGTCTTCTAGATTAGCTGACTCAACATTAGAGCACGATCGGCCTTGGCAGTTTGTGCATGCCAGGGAATAAAACAGTCCAACTTTTCTGCATCCACATTTAGCATTACAACCTTTTTTACAGTTGCAAAATATTGAGTTGAGAAGTTTCTCAGGTGCTGGTGGAAGTAAAGTTAGAACTGGCTCTAATGTATTGTCGACCAACTTCCAACCCCAGTCTTTAGGGTCCAGCTGATTACCAAGACACACTTGAACTTGGTAATATACCCGAAATAAATGTTGGTGAGCAGCTACTGAGGTTTAAGTTATAACACCTTTTAGGTGATGTTCATACGTGGCGTACATTTGCAAAGTATGAAGATTACCAATGATCGAACTTTTCAACGCGTTATATCTTCAAAATGGTGGCTTTTAGGAAAAAAAAATATTGATATATTTTTTGTAGAGAATCTTCTGATCTACAATTTTGTACTGGAAAGATTTTGCGAAAAACTCACCGTTTCGCTTAAAATCGCAAAAAACTATTTTTTTTGACCTTTGACCCCGTGTAAAATTTTTAGCACACCTCGGAACGATGGGGACTTTTGAGGTTTTATTTATAATCATGTTTTGAACAATTGTGCCAATTTTCAGCTTCTTATGAATTTATGTAACCTTCCTCCTTATTTTAGGCCTAAATTGACCGGACTAAGAAAACATCGTGAGGAAAAACCGCATGGCTAATTTGTACTTAGTCGTGTGACAGTGTATTCGTACAAATCGGCAATAGGCCTGCCCCCTATCACGTGATTACACTGCACAAGAAACGTGGGTACTCTGAACACCAGTTGACAAACTCACGTGATGTTCCGAAGTATTAATACCTCTGTCAACCCCTTCGGGAATATACAGTGTGAACATTTGAGTTTCCTCTATTTAAAGATGTGATTCAAGTGCAAGAGGTTTGCCATGATCTGCTTACCCCAGGAAAAACTACATATATATTTACTTACGGCTATATGGCCGATTGACATGTAGTCAGATATTACAAAAATCCGAGAGTGTACGTACCTATATATATGTATAAAATATGAGATCTTTTTGTTTATTATGTTTACTATAAGTAAATTTCATTGAAAACGTGATAAAGAAAATTCCATAAGTTTCGAGAGACGAAGTATTGATTGCCTCCCACGTTTTGCAACCCCGCTAATAAAACTACACTCAATATTACAGCCGAGATAAAAGAAACAATTCAATCGTCAATCAATGCATTTAAAATTAACATTCGTGCTGTACAAGCGTCTTAATAAAAATATTTATAGGGTAATTTCTCGATTGGTTTTCTTTTATGCAGAGAAAACCTTTGGTTCCCGTTTTCTTAGGGCTGCATTAATTGAAATTGCTGTTCTAGAAAGTCTAGAAATATCTTTGCAATGCGTATTTCCGCTAAGATATAAATAGATTTTTTTACAAATTGTTAAAATCAGCTATATTGGCTACTACAGTCCGTTTAAACATGTATTTTTCCCAGTCCCAGAACATATATCATAAGAGGCATTAATTAGAAATGTATGAGATGGTACAATTTAAATTATATTACCCAATTATTAAATTACCACTGGACGAAACTTTCTTTGTAATATCAACAAAATTAGCTTAATACGTCTTAGCAAAGGATACGTCTAGATCGGTAGAAAATAGTTCTGTGTCGGCTTGAAACGGTTGGCAAAAGTTCTGATGAAAAGTATAAAATCTTAATCCATGTTTTCATAAGTATGCTCATTTGCACTTATAAGTAAAACTTACTCAGTGCAAATGGTTAAGGAAAAATACTTGAAGTAATTTTGGGGTACTTGGATGTATGAAGAGATTCATGGATGTAAACGAAGCTATAGAGGTTTGTCAGGATCATACGAAGTGGCGATCGATAGTCTCTGCCTACCCCAATGGGAACTATTGGCGTGAGTATATGTATATGTATGTATTGGAACCCAACCACTGTTAAGTGAGCTTACATGCTACTTGAATTTGAAAACTTCAATGCTAATTAATATATTTTTACTGCTGTGAAATTGATTCAAAGTTATCATCAAATTTATATATACTTTCGCATATACAATTCAATAATTAATGTCCAGACCTGCAGAATATAAGAAATCAAGTTGAGTGGAGCCAACCTTTTTAAATAGATATCTTGTAAGCCGTTTATTTGTTAGGAAATATCCAAATTACCAAATGATTTTGACGAGATTGTTAGAAAAACCACCTAAGGTGAAGGAAACATCTTGTTTTAATCGAATAAAGTGAAAAAAACACTATGTAAGTTGAAGTAAATTAAATGAATATATGGGATTTATAGGAAATCAAGTGAACTCCGAAATAAGTATAATTTGAATGACTATATTGGATACTAACTCAACGATATAATAAATAATGAATATTATAGAATAAATAAACATGTAAAGAAACAATAATGATATTCATCACATAAGTTTTGCCTTCACCGGAATTAAAGCTGCGTCTGGCATTTGGGGTCTTCAGTAATACAAAATATTAGATTTGCTTAGGAGCAAAATGTCTCCACAAGTGTATATATATACTTCTCTATATGTATATCCACGGTTTATCATTACGTAGTAATCTCTAAATAGTTCGTGTATATATCTTTGAAAAAGATTATTTGAGATGAAACTATTTTTTATAGTTACTAATGAAATATGTTTTTGTAATTTAATAGTTTATTCTCCTTGAGATAGTGACCACAATCACAAATCATCTAAGTACTTCAACAGGAGCACAAAGCATACTTAACTGATATTAGAAGTATTTTCTTAATAAGTTATCATTATTAAAGTGTATTAAAAGACTCTCAAAACAAACGCGCATTTATTAAATATTAAGGTATTATTAAACCAGCATGTAAGTTAATAATACAGAGGTTTCAATAGACTCACTGAGAAAATGCCATTTTAAATTATGATGATCTACATGAATTATTAAAATGGATGCAATACACATAAAATCCTTCAATACTAGCTTTATATCGAAAGTTTCAGAACTAATGGCTTTTATGCTTTTGTCGGAATTTGTGAGGAGACACACCATTTTTTTATTTTACTAAACTAAGACTTTTATGCATTAAAATCTTAGTAAAATTTGCTGTGTAGTGTCGGCTTAGAATAGCACTACCCCTTTTCTTCCGGTGGATGATCGTAAGAGGCGACTAACGGTATTGGGGCTTTTTAAGGGATTTTTGGGCGATACGGTTGGAGACCCATCACCAACAACCTTTATTTTACCATCTTTTCCCCACGCAACTTCCAAAAGTGGCTGAGGAATTTCTAATTCGTTAGCTCTGGCTACCCCTTCTAGGGATTTATAGCCGTGAGTATATGTAGGTATGTAAAATTTAAAATTTTCAGCTGTAAAAACTACCTAGATAGCTCAGTGCGAGGTCCACTGTTTCTTATGAAGAAGACGCGACTTCCAACCATGAGACGGGCCTACATCAATTTTTCTATTCTTAATGTGTTTGTGCCGTTTAGTGCCGGCTTAGATTGTCACTACCCCTTCCTACCTACTGGTGTTGTTAGAGGCGACCCATCACCGTGTGCAATTACATTGTGGGGAAAGCCACATGAATTACTTACTTAGTCAAGAGGGCCTACAAGATGACAATACTCCTGCATAAAGGTGAACACGAGATAGGTCTCGTGAATGAACTGTCAATCGAAAATTGGGTACTTACCCCAGGTGGCAATGTCACATGGGGTATAAAAGTAATAGTACCTATAAAGGTGTAAACAATGGTGAATTTAAGAAGTTTAGAAACTTGTCTGCCCCTCTGTCTATTTGTCTCAGGCGGTAAAGGAGAAGCCAAACCATTTTATTAGACATAATATAACATAACATAAACGTTCACGCCGAATATCCCCGAAGGGGTTGGCAGAGGTACTAATACTTCTGAACATCACGTGACATTGTCACCTGGCGTTCAGAGTACCCACGTTTTGCATGGACAGTTTACTCACGTGATAGGGGGCAGGCCTATCGCCGTTTTGTACGAATACACGGTCACATGACTAAGTATAACTCAGCCATGTGGGTTTTCTCACGATGTTTTCCCTCACCGTTAACAACCGTGATAAATTAACCACACATATGTCTTTATAAAAGACAAATTGGTGTAGGCCCGACCCGGAATTTGAACACTAGTCGCTTGCACGTTAACCGGTGTTCTACCCATTGAGCTATCACGTCGTCAGTATTTAATTATACATTTGTTCAAATTATTATTCTGCTCGTATCTGATACAGTGGTTATCTCTGTGATTTTTGGATACATTGGTGTGGAATGTACCATGATAGTTAATAGTGATGTTTTATGGTCTTAGTTTGTAGAAGACGACGACCGTGACCGATTGGATAGGTGACTAACTTTTCTATCCGGAAGTTGCGGCTTCGATCCCCGCTGAGAGCAACATTTATGTGATGAGCATATATGATTGTTTCTTAGTCTTGGATGTTATTTATATGTGTTTTCCTATCCCATAATACAAGTCTTACAGAGTTTGGGGTTGAGATCAAGATCAGTGTATAATTGTAATAAAGTAACGTAAATTAAAGCAGAAATATAATATATATTTAAATAGTTAATACTTCTGAAACGATGACATTTTTAATGGTAAAATAGACGTTAATTTAAGCTGTACAAGAGCTTATTAAGGTATTACTTCTGACCGTGAGCTGTGTAGTGTCGGCTTAGAATAGCACTACCCCATTTATTCCGGTAAGTGTACGTAAGAGGCGACTAACGGTATTGGGGCTTTTAAGGGATTTCTGGGCGATGCGGTTGGAGACCCATCACCAACAACCTTTATTTTTACCATCTTTTCCCCAATATCATTTCCAAAAGTGGCTGAGAAATTTCTATTTTCTCAGCTCTGGCTACCCCTTTTAGGGATTTATAGCCGTGAGTATATGTATGTATGTATGTATGTACTTCTGACCGTCGACTAATAAACAAATAAATAAACGATAACGCTGCAATCTCGGTAAGTGCGACAACAGCAATTAGCAGTGATCGGTGATATATAAATATTTCGTAAACGAGTATGCAGCGGGTAAAAATAGGACAGATTAGCAAACATATGTGTTATCATGCCAACATGTATTACAAGCATGTGATTGAATTATCGGTTCAACAATCAGTATTAGTGTAGCAATATAAAATAGATATTAGAAATGAGGAAGCTTCTACCTATATACATATAGTCACGGCTACGATCACAGAAAAGGTAGCAAGAGCTTCAGAATCATCTATCCCCTGAACCACTTTTGGAAGTAGTTAAGGATAATTTAAGATGGTATTTGTGATGGGATACTGGGGTTCAATTAACCAAAACATATTGCTCGTAAATCACTTTAAAAGCCCTAATGCTCTTCGGAAACAAACATACATACATTCACGGTTATGGAGCTATGAAAGCTATGAGCTATGGAGCTTCAAAATTAGAAATTCTGAAGTCGCTTCTTACGATGGCGCCCGTCGGAGAAACGCTATTTTAAGCCGGTACTACACTCTACAGGGATATTATTTTATTATAATTGTTTACACCAAAAATGCCATTAAAATATAAAAATAGAAGAAGAAGTAAGAGTCTATGTATGTATGTATGTTATTTTTTTTCTTAAATGTTCTGGGCCACAAACACTAACATGTGATAAGGAACATGATATTTTTTTCCTATTTATCTGGAAACAGGGTGCACTTTGTTACATAAAAAATATGTGTTTTTGCGCCACAAGCCTCAATGTAAAATGAATGAATATAGAAAAAGCTCGAGATGTTAGTATATGAAATATTTAGCAGTCTAGCTTCGATAGAATTTCATAAGTCCACAATTATTGCATTTCTTTGTAGTCGACGTAAACAAGTAGCAAAAAGGTAAAAGAGAGAATAATTAATAAAACGATAAGCAACGGGTCTTTTTGGAGGAAATTTGGACATTAAGTCCCGAGATGATATTATGAGAGAATAAATATTAGGTTTAAAGTAACGTAGGTATCGAATTGTTACTACTATGTGCTTTTTGATCAAATCATAGGATAGAGGAGTCTTACAAGCGTAATTCGTCTATCGATTTTAAAGGCTTTAATATTTCTTATTAAAATACATACATACATATACTCACGGCTATAAATCCCTAGAAGGGGTAGCCAGAGCTAAGGAATTATAAATTCTTCAGCCACTTTTGGAAGTTGAGTGGGGAAAAATGTTAAAAATAAAGGTTTTTGGTGATGGGTCTCCAACCGCATCGCCCAAAAATCCAATAAAAAGCCCCAATACCCTTAGTCGCCTCTTACGACACCCGTGGGTAGAAAGGGGTAGCGACATTCTAAGCCGGCACTACACGGCACTACTTTTGGAAGATGATTGAGTAAAATAAGGATAAAGTCGCTTCTTTTGAGACCCGTAGGAAGAAATAAGTAAGTGCTTTCCTAAGTTAATCTTTTCTACACATCTTAATACAAAAAACAATTAAATACGTTGAAACCACGGAAAATTATATTTAAACAATAAACAAGATGACGGTAAATGCATCCTCAAATTAAATTAATAAGTAAATGTATGTATTGCCGTGTAGTGTCGGCTTAGATTGCCGTGTAGTGTCGGCTTAGAATAGCACTACCCCGTTTCTACCGATGGGCGTACGTAAGAGGCGACTAACGGTATTGGGGCTTTTAAGGGATTTTTGGGCGATGCGGCTGGAGACCCATCACCAACGACCTTTACTTTACCATCTTTTCCCCACTCAATTTCCAAAAGTTGCTGAGGAATTTCTAATTCCTTAGCTCTGGATACCCCTTCTAGGGATTTATAGCCTTGAGTATATGTTATGTTATGTAAATGTATGTATAGTAATAAATCTTCTTATTTATCTCTTTAATAAGGTGAATTTGAAAATTAGATTAAAAAATTGTGAAATTGTACCCCGGGTCCCTATTTCACACTTTTAATATCTTCTTTTCTTCTTATCCTTTTTTAAAGATGTTTACGAACTACTATTCAACTTCGGGGGTTGGACTTTTTAAGTATTTGCTGGGCGATTTCACCGAAGACTTATAACCAACATACATACATACATATACTCACGGCTATAAATCCCTAGATGGGGTAGCCAGAGCTAAGGAATCAGAAATTCCTCAGCCACTTTTGGAAAGTTAAGTGGGGAAAAGATGGTGAAATAAAGGTTGTTGGTGATGGGTCTCCAACCGCATCGCCCAAAACACACTTAAAAAGCCCCACACCCTTAGTCGCCTCATACGACACCCTCGGGTAGAAAGGGGTAGTGATATTCTAAGCCGGCACTACACGGCTAATAACCAACAATAGTTTACATATTTTTTTCCCCCACCTAACTTCTAAAACCCACTAAGTTCTTTTTTATTCTAAGTTTTGGCGGGAAATAGCGGATTTGGGATTTATAGCCGTGAGTATATTAGGAAGGTATATTTTAGATTCACGGTTGTTTTGTGACGCGTAAATAATATGGCGAAACATCGCATTACAATCGATTTTGATTTGATAAAAATGAATTTGAAAATTATATTTCTTTTTTAACTATAAATTTAATTCAATATTCCAAAATTTCCTATGTGCATGTTATATAAAAATTTATCTTGTAGTCATATAAACCAACTCTCACGTCAAGAAAATATAGAATATCGCTGGAACTTAACATTTTTATAGCCATATATTTAAATAAAATTTCCGAATATATATAATCTCAGCATTTTTTTAAATCATACTATTATATAAAAAGTACCTACTACTATAATACCAATAATCGAGGTAATACTATTAATAATAAGTAATAAATTAATTATATTATTTCACGAAATTTAATGATTATAATAGAAAATAGTATTTATAACTAAAGTATAAACTTAGGCCAATAATAAAATTAAACATCTATACCTTACGACGTAGGTATATGCTGCACCAATTATATAGAAATATCAAGTAATTAAAAAAAATGGGATTATCCTTATTGCTTAGGGTTATAAAAATTTCAGTTACGTACTTTTCTGAGCCCTACAAATATATTCTCATAATTTTATAAGAATTGATCAAGTTTCGGATAAGTTTTGATACCTACTAAAAATCTAACACTAAATAAAAAGACGGCGGATCATATAGATTGGATATATTGTATGCCCAAATCCTATGAAACCATCAGAAATATATGTAATTTTCATCCGACACTATTTAAAATTAATTTCTGTAATAAAAAAAAAAAACTTTTTTTTCCTAATTTAGCAATGCACACAAATTCGCATATCTGAGCAACAAAACAGTTATAAAAATATTTTTTTTCCTAAAACAGCCAATCATAGTAATTAAGAATTACTCACCTGACCTCAAATTCTTCCTTCGGCTGCAACGGGGACGAATGCGGTTGTCTTCGCTCCCCTTAGTTTATATAAACCGCAGTACATCCACGGCGCAGGCGCGATATATAAGGAGGTGATCATTTACTACGTGGTTAAGTCTCCGCCTTTTTTATTTATATATACTTACAGTGTACTTACTTAGAATAGCACTACCCTATTTAATCTCTTAGGTGTTCGTAAAAGGCGACTAAAAATATTGGGGCTTTTAAAGAGATTTTTGAGAAGCGTTTGGAAACCCATCACCTAAAACCTTTGCTTTACAAACTTTTCCCCACTCAACTTCCAGCCAGGAGTAGCCAGAGCTGCCATTTTTCGAAGATGAATGGGGAAAGGATTGTAAAACATAGTTTTTCGGAGATGGGTCTCCAACCACATCGCCCTAAAATCACTTATAAAGCCCCAATACCCTTAGCCACCTCTTACGAACACCTACGGGAAGAAATGGGGTAGTGCTGTTCTGAGCCGACACTACACAGCATATTTAAAAATATTACTCGTTAATAGTGCTCAAAAGATTAGGTTAGTTTATTATTTGCTGATTTAATACTCATATAGAGATCGTTTTTTTGCGTAAGGCGATATTGATTTAAGGTGAGTTTATAGCAAAGGTTCCCTTATTAAGTAAACGTTCTAGACACAATACATGAAATGAATTTTAAGGTGACAATGTCACGTGATGTTAAGAAGTATTAGCACCTGTGCCAACCCTTTCGGGGATATTCGGCGCGAACGTTTGAGTTTGAGTTGAGTTTTAATGATCATCTTTTATCGTCAAATCCACAAAGCGTTGATTCCAAGTTTTATGGTTTGAAGACTTTTGAAGACGTATGGCAGTTGTCGTTCTCACAGAGCTTTACCCACGTTTTGTACCGCTTGCTGTACCTCTAATGGTACAACCAGAACGTCTCAACTTCTCTATTGAATGTTTTTACTCTTTGGTTTGGGTTCAATAATATTTTTGAAATACAAATTAAATGTTTAGGTTAATTTTTGGGTTACTTTTACGAAGCAAATAATTATGTTTAATGAGATTTTATGACCGTTTATCAAATATAACAAAATGACGTAAGTAATTGTAGTAAAACTATTTGTTGTTAGTTTCATTGCAATAAATATTTTGATGTCCTTTATAGCAAATGCGAGAGAACTTTATTCAGATTGAGAACTCAGTCATTTTAATGTATACTTAATATGTTATTTTCCATGACTTTAACAAATTAAATAACAAACAATGGACCTTAAAAACCAAGTCAGAACTTACTTACTTATACCTACGCCCATTATTCCCATTGGGGTAGGCAGAGACTATCGATCGCCACTTAGTACGATCTTGACAAACCTCTCTTGCTTCCCTTACATTCATTATTCTTCTCATACATGCTCTTTTATTCTTCTCACTTCGGACCCCCGCCTTTATAAGAACGTTGAAGCCAGAAAAATAAAATATATGTTATAAGGGGTAGCCAGAGCTTCGTAATAAGAAATTACTCATCCTCTTTAGAGTGGGGAATAGTTTGTAAAGCAAAGGTTTTAGGTAATAGGTTTAACCCCAATACTCTTAGTCGCCTCTTACAAACACCTTCGATAAGAATTGGGGTAGTGCTATTCTAAGTAAGTACACTGTAAGTATATATAAATTAAAAAGGCGAAGACTTAACCACGTATGACGGCGATATTTATATGTGTCTTGTATAGTATTTATCATGTCATCGAGTATCAGAGTATCTTCTCATGTATCTAGTAGTAACCATTGTAGTACTTTTCTTGGGGCTAACTTGGTCTGTGTGCTACGCGCTTATATTAACGGCTATTGATCACAAAAAATAGTAGCCAGAGCTTCAGACTAGTAAATGATCCGCATAGCCCAAAAATCCCTTAAAAGCCCCTAATACCGTTAGTCGCCTCTTACGTACACCCACCGGAAGAAATGGGGTAGTGCTATTCTAAGCCGACACTACACAGCAAACTACATCGCCTAGCAATCACTTATAAAGCTCCAGTACCCATGATGACTGTTACGATACTTGAACGAACGAGAAGCGATCAGTTAGCTGGTTGATGATTGGTCTTACCATCACCAATCATCTTTTTTCAACTTTTTCAAAAAGTGTTTGTGTTGTATCGACATATTCTACACAGATCAAGTTAGCCCTGTACTAAGTAAGACTTGTATTATGGGATGCTAACTCAACAACATATTTAATATTATATTTAATATATTGAGAAAATAGTAGATAGGGCTTACAAAAATCTAGGATTTGTCATGAGAGTCTGTGAACCATTTACTGACATCGACTGCATAAAGACAGTTTATAATGCCTACGTTCGTAGTATCCTCGAGTTTGCTTCCTCCGTCTGGTTCCCCCAATATATAAAATATGCTCATAAAATTGAATCCGCGCAGCGCACTTTCATTAAACATTTAAATTACAGAGCTCGAGTATGGAACAAGGATTACGTATCATCGTGTAAATATCACGAAGTCCTCAAACTTGATGAACGTCGCTTACTTACAGATATGTCTGTTTTACACGATTTGTTGAATGACCGCATAGATAGCCCCAACATTTTATGTCAAATCAGAATTAACACCCCTTCTTACAGAACCCGACATACGCAAAAATCTTTGTTTCATATTCCACGCTCAAGAACAAACTACTCTCAAAATGCTCCCATCCGCCGTATTTTGTACGAATTCAACAACAACTTTAGTGATTTGGACCCTTTTTTTTCAAACAGATTTGAATTTCGTAAGAAATGTTATAGAAACATTTAAAACGAGTCAAAGTTAACCAGTTTAAGCATAATTAAAACATACATACACACATACACGAACACACACACACACGCACACACCTATATACTTTTCTTTCATTATCATCATAGTATCATCATTCACGGTCTTTTTTTTGGTTTTGTTCATTTTTTTTCTCTTTTTTTCCTTGTATTTTTAAACGTTATTTATAATATTATTACTTTTCTTTTTTCTAATGTACTTGTTGTATTTTCGCGGGCAACCGCCTTAATTTCGTTCCTCTTTTGTTTTGAACCGGTAATTGTGATCACCTGTCATTGACTTTGTAAAACAATTGTATGTTCTGTGCCATGTTTGTTGTGTTTGCTGTTGGTGGTCAACGAATAAATAAATAAATACACATATAACCAATATTCAAGAATAAAAAACAATCATTTAAGCTCATCACATAAATGTTGCTCTCAGCAGGGTTCGAACCCGCATCCTTCGGACCGAGAAGCTAGTCAGCTATACACTCGGCCACGGCTTTCGTAAAAAATGTGAATTAATAACAAAATTTACCCAGGTTACATAAGATTTTCATATTTAATTGTTTTTTTTAGGACTGACGAACAAAAAAATGAAGCATACGATCCTCATGCTCATCGGATACTGCATTTTCCTACTACGTATGTTATAATAGTCACATTATAATTGAATAGAATATTACTTTTAATATACAATTCGGTATGCAAAGTTTTACTAAAGTGATGCTGATTTGATTACAAATCCATTTCGAGATATTATGGTTATAAACAATATTTTCTTGAAATTATATCAATTGAAGCTAAGATGACTGTTATTTTATCAAAAAACTGTAACAATGTTTGACCTTCAATGTTGTTTCAAAGACATACGGTTTTGCAGTTTATTAATAAAATATCGAAAATCATAGGTTTGTTTAGTATAATATCGTAATAATTTCATTTGACATCACAAATTCGTGATATGTTTTGCAATCAACAACATTTTTATAAAACATTTCGCTTCATTTGCATGTCGCTACGTGATTTTATCAATCGATGACGTCATTAAGTACAATAGTTGAACAATCTTTAAAAATCATAACTTTACAATTACTCATTTTAAATGGAAAATATTCAAATTTGTCTTTTATTTTCGTGTTTGCTATCGAATAAAAATATTTAATAAATACCAAAAAAAAACTTTGCATACCGAATTGTTATTCAATACATTTTATATACAAAAGTCCCCATCCATTAATTATTAAATTACCGGATTACCTTTTTGAGAATCCTAATAAACTTTTTGCAATTCGTTTACTTTCTTCAATGTTTTCTTGCGTTTTTAATAATTTAATTCCGAATGCCTACTATAACATTAAATGTTGTCAAAATCATACTATATTGCGTTGTTTTTATTAGCACATTTTTTTAGGTTTTCGTAGTGTCATGGAAGTAGGTCGATGTGGGTATTGTTGTGGTTGACATGATTTTTGATGTAACAATTGATTTGTTTATGACTACATTTATTAGCTTAGTTGCGGGTGAGGTAGTATAACTTATCCATCCTTATTCCATGGGTGAATTCTTTAGTATGAGATGACTCAGGTATATCATTGTATTTTTTAATCTATTAAACTTTTCAGTAACTTTGAAACTCTAATACATT
The DNA here is from genome assembly GCA_963576735.1 of Bedellia somnulentella. Taxonomy (NCBI): domain Eukaryota; kingdom Metazoa; phylum Arthropoda; class Insecta; order Lepidoptera; family Bedelliidae; genus Bedellia; species Bedellia somnulentella. The sequence goes on from OY755170.1 coordinate 1,595,412, forward strand.
TAGTAAAATGTGTTCTCGGCACTGGAATCCTGGCGATGCCTGAATCCTTTATGAGGGTTGGTCTCCTGACTGGTATCCTCGGCATCGTGGTGATTGGTATTCTTCTTACTTACTGCCTGCATATTCTGGTGAGTATCTTTTTATCAAAATTCCTCTGATTAAGTTTCTTTTAATCACAACTAACATTTGTTTCGTCTCTCACCCTTCAACCGCTAAACCCTCGTTTATTTACGTGGATACGATTTTTCGCAAATTTAAGCGAAGACTTGCCTTTTTTCGTGGATCGATTCAGCACGATACGAACAAGTGAAGTGGTTTCTTTTTGGTAAATGGTACAATGGAACTTATATTATAATAATGATACCTTCAGCACTGAATGTCAATAAAATCCATGGAGTTATCATTAGAATATTGGCAAAGTGCGCCACATATGCACTAGCTAAAAAGTAAAACAAAAGGGTTTGAGTAGAACTGAATTTTGTTTTGAAAGTTGAGAGAATTTTCAGAACCGGATGAAATACATTAAATCAATGTAATATTATTACACGAACTACAATGTATTTGATTTAACACCCACTTTACACGTTTATTTATCGTCAACCTCTTTGTTATAATCCTACTGAAAATTTCAGTCTGAAATGATGTACTCTACTGGAACACAAAGCTATAAATTACACAAATTATTTAACCCTTTTTTAAATACCACTGATCTCTTCCAGATAACCTATGTGTGGTAATACCAATCAATCAGTCATACATTATATCGGTTAACTTCCAGATAAGTTCGCTTCACACGTTATGCCAAAAGAAACAGGTGCCTATACTCACTTACCCTCAGTCCATGAAAGAAGCGTTGCTGATGGGTCCTCAGTGCTTGAGGAGGTTAGCAGACTACGCACCAGCGGTGGTAGACACCTTCCTCGTGGTGTGTCAGCTTGGTGTCGGCTGCGTCTATATTGTCTTCATTGCGGATAACATCAAAAAGGTATGTCTGGAGGTTTAAAGGTAGTGTTTCTACACCAACAGGAGCTAAATGGCTTGAGTAAATTTATTCGTTTATAATCAATAAGGACAATTTCGCACTAGAAGCCATTGACATATATACATACATACATATACTCACGGCTGTGAATCCCTAGAAGGGGTAGCCAGAGCTATCGAACTAAAAGTTCCTCAGCCACTTTTGGAAAGTTGAGTGAAAGCCATTCACACTATAGCTCAATTGGCAGAGCGACGCCGACGAGGGCGTATACCCCGAGGGTCGTGGGTTCGACCCCCGCTGGTGTCGGTTTTCTTTCCTTTACTTAGTAGAAATAATCCCCACATGAGGTTTTTATAAACAAAAAACATTCTTATTAAAGGACAATTTGTCTTACGTCATCTTGGTCATAACTTTAAATTACATTTATTTATTTTCCGTTGCTTCAGGTACTGAACTTTACTGACACTACATGTCTACTCAATTCTACTCATTCCCTATTTGAAAAGCTGTTTTAAGTTAATAATATTGAATAAGAAATATTCGAAGATACCTAACCATATCCGTGAAGTAGATTTATATTTGCGGCTGTAATAATCAGGGTATTAATAACACTTCTATTTCAGTGCATGGATGAATGGAAGGTGATACCAGTACAAGTTCACATGACAATAATTCTGGTACCAATCATTATCCTCAACATGATAAGGAATCTGAAGAAGCTGGCCCCGTATAGTGGTGTGGCTAATCTGGTCACACTGTGTGGTCTGGGCATTGTTGTGTATTTTTTATTTTCACTGGACAGACCTAACAAAGAAGATACTGTGGTGTATTGGGGATCTGTCTTTGCAATACCTCGCTTCTTCGGAACGACTTTGTTCGCTTTAACACCTGTAAATCTGGTGAGTTCATGAACACATATTGTGTAACACATACTTCTATCAAATGCCTCTATGATGTAACGCGGCCCTGACTTGTAATCCTTGGGGAGGCACAAAATTATGTTGTAAGGTTTAACCTCATTCAAAAAATAATCTTCTGCTTTGGGAAGCATTATTACATCCTTTACAACACATCTCTTATTTATTCTGTATGCACATACGTCTGGGGCTATGCTAAGTTAGGCGTAAATTAGTAAAATACATTGATAGAGCCAATTTATTAAAACTTTCAGTAGAGAACAACCATGGATGGCTCATTAAGATCAAATCGTCAATATGTATAATTAATAGTTTAAAAAACACTAAAAAACACGCTTTTATAAGTGCACTTAAAAGTCAAAAATAAATTACGGGTCGTTCAAGTTGTCTCTATTTCTGGGCTGAAGTGTAAACTATGTGCTTTTAATTATAATATTTGATTGTAAAAGCGTGGGGCGCTGGAAAAGGAAAGATTTTTTGTTAACCTTGCTAAGAAATCAAGTTAAGCGATGTTTCGGGAAGCAGGTTACAGAGATCGGCACTCTAACTAGAGTTGCAGCACCACTAGTTGGAGGCTCTATATTAAACAGTCTGTTCAAAGTACTAGTCAACAGTAGCAAAATGTAGAGTTTTTGTTCGTGTATTTGTTTACAAGAAAGTTTTTCCTGCTCCAGCGCCCCACGCTTTTACAATCAAATATTATAATTAAAAGCACATAGTTTACACTTCAGCCCAGAAATAGAGACAACTTGAACGACCCGTAATTTATTTTTGACTTTTAAGTGCACTTATAAAAGCGTGTTTTTTAGTGTTTTTTAAACTATTAATTTATTTTATGCTTTTTAGTCTTTGCTAATGGCATATTTTAAATATCCATATTATTGTATTCAGACCTTGAAACCTAATCGTGGTCAAAGGTCGTTTCGTGGTCAAAGTTCATTACAAGACCTTTCTAACAAGTCCAAATACGGCTATAATACGATCATCTATCATTAAATTCCAGTTAATATCTTCCGGCTCCATCATCAGATGAGCTCGACAGTACTTTATTATTGTATTCAGACCTTAAAACCTAATCGTGGTCAAGGTTCAGTACAAGACCTTTCTAACAAGTCCAAACACGGCTATGATACGATATTTCATCATGGAATGCTAGTGCCTATCTTCCGGCTTCATCATCAGACCTTGAAACCTAATCATGGTCAACGTTCATTACAAGACCTTTTTAACAAGTCCAAACACGGCTATGATACGATCATCCATCATGAGGTTCCAGTTCATATCTTCCGGCTCCATCATCAGATCAGCTCGACAGTACCATATTATTGTATTGTCATCGAAATCACATACAACTGCCAATTTTCATAACGCTATGACCTTTAGAAGATGGTTAAATTAGTTTTCTTAGATTTGATTACATAGTTACATACATACAGGTCGACCTAATAAAAGCGTGTTAAAAAGGCAGACGATCGATATCTACAGATAGCATGTATGAAACAAATATGTTAATGAAACTCTCGAAATCCTCGGAGGCTCAAAAGAGGCTGAGGATATTCTAATTCCTTAGCTCTGGCTACCCTTCTAGGGATTTATAGCCGTGAGTATATGTATGTCATTTTATGTTTAGGTCGTAACGTTGGTGAACAACATGGTGACTCCGAAATCCTTTGGTACACGTTTTGGAGTACTCAATATCGGAATGGGGATAATAATCGCTCTGTACTGTCTTATTGGATCACTAGGATACAATTTTTGTAGGCAACATTGCGAGGATTCGATCTCGCTCAACTTTCCCGAGTCAGTGTGGTGAGTTTAATAATAAAATGATTATATTGTAGCATCATTAAGTTAGCGTTATCCTATGCCTTCCTATCGTTATATTTGGTAATAATAAAATCATTCAACGCACTTTTTTCATTTTCAAAAATACTATAGACAACCAAATTATAAATTTAATAACAGCATTCTGTTTATTCCTAATGATAATAACATAACACACATAACATAAACGTTCACGCCGAATATTCCCGAAGGGGTTGGCAGAGGTACTAATACTTCTGAACATCACGTGATTTTGTCACGTGATGTTCAGAGTAACTACGTTTTGCATGGACAGTGTATTTACGTGATAGGGGGCAGGCCTATCGCCGTTTTGTACGAATACACTGTCACATGACTAAGTACAACTCAGCCATGTGGGTTTCCTCACGATGTTTTCCCTCACCGTGCTAATGATGCTTCCTAATGATGCTTCTAAAAATCAATAATTCGTCATTGTCATCATGAACGCCGATTGAATATCTCAAAGTACAGTAACTCACAGATTTGATCATATGCTAAAGCTTATGCTAGGGACAAAATATCCCAGTCTAATTCGTTTATCAGTCATGCCAATTGAATTCGTATAGTGTGTGGGTGATTGCATGTTGCAATAGATGTTGTACAGTTGTACTTATTATCGCAGATGTGACGTAGGACATTGTGCGTCATAGTGACGGTATTATCCATAGTGACCTAGAGCATCTGGTGTGGTCTCGGGTATGAATAACACTAAGCTTTTTCTACTAACAGGAATTTAAAATAATGTGAAGGAGTTGCAATTTGTTTCTTGTCATTATTTTATTTAATTGTCCAATATCTGTAGTCGAACGTGTCTTCGACGACGTCCGTGGCCAAGTGGTTAGGTGACCGAGAAGCTTCTCGGCACCGAGGTTGCGGGTTCGAATCCCGCTGAGGGCAACATTTATGTGATTAATATAAATGGTGTTTCTTAGTCTTGGATTATATGATATTAATAATTCTATCGTTGAGTTAGTATCCCATAACACAAGTCATACTTACTTTGAGGCTTACTTGATGTGTCTGTGTCATATGTCTGTATCTATTTATTTATTAATTATTTGCATTCAGAGACCTTTTTTTACCTGATGTTGAGAGTACCCACTTTTTCTAGTACTAATACATGCTCTGTCGTATATTCATCATACATCACAACTGATCTACATTTTCGTAACCACATTGTAAACACGTGTAAGAAAGCTTTTCGTATGCTGGGCTTTGTGCTTCGAACTGTCAAGGGTTTTCAAAACCTTGAAGCCATAAAGGCACTTCATAATGCGTTAGTTAGAAGCATACTAGAATTCAATGCAGTTGTCTGGTCTCCACATGAGGTTAAGTATTGCCTTATGTTGGAGAAAATCCAAAATAAATTTATTAGATTTCTGTACTGGAAGATGTACGGAGTTTATCCCTACTACCCCTTGATGTACCCTACTTTATTCGTACTGGGTATGGTGGGGTATAACTCATTGGGTGTGAGGAGAGACTTCGCACTTCTTTCGTACTGTTTTAGAATTTTAAGGAGTATAATTCATAATTCCACAATACTCGGTATCGTTCATCTGATAGTTCCAAGCTCGTGTTTGCGACGGCGCCGCGGCCGACTGCTGGCGACGCCGGCGGCGCGCACTAACTTGCTGCGCGACAGTGCGCTCTCTCGAGCCATCATGTCCCTGAATCAGGTTGCGGAGCAAGTTGATAGATTTTCGTGTTCTTCAACGGAATTTAAAGATGCATGTCTAAAAATTTTATGTTAAAATAGATTTAAGTTTTAGTAAATTTGAACAATTTTTTTGTTATTAGTAGATTATAGTAAAATTTCTGTATTTAGTTATTGTATTGTGTGTGTATTAATGTGAAACATGATCGAATTAGGTATATACCTGTAATGTTTATGTTTTTATCAAAAAATGAATAAATATTATCGGATATTATAAGAGAAGTGACGCTTTCATAATAGTTCTTGTCATCATCTCACCAGGCTGACACACGTGATGTCGATGATGTTCGTGTTTTCCATCTTCATCAGCTACGTGTTACATTGTTACGTGCCTTTCGACATCCTCTGGACCACCTATTTGAAGCCGCGACTGGAAGCCAGCGGCAGCAACAATTTGATGCTATGGGAATATGTGTTGCGGTTTTTTCTATGTATTTGTACTTGTAAGTCAACTCTAAATGAACTCATGAACTCAGAAACTTTAACGTTCACGCTTATAGTTTTGAAGATTACGTGAAATTCTCACTTGTAGTTCAAGTACCCACGTTTTGCATAGACGGTGTACTCACGTGACAGGGGCAAGTTTGTACGAATACAATACAGTTATACAAGACTAAAATACAAATTGTGGTACAACTTAGCCATGATAGGCGGGTGTACTACCCACATCGCGGTTTTCAAGGTACTTGTAAGTAGCTAATTTTATACATGGACCATCACTATCAAGTCTAAAGATGTAAATTATGTGGGCCTCCTTGTATACATAATACTCCCGAAATTATTCTCATTGCGGTAGACAGATAGTTTCAATCGTTCAATCACCAATTGGTTCAATCCAGGAAAACCAAAAACATTCGATAAAAAAACTAGCCAAGTCAAAGGCCAAGCTACATATCTGTACCAAGAAAATCAGCAATTCATTTGGCAATATTATCTATCATTCTCTTGTAAAATATAATTAGAATAAGATAAAGAGCATTTATTTCTACTTATTTGTTTCCAGTTGTGATTGCGATATCCATACCACATTTGGCAGTAATAATGGCGTTGTTTGGAGCGCTCTGCTTGTCGGCTCTGGGAATCAGCTTTCCAGCCATTCTCCATATATGTTCAAGATGGCCGCCAACAACTGTCATAGATAAAATAATTTTATTCAAGGATATAATAATATTTTTAATCGGTGGTGTTGGTTTGGTAGTCGGCACTGCAACCGTTATTTTTGGATGATAAAGAGATGTGGTGCATTTGTAAGAAATGTTTAGCTTTAGCGATATGATTATAAAATTACGTTTTTGATTATATGTTTTTAGATATGCTCTATCTTGTAAGACGCTTTAGAATATTTGATGTAGTAGTATCAGTGTATCAGAATTACCTCAATCTCTCCATAGATATTTTTCAGTTGTATCCTTGATACCTTTGTAGAATAATTACAGACGACTAAATCCCGACATTATAAAGAGTGGTAAGGCGGAGTATATAGGTAGACTGAAAGCAGGGTATATATGGTTCAATAAAATACGTTGTTAAATCTTGTAAGTAACATACATAGAAATACACATAGGGGCGACTAGTAAGGTATAACATTTCATCATACATCATGTCTTCATAATACGGTCATATGTACAAGTACTAGGATAGATACAATTTTATAAAAAGATTTTTATGAAAATAGTAGATTTTAATTTTAAAAACATCGCATCTTTAATATTTTAGAATCTGTAGTGAGATCATAAATAAGTAATGGATTGTTAATCTGTACGTCTGATATCATTTACTTATATTATAAACCATAATAAATATATATTTTATTGTATTTAGGTGTGTAGTTTGGGCGGCTTATTCCAAATAATCACCCGAAAAAACAATCGTAAGATAGGTTCATTTTTGGAATCGTATATCCAATTCTCCACCTTAATCGGGGGATTGAGTTATCAACTAGTAAGATACACATATTTCTGTGGTATTGTTGTTTTCTCCTGGTCATTTTATGAACTCCGTAGAATTAAATAGATGTAAATATTAGTGCCCTGGCTCTCTGCTTAAAAATATATTTACATTTCCCTTCTCCTGATCGGTTGACGCAAACGAGTGTCCTAAAACATGCATATACCCCGAGCTAGGGTGTCTGTTAGGACACTCGTTTCCGTGTAAATACCCTAGGGGGGGCAGCACTAGGTTGGCTGATATGAATATATCGTCTATGAGATTTACTCGCGTTGGAATGCTTTTTTATATACTCACAATTTAAGCGCTAAATAAGTGCGATTTATTGGAAAATCAGCACTGGCACACTGGTTCACACATTATTCAGCTTCACAACACATCCTCAAACCGCACACCAATGCACATTTCAAAAATTTGTACACTTTCCTCATTCACTCATCTGCTGCACTTACCTCGCACATGCATGCTGGATACGCCAACGCATAAAAGATCGAAACATTTTTACTGCACACGCTGGGCTATTTGCACACTTAATCTATCACCTTAAAGTTTTTATTACAATTTTCCGAAAGTTCTATATAATACTAGAGTTTAGGAACGTTTTGAAAAGAGAGAAATAAATAAAATATGTTTAACTCATACTCATGTTTTTTAATTTAACAAAAAATGTAAGGAATAGTTGTTAACATATACCAATAACATCCCAGTATCTGTAACAAATAAAATAGGTTTAGAAAAACTAAATATTCGTCTGTCTTTAATTTTGCTCTTTTATTCCATACATTGCATGGTCGTTCCACTATTACTAATGAATATATGGTATTAATACTTAAGAATTTGAATTTATGTATACTAGACAGATGGGAAGCGAGAGAAGTATGATAGATTTTGTGATAGTGGATGAAAGGCTAAGAGCAAAGGTTGTTGATACCAGAGTCTACAGGGGCATTAACGTTGGCACAGATCACTTCCTCGTGATATCACGATTGAGGGGACTGTGCAAGCGTTGGCGTCACAGGGCCAAAGTGTCAACAACTGAATTTGCGAGAATAAAAGTGGAGAAATTGGAAGAGGATGAAAATATTAGAGATGAATATATGAAGAAATTGGACGACAGGCTAAGTTGCGTGGAGATGAAGGATGAATTGGAAATAGAAGAAGTATGTGATGTGCTCAAATCGTCAATGGTTGAATGTGCGACGGAAGTATGTGGATTGAGTAAAAGAACAAATAGACCACCAACAAGTTGGTGGGATAAAGATGTGAAAGAGGCAGTTGGAGATAAGAAGAAAGCTTGGTTAGATTTACTAGCGATTAAAGCTAGTAAACGAATGGGTGCGAGAGTAACCGATGATGTAGTGAAGAATAGTGAAGATGAATATAAGAGAGTTAAGAATGAGGTTAAGAAGAAAATAGAAAAGAAAAAGCGTGATTTGATAGAATGGTGTGAGAGGAAACTCTCTGATAATTTCCGGAATAACCAAAAGTTGTTCTGGAAATATATCCGGAAAGAAAAGGGAGTTTCCCAAAACACGAGAGTGAATGTAGTGAGAGATGAACAGGGTGAATTGGCGACGGATGAAAGTAGCATAAGACGAGTATGGAAGAACTATTTTGAGGGACTCTTTGAAAAAGAGGATTCACCTATTTCTTCGCCAATTGGCAGCAATGTTGACTGGAATGAGGCATTGGGTGACAGTAGTGACAGTGAGATTAGTATGGAAGAAGTAATGAAAGCATTGAAAAGTATGAAAGTAGGGAAAGCGGCAGGGTATAATAGGATAAGTATCGAAATGCTGGGGGCTGGTAAAGGGTTGGTGGCTTCCTGGCTGTACTTCCTTTTTCAAAAGTGTTGGTCGAGTGGTAAAGTACCACGAGATTGGTGCAGGGCAGTAATTGTGCCCTTATATAAAGGAAAAGGGTCACACCAGGAAGCTAAAAACTACCGCGGAATCAGCCTACTCAGTGTTGTCGGTAAATTGTATGCAAAGGTATTGATTGAAAGAGTGATGAATGAAACAGATGACAAAATTTGGGATGTGCATGCAGGATTTAGAAAGGGAATGGGATGTATGGATCAAATCTTCTCTTTAAGGAGCATCACTGAAAAGTTCTTAGCCAAGAATCGAAAGGTGTATTGCTCCTTCATAGATTTAGAGAAGGCGTATGATAGGGTGGTAAGGAAGTATTTGTGGGAGGTGTTATCCAAGTTCGGCTTGGGGAGCCAACTTATACGTGCACTGGTATCACTCTATGAGGATTCTAGTGCATGTGTAAGAATAAACGGGGAAAACACAGACTGGTTCGGTATCTCTAGGGGTGTCCGACAGGGATGTGTAGCTTCTCCGTGGCTCTTCAACTTGTTCATGGATGACTGTCTGATAGAGTTGCGTGAAAGTGATTATGGACTGAGAATGGGTGGATTCGTCATCAAATGTCTCTTATATGCTGATGATCAAGTGTTACTTGCATCGTCGGTTGAGGAGTTGCAAGAGATGATGAATATTGCATGTGCGTCGTTTGAAAGAAAAGGAATGAGAGTAAATGTGGATAAAACCAAAACCATGGGAGAGAGAGGAGAATATGACTGAATGCGTGATTGAGATCAACGGTAAGAAAGTGGAACAAGTGAAAGAGTTCGTATATCTGGGAAGTTTGTTTACTAGGGATGGAAAGTGTGATGAAGACATTGAAAGAAGAGTAAAAAAGGGTAATGCGGTAAATGGAGCACTGGATAGTCTCATGTCTAGTCAATCGGTGTCCGAAAAGGCCCGAATGGCTGTGCATGATGCTGTCCTCGTTCCTACGCTTATGTATGGCAGTGAATGTTGGGTGTGGCAGAAGAAGCATGAAAGCAGAATAAATGCAGTAGAAATGAGATCCCTCAGAAAAGTTTGTAATGTAAGGTTATGTGATCGTGTGAGGAATGATGTGATTCGTGAAAGGTGTGGTGTAAAAGATGATATTGTAAGAAAGATAGAAAAAGGAATGTTGAGATGGTTTGGGCACATAGAGAGGATGGATGACAGTAAAGTGGTGAAAGAGATATATAGAGCCAATGTGGAAGGTAATGTTAGTAGAGGACGACCTCGGAGGACACATTTAGATCAAATAGAAAATGTGCTCAAAAAGGCAGGTGTCCGAAGTACGAAGAATAAAAGAGCATGTATGAAAAGATTGATGGATGTGAATGAAGCTAGAGAGGTTTGCCAGGATCGTACAAAGTGGCGATCGATAGTCTCTGCCTACCCCAATGGGAACTAACGGCGTGAGAATATGTATGTATGTATGTATGTAATTTGAACACTGACTCCGAGACGAAAAATTGAACTATCTTAAAGACTCAAGCGTATAATACAATAGCTTAGCCATGCGGGTTTCCTCACCATGTTTTTCCTCACCGTTAACAGCCATGACAAATTAACTACACATGACTTTTTAGAAAGACAAATTGTTGTAGGTCCGATCCGGGATTTAAACTCACGCCTGTCTGTATTGACGGGCGGTAGTTCTACCCATTGGACCATCACGGCGGAACTGAAAGAGATATTTTAAGTGTGAAAATACGGTCTAGAAATATGCTAATTAACATAACTATGAACAATGGCTTTAAGAAATTAAAGTTACCATAACTGCCACAATATTCAACAAAGACGAAAAAATAATATATTCAAAATGCCGTCAGCTTTCGTTTCTTCACAAAATGAGGCTTTGGATTAGCTTGAACAATTTTCAAATCTGGTGTGAGCAGTTTGTTAATGCTGCGCCATTTTTTGTCATTGGGATCAATTCTTGGCACCATCCAGTCCTGGGGTGATGACACCTCCACCGGTTTCCAGTCTCCATCCCACTGTGGAAGACTCGCAATAAGAAGTTTATAAATAGGACATTAGGAGTAATTTAATATAAATTATTATTATTTGACTATGACTAAAATAATGCCATACATTTCCTTTTACGCTTTTTATTTCAATATCGTTGTGCAAAAATGTTGCTAAAGGCAAATTTATATATACATTTACAATTAATATTTACACCAAAAGCAGATTAAATTCTTTCGCACCTCTTCTTTACTCCTTATATCGTGTCACATTCGCCACTCTAAAGTCTAACCCACAAAGGTATTGACACTTAGACAGTCTCAACATTATTTACTTTCCCATCACCAAATGTCCAATACATTATATGAAGTGCATTATTAATGCACGGACGTATGAGCACGGAATACTGACTAATAGTTTAAATCTTTTTGTTCATGAAAACCTCATGTGGGGATTATTACTAATAAATAAAGAATAAATAAAGGAAAGAAAAACTTCAACACAGGCGACAGCGTCGGGGCGTACCCGAGGTCGCGGGTTCGATTCCCGCCTGTGTCGAATTTTTTCTTTCCTTTATTTATTCTTTATTTATTAGTAATAATCCCCACATGAGGTTTTCATGAACAAAAAGATTTAAATTATGTGATAGTTAGGCGTTTTCAACATTTGCATTCTATCTGAAAAGGTAGACAAATGGCCTTCCAAATTAGTTAAAATTCGGAGGTAGGAAACGCAAACACTACTTAAACGTGTAAAAGAAATAAAGGATAGAAGAATTTCGCACTGGCAGCCAATTGACACGGTGGCTCAGTTGGCAGAGCGTCGGGGCGTATACCCGAGGTCGCGGGTTCGATTCCCGCCTGTGTCGAAGTTTTTCTTTCCTTTATTTATTCTTTATTTATTACTGACTAATAGTGTTGTGAAACGGCAACGGAAATCTTACAAGAATGAAAAAGATATCTTAATCATGATCGCTGCATGTTAGAATTGTCTAGGAAAACGCGTGAAAAAAATTCACCAAATTACCTGTACAGTCTGTGTGTTACCCCTGTTGTTCTTATTTATCTGTGCTGTAAGGTTGTATTTGGAATGAAAAGGTAACATCCAGCCTGTCCTAGACCGTACCATCAAATTGCCTTACTTCACCTTATACCTATTTATTTTATATAATTTATGTACAAAAGAGGTTCTTATCCGAATTAAGTACTTAATCTATGAGTGTGTGATATAGGATATTACAATATCAATTACCTCTTTATTGTAAACAAAGTCTATTATTGTAAATAAGTTTGATTTCGTACGTATTTCTTAAAAATACGGTCATACTTGAATCTAATTTTTGCTTTATTTTTTATTTTATGTTACTCATACTACATATTATAGAGTCCATATGTTCAATAGACATCCATGACAACATCACTAGTCATCACTCGCATAAGATAGACCACGCGACAACATCTATACTTATAATAAATCTGTAGAGAGGTCAATTCTGTACATGAAATATAATTTCAAAATTTCTATTAGGGGTTGATTAGTGACCGATACTGATGCCAAAAATGCAATCAGAAAAATTTTTGTCTGTCTGTCTGTCCGTCCGTCTGTCTGTCTGTCTGTCTGTCTGTCTGTCTGTCTGTCTGTCGGTTTGTATGTTCCTTATGGAAACAAAAACTACTCGACGGATTTTAACGAAACTTGGTACAATTATTCTCCATACTCCTGGGCAGGTTTTTGTATACTTTCCAGCAGAGTAGTAAAGGGATATTTTGGGAAATTTTGGGAAAACGGGAGAAGTTACTCCATTTCTTAGGCTTCCGTCGCGTGTGCAGCCTTAATGGTTAAATATCCTACATAAAATTGTCTAAAAAATATCCCACAACAGCATATGCCTATCTCTTATGGTTAACTCACAATAACACGTGTAACTCCTGATAGCTTGACAGTTGGGAGCATTCTGATAATATATGTTTACTTTCACGTTTATTATACTCTCACTCACCCATAATTTAAAAACGATAACATTATTACCTATTCAATCAAAAAAGAATCATAGAAATCGGTACAGAAACACCAAAGTAATACAATGAAATAAAATACACCAAAACCAAATCCTTACTAACTTGCATATAACATACTAGATGGCGCCAGTAGTTTCATCCTACATTGTTTGTTTTTTAGTTTGTTTAAATTTTTCATAGCATTTTACTCAACTTCAACTCTACCAACTCAACCTGAAAATTAGCATATGTTCAGATATACAGAACCGTTCATAAAAGCGCTTTAAAAATCACAAAGTTACAATATTCTGAAGTGCTACAAATTGTAATCAAGGCAAGGCGCTAAATTTCATAAATCTTGAGCAGCGATTGAAGAAACCTCAGATGATTTTAAAACTAAGCTACCCGTGCGGAGCCGGGCCGATCCACTAGTATAGAATAAGTTGAGTACAATTTCTCGGATAGCATAAAATTGGTGTGGCATTTTTACGGTAGGTCCGTGTGCTTTTAGTTCCGTTATTTATTATGTCTATGAGTTCTCATTAAAAATTTTGCTCAAGTTTTTAATTTTTTCTGTTGATATAATTACTTTCAACGCGATAGCAATCTGTGAATTAAATGTAGTGCACGGACGTATGGAGCCTGGTCCTCGGTGCATTACATGTAATGCACGGACTTTTAAAGTGTTAAAAAAAAATAGTAAAATAATAATAACGGCACTTATTAGTCGATGAAACCAACGACAATAACGGAGGTTCCTTTAGATTTGTTGAATTTCAACATTACACTTTTCACAATCGAAATCTTGGTTCGTGCGAGAGTGACAGAGATTGCTGTCAATAGGAGTACGAAGAGATATGCTGAAATTATCGTTGTCCGATTGATGAAGATTTCTCCAGAGTGTGAGAACAACAGTAGTCGTTAGTTTGCCAACCCGCAATTGGCCAGCTTGGTGGACTAAGGCCAAATCATCCTGTGTAGGGTAGGCTCGAGCCCCTTGGTGGAGACACTTATTTAGCTGCACTATTATACTTTTTTATAGATATTGGTAGGGCTAAGAGTTACGATAAAGATGTAGGTGAAAGAAATCATACTTTAAATTCGCTTGTATCGTCTAACAGCGGTGATTTGGGCCTAGGACCTTTTTGCACTCGCTGCAAATGACGGATCTGAAATACAGAACATAAACAATTTGCTAAGTTTGGTGGACTCAGCAGAAAATGTTGCACTTTTTTCGAGTATTGATACTACCAACCGTGATAGCTCAGTGGGTAGAACGGTGTATCACATAGACGAGCGTGGGTTCAAATCCCGGGTCGGGCCTACACTAGGTTGTCTTAAGTCATATGTGTTGTTATTCATCATAGTTGCTAACAGTGAGGAAAGTATCGTGAGGAAACCCACATTGTAATTAGGCATGTGAAAGTGGATTCGTACAATGATAAGCCTGAATGATAGGCCTGCCCTCCATCACATGAATTCGCTGTACAAGCAAAACGTGGGTACCCGAACACCACGTGACATAGTCACCTGGTGTATTAGTGTTTAATCTGGGGGTTCACGACATATCACCGCTGCAACCCCTTTGGAGAACATAAGGCGTGAACTTTTGAGCCGTGAATCATTGAGTATTTGAAATCATAATGTTTACTCCTCAACTCATTAATTTACTTTTAACCGTAATTCTTCTAGACACACGTGCTCTTACAAACTCTTCATCGAAATAAAATCTTAGCTTAATCCTATGCTTAAGCTAAATTCCTTACCTCGCCTCGTTTCCTTGGCACCGATCTTCTGGACATAACTGAAGTGGTATCATGTTCTTTAACTTCAATTGGAGCTGTAGGTGGTTTTGCCGAAAAATATGACAGGGGAGCGTCACTAGACACGGCATTTGGCCAAGGAATGTCGGCAAAATCATGCCGAGCGAATGAAAATAAACATTTGCCGTTTTTCTTAGTCTCGCCAAAGCTGAAAATATATTAAACATAGAAAAAAAGAGCCAAAAATACTTAGAAAATGTATGTTCTTTTTTACGTTAAACATTAATGATAATCACCACACTAAAGCCCTTTGATGCGGTTGGAGACCCATCACCAGGATCATTTTGTTTTACATTTTCCCAACTTCCAAAAGTGGCTGAGGAATTTCGTCTTCTGACGCTCTCGCTACCCTTTTTAGGTATTTATAGCCGTGAGTATATACATGTATGTATGTATGCAAAGCCTTTTTCTATTATTCCAGCTTTCTCAGACATTTCCTAACAAGTAATTCATATATTCATGGCTCTGTTTACCCTATTCATATTTCATGTCCTCACTGTCATGAAATTAGGTCATACATTCAACGATAATTAGGTTAAAGAATTTCAAAAACGTTTATAACTATAAAGGAAACCTAGCGACAAACTTCTTCGTATTTATTGGTGCTCCCAATGTTTTTTCCTAATTTTGGGCCCTTTTCAGAACACATTAACTAATATGATTATGGCTCAGCAAGTGATGAAACCCGATCTGACTCTCAAAATTAAACCTTATATACTCGGAGCACTCCTTTAATTGCACCGTCTGAGGCATTTTTCAATAACATTATATAAATCAGGACTTTCTACTTTTATATTCTCCTGCTAAGCCAATAACTTCGTTAGTTCAAGAAAACCAATAATTAAGACAATCAATTAATCATATCAAACCTTTCTCCATCAGACGGAAGTCTCATACTGCCGTGTTTATCATACTCCGAATACGGATCTGAAATCAATATATATTTAACAATAAAACTCTTTAACTTAAAATGAAAAAATTATGAAGTCTGAGACATGTTTTTTGTTCACAGTTTATATAATTATCCGTCTCTATCAAATTGTTGTCGTAAAGGTCCTGGTAAAATGGAATACATTATTCTCCCATCCCTTTTTAACAACAGTGACTTCTTATTAGTGGCTGTATAATGTCAGCTTAGAATAGGACCCCATTCCTTCCCGAGGGTTTTCCTATGAGGCGGCAAAGAGTATTGGGGCTTTTTAAGTGACTTTTGGGAGATGCGGTTGGAGAGCTATCACCAAAAACCTTTGTTTTATAATCTTATCCCCTCAAAACTTTCAAAAGTGGCTGAGGAATTTCTTATTCTAAATTACCCCTGCTAGGGCTTTATAGGCGTGAGTATATGTATGTAAGATTTCTAATTCTGAAATTAAATGTACAGCGTAGTAGTATGATTGTATGACCAATCAAGACTCAATAATATTGTATGAATAAGTAGATTAAAGAACTCACCATGCTGATATCGAGAAAGCCTGGAGTTCGCACGTTTCCTTAACGCGGGCCACCTGCAGGTATTTTAAAAAGATTATCATTACAACATCACATTACGAGTGATGACAGCCTTGATAGTTCGATGGGTAGAACACAGTTTATCGTGCAGACGATGAAGGTTCAAATTCCGGGTCAAAACCTTAGACGGACCTACACCCACTTGACTTTTCTAGTCATATGTGTGGTTATTTATCATGTTTGTTATCGGTAAGGAAAAACATCGAGAGCAAACCCACATCGCTAAGTTGTACTTAGTCATGTGACTGTGTATTCGTACCAAACGATGGCGATAAGCCTGCCCCCTATCTCGCCAGTACACTGTCCAAGCAAAACGTGGGTACTCTGAACACCAGTTGACAATGACAGTCTGTACCTCTGCCAGCGCCTTCAGGGACATACGGCGTAAACGTTTGAGTTTGAGAATTACGATTGAGTAAAATGCTGGTGATGCTAACTGCATTCTAGAGAAAGTGATTCTGAGAATCTACGAAGCAGTAGGAATTTTATTGATATGAGTAGCTACCAAAAATTTTAAAAGTCTCAAAATGTCTACGACACAATACCAATACTTAAACAAACGATGTAGATGGCAACTACCGTTTTTCAACCTACTTATACTAACGGCTATAATTTCAATAGTAAATGTGGGTACATTATTTTTCTCTGGGACTGCTTAGAAAACTAAATTAGTGCTACCTAATGGGCAGAAGGTCCAAGGATAGATACTTACATGACTTGAAAAGAAAATGTTTTGATATAAAATGCGTTTAAGTAGCTGACAAATTTCACACGAATTTTTTTCCTCTCGAGGAAGTCAAACTTAAGGAGTCTTTTGTGCACAACACAATGTTTTGTTTTATGTTACATAATTATATATATATGATTATAAAAATACATTTCTGCATTATATATCAAAATGCCTCCTCATGTCGTGCTTATGCCAACCATATTGTATACGACAATTTATGTCAAAGTACTATATTGTGGAAATATAAAATATAGACGGGGCAGACGGGGTAATTTTGAATTCTAATGTTCTGTGAAAATTACCCGACAACTAGGTACCTAGGTTTAGTTATTTACAAACTTCATATATAGAGGTATACATAATGATATGTAAAAAAGATAACAAAAGGTACCTAGCTAGGTGTGTTAAGATGGTGTGGGCACATAAAGAGGATGAATGAATTTAATATCATTGGTAAACGAGATTTATAGAGCCAATGTGGAAGGTAATGTTAGTAGAGCGGATCGGTAACTCGGTGGGTTTTTACTTATTTTGGATGAATTTTTCACCTGCCAGAACTATAAAAAAACGCTGATTTATTTGTTGTTAAAAGTTTTATAAACTTACGACATAAAGGTTCATGCCTGCATGATGCATGTTTATCATTTAATAAGCTATCAGCCTTACGAAAAGGGTTGGTAGATACCTAACGTAAATCTTACAGGCTTAGGAAGTTGACTAATAGCACTAGTGATTCGCAGCCAATACGTACCTTTCCAGCGGAGCCAGTACAATCGACCTTTTAAATAGATATTACGTGGTATAAAACAGCCCTCTCTTACGCACTTACTTAGTATTGTATACTGTCATCTCATCCTAACCGATATCGTGACAATAAAATAGTGCTGGTGCTAGCTCCTGAAATACATACATATACTCACGGCTAAAAATCCCAAGAAAGGGGTAGCCAGAGCTAAGGAATTAGAAATTCCTCAGCCACTTTTGGAAGGTGCGTGGGGAATAGATGGTGAAATAAAGGTTCTTGGTGATGGGTCTGCAACCGCATCGCCCAAAAATCCCTTAAAAGCCCCAATACCGTTAGTCGCCTTACGTACACCCACCGGAAGAAATGGGGTAGTGCTAATCTAAGCCGACACTACACAGCAGCTCCTGAAATAGTAAGGAGAAAAGAAAGGTAAGGAGATGGAGAATGCTAAATAAAATAGTTTATTAATTAAACGTTTATTTAAATGCAGCTTAAAATAAATATTATTACAAGTTACAAATAAACTAATTATAATTTTGCTGTTCAAAATAAATATGCGACTATTCTGGTGAAGCGCATCTTGGAAAACCGAATTCGTTGTTTTTTTAGCGAAAGAAATTGCATTTGTAAACTACAAGACAAACAAGTTATGATTTTAATAATCAAGATAGTCTTTATACCAGCTTAAGTTTTTTAATAAGAAAATAATCTTACGTTTTACAGCTTGACTGATAAATAAGTAATGGCGATATATTTAAAATGAAATGCTCCTTCCCAGATATGGCTTTCATTGTATACCGTTGCAAGTAAATTTAACCCACCGGCAAATTTACTTGCAATTGACTGATGAACCAGTCAGACAAAATTGCAAACATCTTTTTTAAGTGGCCCAACATAACATCATGTAATTACGTCGCATACCATCTTTTTATGGAAACCAGAGAATCACTTATCATACATTCAACAACATAGCAATATTTTGTTCGTATGTCCCAAAAGATATGTTATACATCGGACGTATCAATAAACACGATTACATGAATCCTTATTGAGAACACCGAAGAATCACAGTCTTAAACATCTTGTACTAAACTGGGTGGGTGTTAAGTCATTTTTATTTATAGGTAGAACAATCTTGACATTTAATTATTGGAAGCGTAGTACAGTGTGTTATCCATTGTAAATAATGGCCACTCAACCGTTGACCCTAAATATGTTCTAACTCTATACCAATAAGATATATATTTGAACAACGACAACCAATGTTTCCATATTTTGCACGAAGTAAGGCAAGCGTTTTAGCAATTCATAAATTTCTTAATTCATTATAATTTTATGATAAAAGCTATGAAGTAGTTCTAGTTCTAATCTAGACTCGTATTTACATATAAATCTTATATATTGTCTTACGAGTTATTGCATTTATACAGCAGGTTGTATACAACACAAAACATTAATAAAAACCAGCTTTTCCACTAACCAACGCAATAATAGTTGCTGAACTTAATTATAGAAGGTTTTTAATTATCTTGCTACGAAATTGATTCAATAGCTTATGGGGCGTGACTTGTGGCGTTTTATAAGTTATAATAACATCGATCAGGCGCATGGTTGTATGTATACATTTACTTATATAGTATAACAGTAATACATCGTCATAAGGAGTGAATCACAGCCTTAAATTGTTACCCAGACAAACCATGTTTGCACATGAAGTCATGCTGTTAAATAGAATAATAAGTTTCAGGCTTGTTCATATTATCCGAATGATACAGAGTTCAAATGGCGCTAATAAAATAAAGTTCATATCATAAGGTACCCGATGTTTTAGCGCACAGCACTAACACATGCATATAAAATAAGAAATTAGCAATATAAAGATTATGGCAATCGGAGACGCTTAATAATTCTAATAACATTATATTTTTCAACGGGCTGATCAAAATTATTATCTATCCTCACATCGGATTCATCGTAACAACCAATCCGTCTTTATAGCAGTTTGCAAAAAATATATGCAACAATTGATATTGAATATTTTATTTTATAACAATAACGCAACATATAACTATCTATAGATTGCTCTACTTAAGACATAGCAAACTGATAAGAATTTATAAACTTGTTCCCACTTTGAAGCTACTCGTAATAACCCCTGAAATATAAGCTTCGCGATGGTTTTACAAACGTTTAGCTCTAATTTTGAGTGGTCATTTCCAAATGGAAATCTATTTTGCTCGAACCATTACAATTAATATTTACGCTTAGATCTGGTATTGTGCTATATGCTGTAGGGTGATAAAAACACCTTTTAATGTAGAAGTTGAAACTACATTCAAACTTGTAGCTACTTAGCGGATAAACTTTTAAATATGCGGGCAAATTTTATTCTTTAAATAGAACGCTTTAAACTAATCTTATTTACATTTTTGTGCACTAGAAGCTAACTGTTTCTTAATCGCAATACACAATGAGCCCGCCGCCGCCGGCCCGGCGACACTACCCGGCGGTCTATATGACAAGAATTATGTCAAACCTATGAAAACTAGACCGCCGACCAAAATATAGATATAATATAGAATAAAGACATGTCGGCGGCCCAGCGCAGCGGGCTCAATATGTACTGCGCTTTACAAAACATCAACAGCGTCTCATTTCCCTAATTATCCGAACAAAACTGTTCCAGTGCCGGCCACCAATCCTATACCGCCGATGATGAAGATGATGACGTCTTTGAATACAATCATTTTGTCGCTGGCGTTCTGGGGCGGCCATATCGAGCAGATGTGAAGCAGGGCGGGGAAGCTGATGCCGAGGGCGGACAGGCAGAACGCTCCGAACAGAGATATAATCAGTCCCAACTTCGGCACGGAAATCGCTACCACAACTGGAAACCAATGTAACACGAGTTAGGCTTTTATCTATGTTTATTATAAAGAGTAATGAATAGGCTTTGTAACAAATTGACCGATTTTATAAATTATTTCAACAATAGCAACAAACAATGTGCGCAAAGAATCAACTTCTAACACTCAGACGGTTCTCTCAACATTCCGACTTAACTTAATCTACCTAGTGATGTTATTAAAAATAACTTAAAGCCTAAACTTAAACTCATAATAGTCAAGGAAAATATAATGGTTTCTTCATTCTATTCTATGGTTAAATGTAAAGATATGATATAATAGAAATGTATCTTTATCCTAAAACGACAGCCAAAATTCAAAGTAAAAAGAGATAATACTGTGATACTGAGGTCTTCGGTAATGAGTTTACCACTGAATCACCAAAAAAATATATAAAAATTCAAATTGGACAATTGTAAAATACTACATGTAGTTATTAGTGACTGTGCCACAATTACTTGAAAAATAGATATAGTTTTAATAGATTGCACTAATCGGAAATCTAAGCTTACGTCTGGTGAAGCAAAAGAATTAAAGAAAACTAGAATTACAATACTTGAAACGTAACTTACTACAGCAAATTGAACTCAAGTGGACAAGAATTAGTATATAGTTTACTATAATAGTAAGTTGTGTCGGCTTTAATAGTACTATCCCATCATTTTTGTGATAATAGTTTTGTACTGGTGTTCACAGTACCCAGTTTTGCTTTGAAAACTATTACAGTTTTTTTTTAAAGGCTAGGATCGGTACTCCAACTACCGTCTCCTCTTTTACAAGGTAGTCTTTCCATTGAGCTATAAAGTGTCTTGAAATTTATCCATTTGTTCGTCATACATACATATACTCACGCCATTAGTTCCCATTGGGGTAGACAGAGACTATCGATCGCCACTTTGTACGAACCTGACAAAACTCTCGTTTACATCCATTAATCTTCTCATAAGTGCTCTTTTATTCTTTTTACTTGCTATTTGGTCCTAATATGTCCTCCGAGGTGGTCCTTTACATTACCATTTGTTCTAATAAAGGAATAAACTGACATACTGAGATACTGAGATACTTACAAGTACAAACACAAAGGACCAATCTCAACACATATTCCCATAGCAGTAATTTCTGGCTCCCACTGGCTTCCAGTCTTGGCTTGATGTAGCTCTTCCACAAAATGTCGAAAGGCACGTAACATTGTAACACGTAGCTGATGAAGATGGCCAAGACGAACAGCAGCATCATCAGTTGAGTTAACCTGGTGAATAACCAACGAAGTTATTAGAAGATTAGAAGTATAAAAACGTCATGCCGTCGGTCCCAGCTACCATTACAGCCAAGACGGAACAAATGATGAGATGTGGTGTGATGTAAATGATACCTACTTTTTTTTGTAAAATCACATACATACATATACTCACGGCTATGAATCCCTAGAAGAGGTAGCCAGGATTCAGAATAATAAATTCCTCAGTCATTTTTCGAAGTTGAGTGAGGAGAATATTGTAAAACAAAGGTTTATGGTGATTGGTCTCCAACCGCATCGCCCAAAAACATTTAAAAAGCCCCAATGCCTTTAGCCGCCTCTTATCAGCACCTAAGGGAAGAAACGGAGTAATGTTACTCTGAGCCGACACAACACAGCCAATATAAAATCACAAATCATCAAAAACAGACTACATAGCCATTGCCATTACTGAATTGCCAGCATCTTTATCATTTGTTGTTTTAATCTTGTGTTATCCGCCATTTTGTATTATGAATGTCACGTACATGGATTCAAATTCTCATTGTAATCGTAAATACATAGTAAAACAAAAACACACATAACAGTTTATTTATGCGATATCATTGCAAATCAGGCCATGGTCTAGTGTTTTAGGTACTGGTTGGGTTGCAGAGGGCAAATGTTCGAATCTTACTTTAAAGTAAAGCTTTGTTATTTCTGGGTTACTAAAGTAAGGGGCTATAGGGGCTCATTATATAGGGGGACTCATCACTGTCATCCTTAATTAGACAATCCTTTCCCCACTTAACTTCCAAAAGTGGCTGAGGAATTTCTCATTCCTTAGCTCTGGCTACCCCTTTTTGCCATTTATAGTCATGTGTATATTTGTAAATGTAAAACTCACCACATTTCCTGAGGGAAGTTGCTGGTGATGGAGTCAGCGCAGTGCTTCCTGCAGAAGTTGTACCCCAGCATGCCGATGATGACGTACAGCGCCACGATGATCGTCATGCCGATGTTGAGAACCCCACACGGACCTCCGAAGGATTTTGGATTCTCCATGTTGTTTTCCAACGTTACGACCTGGTAGTATATTAAATATAATATTTAATTCATCTAAGCATTAAATACCTAATTTAAATATGTCATAAATAACATAACACAAACATAACACAACGTTCACGCCGAATATCCCCGAAGGGGTTGGCAGAGGTACTAATACTTCTGAACATCACGTGACTTTGTCACCTGGTGTTTAGAGTACCCATGTTTTGCATGGACAGTGTACTCACTCATAAATAAATTTGAAATAATAGTTGAATTATTACTTTGCAGGACGGGATCATAAGTTTAAACTGTTTTTTTTAATAGCTCCGTTTCCGAAAACTATCGAACTCTTGTATGGAAATGACAATCTTTAAAATACATTGTACAGAAGAGGTGAACAACTAAAATAATCAATAATACCCCCTATCTACTCAAAATTGCAATAGGTTTGAGCTTATTCCCAGACCATCGTTTACGCTTCGTTTAAGTTAAAGTTCCTTAGCATCTAAGGAAATAGATATAAAGATATCTTCGCACTTACCACTCCAACAGCTGTGAGCGCAAACAAGGTGGTACCAAAGAAATGCGGGAACGTCATCACGGATCCCCACAAATCCACGGGATCCTCTTTGACCGGTCTCTCCAAGGTCACGAGGAAGTACACCACGATGGCCAGACCGAACAGGGTGACCAGGTTAGCCACCCCACTGTAAGGGGCCAGCTTCTTCAGATTCCTTATCATGTTGAGGACAATGATCGGTACCAGAATTATTGTCATGTGAATTTGTACTGGTATCACTTTCCATTGATCTACGAACTGGAACAAAAAGCTTATTCTCAAATTTTAAAATAACAATTTTATTTTGGTGTTTAATTATTATGTTATTTCTAATCTAATATTTTTTTATATTCATTCAATTTATAATTTATCGCAATAGTTGCTTTTGATGTTACGTGAAATAAACCGAACAAAATTAGTTTGGACATACATACATATACTCACGGCTATGAATCCCGTGAAAGGGTAGCCAGAGCTAGGGAATCAGAAATTCCTCAGCCACTTTTGGGAGTTGCGTGGGGAAAAGATGGTGGAATAAAGGTTGTTGGTGATGGGTCTCGAACCATATCGCCCAAAAATCCCTTAAAAGCCCCAATACCGTTAGTCGCCTCTTACGTACTCCCACCGTAAGAAATGGGGTAGTGTTATTCTAAGCCGACACTACACAGCAATTAGTTTGGAATAATGAATAAATAACATAAAAAATACAACAGTTATTTACAGTTGCATGTAAGCTTACAAACTTTCAAGAGTATTAAACCGTAAACGTTTGTTAGTTATAATATTTCCCCCGTAATTTTATAAAGTACTAGCTGACCCGACAGACATCGTAATAGAAGTGTAGACTTTCTCGTCGTCAAACTGAAATATTTAACTGACCCGTTGAGGGTCTCTGTCATGCGATGAGAAAAAAGGTGTGTTTCATAGTGTCCTCACAATTTTTTCACTCTATAAATTTTAAGTTTATAAGTATAGTAGTTTCGGCTGAGCATTGATTCTGAGGCTGTCAGTCCGTCTTGTCTTGCGCTTCATGCACGCGTTTCAATTTTGTTGCGGAGAAATTTTAAAATTGTATTATCTTATAAGATGTTAATTTAAATTAAGTGATGTCAAGGTCATTTTTCTCGAAATTGAATACTCTTAATCAAAAACACATTTATTTGGATAAGGATTTATATTATGTTCATAAAACATTATGGCAAATAATTGGCAATAATGCATTAATTTCAACCAAATTTGATTACCATAAAAATTATTATAATGAATCAATCTTAAAAGAAAGACATATACTGTCGCGGACATTTTTTTAGATCATTTAAAGAGGATTAATTCTTTTGTATATACTTTTTGGATAACTTAAACCGTTTACGCAGCGCACACAACGGAAGCCTTCAAATATGAATAAGAATCCCCGTTTTGCAACATTTTTCGCTGATTCTTCGCTTCTGTTGGTCGCAGCGTAATAATATATAGCCTTAAACCTTCCTCATTAAATGGACTATTCAAATAAAAAACATGGTTTTAATTTGATTTCACAGTTCCTGAGATCCTAGCGTTCAAACAAACAAACAAACTTTTTCATGACGTGAGAATAATCTATACTAACATTATAAAGCTGAAGACAGCTTTATAATATTTGAATAGATTATTCTCATGTCCAAAAAAAAATGGAAGCGTGTACAGTTCCAAATCTGTAACAAAACTTAATAGTTTTAGGTTTTTGATCTACAAATAAGTATTTCGTAGGTTTTGATACATTATTGAAGCTCACCGATATGAACTTCTTTAAATATGTACATTACTTTATTAAGATCAAAGTTTAAAATGACATGGCGACGGATCGTAACCAATGTAGCGCAATTGTGTCTAATTGTGTACCTGTCTGCTTCCATTGCGCATTCCGAAGGCAATTAGCTCTGATCATTCTTTATGGTTGGTGCTAACTGGAAATCAGTGTGGCAAATATGCTGCTAGCCATATAAAATGGCTGAAACATAGATAATTAAAATCTATTTTTATTTATATACTTACTTATACCCACGCCCATTATTTCTATTGGGGTAGGTAGAAACTATCGATCGCTACTAAGCACAATCCTGAGGAATCTCTCTCTTGTTTCTCTAACATTCAAGGTTCTTTTAATAAATGCTCTTTTACTCTCCTCACTTCGTAAAACCGTTTTCAATCTGGTCTTCAAATGTACTGTGTGGCCATCCTATACTAAAAACGCCATCCACGTTGGTTCTTTATATCTTTTTACCACCTTGACATTCCTTTTTACCCGATTACTGCGGAGCAAAAAGAAAGGGTAATTGTTTTGGCAGTCTATGTATGTGTATAAGTATGTTCCGCAGCGACTAAACTACTTCGATAACCCATTTAGAAAACCGAGTGTCAAAAGATTCCTAGGAATTACGTGCTGTCTCTGTCGCACAACCTTATCTATACTTATAATAAATCTGTAGAGAGGTCAATTCTGTACATGAAATATATTTTCAAAATAACCATCAGGTGGTGATTAGGGATCAATACTGATGCCAAAAATGCTATCAGTAAAATTTTTGTCTGTCTGTCTGTCTGTCTGTCTGTCTGTCTGTCTGTCTGTCTGTCGGTTTGTATGTTCCTTATGGAAACAAAAACTACTCGACGGATTTTAACGAAACTTGGTACAATTATTCTTCACATTCCTGGGCAGGTTTTTGTATACTTTCTAGCAGAGTAGTAAAGGGGAATTTTGGGAAATTTTGGGAAAACGGGAGAAGTTACTCCATTTGTTAAGCTTCCGTCGCGTGTGCAGCCTCAATGGTTAAACTTACATAGAAATCATGTATCACGGAAATATTCTTCATAAAATTATCTAAAAAAAAAATCTCGACAGTTTATGTCTATCTTTTACGGTTGACTCACAATAACACGTGTAATTCCTGATAGCTTAGCAGTTCGGAACATTCTGATAGTATTTGTTTACTCTTATGTTTGTAAACCTCTCACTCATCCCTAATTTAAATACGGTAACATTATCACCTATTCAATAAAAAAAGAATCATAGAAATCGGTAGAGAAACACCGAAATTATACATAAAATAAGCCATCGCGCCCGTGACCAAAACCGAATCGTTACTAATTTACTTATAAAATACTAGATGGCGCCAGTAGTTGCATCCTACAACACGTAATGATTTATTTTTTAGATTGTTATAAATACTTCATAGCGTTTTATTTAAAAATTTGCTATTAAACGGAAATACTGAACCGTTGATCAAAGCGCATTTAAAATCACCAAACTACACTGTTTAGGGATTGCTATAAATTTAATGAATTGAAAACATTGCGCTGAATTTCACAATGCTTGAGCAGTGACTGAAGAAAGAAACCTCAGATATTTAAAAAAAAACGCTACCCGTGCGAAGCTGGGACGATCCACTAGTATTACATAAACTTCTAAAGATATCTTTTCCACTGCATTTACTCTACTTTTAAGACGTAGGAAACATACCTGTTTAACCGTATCCGCGAGGAACACAATGTAGACACACCCGATGCCAAGCTGGTATACCACCAAGAAGATGTCCACCACCGGGGGAGCGAATCTGGAGCAGCCCCTCAGCCACTGCGGACCAATCAGCAGCGCCTCCCTCATGGACTCTGGGTAGGTCAGCAGTGGTACCCGCTTCTTCTTGCACAGGGTGTACTGTGAGCTTATCTGGAAATTTATGTTTCGGTATACTAAATATTAGAAATGTTGTACTATTGAATAAAAAGAATAAAAATATGGACGATAAAGAAAGTAAATCGGTAAAGGAATAATTTGAGCCATTTTAGATACTAAAGTCAGTAGAGGATGACCACGGAAAACAGATTCAGATGAACTAATACATAAGGTCAAAAAGGCAGACGTTAACAGCGTGAATAATGAAAAAGAATTAATGAAAAGATTGCTGAATGAGTGCTGAAACGATTAGGCTGAAGATCCAATACCAACCAAACTTTATTTTTCCCTCCAACCATCCAAAAGTGATTGAGGAATATTTGTGATGCTTATGGAAATAGCAAAGATATACTGGCCAACACACTCTGCTGGGTACTAGCTTTTTGTATTTATATTTATACTTAGTGAGAAAAACATTCCGATACCGCAATGTAGGATACTATATGACTTTGCTAGTACCTATGCGAATGGGTCCGCCGTCACCGCATGCTCTTTGCTGGCCTTTTTGGCATTTATGCCTATACAAGTAAAAAACTAGAAAAATATCTTACCAGAATGTGTAAGCAGTAAGTGATGAGCATGCCGATGATGACCGTGCCCACCGTGCCAACCAGGAGACCAGCTTTCGTGAAAGCTTGAGGCATTGCCAAGATTCCGGTGCCAAGACTGCACTTCAGTAGGTGGAGCAGCGTTTCCAAATTACTGAAATAATACACGGTTTTAGTTCTCGTAATTATTTTGCATTTACGAGAATTTGTTTCAAGAGCGTGAGACAATAGTATTAATAAAGATTAGGAATTGGTTTTGAAAAGTTTTGAATAAATGATAAATGATATCTTTCTTTTCTTTCTTTAAAAGTAAAAAAAAAATATATGGTGAAATTTATTTTTATATATATAGTAAGATTTTATTAAGATATATATAGTAAGATTTTATTAAGATATAAACCAAAACAATTGTAGAGACAAATATAATATTGGTTATCAAACCAATGAATCTCATTACAAAAAATACTTATGAAATATCTAAATTTCAATATTTCCTTTCATATATTTCAAGAAATTATCGTGTAGCAGGTTAATTTATATACATACTTGGTTGGACTCTCCACTTTCCGATGATCGTGGGGATTGTATGGTTCTTCATCTCCCTTCGAACTCCTGAAACAAAAAGATTTATCAATTGTAAGAGCGATCGAAATCTGTTGACCCCAATAGGCAATAATGGTGTGAGTTTATGAAATGTTAGTGTATGTATGAATCTAACACATTTTGGAATATAATTAACAAATCCTTCAAAAGGGATCTTGTTGTATTATATTTATGTTGATTCAAATGTATGTGTGCCGGTGATGTTTCAGTGTATAGTAAAATTAATCTATTCATGTACGTTATATTAAAAGCTTTTTGATCCATAAGCTGAAGCATCTTGCTCATGTATTTCAATAGAATTCGACCCGAAGATCGGAATAAAATCAGGCATAATAGTGTATTTTGATTAAACATATATTTAGCTAGAAAATATTTTCAATCGAACTTTACTATTTTGAAGATTGAGTTCAAATCGAGTTCCATAAAATTTGGATAAGATGGATAGGACAATGAAACTTTTAAATATCTAGTACTCTAAATAATGTAAAACTTTGTAAATAATGTAAATTCATTGACACACAAATGACTTGGTTCCTTCGAAGTGCATTGTTGGTAAACGGCAATATTTGTAAATAAGAGCGTGTTTCGTCACATTATTACAAACATTCCATCCTATTTTGTGTCATATCTCACAAAGAATGCAATTAAAAACAATTTGATATCAACGGGGTGGAAAAACATCCTGAGGAAACCCAAATAGCTGAGTTATTGAGCTATCGTTTGTTTTTATTGAACAAAATTGTGATAACCAAAGGATACGTTTCCTGCATTTAAGGTCGAGTTGTTTTCCACTTATTCGACCAAATCCTGATCTTAGTAGCTCAGTAGGAACACCATCGCTCGTAAGGCAGGAGACGTGACTTTAAAACCTGAGAGAGGCCTAAACCAATGAGTGTCTTCTTGTCATATGTGTGGTTAGTTTATCAAGGTTGTTAACCGTGAGGGAAATATCGTGAGAAAACCCACAGGCTCGACCTATTATGGCGTCAATGACCCTAATTAAATATGCCTAACCTGGAACTTTGCTTTTGTTGTAAATTTTAGCTATAAAATGTATTAGGCATTTTGGAGAAAAAAAAATAAAAAAATATATTATTATTATGGTTGGGTTGTAGTGCTATTTTCAAGGGAAACTGGATACTATGAACACCAAGTCACAATGATGGCAAACGATGTTCACAAGTAACAGTTTTAAGGCTAATGCTCATACCCTTAGATTTCAGTGGCAGTTAAGGCAGTAGTGGCTCCTGTTCATAAAATAGGGTTGAATCATATTATTTCCAACCAAGTTTTTTTATCATTCGCGACACAAAAATACTTCTCTAAAACTATAGATACTTTTGAAAAGCGGAAAGCCATAGTTTTAGAAATGGAAATTACTCAGCCACTTTTGAAATAACAAACAAGAAGTCAAAAAAGAAATTAGTGAGAGGTACCAAGCCACATCATCCAACAAACACTCAAAAATCCCTGATACCCAAAGTCGCCACTGACGATACCCCCAAGGATTACTTCTTTTTTAAACCATCTCTATACTGGTATTTTCTAAGGTTTTCACGATTGCACATTATAATTGAAACAACTATTAATTTTCGGATATTTTAATCGCTTGATCGATTGATACCTAGAATGATACGCGAATCTATTGAAATAAAGAAACATCCAAACTTCAATAGAGATGATGGTTGGCAATAACCACCTGCTTGGAACCCGATCATTAGCACAACTAAGCAAGGGAAGAACACTAGCAAGACTCCAGTTAACATTAGCTCTTTTTGTACATAGCAAATATTAAACGCAAATGTACCTTAAAATTTTGTGAAGGTAGTTAGTATTACTTAATAATTTTATAGTACTGTTTTCAAGTTTTCGAAACGTCGGGCTTTAAAAATAATGTAATAACACGCGATTAAAATATCCGAAAATCAATAGTTGTTTCAATTATCATCTCTATACTGCTTACAAAATTATACTTCAAAAATGTACTCACTTTCGTGTTGTAGTTGTCCCATTCTCGTCCACCACGGTAAGATTCACCGCCTCAGCCTCCGTGCCTCCCATCGTGAAAACTGCACCTTAAAATTTAAGACACATATTCAATCGTCGGACCAACGTTAGCACGATTCGAAACAGAACACTCAATGGACATACATCGATGGGTGTTGGAAACACGGACTTAATTGCTTCGACGAACAAATCAACGTATCCAATCGTTTTAGGGATCGGTGTAAAACTGAAACATTGTAAATTTATTCACAGTGATGTATATTTTTTTTACGTCGTGAATTGAAATATTTTTTAGTTTTAGGATTTTAAGCGTCAGTGAAGTTTTGTAGCGTACACTCCATTTTGAAGTTGGGAAGCCATCTAGATATCCCAAGGAGACGATATTAATTTTACTAACCAAACCTTGTTGGAGACCCATCACCAACAACCTTTATTTAACCATCTTTTCCCCAATAAATTTTCCAAAAGTGGCTGAGGAGTTTCTAATTCCTTATCTCTGGCTACCCCTTCTAGGGATTTATAGCCGTGAGTGTATGTGTATGTATGTGTGTAGGGAGTAGTGAACCCAATAGGAGGAACAGAGATGGACATCGAAACCAGCCTAAACAAAGCTAGAGGTGCTTTTGCCCAGTTAAAGCCGGTGTGGAGCTCTAACGTCATGACCCGGCGTACAAAAGTGAGGATTTTCGAGTCTAACGTAAAGTCAGTCTTGCTATACGGTTGCGAAACATGGTTCGTTCGGAAAGACCTATCCAGCAAGCTACAGGTATTTGTCAACAAATGCCTAAGGCGAATTTTGCGGATTTACTGGCCACGAACCATTTCGAACACGGAACTGTGGAGGCTGACTAAGCAGAAACCCATCGACCAGGAAATCCTCACAAGAAAATGGAGGTGGCTGGGTCATACCCTGAGAAGACACGATGTATTCCCGTCGAAGCAAGTGCTCAGCTGGCAGCCAACCGGGAAACGTAAACGAGGCCGCCCAAAAACAACCTGGCGACGTTCTGTGGAGAATGAGGCAAAAGTTGTGGGATTGAAGTGGGAGGATCTCGCAGCCGCTGCCCAAGATCGAGCCAGATGGAGAAATCTGCTCAAGGCCCTTTGTCCCTGCTGAGGGACGTCAGGATAGATGTATGTATGTATGTATGTATATGTATGTATGTATGTACCTTGTAAATTATACAAGGCAGTTCCAAGGAAGGCTAGAATTGGTAAACTTAAGAATTAAGTTTTAATGTACCGTGAAAATAAAGCAAATGCTAATGGTAAAAACAAAGTTACTCAATCAAATTATAATCATTTACTCGGCTGCAAAATCTACATTTTGAAGAGAATACAAGCCGATTTGAAACATTGTTTTTTACAGAAATTTTTGCTACTTTGTTTATGTTTCACGCTCATTACCATTAAACACTAAACAAAATGCTTGAATCCCTCCATAACGCGCAGATGGTGAGAAAAGGTTGCCAATGATAGAATATTTCTAAGATAACGTATCAGTTAACAAACCTTCTTGACAAAAAATGATCTCAGGATAAAGCTTTCACATGAGAGGGGTAAAACTTTTATCTATTCATAGATCACATGATTAAATACAAGTTTTGCATATTGAAATTCTTTTTAAAATAGCTCACATAAAACATGAAAGTTACAAGGTTTTACGACTCATACCCGTATCTTGACCTTGGAAACTAATAATTTTATCACTTTTACTAATCAGTATTTAAAAATAATTTAAAAAAAATAATGTCTTAAATGTTTTTTTTTTGCTCTTACTCACTATTAGTAAGAATGAAGTAAATGTACAACAATAAATACGGTAACAATCAGTAAGTACATTTTTCGCCAACTTGTTGACTTGTTCTCTTTAACATGCAAAAGGTGACTTCAACACAACAAAACGTAACTTACATGCACATTATCTGACTAACAAAAGATTACTGGCACACCGATCTTTTGTAAAAATTAATTATTTTGTGTATTTGTGCAAACGCAAATTTGTAATTTAAAGCGGTTTTACTAATATAGTTATTTTATGCTTAAATTACAAATATTTAACATTTCAAACCACTTAATTTCTTAAGATCATACACCTTATACACCTATTTTAACTGCAATCATAAATATCAAAACAGTAGAGCCATGTGTATTCGTAAATAGAAGCCATAACACCATGTCACGTGGGTGCATTGATGACCCCTGACATGACATATGAACTGGGTGATAAATAACATATCACGCGCCCTTGCCCCACTTCGAGCATCAGTATTTTTTGGCACTGTAAGTAGTGAGTATGAGAAAATATATAAAATTAACATATATATTTACATACATATACTCACGGCTATAAATCCCTAGAAGGGGTAGCCAGAGCTAAGGAATTAGAAATCCCTCAGCCACTTTTGGAAGTTGCGTGGGGAAAAGGTGGTAAAAATAAAGGTTGTTGGTAATGGGTCTCCAACCGCATCGCCCAAAAAACCCTTAAAATGCCCCAATACCGTTAGTTGCCTCTTACGTCCACCCACCGGAAGACATGGGGTAGTGCTATTCTAAGCCGACACTACACAGCTAAAAAATTAACGTATTTCTGTAATGGGGTCCCAAACCCTATCACCTAGCCAAAAGTTAAAAGCCATCGTATTATTCTTATTCGTGGTCCATTTCAATCAAATATTACAAAGGTTTTAAACAATTAGTAAATATTTCAATTTATAATGAGAAAAAAGCTTACTTTCACTCGTACGTAAATAATTTTTCAAAAGATCCGAAAAGTCTTTGGAAAAATCTCAAAGCCACCGTACTGCGGAAACATACTGACACTGACTTGCCCGAGCACTTTGACGACCCTGACATATTAAACGATCATTTTTTAAACGTACCCGGTAAAGACAGTGTTGACATATCTCTCCTGACATATTACGAATATCATAGACATGGTACCGCGACATTCAAACTGAATACGGTAAACTCTGACACAATTGACCGGATTGTAAAAAGCCTTAAAAGCAATGCCCAAGGTATAGATAAAATTTCACTTTCAATGATTTCTATGACTTTACCCTATACACTTGATATTATCACTCATATTATTAATAAATCTATTGTTGACTCAGTTTTTCCCGACAGTTGGAAAACAGCAATTATACGACCCATTCCAAAAATATCAAATCCCGAATCAATGGCAGATTTACGTCCCATTAGCTTGCTACCATGTCTATCGAAAATACTCGAAAAAGTTGTGTATGGTCAAATGTCTAAATATCTGGAAGATAACGAAATACTTCCAATTCATCAATCAGGTTTTCGTAAGAATCATAGTACCTCGACCGCACTTATAGATATTGTAGATAACATCCTCTGTGCCCGAGATAGAAACCAAGCTACAGTTCTTATGTTACTGGATTTCTCGCGTGCCTTCGAATGTATGAATAGAACATTAATACTATCCAAACTAGCCTATTATGGATTTAATCCCGACGCTATTAAGTGGTTCGATAGTTACCTGCAATCACGATCCCAAATAGTGGAGCTACATGACCACAGTGGCAATACAAAATATTCTAAGAACTGTCCAGTTACCAGAGGAGCCCCCCAGGGATCGAACCTAGCTCCAATCCTATTTATTCTTTATACCGCTGACATTATAAAAAGTATTAAACATTGCCATTATCAAATATTTGCTGACGATTTACAATTATATATATCAATGACTCCGAATGAAACAGAAAACGCGATACAACATCTAAACTTAAATCTTAAAAGTATCGAGGAATGGTCTATGAAAAATTCTCTAGTGCTCAATCCGTTAAAAACAAAATACATGATAATAGGAAGTAAACATCAGCAGCGTGAGATGGAACGTCATAACTTTGCGGTTAAAATTGGAAACACGCAAATCGAGAAAGTGAATGAGGCGCGTAGTTTGGGTTTGATGTTTGATTCTGACTTAACCTTTGAAAATCATGTGATAAACACTGTAAAAAATTGTTTTTATAGACTTAAAGTGTTGTACAAAATACGACCCTATTTAAAAACTGACATCCGTATTAAACTCTGTGAATCCCTCATCCTTAGCAAACTAAACTATGGAGATGTAGTATACGGTCCATGCCTATTGGCTCGCTCTAGGAAACTGTTACAACGAGTACAGAATGCATGTGCGCGATATTGTTTCGACATACCACCCAGAACCCATGTTTCACCCTACTTGAAAACTAACGATATGTTGAATCTCGAGACAAGAAGAAAGCTCCATCTAGCCACACTTCTCTTTGGTGTTATAAAAACTCAATATCCCAAATACTTATTTGAGAAACTAATATGGTCCCGGACAGTGTCACAGTACCATACGCGCGGACACTCATACCTACTGGTAACGCCGAAACATCGTACCACAGCCTTCCGGGGAAGCTTTAGATACGCGGCTTCGAAATGCTGGAACGACTTGCCCCCACCCCTAAAAGATCTTAGCAGTACAGCGACATTTAAATACCACGTTAAAAAACTTTACAATACATAAATTATCTTTAGCTGCCAAATAAGCACATATATTTTCCCTATATTTTTTGTCCCCATTATATTAATATGTTTTATTGACTTTGTCCCCATTATATTAATATGTTCATTGTATTTTTTATATATTATTATTTTTATATTTCTAGTATATCATTATTTACTGTATATTTTTATTAGTATTTCTTCATTTATTTCATTGCTGGGTGTTTATGCTATAACGAGTGCTTCTTTTATTCTTGTTTTTCATTTTTAAATTAGTAGGTGTCGGCTGAAAACCAGCGTGTCTTGGAATGGTCTGTGTACCGTTTCAGACACACATGCTGAGCCGATAACCATTTTGGCAATAGGTTACTTGTTTCTTAACTTTTGTATTTTTTGTTTTCGATGTGTTTTTACTGTGTGTTGTTTTTTTTATTACCAATTTGCCAAATAAATGTCTTTTACTTTTACTTACTTTTTACTTATTTCAATTTTAAACCTACTATATTTTATATCTACTCGTCACTAAACTAATCATCAGTATAAAAATTCATACATAAAAAGGCAGGCGTCTGACCTACGTAAAAGAGCATGTATGAAAGGATTGATGGATGTGATTGAAGCTAGAGAGGAATGCCAGGATTGTGCAAAGTGGCGAGCGATAGTCTCTGCCTACGACAATGGAAAATAATGGCGTCAGTATGTGTGGATTTATGTATGTTTATATAAATAAAATATACATAAATCCAAAGCAAATTATTGCAAGCCATTAATAAAAAAATATCTACGACGACAGAACAAGTAGTAGTTAAATACGTTACGCAGGTGTTTCAGATAAATCCCATACAAAGACCTGACCAACCAATACTAAAGCCTCGATCCTACAAAGGGGTAACCATTTTTTCATACAAAATAAAATAGTTATAACCGAGTACGCGTGTAATGTCATCGATAATTACATTCGCCCCGTTCGTTCAAAGATCAATATGATCTCAACTGGCAATAAAAGCCGTTTATCAGCTCACGTCAGATCCTATATATTGTAATCAATATTAATTATGCCTTGCGTTTTCAATTCAATTGATTTGCATCGTTCCATACATGTGTTGTATTGGAAGGAACGCTAGTGAGAGTTGTTGAATATTTCGCGATATACATTACAAAGGAGTAACGTGCTTTAGAGAGCACATCGATTCCAGCCTTTACTTACTTACTTATACTCACGCCCATTATTCCCATTGGGGTAGGCAGAGACTATCGATCGCCACTTAGTACGATCTTGACAAACCTCTCTTGCTTTCCTTACATTCATTATCCTTCTCATACATGCTCTTTTATTCTTCTCACTTCGGACCCCCGCCTTTATAAGAACGTTTTCTATCTGGTCCAGAAACGTTTTACGAGGCCGTCCTCTTCTAACATTCCCATCCACATTGGCTCTATATATCTCCAGCCTTTAGTATTTATAATATCTTCCAACCCGAAACAGACCAGAAATTGTAGCCCATAGACCATACATACATGCATATACTCACGGCCATAAATCCCAAAATAGGGGTAGACAGAGCTTTAGAGCTAGAAACTTTGAAGAAGAAATTTGAAAGTTGATAGTGGACAAAATGGTAGAATTAAAGTATCGTTGGTGATGGGTCTCCAGCCACGTCGCTCAAAAACTACTTAAAAAAGCCCCATACTCTTAGTCGTCTCTTACGACACCCGTGGGTAGAAAGGGGTAGCGACATTCTAAGCTGGCACTTCACGGCAAACAGACCAATTATAAACATAGAAAAAAGCAACTTTAAGTTTATTTAAAAACAGCTTCCATAGAAAATATATAGAGCGAGACCCCGAGTGGGCTAGACTAACATTATCAATCACAAAAGGTCAAAGTTCGTTCTATGACGTAGTTAGAAATGCAATTGACGACTGCGCAAAAAAACAGATATCAAACTGTAGATAAAGGGTCCTATTAATTGTAAGAACACTACTTAAGAAAGAACTAGTAAAGAAAGTAAAGGAAATAGATTTTAAAAATAGGATTTAAGGATAGGATAATTTTACACATCCAATGCTGAAACTCTTTCGACTGAATGTATAAATATTCCAATTTTTCACTGGTATACCGTTTTTACAGGTTTTTTTCACTTTCGATACATCTGGCAAGTCAACAGTTTCATCCACAGCGTCGAGCAAAGTGGTATCTAGTGGCAGCGTGTATTTAAAATATTTGCGTTCATAGAATATTGCTTTCATCATTCATTTCATGCAATATTTCATTCATTTGCGATCAGACACGTCTTATTGGTTATGCCTACTTAAATTAGTTGAGTATTTTGCAGTAGCGAAAAGTAATATTTCTTCCTTTATTTCAAATCATTTACGAAACATGACTTTCTAACCATACAATTGGGCTGAAATTCTAGGCAATATACTACTAGACAAAAACTATAGTTCATAGCTATAAAAATTAAAATGCTAAACCAGGGCGTAGAACGAGATAATCCTCTTTTGGTCTCTTGATCTAAAGTTTTTCAGCTATTGTCTATCACCAAAATCAGCAAATAGAAGACACATTTAAAGCAATGGATGATGGAGAGGATGGATGATAGAAAATTGGTAAAAGGGATCTATAGAGCTTGTGTGTATGGTAATGTTAGTAGAGGTCGACCACGGAGAACACACTTGGACCAAATTGGAGTGTGCTCAAAAAGGCGGGCGTCCGAAGTATGAAGAATAAAAGAGCATGTATGAAAAGATTGATGGATGTAAACGAAGCTAGAGAGGTTTGTCAGGATCGTACGAAGTGGCGATCGATAGTCTCTGCCTACCCCAATGGGAACTAATGGCGTGAGTATATGTATGTATGTATGTATTTAAAGCAAATAGGTAATGTGTGAATATAAAATGGCAGTTATAAAAAAAAGTTTGATGTATGTAAGTGAAACCTGTAGTGTTTGTAAGGTCGTACATAGTGGCAATATAAATTTCTGCCTACTCCAATGGTAACTAATCGTATTGTAAAAGACACTTAAACTCTGGCTAACGCATCATAGTATATTGTCGTGCCTGCCCCCTATCACGTGAGTACACTGTCCATGCAAAACGTGGGTACTCTGAACACCAGGTGACAAAGTCACGTGATGTTCAGAAGTATTAGTACCTCTGCCAACCCCTTCGGGGATATTCGGCGTGAACGTTTATGTTTTTATGTTTATGTTATGATATTAATTCGCCATTCGTAATTTTAAAGTTCAAATAACCCTAGTTTAGATATAAACGTACAATTGTAGAGTTTTCTCACAAGTTGAATTTTAAACTTAATGTATGAATCCTATAAAATACTTAACAATTTTAAAACCAATTTATTATAAAGTTAAAAAATAGTGCAAAGAAATAAATCACAACACAATAAACTGTGCAATATTGTATTTTAGTTGTAAAGAAAAGACGTTTATTGCTAAAATAAATGAAATAAAATGAAAGACCAATGTTATTATTGACCGTACAATTATATTGGTTTTTGGTCCCATAAATATTAAAATGAATAATAGCAAAATTACCAATAGCTTGCACTCCGCGACTGTTTGATATTTAATTGGAAACTTATCTTGTATTATTTCCTGTAAAGATGTTTATATATAGTTTGAAACCTACTAAATAATCTATGACCTTTTAATCTCACCAGTAATATGCATGAGACATATAAGAACGAGATAACTCACAACTAAACTTCAAACTTACCAATTTAATGCTAAATATTGTGAACATGTGTATGAGACCACACCTCTAAAGCTCTCATAACATAGTTACAGTATAAACAATAGTTTTAAAAAATCAAAACAAAAAACTTGTTTATCTGACTAGGGACACAAATCATAATTCGCACGTTAAATATTTCTCTCGCATTTTATCTTCTCCACGAACATTTACAACAATACGAAGATGTAAGAGTGTTCGCTACCGGGCGCCTACACGTAACATTTATGTTCTATTTTGGTCGCCATTTCAAGAACAATCTAATTTAATAGTCTGACGTCTTCAAATCGCACTGTTGCTTCAGATATCTTGGTTTTTTGATAAGATTAATGAGGAAACATTAAACAATAAATTTGGAAATTTCGGCGATGCGAAAATATAGTAAGTGAAGATTACGTACTTGAAGCGGCGGTGAGGTCGGTTGGCGCAGTGAGCGGACGGCGTAGTGAGTCGCGTGTGGGCTCGCTACTCTTGCGCGGGAGATCTTGCCCCTTCCCCTGACATCCAGGATCCGCAGGCTTATTACGTTTTATAACACTTGCCTTTGCCAGCGGCCTTGACCAAAATCATATCCGCCTATTGACTATATCTTAAAAAGTTAATAACCGTAGTCTGGTTGATAGTTGTTGTTTTGTTTCAGTTGCTTATATGACCGCGAGATTTAATTATTTTTTTAATAAACTACTCATAATATTATTTTATCTTAATTGTTTATTATTACACAATGCAGTTTTTAACTAGTTATTCATGAAAAGCACACTGCGTTACGTCTATTGTCATGTTAGAGTAGTTATTTTGGTATCTAGAGACGGGACGGACATAGATGTACATCAAAGAAAAGAAAACAACGTTATTGAAATATTTGGCACAGTATTTACGGATGTTTTGAGACATTAGAAAAAAACGTATATACGTAGCTTTTACCGTAGATGCTGTTGAGTGATTCTGTAAGTCGATTTACAATTGGCCTAGACCTTGCTTTTATAACATACCCTTTTTATATTATAAATCGATAAAGAACATCATACTTAAAAACTTTGCCCATGGAATGCCTATCTAAAATATTGTAATTTTCAAAAAAAAAATGATAATTAAAAATTGTCGTACCTAGTTCAAACTGAGAATGTATAGAACTAGATTCTTTGCTTCAGTGAAAATAAGAAATAAAAAAAAAACATTTGATCTATGGTGTAAACAAAAACATAACCTCTTTCGGTATTTTCCAGTTCAATCGCTCGCTTACCGGTTTATTTTCATGATATTATTTTTCAACGACGATCAATACAACTGGAAAATACCGAAAGAAGTTATATTTTTGTTTACAGAGCGAAAAGCATAGATCAAATGTTTTTTTTTATTTCTTATTTTCACTGAAGCAAAGATTCTCATTCTATACATTCTCAGTTTGAACTAGGTACGACAATTTTTAATTATTATAATTTTTTGAAAATTACAATATTTTAGATAGGCATTCCATAGGCAAAGTTGTTTAGTTTGATATCCTTTATCGATTTATAATATAAAAAGGGTATGTTATAAAAGCGAGGTCTAGGCCAATTGCGACCGGGTCGTTTTACCACAGGAAGATAACACTGACAGACATCAAGAATCGCAAACTTCACTTGCATATAATTTAGTACTAGGATCATCCTCTGTCTGTAGTTTATGCATATGAAACCTACGTTTATTGGCTTAGAATAATACCATATCGTCATTATCGCAGTCGAATTTTTAATACAACGCAAAAATTTTCATAGAGGACAGATGTAAAAGATAAAAATGCACCATGTTGGGAAACTCGGCATATTGAAGTCGTTACAAATAGGAAAAAAAATGTTAATGTAATTATATTTTTTTCTGGAAGCATATAAAAATACTAATCTTATATAGCAAATACTTTAAAACGTAGAACTGTATCTTTAGTAAGATTATTAGGTTTATTTTTCTTATGTTAATTTTTTTACAATTGGCCTAGACCTCGTTTTTAAAACATATCCTTTTTATATTTGAAATCGATAAAATACATCAAACTAAACAACTTTGCATAAGGAATGCTTATCTAAAATATTGTTATTTTCAAAATAATTAATAAATAAAACATATGGCCAGATCATAAGATGTTTTTTTTTATTTCAGCTGATGCTAAGAGAACACTCACATAGAAAGTTTTCTAATTACAACAAATCATTTCTGATTATATCGGACCTAAAACAAAGGCCTAAACAGATAATAGATAATGAGAGAGTGCAAATATACTGACAGAGATAAAAATGGTTTTCATTACTCATTCATTAAACCAGTATTCCATAATTCTGAAATGTATCAATTTCAGTCGAGGCGAAATTGAAGTGCATATTTTTTTCTTCATTCTGGTCAAAACTGTACACTGATTTATTATTTTTAACAATTGATATCATATTTTGTCGATACAGAAGCCAAATTTGTATTTTATTAAATGACTGTGATTTTGTCTGTCTGAATGTCCACGCATCACGTAAAAATTATAGGAAGGGTCGTGATCAAATTTACCATGAGGGTAGCTGTAAGCCGGATTACCATGTAGATTAACATTTATCCCGGATTTCGTTAGGGTTCACAGAAGCGTCAAAAATC
Source organism: Bedellia somnulentella (assembly GCA_963576735.1). Lineage (NCBI taxonomy): Eukaryota > Metazoa > Arthropoda > Insecta > Lepidoptera > Bedelliidae > Bedellia > Bedellia somnulentella. The sequence goes on from OY755170.1 coordinate 1,636,909, forward strand.
TTAAATAACAGTTCATATCGTAATTATTATTTATTGAGATATATGTAATTTGGTAAAAAATATAAAGATATATAAAGAAATTTTCACAAGAATGGCTAAATCAAAAATCGTATATATATACAAAGCAAAGTATTAATAAGTAGGTATGCTATACATAGTTAAGTAAGTTTACTCAGAAGAACCTACACATTAATAGTCAACTCGAAGCAATAATCGAAGTTAAGACAAATTCACGAAATATCTCAATTGATGTTAAACCTCATTTTCTTATTGGCTGTATCATTCATCACCAAATATTAATAAGTATTTTATCTGTGATTAAACATTATTTAAACGGATACTAAGCAAACGGTTAATTCTCAAATCAGCACCATTTACTTTCTAGTTCTCGTCAATACGAGGAGGCATATTATAACACTACTTTTACTACAATCCTTTTTGCATGGCAATAACCAGAATAGGAACACCTCGTCAGGACTGATGTAATGTTTGGTCCCGTTATAAGAATGCCGGGCCCCTGTCGCCAATTACATCCCGCCTCAATTTAACATCAATTTGTAATACAACCGTCACGTGAACCAGATTGGTCGCTATGAATAACTGGTGAGTCACGTGATTAATAAAACTAACCGCCTGTGAAGGGGTTCGCGGGGCAAAAATAGAATGGAAGCTATGGGGTTTGCAGACGAAGTCGGTGCATTGTTTATGGCTTTTGAGGTTGAAACGGTAATTACGTAATTAATATAAATTGGTTACGTTGATCTTGACTTTATCAAGCTTACAGCGATATTAATGATTTGTTATGAGGGAAGATATATTCCCTATATAAAGTGGGTATAACACGATATTGTACCAATTGTTACCATGCATATAGCAGCAGCAAGTAAAGTGTAGAGTGATTGATAAGCAACCTTGAGGAAGAAACTGTGGCAGGAGTATACATTTGGTTTCGTCCTAAGTCGGTTCACTCGCACTTTCGTTTGACGATCAAGAACATGCTACTTCCTCTCGTGAGATACTGCTGTAAAAATACTAAATACTCATTCGCCGTAAAATGCTTTCTTACTAGTACCTACTTAAGTTATGGTACAGTTTTCTTATGAATAATGATGACCGTGGGTGTACGTAAGAGGCGCCTAAGGGACATTTTAATGGTTTTTCTGGCGATGCGGTTGAAGACTCGTCACCAACAACCTTTACTTTACCAACTTTTCCTCACTTAACTTCCATAAGTGGCTGAGGAATTCCTGATTCTTTAGCTCTGGTTACCCCTTCTAGCGATTTATAGCCGTGAGTATATGTATGTAATGATAATAATGTGGAGTTCATGATATGAGAAACAATAACCTTTTTTTCTGGTAACATTTCCCGATCCGAAGTTCTTGAGTGCGGGAGACAGACTTTTTCAATGTGAGATTTTATTTTTTTTGATATTGTAGGCTAAATCATCTAATTATCCGAAAATTAAGATAATTTCATGCTTCATCTGAACGATAAGCCGTCGATCCCGGCTTTAATGACGGTAGTAGTCTATCTGCCGACCCGCACCAAAACTAGGAGAAGGCTCAAGCCCCTCGGGCATAAGTATATGAAGATCCTAATTAAGGAGATTTGCACCAATTGATTGAAATGTTAAAGTTGTTTGCAAGTTTGCTTGTTTATTACTACCCTATTAGACCTTTAAACTACTATAATTATTAACTACTACTATTAGACTTTGAAACCAAGTCACCAAACACTGCAGAGTTTCGTAAATAAATTCAGTTTCTGTCATGTTTACTTTACGTAAAGAGCGTAACTTATTTACAGAGAATTAGACAAAAAGAGGAGGCGGAGGTAAGAGACCCAAAAAATTGGGTAACTAAATCCCCATCCTCACCAAATTACACACAAACATAAAATGAACAAGTCACATTTCTAAAAGTAAGCCTACAATTATATCTTAGGTGATGTAACTACACTTCTAGGTTACTTTGAAAATGTATGGTACCAACAGTACCAACGTTCCGTAAGTCACCAAAGTATAAAATAAGTACTGACCTTTAACTTACAAGTTCGCGAAATTCCGTTTGAATACAACACAACAATTTAAAAAAATATATAAGAATACACTTGTATGGGGACTTTCGGCTTGTGTTTGCTGAGGGGTGGAGGGTGGCCGGGAGCAGTGCGCAAGTCAAGAAGGGTGAAAAACCGCGGGTCTTCTTCGAACAAAAAACGCGCATGCGCTGTACGTTGAGTTTGTTGTTTTGATTAGTCTTTTCAAGTGGACGCAAATATCCATTTGTCCACAACTACAGTTCCCTTTTTGATGGAAATATTGATTTTGTTTCACTGTTTTTATTGGACTTTCCGGAAATAACTTTCAATCGTTTGCTCTTTTAATTAGAAGGCAATATTGATTTTGCTCTGCAATTGAAAGTTTTGTAATTTACTGAAGAGCTATGGCATTTATTTGACACTATGAATAAAAAAACAATTACAATATAATAAAATAAATAAAATAATTCACATTATTATTTTTAAAATCTAAGTCAAGATAAATTAAGAAGATCGATCATTATGTTTCCCGTCTGTAGTAGTTAAAAAAAACTCCGCTCAAACTTTTAAACAAATTAATGTATGTGAAAATAATAAAAACTATGCTTCGATGATTTCGGTCGACCATATGATGCTCAAGCATCACCAACAATTTGAATGCCATAAACAAGACTATATACGCAAACCTTGCAACTTTCATAGGATTTATCATACGAATAAATGACTATAGGCGTACAAAAGCCCTGGGGAGGATTTCAGGATTTATTCGAGCGCATCAGATTGACCAAAGGCAGAACTTTTAAATTCGTTGAGTATGCTCACCAATCTTATCGGTCTGCTTAGTACCAGTAGACCTGCTGATGAGATTGGTAAATAAAAACGATTAAGTTCTTTATAGTTAGTTTACTTTACCTTGCCAGAGTAGGTGTATTTTTCTTGTACACTTTTAAAAAAGGATTTATTTTACCATATTTTACTCACTCCACTATTAGTAGTGGCTGAGGAGTTTCACAGCTATGAATCCCTAAAAGAGGTAGCCAGAGCTTCAGGAGAAGAAATCTCTAAGCCACTATTGGCAGTGGGTCTCCAGTCTCCAAAAATCACTTATTTAGCACCAAAATCGTAGGTAACCTCTGATGACACGCAAGGGCAGACTGAAATGGGAATTGAAATGGGTTAGAGCTATTTAAAGCCAACACTGAACAGCTATAACTGAAACTCAAACGCTTACGCTCATGCCATTTATACTTGAAAGGATGGCTGAGGTACTAATACTTCTGAACATGACGTAACATTATTTGCACCTGGTGTTCAGAAAACCCACGTTTTGCTTGGACCGTGTACTCACTTGATAGAGGGCTGCCCTAATCCAGCTTTGTACGAAAACACTGTCACATGACTAAAAGCAATTTAGCCATGTGGGTTGGCTCACGCTGTTTTCCCTCAACGTTAACAACCATGGTAAATTAACCACCCATATGACTAAAGAAATGACTAGTGTAAGCCTGACATGGGATTTGAACCCACGCCATGCCTATCTAGATGTTGAGTTTAAAAGACATACTTCTATACGATCTATTGTATTCGATCTTGAAGCCCGAATCAATAGTCATATAGCATATGAGCTCCCCTAATATGTATCGTGGGCCGAGCGTGGGATCGTTGCTGAAGTATCATTACTGTGTAGGTGCTACAACAGACCAAACTTCTTTGTAACGAAACCAAAGACATTTTATCAATAAAGATAACTTCTCCTTTGTCATCGCTCTCTGTCATTCAAATTCTGTCAAAGAAAAATCATCCAATTCGTTGAATGAAAACAAAATAGTTTGTTGAATTGCAATAGTTGGTTTTAGGCTACTAGTGTACTTTTCGTTTAATTAAGATTTGCCCACGGCATGTATTTACTAAGTTAGTGTTAAATATAACTAATCCAATATGTTTGTTTACGAGTTTATGACTGGAGTGTGCGACACTATTAAAATAGCAACTGAGGGTTAGTTCTACATACACTGCACTTCAGACTATCTAAAAAATTATGATTGGCGTATATAGTATCGTATATATACATTTGATATATAGATTTATCTTATATATCATTTATCGATTTATCGTATTTTATCGTATATAGATTTGACTATCTCTTCCCCACACAACTTCCAAAAGTGGCTGAGGAATTTATAATTCCTTGGCTCTGGCTACCCCTTCTGGGGAAATCCAGCCGTGTATGTATGTATGTATGTATATATTTGATACCATACGAATATATAATTCGTATGGTATCAAACTGCACTCTCAATCCTAATCCAAAGTTTAAAAAAACAGAAATATAGAATCTATATGTCTATGTGTTTCGGAATGTCGGTCGGTTTATACTTTTTTAAGTAGTCTGACTAATGAACTATCTGTATGTGCTTATGCTTACAATGTTTCCTAGAACAACATGGCGCTCTCATACTATCCCTATTTCTTGGGCTAAAATTTAATTCTTCAATGGGATCCGTCCCAAAAAATAGCTGTAAATCATATCTTAAAACTTTGCAAAGTAAATGAGTCAACGAAATAATAGGTGTGCAACTCTTGTTACAGCCGCTTTGGCTCATTTTTTTTAATCTACCTTATTATCGTATAACTGGGAAGTTTTTTTAACAAAGGCGGGAGTCCAAAGTAAGAAGATTAAAAACGTAACCCTAAAAAGCATATATGAGAATAATGATGCATGTGAGGGAAGTAAGAGAAGTTTTTCAGCATCGTACAGAATCGTGAGGGAAAAACGGCTTGATTTTAATTAAGTAACGAAGTATTTATACTGTGAAATTACGCCACTTCATTTCTTAAGTTGAGTAGTAATTCTTATTTTATCAGAAGGCTATAAAAATATAATTATAACATTGTTGTAGCACAATTTAATAATATTAAATAATCTTTTTATTTTTTTTTATAAATATCATAAAAACTACCAATAATTATGTATAAAAAAAATAACAAAGTATGCTACTTAGCAGTAATTCCTAAACTTACACTGCAATTAAAATGCATATTACCAATTAATTAATATTGGGATTTCCTGATTCTCAAAAACAGCTTTTATTAAAGCCCTGAGCAAGTATTCTTCTTATATGGTGATAATAGTTCCTGAAATAAATTGCTACAATACACGGACAGACAGGCATCCCGAAATCCAAATGAGATCCTAAATGTATAATAAAATAAAATATTCGGAGGTCACAAAAACGTCAAGAAAAATAGTTCTTATCGGTAGGAAATAAGGACATGACATCTGTCAATATTAACAGCCTGATTAGTTATTATGTGTAAATAATGTTTAAATAATGATATAATTTAAGCTTCTATTTAACTTATGATTTCAGGACTAGAAGAATTCGATCCACATTTGTATCGAGGAGTGTCAAATCCCACATCGTGAGTACCACTTTTCACTATTCCTTAATCAAGTATACAGAGATATAAGTATATAAGAGAGGATGGATGCTAGTAAATTGGTGGAAAAGATTAATAGAAACAATGTGGATGGTAACGTAAGTAGAGGACGACCACGGAGGACACATTTAGATACATACATACATACATACATATACTCACGCCATCAATTCCCATTGGGGTAGGCAGAGACTATCGATCGCCACTTCGCACGATCCTGACAAACCTCTCTAGCTTCGTTTACATCCATCAATCTTTTCATACATGCTCTTTTATTCTTCATACTTCGGACGCCAGCCTTTTTGAGCACACTCTCAATTTGGTCCAAGTGTGTTCTCCGTGGTCGTCCTCTACTAACATTACCATCCACACTAGCTCTATAGATCCCTTTTACCAATTTTCTATCATCCATCCTCTCTATGTGCCCAAACCATCTCAACATTCCTTTTTCTATCTTTCTTACAATATCATCTTTCACACCACACTTTTCACGAATAACACTATTTCTCACTCGGTCACACAATCTAACATTACAAATTTTTCTGAGGGACCTCATCTCTACTGCATTCACTCTGCTCTCATGCTTCTTCTGCCACACCCAACATTCGCTTCCATACATAAGCGTAGGAACAAGAACAGCATCATGCACAGCCATTCGGGCCTTTTCAGACACCGATTGACTGATCATTAGGCTATTCATTGCTCCATTTACCGCATTACCCTTTTTCACTCTTCTTTCAATGTCTTCATCACATTTTCCATCCCTTGTAAACAAACTTCCCAGATATACAAACTCCTTCACCTGTTCCACATCCTTACCATCAATCGCAATCACGCATTCTGTCACATCTTCCTGTCTCTCAAAAACCATCGTTTTGGTCTTATCCACATTCACCCTCATTCCCTTTCTTACAAAAGACTCACATGCAATATTCATCATCTCTTGCAACTCTTCTGCCGATGATGCAAGTAGCACTTGATCGTCAGCATACAAGAGGCATTTAATGATGAATCCACCCATTCTTAGTCCATAATCACTTTCACGCAACTCTGTCAAACAGTCATCCATGAACAAATTGAAGAGCCACGGAGAAGCTACACATCCCTGTCGGACACCCCTAGAGATTCCGAACCAGTCAGTGTTTTCCCCGTTTACTCTTACACATGCACTAGAATCCTCATAGAGTGATACCAATGCACGTATAAGTTGACTCCCCAAACCGAACTTGGATAACACCTCCCATAAACACTTTCTTACCACCCTATCATACGCCTTCTCTAAATCAATGAAGGAGCAATACACCTTTTGGTTCTTAGCTAAGAACTTTTCGGTGATGCTCCTTAGAGAGAAGATTTGATCCATACATCCCATTCCTTTCCTAAATCCCGCTTGCACATCCCATATTTTCTCATCAGTTTCATTCATCACTCTTTCAATCAGTACCTTAGCATACAATTTACCAACAATGCTGAGTAAGCTGATGCCGCGGTAGTTTTTAGCCTCTTGGTGTGACCCCTTTCCTTTATATAGAGGCACAATCACCGCCTTGCACCAATCTCGTGGAACTTTGCCACTCGACCAGCATTTTTGGAAAAGGAAGTACAACCAAGAAGCCACCAACCCTTTACCAGCCCTCAGCATTTCGATAGTAATCCTATCATACCCTGCCGCCTTCCCTACTTTCATACTTTTCATTGCTTTCATTATTTCTTCCATACTAATCTCACTGTCACTGAAATCACCCATCTCTTCGTTCCAATCAACATTACTGTCGATTGGCGGAGAAATGGATGCATCCTCTTTTTCAAACAGTCCCTCAAAATAATTCTTCCATACCCGTTTCATGCTACTTTCATCCGTCGCCAATTCACCCTGTTCATCTCTTATTACACTCACTCTCGTGTTTTGGGAAACTCCCTTTTCCTTCCGGATATACTTCCAGAATAACTTTTGGTTATTCCGGAAATTATCAGAAAGTTTCCTCTCACACCACTCTTGCAAATCCCGCTTTTTCTTTTCTATTTTCTTCTTCACCTCATTCTTAACTCTCTTATATTCATCTTCACTTTTCTGCACTACATCGTCAGTTACACTCGCATTCATCCGTTTACTAGCTTTAATCGCTAGTAAATCTAACCACGCTTTCTTCTTATCTCCAACCGCCTCTTTCACAACTTTATCCCACCAACTTGTTGGTGGTCTATTTGACCTTTTACACACTCCACAAACTTCCGTCGCACATTCAACCATTGTCGATTTGAGCACATCCCATACTTCTTCTATTTCCATTTCATCCTTCATCTCCACGCAACTTAGTCTATCATCCAATTTCCTCACGTATTCATCTCTGATATTTACATCTTCTTGCAGTTTTTCCACTTTTATTCTCGCAAAATCCGTTGTTGACACTTTAGGCCTGTGACGCCAACGCGTACACAGACCCCTTAATCGTGATATAACGAGAAAGTGATCTGTGCCAACGTTCGTGCCCCTATAGACCCTGGTGTCAACAACCTTTGCTCTCAGCCTTTCATCAACTATCACAAAATCAATCATACTTCTCTCGCTTCCCCTCTGTCTTGTATACATATGGATATCTTTGTGTTTAAACAACGTGTTTGTAACACAAAGATTCCTCTCCAAACATACCTCAATCAATTTCTCACCATTCTCATTCATCCTTTGATCGCCAAACTTTCCTAAAACTCTTTCGCAACCGTTGCGTGACACACCAACCCAGCCATTAAAATCTCCTAACATTATAAGTCTCTCATTCTGATCACACCCATTCACAACATCGTCTAACAGATTCCAAAACTCCTCCCTCTCGGATAGGGATTTAGACATGTCCGGAGCATAAACGCAAATTATGCGCATCCGGACTAGTCCCAATTTCACCTTAATCCACAGGAGCCTTGGACTCACACATTCGTAATCTTTCATACACTGAGCCATCCTTTCAGATATCAGAAGTCCCACTCCTTGGCTAGCTCGGTCATTGTCAGCGACTCCAGACCAGATTGCTGTGATGTTGCCAAGTTGTGAAACTTCCTTTCCCTTACGCTTCGTCTCATTTAAACATAGAAAATCCAGTTTTCTTTCATTCATAATCATACATACTTCATCTAATTTTTCAAACATTCCTCCACATACATTCATCGTACTGAAGCGGGTCTCTTTAGCCCACTTTTCGCCCCGTGAGAAACCATGGCGTGATGAGTGGCGAGCTACATCGCCGCCTCCGTGTTTATTATAATTGGAACACATATTGGACCCACGAGAAGCAAGGGAATTAAACTGTCCACCTAGCCAGAGCCCCGCTTGACTAGGTAAGGTTATTTAGTACCCGGAGTGCACCAAGCTCCGGGACGGCGGCACGCTAGCGACCAGGCTCACCATTTAGATCAAACAGAGAATGTACTTAAAAACGCTAGCGTCCGAAGTGTGAAGATTAAAAGAGCATGCATAAAAATATTGATGAATTTAGACGAAGCTGAGGGGTCTGCCAGCATTGATAGTGTCTGCCTACCACAATGGGATCTAACGGCGTCAGTATCTGTATGTATTTATGTATGTTTTTTAGTTATATATATCCTGTATATTGCAATTTGGGTTTTCATACAAATGTTTTAATTATAATAAATTTTTGGTGTCAATGCTGTAAATATGTATAACTGTCCCTCCCGCCCTATTTTTTTGAGGTCCAAGCTGATAGGTAAGTATGTCAGGATCGCTGGATTCCGTTTAAACCGAAAAGCTTACCTTATAAAGAGTATGTTCAATTCCTTAAGAGTATGTTGCTGTGTAGTGTCAGCTTAGAATAGCACCCATTTCGTCCGGTGGGTGTACGAAAGGGGCGACTAACGGTATTGGGGCTTTTAAAAGATTTTTGGGCGATGTGGTTGGAGACCCATCACCAAAAAACTTTTTTACCATCATTTCTCCACTAAACTTTCCAAAAGTGGCTGAGGAATTTCTAGTTCCTTAGCTCTGCCTACCCCTTCTAGGGATTTATAGCCGTAAGTATATGTATTTATGTTCAATTCCCTCAAAGGGATGAGCTGTAAAATGATGGTGTATGACTTTCCCAGGTATGCCGACACCATGATGCACCTGCTGAAGGGCAGCGTAGGAGCTGGTATCCTGGCGATGCCGCTGGCCATGCGGAAGGTGGGAATCGTCATGGGAGTCGCTGGGTTCACCATAGTCGTTTGTTTCGCCACTTACTGTATACATTTGTTGGTGAGCAGACTTTTTTAATGTGCGATATTTTATACAATCGTTCAAAGCGATCGATAGTCTACCAATCCCGATGGGAACAAAAGGGTTTAAGGAAATGTATTGAGTGTATTGTTTATTAGCTACGGAAAGATTTGGTAAGTTAGTTATATCTTTGTGGCTCTAAGAGTGATGCGCAGGATTTTGGAGAAATATATTCAGTATTACCTTACGCATACGCCTAGATACTATCCTAAAAAGTAGTCACTATTTTTGGAATTAATAATCCCTAAGACTCTTTTGGTACTTTAAATGCAAAAATATGCTTTAATAAAGTGTTTTTTTGGGCAATGCTGTTGGAGACCCATCACCAATGATACTTTATTTCTACCATCTTGTCCCCTATCAACTTCCAAATGTGGCTGAGGAGTTCCTAGCTCTGAATCTCTGGCTACCCTTTTTGGGATTTATGGCCGTGAGTATATGTATGTATGCTTTAATAAATGACATCTATTGATGGGTTCCAACTTCAACGCTCAACGATCTCAAACACCGTGCGTGCCCATTCTGTGCCGACACTCGTGGTAGGGGTTGAAAAAGGAGGCAGCACTGTAATGTAAAACAATAAAATCACTATTTTTGACTTGGCTACCAGCTCTAAAAATGGTGAATTGTTTCAGATAAGAGACCAGTACATACTGTGCAAGCGGATGAAAAGAGGCTACATCACGTACCCACACTCGATGGAGTTTGCTCTGGAGACGGGACCTCCTTGCTTGAAATGTGTCTCGTACTGGATAGCGGGAATGGTGGATTCCGTTCTGATCTTTTGGCAACTTGGACTGTGCGCTATTTATTCGCTTTTCTGTGCGCAGAATTTGAAACAAGTATGTCTTTTTCTTTAGCTGTTGTTCTAAGGGGTGACTGTTATCGCAATGAGGTGCTAGAAAGAGATGAATGGGACATGTTTCAAGCTATGCAGTATTAAGCTTGTAATGTATGCTACATTTTAGAATTAATTAGTGAGGATAGAAACTATTTTTACTATTATTTATTATTTTATACATACATATACTCACGGCTATAAATCCCTTAACGGCGTAGCCAGAGCTTTGGAATGAGAAACTCCTAAGCCACTTTTGGAAGTTGAGTGGGGAAAAGATGGCAAAATAAAGGTTGTTGGTGATGGGTCTCCAACCGCATCGCCTAATGTTCCCTTAAAAGCCCCAATACCGTTAGTCGCCTCTTACGTACACCCGCCGGAAGAAATGGGGTAGCGCTAAGCCGTCACTACACTTGTATATCATTTATACAAAATGAAAATAGCGTAAAAACATAAATGTAGCTTATACGAAATAGGTTTGTATAAAGTTCCGATCAAGTGACTCTGCTCGTATTTATCAAAGAACAAATGCAGCAAACATGTTTAATTGCTATTTAAGGCACAAAAAGGACAATACTTTAAAAAAATCAACAAAACTAAAATGACGAATTTTCTGATTATTTTATTGTATAAGGTATGATATGATTGATAGTTGGTTTTAAATGAAACATATTTATTAACATTTAGGGAAGAATACCAATAATCTATGTAACTAATGGCGTGAGTACATTTATGTGTGACAAAATGATGTATCTCATAGAGTAAGATCCCGGTGGCCCCAGACGTTACTTATTTTCTCATAAGAAATATAAATGGGATAAAGTAGTGTTAGTACGTACTTTGAGTGTGTGCATACCTGCTACCTTGGGTCGACGGCCAATTCATAGGTACCAGGTGCTAAAGGTAGATAAATACAGTGCTGATTTTTCTTAAATTCTCAATGCTGATTTTTACATATGTTTTAGATATTGTTGTTAAAAATTAATAATCATTATTGCCAGACACTTTCTATCGGCGCTTACCCTTACCAGACGCTTTAAAGCTTTAAAAAAAATAACATATTCTTACTTACAATCTCACTCTTAATTTTTATGTATGATCCTTGGGGAACTATTTGAACACCCCTGGTCAGCAGCCAGACCAATTGGAGGGGTCAAACATCCCCCCAGACACACATAAAGTGTCGCTATGTGTATAAGCGCGAGGTCATTATTTGTACGCTTGAGTGTGAGAGAGATATCTATTTATGGATATCTTTCTTATACTTAGGCTACTATACGTGTTCTATCTTTGGTGGATAGACGGTGTAAATTAAATGCTTACAATGCTTTACAAATTAATATATTTTAAAAGGTTGTTAATGGTACAACGGTCGTAGGTTAAGTGACATGAGTAGACAGATTTGTATATAGTATCTTTAAGCGCCTGACGTACGGGTGACGGCAATTGTTTTCTTGATTGTATTCTTGCGTAATATTTTGTTCAGGCGTTAAGTCTGAACAAGAGATTGTAAGTAAGAATGTGTTATTTTTTTTGAAGCTTTAAAGCGTCTGGTAAGGGTAAGCGCCGATGGAAAGTGTCTGGCAATAATGATTATTAATTTTTAACAACAATATCTAAAACATATGTAAAAATCAGCACTGAGAATTTAAGAAAAATCAGCACTGAATTTATCTACCTTTAGCACCTGGTACCTATGAATTGGCCGTCGACCCAAGGTAGCAGGTATGCACACACTCAAAGTACGTACTAACACTACTTTATCCCATTTATATTTCTTATGAGAAAATAAGTAACGTCTGGGGGCACCGGGATCTTGGACTATCAGTGAAAGGTATGTTATAATTAAGATACTTATAAGATATTGCAAAGTCCTAAGATTTCAGAAAGAAACTTAAGAAGAAGAGAATACTAACACTTCATTTCAAAATAAAAGCATTTTTCTTTTCTCCAGGTGGCTGACTACAACGGTTACGTATTGCACTTGCGAGTGTGGATGGTGATCATCCTGCCGCCGCTCGTCCTGATATCACTCATCAAGGACCTGAAGCTGCTGTCTCCACTATCCTCCATCTCCAATTTCATCACGCTGTTCGGGATCCTCATCGTATTCTTCTATCTGATACAGGACGATGTGATCCTTAGTAATAGACAACTGATATATTGTGAAACCTCAATATTCGTTGATGGGCCGTATTTTATCGGTTTAACTCTCTTTGCCGTTGAAGCTGTGGGTGTGGTAAGTCCTTCGTTTCATAAACATACATACAAAGTAAAAAATGTGATTATTGCCTACCAGGGGGGCAAAGGTGAAGAAGATGGGGTGATTTTTGTCGTTTTTTAGTTTATTAAGAGAGTGGAGAGCGTGGGTTAAATTGTTACAAAGCAAAAGAGTAAGATACAGAAATATTATATATTCATAATATTATATTCATAAATTGGCATGGTTAAAATAAGCGTGTGACCTTTTACAAGATCATTGAAAAAGATCTGTCGAAACTAGCTTTACTAAATAGCGGGCATGCTAATGCAACATCTATACGTGGATTTACAGAGATCATACAGGACTATATTCACCAAATCTAATTTTTAACACTCTAATGGGAAACCAAATTAATATAAAAAAGTAGAGCTATTTTTTACAAACCAAAAGCCATTTCGAACCATATAACCATATTGAATAATATTATTTCAGATATTAGCGCTGGAGCATAATATGAAGAATCCAAAAGAGTTTGTCGGAATGTTTGGGCTATTCAACATCGGCATGATCATCATCACCGTGCTGTACATTGCCGTGGGGGTGTTTGGGTTTCTGAAGTACGCGTACGAAACGGAGGACTCCATCACTTTGAATTTGCCCATAACAGATAAGTATGTTTAGTTTTTTTTACTAACATCAACCATAATATGCTGTGTAGTGTCGGCTTAGAATAGCACTACGACGACTAACGGTATTGGGGCTTTTTAGGGATTTTTGGGCGATGCGGTTGGAGACCCATCACCAACAACCTTTATTTTTACTATCTTTTCCCCACTCAAATTTCCAAAAGTGGCTGAGGATTTTCTAATTATTTAGCTCTGGCTACCCCTTCTTGGAATTTATAGCCGTGAATATATGTATGTATGTATCAAACATAAAATGCTGCTACGTATATTTAAAACAACAACTAGCAGACCCAGCGAAAGTTTAGGCGCTATTTTTAAATTGAAGGTTTTCAAAGGCGAAAATTCTTTGTCAAACTATTTAAAATCCTGTTTATTAATAACACGAATTATTCGTTTACATTTATGAATGTCAACTCGGGATAAGATGGTAAATAAAGGATATTTTTTGATACATTTCCGATATCGCCTCGTACAATACACACGTTTAGAAGTGGGGCATCTAATGCTGTTCTAAGACACAGCAATGTATAGTAAATACATATTACAAGTCTATCATTTTGACTACAGGAAAGCTCAAGCGGCGAGGATATTTTTTGCGGTGGCCATCATGATGTCGTTTCCTCTGCAAAACTGTGTTGCCTACCACATCCTGTGGCCCAAGTTGCGCCAGAGAATGGGAGAGGGCAGACATTTCGTGCCCGACTACATCCTCCGTCTACTGCTTATATTTTTGCCGTGTAAGTAGGTTTGTTTCTTTTACGATAGCAAATAAGAAAAAAAGTACAACGACTCGACTTATGGTTGCTAAAAATATAATATTAGATAGATATCTACTTTTGCCGTGTAGTGCCGGCTTAAGAGCTTATTCCATTTGTCTGAATGAAGACGTCTGAAAGCCACAGAATCTGAATTCAGACTAGTAGAATAACGTTCAAACTGAAATTTGTGTAGTGGAATAACAAGTGTCTGCGGCAGTAACTTCTAAGGACGTCTGAATTCAGCAACGACAAAGTGTAATGGAATAAGCTCTTTAGAATGTCGCTATCCCTTCCTACCCACGGGTGTCGTAAGAGGCGACTAAGGGTATTGGGGCTTTTTATTGGATTTTTGGGCGATGCGGTTGGAGACCCATCACCAAAAACCTTTATTTTACCGCCTTTTCCCCACTCAACTTACAAAAGTGGCTGAGGAATTTCTCTGAGAAGGCTCTGGTTACCCCTTCTAGGGAGTTATAGCCGTGAGTATATGTATGTATGTACCTACTTTAAACCATGCATGGTGCTAAATGTTATAGGGCTTTGGAAGTAATAGTCCGTAGGAAAAAGAGATTAAAAGTAGGTACCACCAAAATATGTACTCACACTAGTATATCCCATTAGGAAAGGCAGAGACTATCGATAAGCTGGAAAAGTGACTGAAACTAATTTTGAATACAGTAGATGGACTGAAGAGTAGAATAGAAAACACATTATTTATCATTAGTCTATGACTCATGATCGTTAAAACCTTGTACAGACATTCTGTTCTTTTAAAACTAGAATTAGAAGTAGAAATGGCGGTCATACATTTTATAATGCGCCGTGTAGTGCCGGCTTAGAATATCACTACCCCTTTCTACCCACGGGTGTCGGAAGAGGCGACTAAGAGCATTGGTTTTTTTACATGGTCTTTTGGGGATGCGGTTGGAGACCCATCACCAAAGATACTTTATTTCTACCATCTTATCCCATATCAACTTCCGAATGTGGCTGAGGAGTTTCTAGCTCTAAAGCTCTGAACCCTTGTCCTGTCTACCTGTATCCCTTTTTGGGATTTATGACCGTGAGTATATACATACATACATATACTCACGGCTATAAATCCCTAGAAGGGGTAGCCAGAGCTAAGGAATTATAAATCCCTCAGCCACTTTTGGAAATGTGAGTGGGGAAAAGATGGTAAAAATAAAGGTTGTTGGTGATGGGTCTCCAACCGCATCGCCCAAAATTCCCTTAAAAAGCCCCAATACCGTTAGTCGCCTCTTACGTACACCCACCGGAAGAAATGGGGTAGTGCTATTCTAAGCCGACACTACACAGCGTGAGTATATCTATGTATATTTTATGTTGTTCCAGGGCTATTAGCGGTTGGGATCCCACATTTGGGTCCTTTCATCAGCCTCGTTGGAGCTGTGGGTCTCTCCCTCCTGGCTCTCGTGTTCCCAGCCCTCTTAGATATAGGAATTAATTACAATGAATACGGACAACACAACATTATATTGGTGAAAGATATTGCTATTATGGTTTTAGGACTTGGGTGTCTCTTCTCTGGTACTTACGTTAGTATTATGGATATGGTAAGCCATCACAAAAACGATTAATCCTCAAGTAATTAAACCAAAAACGAGATTTACTTACTTGGGTTTTGTTTAACTTATCTGTACCCATATAGTAAATTCTAAAGCCTGATATATATGATGCAATTTACTTTATTTTCGAAAATGCAAAGTGATGCAGGAATTATTTTGATTCAAAATTGATGGCTAATACACGTTTTATGATCTTGCATGTGAGTATTTTATCTCGAATGATTGTCTCACTGGATTCAATACCACAATTACACATATAATTAGGAGGCATATGCTGACTTATTATTTCGCTATTTTGGTTCCCTAAATAGTTTTTTATAATTTCAAGCCTTCACGCACAATATGTGATGTGTAAGGGCTATTTTCCAGTACCATGAAATAGGAGTACAGTAGCTAAAAAGACGTACTCAATAAATAGTGTGCCGTAAATATCCGGTAGCGTATTAGATACAGTATCCAGTTAGTGCGTTACAACAAGCTTTGCAGTGAACGAGAAAACGACAAAACCGTTCAGTATGTATGTAATTCGATATATTTTTTCTTAAAACTACACTTTTGTAGAATCCTGTAGATAAATTTTCTTTTAAAAATACGGCATTATTAGTCCTCGACTTTAGAGACATATATAGGTAGTCTAGACTTGAAACGAGCTCTTTTGCATGTTTCTAAAGTATCAACCACATTACGAGTTACGCGGTTAGGTTGGCCAGTATAAAGGAATATATTTATTATTTATTTATTTAGGATTACTGATGTGTTTTATGATATATGTGATTTAGGATTACTAAAATATATTATCGTATCTAACTATATTTTAATAGTATATAGACGTGAAAAAGTGACAATGGAATTGGTGATATTATCATCTGCAATTCTGCACGAGAGAAGTTATTTCAGTATTGAATGTACTAAACTGATAGATTTTATACAAATGTATTGATTTATGAAGAATAAATGAAGAGGATGTCGTCGAATTAAGTTGTGATAAATAATAGTATACAAAGGGTTATTGTAAAATTAATATAATAAACACTTTTTATGTATAATTGCGTTTTGTTGGTCCGAGCCATATTGCTAAGAATTAAGTACCTACAATCCCACCTTTCTTCATAATGGTCACAAATAAGGAGATGCAACCATCCAATGAAAGGCAAAGAGATCAAAATATGAGTTTGCCATGGTTACATGAATTCGTAGTACCACAAGAATTAAATCTTCCATGTTACCATCAATGGTACAGTCGGCTTATTCCGTTTATCCACCCCAAAACAGCCTCCCTAAGTCGGATATTCGGAAACGCATGTCCGTCTAGCCACCCTGAACGGGGTGGATATCCGGAATGCATATAATATGGTTCTTCCGATTTTTTACCCCAAGTACAGTAATTTACAGAAACATACACAACACAAAATGGGTCCAAGAAACATCGTGAACATTAAAATACTTAAGTTAAACATACCTACTTTCTTACTTACAGTTTGAATAAAAATATCTTACAAACTTAGGGTCTTTTTTCTGTAAATGACTGTACGCAGGCAGGGAAGAAAATCGGAAGAACCATATTATATGCATTCCGGATATCCACCCCGTTCAGGGTGGATAGACGGACACGCGTTTCCGAATATCCGCCTTAGGGAGGATTTTTTAGGGTGGATAAACGGAATAAGCCTTCAGGGTGACTAGACGGACATGCGTTTCCGAATATCCGACTTAGGGAGGCTATTTTAGGGTGGATAAACGGAATAAGCCGTACAGTCTTATGTATCAGTAGTACTAAATTTAAAATTGCTGTGCACGATATATCAATATCATTATAAGACGTCCACTGCTGGACATAGGCCTCCCCAAAGATTTCCCCAAAGACCGGTCCTGTGCTGCCCTCATCCATCGGTCTCCCGGGACCTTGACTAAGTTGTCGGTACATCTTGTGGAAGGCATAATTTAGGTTGTGGGCATAGTTACCTAAATATCCATTCAAAGTAAGCCTACTTATTGCAGCCCTAATAGACCACGAAAGTGTATGAGGCTGCAAGTTAATTAAGGTTGTGGGCATGCCCACCTTGCCCACATGACTGTGTCGTGCGATACGTGCCCGGTATTCAAGAACCTTTGAGCCCCAACAGCCGTCTCAGTTCTGCGTGCAATGTGCCCTGCCCATTGTAACTTCAGTTTTGTGCAGCTCTTTGGGAATTAAAATGATCAGTATATAGATAAGGATAAATTAAAGGATTAAGAAACAAAAACAACAGTTCATATTTTAAATTATTTATTACTTTGATTGTATAACACTATTCTTAGACTTTTAAAACAATAACAAGATTATACTTGTTTTGTCATGAGTAAGCAAGTTCTATCTCAGCGACGATCGACCCACTAATGCTAACATTTACTAAAAATATAGAAATTGACACATGATGATAGTTAAAGAACTATCAGATTGAATAGCACTACTCCGTTACTTTTAAAGTTACAGTACATACAATACTTCACCAAACTCATTAAACTTTAACCAATAATAAACAATACAACAATAATTAAGTATTCAGTATCACAAAAAGGATATATCTGTCAAATATCGCACAATTTATTAATATTAAATATAAATCAATACAAACACTATCTGGACTGGATCTTACTTAAGTAGAAGTTTTCTCAGACGACCAAAGAAAATACATCCATTTGGGTAAATTGACACACACTTAAAGTCTGATACTGCACCTTGGGTGGTCAGCCCCCTGATTATGTATCTTTAGCAACCGACGATTTTGTTGCAAATTTTATTTATTTACTTATATTTAAGTAAGATTATCGCTGTCTTCTCAAAAATTTGCATGCGATTTGACAGTTTTGATAGCGACAATATTGCAACTTGCAACACAATCGTGGGTGCAAAAGATACGTATTCAGGGCGCTGGGTTACTCACACAGACATAGCCATTTAAATCTATAGTATGCACTATAGTTCCATATGTTCTAAGGTAGTCTGAGGTTTCATTGATTTCTTAAAAATACCAATTAATAATTTTATACACATCAAAATCTACGTGAAGTTAAATTCGATGCACACAGTACGACTAAGAAGAGCAATTGCTCTGTCACATCAATTGTTAGATATATTGAATATTGTAAATATGATTAACATTTAGACATTAATTCTTTATTCCGATGGATATGAAAACTACTGTAAACATACTTAATATTTCCAAATTAAATAGATTTCATTATTATAAAATTTAAAAATAAATGTAGATATCGCAAGATGACAGTTTAATATTATAATTGCATATATATTTTTATAAGAAACATGTGATCTAAACAAGTAATTGTTTCTAAAATGGGAAGGATTTTTTAGTTTGGATTTTTAATAGTTGTGCGCAAAGCTACAGTATAGCAATGTATAAAAAGTTAACGTAAGCTATTTAAAATTTTACAAAAACTATATTAATTTGACAATATATTCCTTGTATATATGATAAGTTAAATTTGGTCCATTAAATAATTTTCATTTTAGTATAATTTAACGAAACAAGCAATAATTGAAGTACGCTACTACTTTTGTGATTGCCATCTATTAACTTAGTTCGATGGCTTGGAGGCTTAAGGCCGTTTAACCAAATTGTACATCATTCTTCATACAGATTAACCCCATGCATTATAAAAAATAAAAAAACAAAATGTTTATTAAAAACAGCAATATATGGAGTTGTACTAACGAAGATCGATCCTCTCTGTCTCCCTCACTCTCATCTCACGGGAAAACTCATGACAAATAAAAAAAACTTATAGAAACGACAACGATTATCGTAACAATCAATCTACTCATTTTATTTGGACAGCTGCATTCTTATCGTTATTTCTACTACTGTCAGCGTCTACAACATTGCACCAACGAAACCAATTTGGCACCACAATAATAAACTAAACAATGAAAAAATAATCACTACAGTATAGAGTACAGTAAAAAATAGAATCAGCTTATACCTAACAAAAATCAATAAAATTGTAACAAATTGATAAATAAAAAAAAAAATTTTCTTAACTCTGCAATAAATTTATAAAATTCTTGATCAAACATTTAGGAATGATATGCGTTTCTTTGATATAAGAAGCTAAATATTATGATTGGATTTGTTATCCTTGCCTAAATTATTTAATTCTGAGTTCATCGTCAAATATAATAAAACTTTTAGATACTTCTAAAATATGTTAAAAAAATGTGGTCAAAAGTATATAGACTACATTCGATAATCCCATGGATTTTCTCAAAACACGCGTCCGCAATCTCTCACCACAAACTTGTATTACAAAATTGTTTAAAACATCAACATTTCATATCACAATGTTTGGTCACCACATCATTCCGTACCCTGGTCACTTCATCATTCTGTACCCTGGTCTCTTCATTATTCTGTACCCTGGTCATCGAAGTCTAGCGTTTCATCATTTCGTAAAACCTTCGTGAAACAGTTAAATATACCTAAAAAGTAATCATCCTAGAGGCATGGTGAGTAGAAAATGTACTTTGAGATGCCTATTTCTATCGTAGGAATAAATTTAAGGTACCTAAAAAATACTTCTTTTCGACGTTGGTTTAATCGTTCCTTAAGTTGTAACATGGTAAAGTGGTGTAAATAAACTATGTAAATTACATTCCTGATGCTGTTTTACATTTCTCATTGATAAGGAAATACCTTTAATTTCTTTAAATTCTGCATTTCTCAATCGACCGAATTAGAACCAATGCAATGGCGGCGTGATCTACTAGACTAGTATGATCATTTGTATTTTAAATGCAGAAAAAAAATCTACGCAATGTTATATCTTATATCAATAATTTATTTTCGGTTCCTTTAGCATGAAAAATGGCGGTGTATACGTATTATATCAATGAGTAAGGTCAGCCATATCTCAATTTGATCCAACAAAAAACGAAAATCATTACAACACAGCAACGCTTAACGTTCGTTCTGCCACCTTTCGTTTACAAAGCATTTAATTTCGTTGAGAAGCATTCGCTCTATAGTTTGAATAGTGGCAGTTGTCAGTCAGAATTTGCATTCAAAGTTTCTTACACGGCATTATCATTTTTTTTAAAATATTGATATATTGTCATGTGATTGAGAATGTAGGAAATAGATATTTCATAATGGTCCATTATTTTGTATATAAGTTATTTAAAATAAGTTAATACTTTAAAAACTTCCGAATTACAGGTTTTTTTACAAACTTAGAATTCAATAGATCAAGCTACTGAGACTCACGTAAATCTGACAGCTGTGACCAAACTCATCCTTTGGGATACCAACTGTACCAAAGTTTGAGTTTACATTGACACCAACGAGCACCCAGTCAAGAGACAACACAAATTATATGTACAAATAATTGGCTATTCATACTAATGATTGATTAAATTATAATACAATTTTTCTATGGCGCTGCGGTAACGATCAACTCAATCTACAATAAATAAAAAATAGAGGAATAATAAAATCTCAAATTATTCAACTTAACATACCTAATTACTATTATAAACTTTATAATCCACTTACTATGATAATATATTGAAAAGAGTGCGATTTCATCACTACTTCATTTGATTTCATATCTAATAAAATTTTCAAAATATCTGTTTAAAACAGAAACCAATAGAAAAAGTTAAAGAAAATATGACCAAAAAAAACAACAACAATTAAAATTAAAAATACTTTCGAATCCGAAGTCACAAGTCTTAATTGGTACTATGGCTCACAGCTAACAACATCAAATTGACTATCTTAATATGTTTTTTGATATGATTAAATTATCCTATTACATTGCATATTAGGCAAAGAGTGTATTGTTTAAATCTCGAATATAAAGTGTAGTCTTGCTACAATTATTTCTTCTATGGTCGAGGCCAGGACAAATAGTCTGGCCTCTCTTCCTCCTAGGGAAGAGGCCAGGGTAGACTTGAGAAGTTGACATGTCCTCCGAGGCCTGCATCGGCTTCTAGAAGACTCATGATGACGGCCATTGTAGCTTCTCCATTTCCGTCAAGTCCGAGTGAGGGAAGTGGGGGGGATTCTGAGGTGGAGGCTTCCCCCATGTTGGGGTCCCCGTGGGTTTCCAACCCGGGGTCCGGGGAGGCCCGAGCTACCGAGCTCAGGGGCACGTTGTTCCGGACCCCATCGAACTCGGGAATGTCGCCGGACAGCAAACTGACGACAACTGACGTCTTGGGACGCCATTAAATGTATGTTAGTTGAGTCGGTACATTAGAACAACTAAGCGATTTAGCACACATATTGTTAGAATTACTTTGATTGCTTATAAATTTATAATTGTTTCATCAGTTAAAATACATGCACTGCTGGACATCAGCCTTTTCAAAATATAACCGGAACTCTGCTTTGTACTCTATTGATATTATGCACCTAATAGTGCCTTGTTATAATCCGTCCAGTTATTAAAAAAAATCAATAATTTAAAAAAAGGTATGACTTATCGGATATAAACTGGCATCAAAAGAAAGGTTAAGAGGGCTTCTCTGATAAATATCAATCAATATCCGTCTAAATAGGCAAATCTAACTAGGGACATCTCATACAACTTGATTTCCAAACAAAAATATTAGACTGACTTAAAATAAAAGGTAGGTAAAAGTATTACCTGCTGATCATAAACCACGTCATGCAGCAAATCCGCGGGCAAGTCTGGCGAGAAGACCGGCGAGTTACGCCTCAAAACCTCCTCCGCTATGGCAGAGCCTATCTTGTGGGACTCCACCTGCGAGTCGATCAGCCTCTGCATCTCCAGGTCCGGCTCTGAAACACCACACAATATCGGACCTGCGACAGTGCTGCCCTCTGCAAGAACACCCGCGTTGTTGGTGGACAGATTCGGAGGTATTTTTAGAAGTCTTTAATTGAGTCATAAACGTCGATTTGGTGTATTTATTCTAGAAAGCATTTTTAACTAATGGGATGGGCTAGCCTAGTTAGTTTGGGGAGTTTGAGTTTTCGTTCTATTATTGATAGATGAACGCTAATTTACCACATCTATTTTTGAAAATGAAAAATGTATTACGATTTATTATCAAATCAAATATAGAATTAGAATTTCATAAACCTAACCTGTTTTGGTAAGTCATCACAAAAACTTCGACACGAGTATTCTAAGACTTAGAAAATTAAATATTGATTCATCCATTATTTACAACGCATGCATATAGTGTTGCGTCATGGTCTTGCTTTTGATTTGAATGTTGAGATCCCAAACAAGTTAACATCAATTTAAAAAGAAAACTAGAGTTTAAAATATTGTTTGTCAGGATCGTACGAAGTGGCGATCGATAGTCTCTGCCTACCCCAATGGGAATTAATGGCGTGAGTATATATACGTATGTATGTATGTAAAACTAGAGTGTTGACTGTAGTACATTATCAGTTGAGTAACAAAACACTATGAGCAACCAAATCGCATCCAGCGCGTCATTCAACAATGCAATCGCAAACAGTTCGCTTGGCTCTCCAAGAAACATTTAAATGGCGAATTCAGTTACGAACATAGTGGCATACTAATGATGAACATAATGGCGAACAAAGTGTCTTACATTGTAACCTAGATAATAGCGACCATAGTGACAAACATAACGCCAAACATACTAACAAACATAATACCAAACATTGTAACGTACATGAGTTGATACATTTCAAACCTGCCTTAGTCCACCATAAATCATTTCGTACATATTTAGTAAGAGCATTTCACCTAATAGAAAATGAATAATTCGGTGAAGTTCTTACTAGCCTAAGTCCCGTAGTTTGTTAGATATTTAGGCCTAAAAAGGGTTTTTCTATCAAAGTGTTTAAAAAAAGTGGTCTCCACGTTTTTTCAACAGTTATTAGGTGTGGACTAAGTTTAAGCAGACTTAAGCAGGTTTGAAATGTATCGACTCACATAGTGGCGAATATACTCTCGAACACAATGACAAACATAGTCGAACACTCACTAAGGTTGAACAGATCGAAGGTGTTGTTGTCCTCATCAAACTGCGCGCGCATCCCCTCCGTCACCACCGTGTTGTTGGCCACCAGACACTCCACGTCCTTGGTCCAGGGGTTGCTGGAAAGGGGACAACTTTGGATGTTCTTAAAGTAGAAGTTTACAAAAATTGCTCGACTGACTTCGTACTGTCAAAATCTATTGTAATT
Organism: Bedellia somnulentella; assembly: GCA_963576735.1. NCBI lineage: Eukaryota > Metazoa > Arthropoda > Insecta > Lepidoptera > Bedelliidae > Bedellia > Bedellia somnulentella. The sequence goes on from OY755170.1 coordinate 1,660,920, forward strand.
CACTCGATGGATGTCATCAAATTGTTATATCTAGCTGTTGATGATATGTTTTGTGAAACGATGTTTTTAATATAATTCTCACAAATTTCCTACTTTTTACATAGCTAAGAACCCTGTCCAATCTTAAAGTACCACTTTAAAAAAAAAGGTCGAATCGATCAAGCAGTTTTCGAGTTTTCCTCTTAGCAACACATTTAGTGATCAATTTTAATTATGCAGATTATTCTGATTACTTTGTTATTCAGCGTGTAGCAGGAAAATAAATAAATAAAAGGAGGAATATATAGACTGAGAAAGATAAAACAAGCGGAGAAAAAGATGGAAAATAATACTCAGATACACTGTCACAGTTCGTTTTACGTGCAACGAGACGTCTTGAAGATGAAATACTACTGGGAGAAAAAGAGATATACTTATTCTACTATATGAAACTTGACCAACCCTAATGTAAAGTATCTACAGATCAAAATCTCAATATATCTTGCGCAATGACGTAAACGTACGACGTAGAAAACGCTTTATAAATATAAATATTAGATGTATTTATGACAGAGGACAAAGAGTAATAGTTCCCTTATTTTACAAACATGAGATGTATGTAAATAATATGAATTTGTATTCATATATTTACAACCTGTTCTACTTAAAGTACCTATGGAAGTAGTATTGGTAGTAAAATGAGGACATAGATATTTTACTGTCGGTAAATATGGGTTTGTGTTAGGAAATATCTTTCATGGAAAATTTGAGATTTTATAAGGAAAATAATAGGAAACATTAAAGTAAAGGTGCAATGTCTTTCACATGGCTATTACACACGAATAGCTTTTCGGCAGTAAAATGCTAATTTTAAACACCACTTTTAGAAATACTTTTTTTTTTGACGATAGTCAGCAAAAAACATTAAACATCAATTAATTCATCATTACATACTTAAAAACACAATAAAACTCACCGAAACGGCTTAAAATGCGTAGTAATCTTAGCGGTAGTACCATCCTTCTTCCGAAACGAGTATGGCGGCGTGGTCAGCTGGGCACTTCTCAACAACGCTGCTTTATGAGCGCGCGCCACAGCCCCCAGCTCTGGCTCGGGAATGTACTCGTATAGAGATGTGCCTACTAACTCTTGCGGGAGGAAGCCTAGGGCTAGGGTCACCCTACGAAAAGAAATAACTACTTTAGTCTCTGGTAGGGGCCTTTTGGCTTTCAATAAGAATGATTGGCAAATGTCTATAATATCTACAACTCTGTCAGTTGTTTAGAAATACGTTTATTAATCAAATAAATAGACTTAGGGCAAACAAGAGCAATAAACAATGAAGAGTAATTTTTCTGATGCACAAAATAAATGCGAACCTACAAACATACACGCATATTCGCACGGGTATAAATCCCAAAATGCGAAACCACCGAGTTAAGAAGGGAAAGCGCTGTACAATAAAAGTTGTTGGTGGCTCAGTGACATACGAACCTCTGATCAACAAATATGAATTTCCCATCGGTAGCATTCCTTGAGACGAACTGCATAGGCCTCACGTAAGGCGAAGGCCCGGGGGCTGGGCTGGCAGGGGGTGAAGGGGGTGTCAAGTCGTGGAGGGTGCGACCAACCGCCACCAGACAAGACAGGCTGTTTTCGCCCTCGTCTGTACCTTCTACGTCAGCGTTTGAGCCCTCTGACGCGTCCATAGGACCCGCGGATTTTAGGTAACCTGTTGAGGTAAAGATAGGTTTGGTAAATACCCTTTGTTGCAGGTAAAAATTTTAACAAACCAGGAACATAGATACGAAACAAACTATAATAATAGCATTAACATTACCATACAAATAACATACCATTAACCATAACCTTCAATATTTTGGTAGTTTGGTAATGGGATGGAACGAAGATATCTTAACATATCAAAATAGTAGTTTGCCCCGTCATTGCTGGTATTCCATAGAATGTCACAACGGGTTTTTCTCGCAATTGGCCATTCGAATCCCTCACTTAAAATCTATCGAATAGTCGAATCAACGAATTTTTAAATCTGATCTTGCGTTAAGAAGAATGTGCCATTGGTTTTAAAGAGTTTCTGTGCTGTTTGCTGAACTGATAACGCGTCGCTAAAACTACCCTTTTTGGTAACATTACCGACCCTGCATACTAGTTTATCCTATACGAGTATTCGAAAAATTACCTGTGCATTGAACGACGCAGTATTTTCTGTCGGGGCCTTGCTTCTTGCGCACTTTGGTAGTGACCGTAGAGTCATGCTCCTCTTTTACAGTTGACTGGTGTTGTTGTGGCTGCTGCTGTTGTCTCTGTTGTTGTTGTTGCTGTTGCATCTGTTGCTGTTGTTGGACTTGTTGTTGTTGAAGCTGATGCTGTTGAAGAGCCTGTTGCTGTTGAATCTGCTGTTGATGCTGTGCCTGTTGATGTTGAATCTGTTGTTGATGCTGAGCTTGTTGCTGTTGAATCTGCTGTTGTTGCTGCGCTTGTTGCTGTTGAATTTGATGTTGATGCTGGGCCTGCTGCTGTTGAATTTGCTGCTGTTGTTGTTGCTGAGACTGCTGCTGCTGCATCTGCTGCTGTTGCTGTTGTTGTTGCTGAATCTGTTGCTGCATCTGTTGTTGTTGCTGAGCCTGCTGTTGTTGATGTATCTGCTGTAGTTGCTGGGCTTCTTGTTGTTGTTGCTGTTGTATCTGATGTTGTTGCTGTTGCTGCTGTTGTTGTTGCTGTTGTTGTTGTTGTTGTTGCTGCTGCTGCTGCATTTGTTGCTGTTGCTGTGGTCGCGGCGGACGACACTTAATGCGGCAGAAGAAGGAACGCCTTGCTCCAGGACATAGACGCGACGCCGCTGTTACCATGTCGGCCTTTACTGGCAACATAGCTGAAATACAAACAAAAACATTATTTTAAAGTATGTGTATGGTGTCTACATAATTCAATATCTTTGTGAGTAGTGAACAATAGGAGCAAGGAAAGCAAGTGACTGCCAATCGAGATGCTTACTATATATTATATTCGCATGAGTATAATAAAACATTTATTTGTTCATATTTTTTTAAGCATTTTTCAGTACAATAAACGGAGTATTTGTAAAAAAAAAAAATTTACTTTTCAATTTCATGTTTTATCATCTCTTACACAATTATTGACAAGATATGATAGCAGAGGATATTTGGCATTGCCGGAAATAACTTTACAAAACTTTCGGGTAACCCAAAAGCAACTACCTACTCTACTAGGTCTGAGGTGACATGTCAAATATAATTATCAAAATTATTTGGCAGTTAATAACAATGCAATGGAAGACAAGTTGATTATGATAGCAAATGGTGCTCACTTTTTGCATCAATCAGTCTTTCTCTAGGACTAAGATCTGAGGAAGAAAGCTGTTCTTTCACTTTGGCCACGTCTTTGGGATGTAATATATCAAACAGGCTTTGCCCAAGCAGTTCCGACTGAAACAAAAAGATCAATAAATTAAATTGTACGATTTTGCTTATATTCCATATTTCAACTTACTTGATTTACCTACAAAGCCTTATTTTGGTTTGGTAGATTTTTCAGACATTGGCAAAGGCAGAAATTAAAAAAAAAATAAAGTGACTAAAAAAGTTCTGCAAATTTTACTTAGAAGAGAGCATAAAACTATGCAGTCTTAACCATGATGAAATACAGGGTAACGTATTCAGTTTATCATAGATGAACCAGAACATAGCGTGGATACAACATTTAAGCGTTATTGATAGAAGAATAACTGCAATTCAAGTGATATTTACAGTAAGACCCTTAACTTAAACATAGAAAAAATATGCCCACCTGTTCATAATTCAGAATCCTCTCAACAGAAGCGGACACATAAAGCAAGCGTCCTCTGTCGCATCCAACGACAAGCAGAAAGCAGTCGTGTGCCGCTTGCAATATGAGTGAGTTTAGCTCGCGCTCTGACAGGAACGCAGGGCGAGGATGAGCCGTGAGCGGTCCGGCCGTGAGGGCTCCCCGTACTGAACGCAAATGCTGTACTGCCATACGGAGTACTGTCAGCTTGTCGAGCTTGCGAGCCATCGCGCCACACATGGGGATCATGGAGCTGAGCTCAGTGATGTATGTGTTCATTTTGTCGCGACGCCGCTTTTCGATCTCGCTGTGGTTTTGTCTGGAAACGAGGGGGACTATTTACAAGCTGGTAAATGGTATATGGATACATCATCATCATATTTTGAGCAAACACCGAATTTGTTTACTATTGTGATTTATTTCAAAATGATTCATCATCATCATTAATTATATAGGGTAGTAAAGTTTTCAGGAGAAATGTAAAGCTAAATGACAAACTTAATTTATGTCAATGGCCTGGCCTGTTTGTTGTCGGTATCAATAGAGTGCATAAATGGGCCTTTTATGTGGCCCCGCTTTAAAATTCATTTAATTATGCTTTTTATCATTTGTTTATTGCAACCGTGATAGCCCAGTTGGTAGAACACTCGGTTATCGTGCAAACGACTAGTGTTCAAATCCTGGGTCGGGCCTACACCAATTTGTCTTTTCTAAAGACATATGTGTGGTTAATTTATCATGGTTGTTAACGGTGAGGGAAAACATCGTGAGGAAACCCACATGGCTGAGTTGTAGTAAGTCATGTGACAGTGTATTCGTACAAAACGGCGATAGGCCTGCCCCCTATCACCTGAGTACACTGTCTAAGCAAAACGTGGGTACCTTCTCTGGACACTAACAAGCGCTGCCATGTGAGTTCAGAAGTATTGGTACCTCTGCCAACCCCTTCGGGGATATTCGGCGTGAACGTTTATGTTATGTATATGTTTATTTAGCACTCAGATTAATATATAATCTGTGAAAATAATAGCTGTCTAGTTCTGAGCTTATCTTTCTTTCTTTTCAGGCAGACAAACAGGGAAGTTTAAATAATAAGGAACCGTTTTAACTTTTTGGTAAAGTTTTTTAAAGTGATTATTCTGAACACAAATCTATAGTGGGACTAGCAATAGCAATAAGATTTTTATGTGATCTATCTATCGAACTTACACAATATGACGATGTATACAATTTGTTTGCTCAATAGTACATTTTCGTAATCCAATAACTTGTTTGTATGAACCTTTTATAATTATTTTAGTGTTATATTGTTTTTTTTCTGTATTTTTTTTACATTTTTTTATTTCTTATTATGTGCATATTGTTAGTTTTTGTGCCTTTTATGCAGCAAATAAATATCTTTCTTTCTTTCTTTCTTTTAGTATAATAATCATTTAAAATGCATAAATGGAAATATTTAACGCAACTTAAAAAACGTCATAAAATTTATTTATAACAAATATTATTCACTAAATACCTGATTATCCGAGTTTCAATTTCAATGTTTCGTTTCGTTGCTTCCTTGCTAAATCAAGCAAAAACCCTTTAAACTACTAATATTATTGAATGACAACCAAATATTTTTATCAGATAACTCATGGCCCTAGTTCGTTTATAAAAAAAACGAATTTTTCATTCTAGTAAAATATAAACAAAGGCCTTAAAGACCATCTCTATAGCTCCGTCCTATTAAAGGGTTATGAATTAATGTTAAGGATATGTAGGTATGTGAGAAATATAAATTGCGATTACCGTGGTGATGATCATAATACTCACTTCTTATCGGGTAGCGAGCGTACGGAGCGGGCATCTTCACCATAATCATCAAGGAATGTGCTGGACGTGTCACTGCAACAAATATATACCACGTAAGCGATCGCTGCAATCGCCAGACAACTCATAATCACTCATTCCGACCTACGATTAATGCTATTGTACGGATCTCAGATAGTTTAATTTGATAGTGGCTTGGCCACATTCTAAGAAACCAATTTCAAAATCAAAATGTGTTATTGTCTAAAGCTTTAAAAGTGCATAAAATAGTTTTTTTTTCGTATTGGAATTATTTTAATATTTAATTTACTATATTAACAACTATATGTAATGCATGAGTACCCCCTCAGTCAGAGCGCTAATTGCTTTGAATCAAATTGCTGAAATTGTGGATATTTTTGGATATCATCTAGATGACTTCACAATCGTTGCTTGGATATATTTATGCTATAATAAGTAGGATTATAAATAAATGAAGAAATGGATAAGAATTTTTGAAACGTACGTACGATTGCTAAATGTAGATGCAACTCGAAAGCTTTGCCAGGATCGTACAAAGTGGCGATCGATAGACTCTGTCAACCCCACCGCAGTTCTGGTGATATTTGAGGAAAGCCTAACTGAACGTCTATTAGCCTATGATGAAACCGTGAAAACTTCGCATTTTAAATTTCATACATTATTTTTATTAATCATGTGTTTTCACGATCTAAATCAATTTTTGACCAATAAATAAAGAATAAATAAAGGAAAAAAAATTTCGACAGAGGCGGGTTTTTTTTTTTTTGTTTTCTTTTATTTATTAGTAATAATCCCCACATGAGGTTTTCATGAACAATAAGATTTAAATTTTTGACCACCTCAAGTCTAGAGTGTATTGAACGAGGTATAATATATTTATACGACTTGCACAAAACATAACATGTTTATTAAATATCGCTTGACATAGAAGTTTTGACGTCAACACAATATATGACGTCACTCACATTATTCTACTTAATCAGATCATACATACATACATGCATATACTCACGGCTAAAAATTCCTTAAAGGGGTAGCCAGAGCTAGGGAATTAGAAATTCCTCATTTCATTTCATTTATTTTTGCAATCCATAAAGTTGTATACCCTGTCGGGTATGGCAAAATGGAAGAGAGGATTAAACAATTATCTTATCAATCTGTCATTAATAATTATTAATTATATCCATCATACTAAGTATTAGAATAGAAATGTCAAGTCATAGTTATAATACGATTTATTCCACTTATGTCATAGTAATCATTTTATAAATGTCAAAAGCCTCAGCCGCTTTTGGAAGTTGCGTGGGGAAAAGATGGTGAAATAAAGGTTGTTGGTGATGTGTCTCCAACCGCATCGCCCAAAAATCCCTTAAAATCCCCAATACCGTTAGTGGCCTCTTACGTACACCCACCGGAAGAAATGGGGTAGTGCTATTCTAAGCCGACACTACACAGCAAATACTTACTTAATCAGATATAAGCAATTAATTTGATTCAGATTGCAATAAAGCTAAATATACATTCTGTGTACTAAGTACCGGGAATTTGTCAATAAAACAAAAAATACAAATTATTCATCTAAATTTATTTTATCGCCTTCAAAGTAAGCCCCATCGCTTGCAATACAACATCTCCACCGCTTCACCCATTCTTCCATACATTTTTCATAGGCTATTTGCGGTATGGCCTTTAGCTCATTCAGCGAACTTTCTTTTATGGCTTCTATCGCCTCAAAAAGTTTTCCTCGAAGTGGTAATTTTAACTTGGGAAATAAAGAAAAGTCAGACGGAGCCATATCAGGTGAATGCGGTGCTTGGTCGAGAACTTTTGTTGAATTTTTCGCTAAAAACTCTTTCACTATAATGGCTGTGTGTGATGGTGCATTACCATGGTGCAGCATCCATGAGTTGTGTTGCCACAAATCTGGACGTTTTCGGCGGATACTCTCACGCAAATGCTTCATGACGCCTAAATAATATTCTTTATTCACTGTTTCTCCCTCTGGAAGGAATTCGGAGTGAACCACACCACGGTAGTCAAAAAAAAACTGTCAGAATCACCTTGATTTTGGAGCGACTTTGCCGCGGTTTTTTGGGTTTCGGCTCGTTTTCGAGACGCCATTCTGAAGACTGTTGGCTTGTTTGCATGTTGTACTCATAAACCCATGTCTCGTCGCCAGTTATTATACGTTTTATAAAGGTCGGATCCGTAGAAGCTCGGGAAACCATGTCTTCAGCGACATGCTTTCGCTGCGTTTTTTGAACAAAATTGAGCTCTTTTGGAACTAGTCGAGCGGCGACGCGTTTCATGCCTAAAATGTCAATGAGAATGTTGTGGACGGACTTAAAAGATATGTTCACCTCACAAGCCAACTCTCTCAGACTCATACGTCGATTTTCGAGCACTAGCCTCTTGATTCTGTCGATGTTTTCTTTGGTCGTAGCGGTGGAAGGTCTACCAGAACGAGGCAAGTCTACTACTACTTCTCGGTCTTCTTAAAAGCCTTATACCATTCATAAGCCCTTGTTTTCGATATACACGATTCGCCGTAGGTATTTCGCAAAATTTTTAGTGATTCACCACATGAAATATCAGTCGAAACACAAAATTTAAGGCACACTCTTTGTTCAACAATATTTTCCATTGGAAAAATCGCCGAGGACTCAAAACTATGACCAACAAAAAATGTAGTTAAAAAAAAAAAGACAGATCCCGCTCAAATTTTGTGCGCTTAATCAGTACAGTGCTACCAACATGCAGTAAAAAAATTTGAACGACCTCTTTTACGCGGGTCTTTTTATTGACATATTCCCGATACTTTTTACACAGAGTAGTATATTCTCATGCCATTAGTTTTATTGAGGTAGGCAAAGACTATTGATCGCCATTCGGTAGGATCCTGTCACACTTCTACATTCATTTTCATACATGGTCTATCCTTCGCTCTACTGCTACGCTTCTATCTACTCTTCCCGCTTCGGACACCTGCCTTTTGAACAAATCCTCTTTTTATCTGAATATGTGGTCGTCCTCAACTGACATTATTTAAGGGTGCTATTCCAACAGACAATATACTTGAAATTAAATTTAATAATTATATTAATACTTGTGTTATATCGTATTGATGTTTAAATCAAAAGTATCTAAAATATAGTATTTAGGCACAGCGTATACTTTGGTGCAGGACCTGATATCAAATGACAGATCCGCTCACAATGATATACCATGCCATCCATACTAATATTATAAATGGGAAAGTGAGTTTGTTTGTTTGTTTGTTCCGCTTTCACGCCGTAAATACTGAACCGATTGCTTTGAAATTTTTCAGACGTGTAGTTAGAAGTCTAAATTAAATAATAGGGTACTTTTTATCCCGGAAAAAATATGTTCCCACGGGAAATCAAAAATATTGTTTGCTTACTAAATGCATTGGAGATGGCGCTGTGTATCGTTTAAAACAACGTAAAATATTGTAAACTAATATAAAAATCAAAATTTAGAAGCTTAATGGTACGGTAATGCATCCCCGAAAATAAGGAACTCCCGAGCCATGATGTACTATTTTTTTATCGTATACATTTTTTTTTACATCTACTTATATTGCAAACGAATATTAACATGTAAATATAGAAACTAAATGAAACGACGACGATTCCTTGAAACTAAGGAATCCGCAAGAGTTCTCATAGGAACATCAAAAAACCTTAACTCATATATGGCTCAAAATATTGCAGCGATTATTTTTATCATCGATGGAATTCACATCAGACACTTTGTTAATGTTCATTTTGGAAAGATGAAGGGGTTTCATCAATTTAAATGACAAATTTGTTTATCAATAGTAAGACTAATGTGAAATAAAGCGTAATAAAAATTTGACACCGCCCCGGTAACGTCTCCGTGGCGTAGCGGTATAACTAACTACTATGAATATTTAATTAGAACTATTATGAATCAATCGTCCCGGGTTCGTATCTCAGGTAATTCAAGCTTTTTGTAAAAAAAATTTTTGTCAGCTTAAAATAACACTATATATAATAATAACAAGCACTATCCCTTCAATTTAGCGATTATTTTGGAAGGAGATCCACCACTAATCATCCCTATATTGCCGAGCAATCGCTGCAAGCTCTCCCACTATCACCAACGGTCAGTGTAGGGGGCAGCACCGGGCCGTCGCCGCAGCGCCAAACTACTATCCGTATCTGTACTTACTAGAGATATTCTCAGTTCTGAACATAAAAACTTGGTATATTTGTTTCATGATTCTTATGAACAATTAAAAAGGAATTTTTGGAACTCATCCCCTAACGGGTTGATATAGCAAATGAAAGTTAATATAGAGTTTTTTTACATTTTATAATAAAACTTGGTGCGATTGAATTTATGAAATCCAACTATCAATCATTCATGAATATATGCTAACAACCATAAATTCCATAAAAGGGTGGTCATAGCTTCGGAGATACTAATTCTTCATCCAATTTTGGAAATATATTGATAAAAGATAGGTTAATAAAGGTTGTTAGTGATGGGTCACAAACTGCATCGCCCAACAATCACTTAAAAAGCCTCAATGTCCTTTATGTCATTTACAACGCCCGCGGGATTATAAATATAAAAAACAGAAGTTGAGACAGTGTTTCGGTATTTTGGTATTATGTAAACTGGATGCAAAAAATGAAGTCCACGCGGACGAAGTCGCGGGGCAAAAAGCTAGTCTATACCAATATTATAAAGAGGAAAGGTTTGATTTTTTGTTTGTTTGTTTGAATTGAATAGGCTCCAAAACTACTGGACGGATTTGAAAAATTCTTTCTCTGTTTTGATGCTACACTATTCCCGAGTGACATAGACTATATTTTATTTTCGAAAAAATTAGGGATCCTTGCGTAAACTTCAAAAATGTAACCCAAGGTGTTAAAAAAATACCAAAAAAATCCTTACATCACGTGCGCTGCGAAAAATATTGACAATAGAATAAAATTATGTACTAAAATTTTATAGAACACATCATTATCTAAAAAAAAATGCCGCGACAGCATGTCTCTAACTATTATAGTTATCTCACAACAAGCGTCATTATATAAAATTATTTGAAAATTAAATTAAAATCCTGCTTTAGAAAAGGCTCTTTATTTGTACCTATCTAATCCTTATAAAAAAACGTATATATTATTTCAGACTACTTCAATACCCTTATACTACTTTTTGAATTATTCGATTCGAACATTCCATTCGAAAGTTATCTCGAAATGGAGGACAGAGCGCTTCGCTTAATATCAGAGGAAGTAGTTTTGTTATAGATAATAGGTGGATTGTCCCTTATTCTCCACTATTGTGTAGGACGTTTAACGCTCACATAAATGTGGAGTACTGCCACTCAGTTCAAGCCATCAAATACATCTGTAAATACATAAATAAAGGTTCGAACCAAGCTACATTTGGCGTCAGAAATCCAAATGATGAAGTGGAAAACTACGTGAATGGCTGGTACATAAGTATATCTGAAGCTGCCTGGCGAATATTCGAATTTCCGATCCACGAGCGGCATCCTACAGTCTTACAGCTAGCTGTTCACTTAGAAAATGGCCAAAGGGTGTATTTCACCGCAGAAACGGCTGAACAAGTGGCCCGAGACCCACGTAAAACCACTTTAATAGCTTTCTTTGAGCTCTGTAGTAAATATGAATGCGCAAGGACACTTTTATACCACGAAGTCCCGCAATATTTCACATGGGCCAACAATAAGTTCACCAGAAGAAAGCGTGGAGAGGACGTAGTAGGTCATCCAGGAATAAAAAAAGATGCTGCTTTAGGAAGAGTCTACGGTGTGCATCCATCTCAATCCGAATGTTTTTATCTTAGGATGTTGCTACATCACGTACGCGGTCCAACTTCATTCCAGTACTTGAAAACCGTTGACGGAGTTCTCAAAGAGACCTATCAAGCTGCTTGCCGTGCTAGAGGTTTGCTAGAAAACGATGACCATTGGGAAAATACTCTCAGAGAAGCATCGCTGTCGCAATGTCCAATACAACTAAGAGAGTTGTTGACACTGTAACTAATATTGAAGATGCAGTTCATTATCCACAGGAATTTTTAAATTCCCTGACCCCTTCTGGATTGCCACCCCATGAATTGACGTTAAAAATCGGAATCCCAATCATGCTTTTGAGAAATTTAAGCCCTCCGAGCATGTGCAATGGCACGAGGCTGCTTATCAAAGAGTTAAGGCAAAATTTAATTGTAGCGACTATTATCACTGGCCCAGCAGCCGGTCAATTAGCTCATATACCGAGGATACCGATGATCCCAACTGATCTGCCAATTCCATTTAAACGGCTACAGTTTCCGGTTAAAACATTTTTTGCTTTAACAATTAATAAGTCCCAAGGCCAAACCTTCAAATTAGTAGGGATTGACCTGCGAAAGAATTGTTTTACTCACGGTCAACTGTACGTTGGCCTGTCGCGGGTGGGAGCCCCTGAACATCAATTTGTTTTGCTGCCATAAAATAAAACAACGTCAAATATTGTTTACAGGGAAGCTTTAACTGTATAAATTGAATGGCTTTTGATGTAATTACACATTATGAAAAATAACAAAAAAAAATATCTAAATATAAATACAAAAAAATATAACATAGCTTAAAACTTAAAAAAAAATATATTAAAATAATAATACATGTAATAAAATAAAAAACAAAATGTTAATGATAATTTATGCCCGAGCGAAGCCGGGACGGGCTGCTAGTATTCAATAAATTATGAAATTCAAGTATTTTATACGTCTATGAATGCCTCCTGCATTATAAAGGAAATAAAAATATGTAGTCAAAGGTGTTTCCTCCACAGACTGGTTTAACAAGATGTCTGGCTCCAACTACCAGGTAATGTTACTTATCCTCAGACCAACAATTAAGATTGGGGGTGGGCTAGGATTATTGATTTCTGCTTTGGACGTTCCTTGAACACTTTTTGTACTTCACCAAAAGTACTTTTTTATTGTCATATACATTTAACGAAGCCAAAAACAAAAGATAACAATATGCTAAAATTACAGAACTGCACTATAAAATAATAATATAATCACTGTCAAAATAATAAATGTTAAATCTAAGATGACTAATTATAACATATATAGAATAGAATAGAATAACTCTTTATTGCACATCAAACACAAATTTACAAAAATAATAATATGATCAAACAGTTTACAGTGAGGTACAATTGGCGGTCTTATCGCTAAAAGCGATCTCTTCCAGACAACCTTTGGAATATATATTAGATTTAAAAACTCAAGGTTTTGAATCAGGGGTTTTAGCGCCAATAAATGTTCCCATCGCAAAGCACAAGTTTCGAGAAGTGACACTAAGAAAAAAAAACTAAAGAGTTAACTTTGCGTTAGACTCTAAAGTTTTAAACAGTTTGGTGTTGTCATACAAGAAAACTACAGAAGAATAAAAGGGCATGTATGAAAAGATTGATGGATGTAAACGAAGATAGAGATGGTTTGCCAGGATCGTACAAAGTGGCGATCAATAGTCTCTGCCTACCCCAATGGAAAATAATAGCGCGAGTACATGTAAAACTTCACAGTGCGAGAGTATTGAGGCAAAAATTACAGTTTTAGCGTAAAAATTTGTTATGATGTAACCAACTGTATTACCTGATAGAAACAAATGCTTTTCATATTTAAACAATAAAATATTGTTCGCTATTATTTTATACTTAAATTTAATACGTATTTGCTTTTTCATATAGATACAACAAATGTATAGAAAACATATTTGCATTTGCCTAGCCTTGAGATTGGCATAATTAGTATTGTTAGTTTCAATTGACTGTTTCTAAGCGACAAATAAATATAGTCGTGTAGGGTCGGCTCAGAATGTCACTACCCCTTTTTTTTACTCACGGTTGTCAAAGGGTATGAAGCTTTTAAAGTGGTTTTTGGGCGGATGGAGACCCATCACCAGCGATACTTTATTTCTACCATCTTGTTCACTATCGACTTCCAAATGTGGCTGAAGAGTTTCTAACTCTGAAGCTCTGGCCCCTTTTTTGGGATTAATGCCGCGAGTATATGTATGTTTGTAAATAAACATACATCTTTTATAAAAATATGCCCTGTAGTGCCGGCTTAGAATGTCGCTACCCCTTTCTACCCACAGGTGTCGTAAGAGGCGACTAAGGGTATTGGGGCTTTTTATTGGATTTTTGGGCGATGCGGTTGGAGACCCATCACCAAAAAACCTTTATTTTACCGCCTTTTCCCCACTCAACTTCCAAAAGTGGCTGAGGAATTTATGATTCCTTGGCTCTGGCTACCCCTTCTAGGGAATTATAGCCGTGAGTATATGTATGTATGTATATTTAAATCAAATAAAGAATGTTATAAAAAGGTCTCGTGTAAGAAGTGTGAAAACTACAAGAGTGTGGTTGTCCGTAAGAGATCGTTTTCAGTTGAAGACTAAGAGAGGAGCTAGTGAACCTCCTGAGTAACGGTGTGCCTATAAGGCTAGTTATTGTCAAAGTGATTAGTCTGAGCATTTGAACTATAGTAACCATTTTCTATTGCAAATTGATGCGGTTGGAGACCCATCACCAACAGCCGTAATTTTACCATCTTTTCTCCACTCACATTTCCATAAGTGGCTAAGGAATTTCTAATTCCTTAGTTCTAGCTACCTCTTCTAGGGATTAACAGCCGTGAGTATATGTATGTATGTATGTATGTTGTCGTTGGTTTCGTCGACTAGAAAACACCAATATTAATATGGTTGTACACATATCACATACATACATACATATACTCACGGCTATAAATCCCTTGAAGGGGTAGCCAGAGCTAGGGAATGAGACATTCCTCAGCCACCTTTGGAAGTTGCATGGGAAAAGATGGTGAAATAAAGGTTGTTGGTGATGGGTTTCCAACCGCATCGCCCAAAAATCCCTTAAAAGCCCCAATACCGTTAGTCGCCTCTTACGTACACCCACCGGAAGAAATGGGGTAGTGCTATTCTAAGCCGACACTACACAGCATATTCTAAGCCGACACTACACAGCATAATGTACACATGTCAAAATGACAAAATCCGAATATTCGTGTATGTATGTAACCATTGCCTAGCAAAGAAAATTAGGTCACAGTAACCCGAAGAGAATCATACAAAAAATTCAAGGTTGCAGAAACAAGTATTTTTTAATCAGAATTTTTTAATTGGTTAACTTTCTTTCGGTTCATGATTATACAAGAAGTTGTACTAATATTCAAGAGTTTCTGTGAAATGTTTCTAATTTGTTATGCAATAAAGGGTTTTCTACTCTATGAAAATATTACTTAATAAGAATGCATAGCGAGAGTACAAGATAATCGATAGCCCTCCCCAAATAGGGAGCTAATGACGTGACTATATACAAATATATGTTGTCTGTCTGTTATAAATGCAGTGCACTAGCCTCTCATCATTACAGCGGGTTTGCAGACAGGCCCGCCGAGTTTACTATTGTCGATAATCCGCCTTCGATATCCCAGCCAAACTAGGATATAACACGAATAGTTTGTAGTATTGTTGTGCTGTTTTCCTGTGTATTTATCTTCTGTGTCAAATAAAAGTTTTTTCTTTATTTATTTATTTTTCAAAAATATAATATGTAGTTGTATTTACGCACACAGACCATAGAGTAAACCGCATCTCTTATACTTTTAAAACAAACATAGATACATACACTCACGGCCATAAATCCCAAGAATGGTTAGCCAGAGATTTAGAGCTAGAAACTCCTCAGCCACATTTGAAAGTTGATAGGGGACAAGATGTTAGAAAAAAAGTATAGTTGGTGATAGGTGTCCAACCGCATTGCCCAAAAATCACTTAAAAACGCCCCATACCCTAGTCGCCTCTTACGACACCCGTGGGTAGAAACTGGTAGTGACATTCTAAGCCGGCACTACAACGCAAATTTACTTTAAAAAGCAACAGTCATAAGTAAAATATGATATGGTAGAGTCTACACACAAAATCAATACCGTCCCCTGTTGGTCTATAATGAGTGAGCTGGCTAGCAACTGGACGCGACGAACCAATTAGTAACTTTTAATGATCACGAAAAAATGTCCATCTCTGCTCTGTTTATTAATTAGAAGATCTCGGTTAATAACGAACCAGTCGAGATAGGGTAGGTAGAATCGATTTAATAATACTTGGGGATGGAGTTGGATGTAAGGGCTAATATTTCCGATTTAGTAATATTCCTATTTAAGTTGATCGGCTTAGTAGGTCGGCTCAGTGTCAACTAGGCGACTAAAAGTATGGGCCTATTTTTAGTGATATAGCTAGAAGTATCATTATCCTTAGCCAATGGAGAGCTCCTGACACTGAGACCTCCTAAAAGATCACGGCCACGGCTGGACCTGGGCCGAACCCTTATATTAACTTTCCACCAACCATTTCAAGTCGTTAATACACGTAATGAAAACCCTCGCCGAGAAGCATCGCCAGGTCTAGAATCCGATCCCCCGGGAGTCAAACTGATTTGGTAGAATACTGTTGGCTTTTATCACCTAATTATAACAAAGATGATTCCGAACTTTAAACTGGCAGTCCCGTATGAAATGTATTTTATTCTGCCAACCCGCAAAAGGTTGGCGTAGTCGAATGTGATCAAATCAAATCAGGGTGGGAAATACAGAAAATACAAAATAGTGATAATCAAAGTACATCAACAATGTCGATAAACAATACCTTCTATTTCTAAAATTCCAAAAATTAATTTGATATGTTATTGTAAGTTTTGTATAGTGAGTTTGTTCGTTTCGTTATTACGCGTATAACCGAACTGATTATCATGAACATGATCTCGTGTAGACTGTGCATTGAATAGGACACACAATAGTTGTTTACACTCTAATTAAAATGCTCTTTGAGAAAAGGGGCAGTCTGTGTGACTACTTTGAGTAGTCCGCAGCTAAAATGATATATTTATTTAAAATGTTGGTATTATTTTCACAATTTAATTTCGTTATAAAAAGAACTCGAAAAATATAAAAAACAAAACTCAGATCCTAACTTTAATTGCACATTCAAATACTGTTTTTTTCAAAATACATTTTATGATTGGCATTGAAGGTAGAAAACGAAAGGGTTTCTCGTTACCATGGCAACGCGAGTCCCGCTTTCGTCCAATGGGGTACAATGGAAGTTTCAGAAATCTTACAAATACCGGCCAGGTGCGGACACCACCCAATTAACTTATAACAAGTGCTGGGGCGAATATATAATTGTTTAGTTAACAAACACATTGAAAACCTAATCTATAGTGAAGACTAAAATGTTTGTCCTACCATCAACTAAAAGGGAACAACAATGAATGTACTATTCAGTTGGCAGAACCCTCACACATAGAGTTTTAGCAAAATACTCAAAATAATTTACTCAGCCATCAATACATATACACCCAATTATTATTTTTCTCAAACATTCTCTTACATTATTTACCCCAGACTTTCAGCTTTGCAAGAACGTTTTCTATCTGTTCTTCAAACGTCTTGCACAAATTAATTAATAAAAATTACTTACATAGAAGACAATCGCTTCCGGGAATGCGTGACGGACCCTATGGACGTCCCGGACATGGCCGAGGATCCTGACACCTGTTGCATGACCGAATCCTGCCCGGCGCCGCTCATGCCGCCCGAGTACCCGCCGCCGCGATCGCTGGAAATATGCTTTGGTTTATCTTCTACTCAAAGGCTAGTCTTTGATGAAAAGGTTTAGAACATAAAGTGTGATCTATGGAATAGTAATAAGAGATAGGTAAAGTCTATTTTTCAAAATTGTTCTTAATGGTAGTATCCATTGTTACTGTGGTATTCATCACTAAATACATACATATACTCACGGCCATAAATCCCTAGAAGGGGTAGCCACAAGTCGGAATAAGATATTCCTCAGCCACATTTGGAAGTAAAAAAAAAAACCTGACTTTTTGAGCACACTCTCAATTTGGTCTAAGTGTGTCCTCCGTGGCCGTTCTCTGTTATCATTACCTTCCACATTAGCTCTATAGATACTTTATACCAATTTCCTGTCATTCATCCTTTCGATGTGCCCAAACCATCTCAAAATTCCTTTTTCTATCTTACTTACAATATCATATTTTATACCACACCTTTCACGAATCACGTCATTCCTCACACGGTCGCATAACCTTACATTACAACTTTTTCTGAGGGACCTCATTTCTACTGCATTCACTCTGCTTTCATGCTTCTTCTGCCACACCCAACATTCACTGCCATACGAGTACATAATCGTAGGAACAAGAACAGCATCATGCATAGCCATTCAGGCTTTTTCGGACACCGATTGACTAGACATTAGACTATCCAGTGCTCCATTAATCACATTACCCTTTTTCACTCTTCTCTCGATATCTTCATCACACTTTCCATCTCTAGTAAACAGACTTCCCAGAAATACAAACTCATTGACTTGTTCTACTCTCTCAATCACGCATTCGGTCATATACTCCTCTCTCTCAAAAAACATGGTTTTGGTTTTACCCACATTCACTCTCATTCCCTTTCTTTCAAATGACGCACATGCAATATTCATCACCTCTTGCAACTCTTCCGCTGACGATGCAAGTAGAACTTGGTCGTCTGCATACAAGAGGCATTTTACAATGAATCCACTTATTCTTAGTCCATAATCACTTTCACGCAACTCTGTCAAACAGTCATTCATGAACAAATTGAAGAGCCACGGAGAAGCTACACAACCCTGTCGGACACCCCGAGATATCCCGAACCAGTCAGTATTTTCCCCGTTTACTCCCCAAACTGAACTTGGATAACACATCCCACAAACATTTTCTTACCACCCTTTCATACGCATTGTTTAAATCAATGAAGGAGCAAAACACCTTTTGGTTCTGTTTCGGTGATACTCCTTAGGAGAAGATTTGATCCATACATCCCATTCCTTTCCTAAATCCCGCTTGCACATCCCATATTTTCTCATCAGTTTCATTCATCACTCTTTCAATCAATACCTTTGTATACAACTTACCGACAATGCTGATTAGGCTGATGCCGCGGTAGTTATTAGCCTCCTGGCGTGACCCTTTTCCTTT